>QLOH01000293.1:0-1208687 GCA_026901365.1 Sesbania bispinosa | reverse complement strand
CCCTCTTTCTAAATCCAGGAGAAGCATGGTATCCAGGCATTGAACCAAGTAGCAGAGAAGTTAGAGTTTTCGAACAGTAAGTTTGCAACTTAAGAGGACCCATCTACTCAAATTTCTGTTGGAAAGACTGAGAGACCTATTGCCTGTGATTTTTTATGTTGTCCTGTTTTGGCAATTTCCGGCCTGAAATTAAAGTAAAAATTCAGAGAGAAGGCAACAATTAAATTTTAATAATGTCATCTTTGGATTTGTATTACAGGTTTCCCGTTCCATTGTATCCTGAACTGATTCAGTCAAGGTTAAAAGAATGACTACTATCGGAGTGTGGGAAGGTGTCAAGCATGATATAATGGTAATGCTATCAAATGCTGAAGAATTCTTTACAATTACAAAAATTCTCAGCTGTTTGGCAAGATCAGACGATATCAACTGGCTTAGAAGAAAACTTGGAAGGATATGAAAAGCCCAAAATGGGTTATATAGGTTTCTGCTAACATTGTTTTTTAGGTTTCTTCTAACATTGTTTTTCATTCTTTAATCCAATTTTGGGAGAATTAGTTGGTCTTTAGCAATTTTTTTATAAAAATGGAAAGGCCATTGGTGGTGGTAAATATGGTTGTATATATACAGACTCATCCTTTTAAATGCCAATTGTCGTATGGTGATATGTATGGCATCTTGGGCTTTATAATGTTGATTTCGAATTTGATGTTTTCATGGTTTTACTTGCCCTTGAAAACAAATAGTTTTATAATTGGTTGGTTAAAATAGTATATGCTTGATTCCTCCCATAAGCAGGGATCGGGTTCGAGTCTTGTGGATGAAAAGAATTTCCACTGGGAGAGTCAGCCCCACCATGAGATCCCCCACCATGATATCAAGGTTCCCGATTGTTTATCATGGAGGATACTTGTGGTTTAAACCAAAAACCAAATTTATTTATTTTTTTTTAAAAGTACTCCCCCAATTTCATATTAAGTGTCATTTTAGTAATTTTCATTTCTCATTAATTGTCATTTTACATACTAAGAATGATTCAATACTATTTTTTAACACACTCTTAATATGAGAGAATTTAATTAAAAAGAGAAAAAATAAATGCACAAAAAATAATATAAGAGATAAAAGGTAGATAAAAATTTATTAAAATTTTTTTATAAAAATTACATTATTAATTGTATGTTTTGATTATGTGCATTATCTTAAACACAGTCGAATTAAAATGGAGGTAGTATAATAATCTTCTTTTGTTCTGCTGAGGGAGTATAGTGAAATAAATCACTCATTTTCTACTTATCGGTGTGTTCGAGTTTGTTATCAATGGCTTATACAAGGAAGAGCAACCCAAACAGAAGATGCTCGTGGCACACGCAATAACAATATCTCAATCTCATTTCCCTTAAAGTTAAAGCTAATTCCTATTACAAAAATGATCATAACTAACTCAAAAGCATTCGGTAGAATTTGGAGTAAAACTAGCTGCATTCCAAATCCTACACCGTGAAGAGTTAATAGTGGGCGCGCGAAAACTGTTTTTACTTTTCTTTTTACTATAATTATGAAAATATCATTGATCTTGCATTTTTAAAGATTTATATAAAAAATAAAACGAAAAAACGAAACAATCTTTCTCTCGAGGCTTCCGAAGAATATCATCTTCAAGAAAGGAAGATCTTTTACTGTAATTAAAACAGTTTGTGTTTACTTAGTTTGTATCTTTGGCGAGATTTATAGTATTTATATATCATAAAACATCATGGAACGCTAAACATGCTTTGTCAATTTGATTTCTCAGAATCGTTTCAAATTACACTACTTAGATGGAAAATAATGTGGAAATCTTATGATCGATATCAATTATTGCGCTGTCATTTATTCTAAGAACACAATAACATTACATATTACATAATAAAAAATTAACAATACTTCTAATCCTATTTATAAAATAATTAGATCATATCACACATATTATGAAAAGTGAATGTATTAATTTTTTAAATCTTTTTTTTCCTTCCATTATGTCACTCTTTTGCTCTCCGGAACGTAATTTGAACTTTCGGAAGTTGATTTCTGCTTTTCCGGAGGTCTCCGAAATACAATCCCGATTTCCCACACCCAAGAGTGTACACCTACATTTTGGGTGAACAGTACCATTTATCATTTTTTTGCATGAACAGTGTTTTTTTTGAATGAACATTAATTTTTTTCATGAACAATGACTTTTTTAAATCTATAATTAACTAGACGATAACATAGTTAACCAGAAAATTGTATAGCAATAACCATCAATTCATTCTCAGTGATTACTTGTGTATAATCATTATGAATCAAAAACTGTTCAAGATGAACTTGTTTTCAAGTAAACCATGTGGTTAATACCATATAAGTTGGGGTTACCGTGTTATTAATCTGGTTAATAATTTATTTTCAAGTGAACATGTGGTTAATACCTTATAAGTTGTAGTTAACTATGTTATTAATCTGGTTAAACTATGTTATTAACCACTCGAGCAACTTTTTAACACATAATAACTCACAGTTAACCACTTTTTGTCTCACTTATAATTATTAACCAGATTACTAACACAGTTAACACCACTTATATGGTATTAACCACATGTTCCTTCAAAACAAATTATTAACCAGATTATAACACAGTTAACCACCAACTTATATGGTATTACCAATGTCACTTGAAACAAAGTTCATCTTGAACAGTTATTAATGACAAACCTTTAACTTTGTTTTCAAGTGAACAAGTGGTTAATACATATAAGTTTGTGGTTAACTATGTTATTAATCTGGTTAACTTTGTTATAACACACGCGATCAACTTATTTACCACATAATAACTCACATTTAACATTTTTTTGCCTCACTTTATAATTAAACCGATTATTAACACAGTTAACCACCAACTTATATGGTTTAACCACATGCTCACTTCAAAAAAAATTATTAACCAATTAATAACACAGTTAACCACCAACTTATATGGTATTAACCACATGTTCACTGAAAACAAAGTTCATCTTGAACAGTTATGATCATATAATTACACATAAGTAATCACTTAGAATGAATTGATGTTAATGCTATACAATTTTTGGTTAACTATGTTATTAGTCTGGTTAATTGTAGATTTAAAAAAAGTCATGTTCATGGAACAAAAAAAAAATTATTGTTCATTCAAAAAAAAAAAAAATACAAAACACTGTCATGTCAAAATTATGGTGAATTCTACGGTGAGGTACCTTAATAGGTGTCCACCGTGTACCCTTGATTTAGGACGACCATATTGCAAATTCTAAAATTTAGGAGGACCATAATATAAATTCTAAAAATTTAGGAAGACCATATTGTAATTAAGAGAACCATTTTATAAATTCTAAAAAATAGGAGGACATATTGCAAATTCTAAAAATTATATTTTTATTTAAAAATTCCTAATTAAGGGGTACACCCTTTTTTTCCCTCTCTTGGTCGGCTGTACAGTAGTCACTCTTTTACATTCTGTGTACGTTTTTTTTGGGGGTCAAACAATTCTGTGTTGTATCTATCCAATGGGATTAAGCAGATGCTATGTTCTTCTTCTATGAAAGTCCTTCCGGCTGTCGTCATTTTGTCGGTGAGAGCAGTTAATGCAATGAGAGCATATGACTCCTCCATCCTAAAAACCCATCCATTTGTTGAATCATTATAGAAATTAAAGTACATGTTAAGTGAAAACATTATCTTATTATTATACTAGTAGCATTTACTAGGACTCACAGGTTGTGAAGTTTTTTTCCTAAGCATTTATTAAAAATATATGTACATTTTAAATGAAAATATTACTATCTTAGGTAAGCTAATCTAACTATTAAATCTTTAATAAATCATGAAACTGAAATTATTTAAAGTTGGGACTACCTAAAGGAGAAATGAGAGAGAAATTTGTTAGAAATTTTAATTTCTAATAATTATTTTTTGTGGGTTACATATTAAATATTAAAACATTTTATTAGCTATTTACATCAATTGGGTTAATCGCTAGTGATCTGCATTAGTGAACCCGTTTTAGACTACCGTAGTATCGATGTGGGCCTATATGAGTGGACACTGAGCTTGGCCTATGTGAGAACCCTAATAGGTTGGTATAAATAAGCCTTTTAGAGGTGTTGGTCCCCAAGACACCAAATCACCACCGCCCCCATATTCCTTCCCATCAGGATTCTGGCACTAAGGTCCCGTCTTGGGAACTTAGAGATTTGGTTGAGGAAGGCCACAATCCACAAGAGGAGGTTCGTGACGTTTGTTACCTACCAAAGATTTCCACTGCATTGTGATAAAGCCTAATGGATCCCGTTATTCCTTAAAATCATGGTTCCCAATAATCTGGCATAATGAATTTATATTTGGGTGTCTAAAATTCCCAACAAAATTAAGTGAAGTAAAAGGAGATGGCAATTCAAGATTCATAATCTAATTAAATGGGAAACAAAATGAAATTATTCAACCAAATAAACAATAGGTAGACACAAAGGAGGTAGCATCTAGTATAAGTAGAAATGAAAGAAGGGATCCTCTGTATTAATATCAATACTCAGTCCTACTTGGCAACCAGAACAAAATGGATTAGTATTTCATGCAACATAAAATTATGCATTATACATGTACATGGATCTGATGTAAGCATTCTGTTCTGTCCTTCTGAACATGTATTTGTTGGCGAATTCAGTGGGATGAACTTGCGCTGGGATCTCAACATCTGATGAGCGTCTGTTCTGTTGTGAGATTAGGTGGTTATGCTTTTGTCTCCAATATTTTCATTATTCTGCAATTGATTTTTCAACTTCTGTTATGTTCATCTCAGTTTCTGCTTTGTGTATTTCAACTATTTATAGGGAATCAGCTTAATGCATTATATCATACTTAATCAATTATCATTCTAATAAAACAAATTAATCTTATTCAGAAGATAATCAGTTCTACAGAGGCTGGAACTAAGTCTATAGAATTTTTTTGGTGTGGAACCAAAGTATCCTCCACGGTAGGCCATCATGCTCGAGTCGGGAACATCCACATCATAGTGGGGAGCTCTCTCAACAGGAATTTTTCCATTTAAAGACTCAAACTCGAGACCTTGCTTAAGGGGAATGAAACATCTACCACTTGAACCAATCTCGTTGATAATTCTATAGAATTTGGGAACACTTTATGGTAAAATAAAATATCAGAGATATCTTCTGAAACCAAGCAAAATTAGGTTGATGAGATGGCAATCATGCAAATTGACCAATTAGTCCCAAATTTAAATTATCAGGATAGGATAGAGCAGTACAAATTTAGTCTTGCACTTGCTTTCTCTATGTTGGTTATCCAACATACCTGTTTCATTGGTTGTTGCTGCCTATAAATAGTTGTTATAGAAGTGGAGAATTGGCGATTAATTTCAACTAACAAATCGAATCGAAGGTTGTCCATATACATGTTTTGTTTTACAAGTGAATAGTACATTTAAGTGAAAGTTGGTTGTTCTATCTACTTGGGTTGGTGGGTGGTAGAGAGGAGACAGTGTATAACTAAGACAAGGGAATAATATGCATCCAATCTGAATTCCATTCTTTTTTATATAATAAAATTATGCGCCCCAAAAGTTGGAATTTGACAGAGCATCAGCATAATGCTCTTACACAAATTAAAGAAAATAACAACCTATGAATCTATGACTATGTTCATGAATGTCTTAAAATTGCATCATGTGGTGTCTCATTTTCTTCATATATCTCCACCAGTCATTGATGAGTCATCGTCAGAATCGCTGATATGCAGAGGAACAATCATTCATCAGTTGTGGTTACATTGTCAATGTCACAATCAATAAATCAGTCTTTCCAAACAAAAACTTATAATAAATGAAAACTTTGAAACCTGATAATTCTGGCGCTTAATACTCTTATGAATGGCTCCAACAGTCCTCATAATTATGTACATGGGTATAATAATTCCACTGGCCCTTAGCATAAGACCTAAAAAAAGTGCCAAAAGTTAGAACAATGATTCACTAATTAGATGTTGTTTCTTTTCACTCTTGTTTTTTCAGTTGAAAACTGGAAATAATTAAACCAAGTACTTACTGTAAGAATTGTAAATGGATAATCTTCCATTCCACTTGTAAGCAGAGCGAAAAGATGTCTTACAAGCAAAATGAGAGTAAACTGCAAAAATAAAAAAACAACAACTAGTTACTTTTTAGACATCATAACATGCATTTTGAATTAAACCGCTTTCAAGTTTGCTTAAGTGTGTGTTTGGTTTAGCGTTGAAACGGGCCAAACTTAAGTTTTGGATTTCTCAACGCAACTATTTCTAGTGTTGGAAACGTGAGTTTACCACGTTTCAACGCTAAACCAAACATGCACTAAGTTCATTTCAATATCTGCTAATCAAATCCACCACATAAATTTTGAATTACACTGAACATGTGTTTGATTTGTAACTGAAATTGGTCAAACTCAAGTTTAAATTCTCCAATACAACTATTTTTAGCGTATATTTGAACCAAAAATGTTTTAAAATAACCCCAAGGGTCAACAAACCCTCAAAGTCAACGCAATATAGCTCTGAGAGCCGCGTGTTGGCATTACCTCCCCATTGACCACAATTAGCTGATCCAGTTGGCAATAATTGCAAACTACCTTATTAGAGTCTTTGACTCATTCATTCTTTATCAATTCCATGCAACATGATTTTATAGTAAATGTCCAATTTCAGACCTATTAATTATAATTCAACATTATGCTAACTAGTATTATTAAACATTTTTAGTAATAATTAAATGCATTTGATAGAATATATTAAATATTAAGACCATTATATTTAAAGTACTCCAAGATATCCTTTCCAAAAATTAAAGATCATCCACCGTAATGTGCCATACTGTTCACAAGCATTTAAAATATCTGAGTTTGATTAAGATTTGGCCATCACCCTCTACAGAAGGACAAAAAAGAAAAGAAAAAATAGTAAATATAGATAATACTTACAGCTAAAGCCAGTGATCGACAGAGAGACGCGCTTCTATCTGCAGCATAGGTGCATTCAGAGTAATTGTTTTCTATTGTTACTCCTTCAACTATACCCACTATTCTTGTGTTTAATGGTTCTTGCTCCAGCATTGAAATTTGCAGGCTTTCTCTGTAATAGTTATCAAATTAGTACTAGTATTTGTCAAACTTTCTAAATTTAATTAAAAAATAAACTTTTTTGTGCCCAGAAAGATGGAAAAAAAAATTTGAATTTAGAGAGAAACTATGTCACTTTACTTAGTCAAGGTGTCACATTTTAGAATTGTGAAATGATTAATGCTAAGTATATTTAGTTGCAAGGCACATAAGTTCACTTTGATTGAATTCCACGCGGGAAAGTTGAGTGACTTTGAGACATGTGGCAAGTGGCAGGCAACAAAGAAAATTAAAATTAAAATTGTGTTACATTCAATTCAACATTAGCATGTGATTTATATTCAATTATGTGGAAAAATGTATAATAGGGGGAATTACCTAATGGTCATTGCGGCATCAGATATTTGAGATTTTTTTGGAGGTGCTGTATATCCAGGTTCATATTGCTGCAAAAACAAAGAAAAATAAGAATCAGTTTATAAACATTAAAAAGTAAAAAATTCAAAGACACTATATTCCTAAAATATCAAAAATAAATGAATACAGATACAGAGAGGAACAGGTGATCCAATTTACATTTGAAAAATGACAAGAAGAGAACACAGACAACTCCTTCTTTCTCATTAACAAAAATTGAAGATCATAATCTATTAGAACTTATCAAAATCAAATTGAAGAAACTTAGTGGTGAGTACACATTAAAACATGAAACTGAAGCCTCATACCTGTAAACATATTTCACAAGTTGTATTTCCTTTCTCATTGCACCATGTCTGAATGCAATCTCTATGAGCAAACTGAGCAAAGAAAAAACAAAGGTATTGTATTGATGAGACATTTCCCACAAAGCATAATGGAAAAGGAAAACCCAGAAAAAGTAGTTATAGAAATTCTGGTTTTACCTTAACGGTCCCAGAACAAGCACAAGGAGCTTCCAAGGTTTTGGAGCTTTCGAATTCTTCTTCATGACATATTCTACATCGAGAAATCCCAGAAAGTGATTTCAAATCATCAACGAGCAACACAACCTCTCCCATGTTGTTACAGCCACGGAGAGTTCTATGTTTCTTAAAAATTGAGCCTTGTTTGGTTTTCAAATTCTGTCTGGTACTCTGTTTCTCTCTGTTCTCCTCTCTCTAGAATCTGTACTTTATATATAAAATAAAATACCTCTGGATTTCCAATACTGTCCTTGTATGATTTTACAAGAAAAAATAAATAAATACATCAATCTGTCAATATTGATAACTCCCTACCCCCTTATATTTTTCTCATGTGTATTTTTTTTTTCTATTTGTGTATTTATGGATAAGAAAGGTATGTGGGTAGAAACCTAATTACAGAGAAAATTAGTCATAAACATGAAAATGTAGGCTAGCTTTGACCCCATAAATTTGGCAAAGATAGTTGCAACTCAGGGTCAAACAAAAGCTTCTTTTGGCTTCCTGTGAAGGTATGAAGAAGCATTTAAGATAGTCAAAATAAAGAGAGAAAACATACAAGGATATTAATGTGTTCTAGAATTCCTTGCTTATATAAAGAGGACAAGTCATGGGCAAATTGGAAGCAAGAGAGAGAAGGAGAAAGAAATGTATCTTATCTAGCTTCTAGTAAGAAAAGCATATGCATCCCAAATTTTGTTCACTTACAACAATTTTTTCCATCTAATATCTTCATTGACATTTTAAGGATATTTTTCATTTATGAAGTTATCTTTTCAGTTTTACCTTCAATGATTAAATCATAAATATTTAATAAACACTTTAGAGTTTATGGTTTGAAAAGACTATAAATTTAGGTGAATGTAAGTTTGAGCTGGTGCAAATGGAAATTCAAATTTGCACTAAATTTGAGCTCTAAATGCACCACCTACCTATTTTCTTCATAAATATTATTATTTTCACAATTAAAATTCTCACGTTCTAGTTATAAAAATAAAACAAAATGACTTTGAAAAATAAATATGACTATATATCTTATTAAATATTAACGATTTAATATAAACTTCCTATATATGTGTGTAGATTACATGATACATACATTTTGGTTAAATTTCAAAGTTTTAAGATTTTAATTTGAAATAATTTATACATGGTCTTGATTGTAGTGTATTATACTTTCAAAAGAAATTTACTTGAAAGTTAAATAAATTATTATAAAAATATAATTAAGATTTAGTTAAAATTAATAATAAACTTGTAGAATAAAAAATGTATATTTTTTCATCTTAAAATAAGTATTATCATGACAAATTAAATTAAGATGATTTTATTTTTCTTCATTTCTCGCTATTCTTATGGTGTGTTTGGTTTACCTTGGATCCACAAATCGTTTCTAACGTGGATCCCAGCAGAAGTTACTCTCAGTAGCGTTTGTCGGGATCCACGTTTAAAACGTGATTTTAAGGCAAACTAAACACGCAATTAATATAACTTACATATAAATATTAATAACTCGTTTGGTTGGGCGTTGGGAAAATCAAAACCATGGTTTTATGGAATTGATTTTAAATCACTTTCGTTCAATGTATTTCGTAAAACATGTATCTCATTTCAACCATTGATTTTCAAAATCAACTCTACTCAACTATAAACCAAATGTAAGGTAAACAACAAGATGTAATTGATGATCTATGGCAAGAGACTATGGGTGCATATGCTTTGGGAGGGTAAAAAGTTCATTTTAGTACTAAAGTAAAACATGCAATGCAATGCACTAATTAAGATTCCTTATTCTTTCTCTGTCCCTCCCTCCGCGTACAGTTCGAAATTGCTCTTTCCATGTACTATTTATTTGAATATTCTTCCTTCGCCAACGGTAACAAAACATTCGAGACAAACTGAAATTTGAAAATCATGGGCCCCTCTTTTTCATTACATTAATTCAAACGCGTCCACCGAAATCTATGATTAACTGTGTCTGTGTGATTCGGCGGGTCCTCCTTTCCATGCCACGCTGTTTCATTTCTTTCATTTTTTAATTAACTAATGTTCTATTCTTACACAAGGAAAATTTTTTTTTTATCAATATACTTTTTATTTTACAAACTCATATCCATAAATAATCCAGGGGTCATTTTGGTAAGAAAAGTAATCATGTTACTAGTATCAATGTGCAAGTAAATACTAAATAGCATATGAAGATATATAGAATAATCAATAATTAACACTTTTACCTTTTCACATGTATTTATACCATTATTGTCCTATGGATTTGGTTACCTAATGAAATCAATTTCAAATTTGTTTCCCGAGTAAATTAAAGAATATAATATATACTAGTCCAGCATGCAATTTATTTGATATTATATATGAGAAAGCTGACGCAAGTACTTATGCTTTCTCGGTCTCATCGTCTCCTATTGCTTGAATGGATTTATCCCACAATTATGAGTAATCCTTGCCATATGGAAGCTTCGTGATTCAAAGTTTTGAACCTTTCTTGAGCTTTTTTGTAAGCAAGTTAGCAGCATGTGGAGTGGACGGCACTAACTTGTTCTTGTGTTGTGAGGAAATAACCTTACACATGATTCATCAATGTGGATCTCACCTAAAGATCCTTAAATCTTAATTTATCATCAAATCTCATCCTATTAGCTACTATATTAGCTAAGTAGCAAATTAATTAAATGCTACTGGTACGTGCCACCCACGTCCGCATTAGAAAAATTGAGATTATAATTAACGAAAATACTGCCATTTTAATTAATTATTGCTTTATAATTATGGCAATTTGTAAGGTAGTTTTTTTTTTTTTTTTAACTATGGCAATATTGGTGGTGGTTGATAGCGAAATTGTTCCGTTAAATCAAGGAAATGCTATCAATGTTGAGTTTGGTTTAAGCTATGCCTTATATAGGCTAAAAATGTGCTCCAATAAAGAAGGGAGCAATGCATTCATCCAATATTTGTAAATTTAACAGTTTTGATTTAGAGTGAAAACGAGAAGGTATCCATATAGAATATTGATGTCTTACCTAAAAAAATCATGCAAATATAGAAATAGGAAAAATAGAGGCTTTCAGGTAAGGTGGACCATAAACATAAAGAAAAGTGTTTCCCATTTGGAAAGGAGCATATGGGCTAATATATTGGAGTTTTGATTGCTAATTGATGTGTCTGGGCTGATGCTGGCTGCTTTCTCTCCCAATCACTCCCAAATTTGGAGAATTTCAGTGTGGGCTAGGTCTCATTCATTTGGTTTAGAGTCATTACATGTCCATTAGGCTATTCCTCCCTATCTGGGCTTCATGGATACGCACTTTCCTCTTCAGCCGTTGATCCTCTTAAAGATCCAAGAGTGAAGAGCCTGATTCGGAGCTCAAATGAATTAAGGTAATCAATAATTCAATATTCCTTCAATACTCAATTTCCTAAAGTCGAATCTCAAATCTCATTTCATTTCATCAATTGATAGTTTCCTAAAGTCCCAATCCCCCCCCCCCCAGAAAGGCTTTTTGCTCAAGCTGAATTAGACCACGTTGTAAGGGACGGAAAATTATTAGTTCAAAAAAAAAAAAAAAAAACCCAAGGTGCTTAATTAGATCATCTGGTGGTTGTTCTTTCTCTTCCAACCTTTGGTGCACAATGTGATTGTTTTCTGGTGTTTTGATAGGTAGATGTTCCATGTTTAGGTGTGTGCACCTACATATTGGTAGCAATGCAACTATCAACTATAAAATTCTACATCACTCTCCCAAGGTATGCACATCTTTTTGTTTTCTTTGTTTGCTAAAGGGAAAATAGAATACAAGCAAATTAAACTCTTATTTTTATTGCAATAGCCCATTGCATTAACAAGAAGTTAAATAATTAATCGAACTAATCTCAATTCTTTGAAATTTTACATTTAAAATGTTAAAATTGTATAAAATAAATTTTCAAAAATTTAAAAAACAGAAAATGCCGTAAATTGAAAAAACACATCATTGTGTTTCACTTTTAAAATTTTAAGTATGCTTGAAACCTGACAAAATTCAAGAATAAAAAATATAAATTTTACTCCTTACTCCTTATTTTAAGAGTGTGTTTGGTAAAACTAGCTGAAAGCTTAAAGCTAGCTGAAAGCTGAAAAGTTAGCTGATTTGATTGAATGTGTTTGGTAAAACTAGCTGAAAATGATAAAATGACATATAAAGACATAATTAATTATTAAATATTGATAAGTGAGGGTGGTTTATAGATAAACTTGTAATTAATAAATTAAATTGGATCTTTTTAAAAAGACTACCTTAAGGACCTTTTCAAGAAAAGCTAGTAGTTAACTAGAAAAGCTATCTTACCAAACACAACTAAAATGATTTCAACGACTAATTTAAGCTTTCAGCTAGCTGAAATGGCTTACCAAACACACTCTAAGTGTTTTTAATATTTAAAACACAAATTCTTGTCAGATTGTTATTATTTACAAAATGAATGTTTATGGTGTCTATTTACAAAGGGTAAAAGTTCATGGTACTTCTATACTCTTTTCCCTTTGCTAAATAAAACCTCCAGGGGAACACTTTTAAGTTGATGTATGATTGACAAGGATCGGGTTAATAAAATTAGGGTTAAATATGTATTTAGTCTCTGAAATGTAGTTTAGATTTAATTTTAGTTCATATAATTCAAAACCGATGGATTTGGTCCCTAAAAAAAATGAAAATACCGTTTTCCCGTCCTTATAAATGAAAATTCATAGCTAATTCGTAGCAAAATGTGTAGTAAAATTGTGCAATGAAAATTAAATTGATGTATTTTCAATTTTTGAATGACCTAAACTATCGATTTTATATTACAGGGATTGAAATAAAATCTTCACTATATTTCATGGACTAAAAACATATTTAACCCATAAAATTATCATCTTTGATTTTTTTTTTCCTTTTATTTATCATTTTAGAAAAAATAAGTAGCAGCTGTATATTTGTCAGTCTATGATTCCTTTTCCTCTCTTTATTGACTTTTCTCCTTTGTTTTTGTCCTTAAGGGATAGTATCTTATTTGTTTCAAAGAAAGGTAACTGGGCAAGCAAACTAATTTGGATGATATACAGTCTACTTTGATGGGTTTAGATTCTGCCCATTCATTAAATGGATAAGAAAATTGGGTACTACCCACTGGAAGAGAAACCAGAGCCCCACTCAACTTGATAAAGACTGCGTCTCATGTTAAATCTTAGACAATGATAGCTAGAAAGCAGATCTAGAATTGTGTATATACTATATAGTTGCGGTATTGAGTCACATACATTCAATAATCATTATTAGAAAGATTCTTCACAAATTAGTCATGTCTTAAAAACTAGATTAATTAAACCGGTGAAAATCGAAAAAAAATATGTCGATACTTAAAAAATATATTTTCTTATTATAAAATATATTAAATAATAAATTAATGTAAAATGATGATATTATACTTTTTGTAAGATAAAAGGTAATAAAAATAATAATTTATGTATATAAGTCTTTTTAATTTGACATTAAACATTTATTTTGCTAAACATACTTTTATATATATACAGATACGGAGCATATCAAGTGAGAACACTTATTTATTGTGAGAAATGAGAACATTTAATAATAGCCTTTAGATTATATTTAATGGTCTTGATTTCACTGAAATAAATTAAAAATCTTTCTCCTTTATTTCTTTCATATATATCCTTTCCCTAAAAAATTAGCCACTTTCCCTTTTCTTTCCCCACACTTTTCTTCTCTCCTATCCAAGAGTCAATATTCTCATATTTGGATAATTATTCAATCATAAAGTATAATAATAGGTAATTTGTTGCTATTGAACTCTAATTATTATTATTGTTATTTAATAATATATAATTAAATAAATTAAAATTATAATGATAAGAACATGTAAAATATTATATTAAAAATATAAGAATATATAAAAAATATATATTAAAAATTGCATATCATTCGATGTCTGAGTAAAATTTTCTTACACTGACAATGTATAAATATTACTCCCCTCTGGCCCTATTTATAAGAACTTTTTGAAGGTGAGTCTTGGTCCTTTTTATAAGAACTTTTTCAGATTGTCTCATGCATTAATTATTATTTGACAAAAATACCTCATTAGTGGAGGTAGGTGAGTAATTAATTAATAGAGAGAGTATAACACAATTGAGTAGTTAAATAGAAAGAGAAAGATAATGAGTCTCAATAAATTCATGGGTAATTTAGTAAATGTGATACACATTCATGACAAATTTATTGTAATCAACTAAATTAACCAACTTCCTTAATCCGTGTGAAGTGGTTAAAAGGTTCTTATAAATAGGACCGGAGGGAGTAATTTTTAATATAACTTTTACACATTGTCAGTGTAAGGAAATTATATTAAAAATTAATATTACATTGTGTAAGGGCGTTTTTTTTGTATAAACCATAGGTATCCCCTATTACCAGGGGCAATCCTATTCGGGTCTTAGTCACAGTTAAGGCTCTTCACCCCTCCCGAAGAGTGTGTTTAGTAAGGGCATTTTCTTTGATAATATTACATTGTACGTTATTAATTTTTAATATAATTTTTAATATATTAAAAATTAATATTTATGCATTATCAGTGTAAGGAAATTTTACTCAGACATCCAATGATGTGTAATTTTTAATATATTTTTTTATATATTCTTATCATTATTTTTAATATAATTTTTATATATTCTTATCATTATAATTTTAATTTATTTAACTATATGTTATTATTAAATAATAATAATAATTAGAGTTCAATAGGAAAAAATTACCTATTATTATACTTTATGATTAAATAATAATCCAGATATGAGAAGATTGACTCTTGGATAGAGGAGAAGAAAAGGGAAAGTGGCTAATTTTTTAGGAAAAAAAATATATATGAAAAAAAATAAAGGAAAAAAATTGTTAATTTATTTCAGTGAGTAATCAGGATCATTATATATAATCTAATGGTTATTATTAAATGTACTCATTTTTCATAATAAACAAGTGCCCTATATATATATATAATCCGTCCTATTTCAATATTGAACCAGTTCAACTAGTTTTTTAGCTACTGATTTTAAGATCATTCAATTAGGGCACCAGCACCGCGATGCTTAAAATCATTTTTTACAAATAACAGGGGCTTAAGTTTTTGCCAGCAATGGAGAAGAATTATGTTTGGTGCTTATTTAAGCCGTCCTGCTCAAATAAGCAAAAATGTTTACTAACACACAGGAAAGTAAAGGTTGCAACGACAACCCTTGTGCGCAAGCTGAAGAAATATGAGTGATGCATAAAAAAGTGAGGTATATAAATAATGGGTAATGTGTAATGGTGGAACCCTTTTAAGATATATGAATAGTGAAAAAGTTAGATGCTGGAATGGAGATGAGGGTGCTTAATAATAATTTGACGATATATAATTGCAGGATCTATTTAAGATATATGAATAGTGAAATAGTGAGATATTGGGATAAAGAGTGACATAGAGCCAGCAGAACGAGTTAGTTAGACCAGATTTCATAGGATTAGTCTAAAAGAATATAGTACTCGGACATTTATTTTAATAAATCGGATAATCCTCGAGCTTTTTAGTTATCGTTGTTAACCACGTCAGATTGAATAACCTGAATTGTCACCTAAGAAATTATAAAATTTGAAGTTTTAAGATGTAATTATTACGAAAACCTCCTAATCACGATGGTAAGTGGTAACTGGCCTGTCATGATGAAAAAGGGGAAAAAATTGATGCAAAGATAGAGCTTTTCTTATTTGGATTGTGAAAATGACGCCATTGGTCCTTTTTTATTTTGCTGTATCTTAGCCAAGCACCTTTAGATTATTTTCACATGCATAAACAAAATGTCAAAATTAAAAGGTCTTCGAACTCTGTCTACTTCCACACGTCATTTTTTTAACAACTAATTTTTTCCTTTTCATTTTTGTACATGCACTGAATATAATGATATTTTTAGGGCCGGTTCATTATCAGAAAAATATTGCTTTGATTAGAGTTGTTATTTTTAGGTAGAGGTATCAAGTTAATATGTGTTTAACCTAATGAGTCAAGTTCAACCCAGCTATGGGTTAGATTGATTACAAATAATTATTGTTACATTTTTCGTAAGTTAAAATAAGCTAATTCACTTAAATGATAGGTTAAAATAAGTTAAGTCTGTTTTATATTATTATTTTAACTTTTTTTATTATTTTTATTTTTTAATCATTTTCAAATGGGTAAGTTAATCCAATTGATATTTGTTTGACTCATCACAAAATGAGTTCATGATTCATTTTTAATTTAACTCATAGTGAATTAACTCAGATAAGATGACTTGACTACTTTGATTATTTATGACGTATCCTGTATAATTTTCTTTATTGATTTAATTGATTGATTATTGTAAACTAGATTACATATGAATTGAATTTATAAAAATTATTTATGATAATTTTTAATTATTTTAATTATATTTGCATATTTAAAATTTTTTAGTTAAATTTTATTTTTATTTTAAGAAGAAAATTAAGAAAAACTTTTAAAAAATAAATCTAAAAGTGACATGTGACATAAATCTAGTCAACAAAAAGGTTAATTATGCCTCCCCCTCTTAGTGAATAATAATTATGCAAATTATATTTCCTCAATTTTAAAATGGTAGAATCTCCTTATATACGAGATGATGGGCACATTTGTTTAAAATTAACAAAAAAAGTGATTCTTAGATTGTGTGAAAAAGTGATTTATTTTTCATATTTTTATAAAAATTAGAAGTTAATTTGTATTTAATTAGTTACAATGACAAAAAGCTTTTTTAAACATTCTCTCCCTTCTATTCCAATTGGTTATTCTAAAAAACTAATAAAAAATAATTTCTAATTATTTCTAAAATCTTAAACAAACTAAAAATTTTAAAAGTGATTAATTTTTTAAAAAATAATTATTTTTATAATTAATCCCAAACACGATATTAAGTTAGGAAAATAATCCTTCAACACCATAAAGTTGGGGTGGGAGGTTTAAAAAATAGATATAAAAAATAAAAGAGAATAAAATACGTGATAACACCATAAAATTGAGGTGTGGGGGATTTAAGAAAGAGATAAAAATAAAAGAGAATAAAATATGTGATAATTACGTGATTAGAAAGTAAGAGAGAAAAAATAATATCTAAAAAATATAATATATTATATATGCGATTGAAAAAAAAATCAAAACTCATTAAGATTATATTTAAATGACCTAGTTAGAAATAATGAATAATTATGAAGGGTCGTCCTATGGACTCTCGCTCAGTTACAACTTAGAAGGGCAAGGGCTCAAATTAATTTGTAAGGACTCAAATCGCAAAATGACGCACAGAGTACAAAAAGAAAAATATATAATTATATATGTATCCTTAAAATTTTATTTATATTAAACTGAACTAAAATATACAACGGCAGTCTAATTTAAATATATCTTTAGAGGAAAGTATAATTTATATGAGAGAGATATAGAGACTAGAAAGGTTAAAGGGAGCCCGAGCGCGAGAAGTACCAATTGCTCCTACTAATGTTTACAAAAAAAAATACTTAATATATTATTAATATTGATATAATAGTTTTTTTGGTGGACTTATATAATAGTTTTTTTTGTTAGATAACAAATTCATACAACAATAACATACAACAACTCATACAACACATTTTTTTCTCTCTATATCTCTCTATCACATCACCTATCATATCTCACATTTCTCTCTCTTCTCCCTCTTTACTCTCTTTATCTTTCTTGGTTGTATGTTGTATTGATGTATGAGTATCATTTCTCTTTTTTTTTTGTATTAATAATATGTATTCTCTATTATCAGGTACAATCCTATTCGGGCTTAATCACAGGTAAGGCTCCTCACCCGTTTATGTAAAGGAATTTTCGAGTAATTGATTATCCAGCAATATTAAATTACCCCATTTTTTTCAACAAAAAAAAATACCCAACTTTTCAAGTAGTTATTGATTAATCGTTATCACGCTGAATTGACATCGCTGTATAATTTCAAAACAAGGACAAAGGATCCACTGTTTTAAAGCAGAGGGTAACCGCATGACTTAGTTTCTATATAATCCAATCCCACTTGCTTCCTTATCTACAATTCAAAACCAACAACTATCTCAATACAAGTTTTCAGTGAAGGCAATAATTCACACACAATCATGGAAAAGAAAGACCGAAGGATTGTAGTAGCTGTGGATGAAAGCCAAGAGAGCATGTATGCTCTGTCTTGGTGCATCACCAATCTTATTTCTGATACAAAAAACAATAACAAACTTGTGCTGCTTTATGTTAGGCCACCTTCTGCTGTCTACTCCTTGGATGCTGCAGGTTTAATTTCACTTTCTTCCCACTCCTTAGTGCTTTTTTATTTAAATTCTACACAAAATATAATCAATTTCATATAATTGATTTTAAACCACTTTCGTTCAACGTGTTTTATAAAGTGTGCATTATTCATTTTTAATAGTTAATTCTAAAATTAATTCTGCTCAACTTTAAATCAAATTTGTACTTATTGTAGCTAATCTTCCTCCTAGCTTAATTTTAACTAATTTACTGCGATGGGTATGATATTTTACAGGGTATATATTTTCCAATGATATGATTGATGCTATGGAGAAGTACAGTATGCAGTTAGCTAATTCAGTAATGAAAAGAGCTGAAGCTATTTGCAGAAGCATGAATGCTACCAATGTAGGCCACCATATCCGAATCTTTTTTTTTGTGTTTTTTAATTTCCTCTTTTATTTTTCATTTTTTGAAATTAGAAGTGTGGGTCTATTGCTCTGTCTGACTCTGAATTTGGGATTTTGCAGATTAATATGGAGAAAGTGGTTGGGATAGGAGATGCCAAGAATGTCATATGCAGCGCAGTGCACAAACTAGAGGCTGACACCTTGGTCATGGGAAGTCATGGCTATGGATTCTTTAAGAGGTAATAACAGATTCTTATAGTTCTCTTTTCTTTTCTTTAATTCAATTATTTTATTTGGTGCCTGTTATATATGAAATGAAGGATGTAAAAGTATAAGTATAACTAACTTTCTTTGTGTCTACTTGCAGGGCACTCCTTGGAAGTGTCAGTGATCACTGTGCCAAGCATGCAAAGTGTCCTGTTGTAATTGTGAAGCATCCATAGGAGAAATCGATTTCCTCTTCCAGGGCTTACTTTTGAACTAGCACATATGTATGCACTATGTTGTAGTCTATAATTTGTGTAACTAGCTTGCATTATGTGTATAGTACAGAAGTGAATATAAAAGGAAAAAAATATTTATAAATTAATCCTTAGTGCTTTGAGAATGAGAAATCATTGCCATTTTAGTGATTAAATAAAAATTATAATTACAATATCAAAGCATGAGACAGCCCCACTGCAACGTGGGTGCCGCACTGTGAAGTTTTAGACTACAAATTGAACATATAAATACTGAAGTAATATGTGCAATGCAACTTTCCTTATTATATTATATATGTGCCACAAGCCAAAAGTGATCAATCGCCTGGACCATTTTTCTTTATAAGTTTTCGCTATTTACATTATTTTATTAGAAAATCTAGCCTATAAAAAGGCAAGGTTGTGTGTGTAGTGTGTTGCATCAATTATCCTTCAAATTGAGCGAAGTAGAGAATGCACATGTGGAGGAAAAGAGAGAGAGATAAGGTGTTAAACACCTCATTGTATCCTTTCATATCATAGTTTATTTAACAGAAATCTAAGTGTGAGAAATTGAAAGGGATAGTGTTTGACACTTATAACTAGATTCAATGAAATATTAGAGTTTCTTCATCTCTCTTATACATACATATATATACTAGAGTGTGTGTGAGAGAGAATAATTTTGTCTTTCTCCTCCCTTTTATTCTCTTTCAACAATGATATTTAGACACCAAATAATTTCATACACTCATTTAACACTCTTTATCTTCCTTTATCTTTCTTTTCTTGTTACATCACATCACAAAATACATTTATCACTTTTCTCTCTTTCATTTCTATTTCTTTCTCAAGGTGTAGACACAGTGTCTACTAACCATTATCCATCCTCTTTAATCATTATCAGAGCTAGCAGTCAGGGACTTGCATGTGTCTACTATCAATGAGCATGGTATGAGAAGATTCTATCGATACCATTGTCTGGGACAATGATATTTGCTGGTCTAGAACCAAGCTTGATTGGTTGAGTGTTGGACACTAACTATTTACCATGGTAGATCTCTCATCTTCAACAGACTTAATGGAGAAACTCAATAACATCAACTATGATATGTGAAGCATTCGTATATACACTATTGTCTACTTGGGCTAGACTTATGGTGTGTTGGTGGTAGTGCAAAAGTAACCCCACCAATCGATGAGGAGGAGAAAAATAAGTGGAAGATAAAAGCTGAAAAGGTTATGTATACGTTATCAATTATTGTGGAGGATGAGTTCTTGTAGTGCATCAATGACTTGAAATACCCTACTGATGCCAAGTTGTGGTTGCTACTAGAAAATGAGCTTGTGTCCCTTAGACATGAAGATATAATGGTGAGCTAATATTGCACCGAAGTAAAATCATTTGCAATGAAATTGCAAATTGGACTTGAAAAGTGCATTTGGCACAGTGAGGAAGCAAAGAATGATTATTCAAGTATTAAATCCCAAATACTATGGGATAATTACAGATACTCAAGGAATTATTGTTCAAGGATTAAATTCCAAACAAATCACTTTGTTTCCAATGAGCTTGGAAGTAAATACTAAATACTTCGGGGACACTACACTGTTAGAAACACGACAGATCAGGTAATCTGATAATTAGTCTCTGTCAGTTCAAACTTCTATGGATATACTCTGCTCTAGTCAGTGATATTGTATATAATGAATTGTCCTAGATACTGGCCAAACTGATTTAGAAATCAACATTTTAAAAGCAATGCCAACTAACAAGGAAACACTTTTAGCAGAAGCATTCTGAAGACGTGAATATTACAAAATCATTGTAGCCATAATCACAAAAGCATAAAGAAAAGAACAATGTTGGAAGGACATTACAGAAGCTAGTGCCCCATTAATTTTCCCCACCATGCTATTTATTTGCTTCATAAATCTTATCTTAATAATGCAGAAGCCCTCAATATCCAAAATATTTCTAATGTGTCTCTCTTTGCTACAAGTTGCTTTAAAACATTATGAGCCTCCAAAGAGAGGTAAGTGTCCTAACTCCTAAACGTTGGAAATAACCAAATGATATGAACCAAGTGCTTCCCCTAAATAAATGCATCCAGATGAAATGCCTTGACAATCATTTCCTATCAACCACCATTCAAATATCAAAACACTAACAGAGATGGTGTTGTTAGATACTTTAAAAATGTAACCATAAAATCTCAGGTCCTCAAAGAACCACTAGCCACATCAGCTAAGACAAAGAAGACTAAATGTTTTGATTGAAGAGGACTAACCCTTTAATTAATTATTGGAAACATTGTTATATAACAAAACAAACCCAATCTGGAAGGTGAAAGGTACTAAGCTGCATCCACTGCTTAATGCTGGTAAGTCATCCTATTAGTGATACTGATATGACAAGTACCAAACGTCCCTCCAAATATTACAAAGATTAGATATTCCTATTGAAGAAAGAAGTTGGAGGGGGGTGCTGTTAATAATGGGTAAGCAACTTACTTTCGTAAACAAATAAACTGATATAAACTAGATTTGGTTTATAAGTGTTGAGTTTGGGAAGACCTTTGTCCGTATATATTCAGAAATATATTGAAGTATTTGTTTTGATTGACCACAATAAAGCACTTCTGAAAATTTTATGATTCCTGTTAAGCAAAATAAAAGAAGGTACACCAAGAAAACTTCATATCAGGGCAGTTTTCTGCAACACACAAGGTAGAACTTCACCCATTAAGGGCATTGAAGATGAATCGACTGACAACAAGAGATAGGAATTTGACTATCTATATAGCCAAGAGTCAATTAAAAAAGCATAGACTATCTAAATATATACTGCTGGTTCTTGTTTCCACAAGCCACTATTCAACTTAAGCAAAAGTCAGCTCTCCGTGATTTAGCAATACACCTCTAAAGATTTTACAACATATCACAACTAAATGAAAACTTAGATTTTACAGACAGATTAACTAGTTTTTCCAAATTCAGTTTCAATTATCATTACAGCAGTCAATGGGGTTGAGTCATGAGAAATAGCAACAAGAAAGACCAAAGCAACACTAACAAAAGACTAGACACAAGATTAAATATTAAGTCCATACTTTAAGTGATTTCATAATTATTGGATTAAGCATTTGCCTCCTTAACTTTGGTCAGATATATATCAGTTATCACAATCTTAATGATTAAATTTTTTAATCAACAATTATAATTCAACACTTCTAAAAAAAACTCCTTTAAATTAATATGTAAAATTGATTAATTATTGAAATTTCTTCTAATTTCATTAAGCTAGAGTCTGCTCTAATATTACAATATTGTTACTGGACTGTCAAGCTGTATGACCGAATCAAAGACGCTGAACTTGATGGATCTCCCGTCAAAGTAGAATTTTGGCACCACAAATCGGTATTCTTTGGAATTTGAATCTTATAGCTATCCTGGAAAGCAGTAAAGGCCTTACCTAACCATCACAGACAAATTCAGGAATCTAATAAGCAATTATAATATTAGTACTTTGATTTCAAAAATATTGAGATTTTTATCAAATAGATTATATTAGATCATGTTATGTAATATTACAATAACATAAATTACAATTTACGTTGACCACTGAAGGAATAAAAGACAATAATCATATTCATGTTTTCTAAAATTCTGTCAATGATAATTGAGCCACGAGCTCTGACACTCTTATTAGTGTATGTAATTCATATACCTTTGATTTAAATAAAAAGTTACTGTCTTATTAATTAATATTTTGTTAATAGATAAAAGGATAACAAATATGGGTTAATATTCATAATGCTCAAAACCTAAAAGGTAGATAATTCAATAATTCTCACCAAAATTTTTAAAAAATGTCAATAATAATATTATATAAAAGGTACAGCATCATGGATGGCTAAACATATTCTTCAAATTCGAATGTTCAAATATTGAAGAGTTAATTCTCTGATTGGCCCAAATGACTCCAGACTCCAGTTAAAAATTTTAACTTAAAATCACGAAAGGAAGATGCAGAATTATTATTGTTAGAAATCGTTTTCAACAATAATTCTGTTAGGATTTATTTTTCTGTTATTACTATAGTTAGTCATTAGGTATTTTTACCATACCATTAGTTAGTTTTTGGTCCTATATATACCATTCTTTTGGCATCTTTTATCAATTAATATATGAGTTTCTTAAACATTCTTGCCGGTAACTTTTGCGATGATCATGGGGAACCCATGATACTCCTCTACTACTTTCTATTATCCCACTGTGGCTCCCACTTCTCCATCTTATTTTACTAAGAAGTATATTATAGAGGAAATTACCATTACCCTATTTAATTAATACATATTACATTAATAATTTTGTTTTAAAAATTACCCTTGTTCCCCTTTCGTTGGAGTTCATTAATAATTTTATACATAAAGTAAATAAAGGCATATGTTATCGATTTCTTAAACATGGAGTTATTAAGAATGTATAAGAACAATGCATAAATAAATAATGCAAATTTAATTTCTCAAACAAAAAATGATATTGAGGACAATATACTAATTTAATTTTTCAAACAAACAGTAATATTGAATAAAGATGTAGTGAAAAAAATTGAAAATTAGCAAAAAGTCATGGCACGTTTTTTACACAATTTGGGCTTGGGCAAAGCCGAAGTGGAGAACATCCTAACGCACACGCAATTCCAAAATCGCGTTCTTTTGCAGAGACCCTTGACTCAACTTTACCTTTACTATACTCTGTTTTGGTATATATAATGGGAATCCCTCACTCTCACCTTCTCACACTCACTCTCATCTTCCAACACGCAAGAACAAGAACCCTAACCCTAATACCCTATTTAACTGACGCACACAGATATCTATTTATCTATATATTAATTTAATTTAATTATTACTCATGGGGAACACTACTTCTGGTTCTTGTTTCTCTGTTAATAGTTGTAATACTAAAACAACAACGATACTCTTGGACACACGAGGGAATATTCGGAAGATCAAGTTACCTGTGAGATCAGGGGAGCTCATGATCGAAGAACTCGGCCACGTCATCACCCCGGTGGAGGATCTCCGCCGAACACGACGGATTTCAGCCTTGCCGGCCGATCAAGAGCTTCTGGCCGGGAAGGCTTACCTGCTGGTATCGGCAAGAAGGGTCCACTCCAAGGCATCGGAGTCTGAGATGGAGATCGCGGAACGGTGGAGCTGTGAGAAGAGGAGCAACAAGAGTGGCCAAAGGAAGAAGAAAAGTGGAAATATGGCCAAGGTTTCACCAGTTTCGGCGTTAAGTGGAAAGGAGGAAGAAATTGAGGTTAACAGTTTCGTAGGGAAAGGGAAGCTTGTTGGAATACCCTCTCAACAATTGGGGACTCATGGTCAAGGACGATGGAACCCTGTTCTTGAACCTATTTTAGAATCCCCCTGAGATTAATTTCAGCCAACAATTCTAATCTAACAGCAAAGCCAAATCGTCACATTTGAAATTGATTGACATTTGGTTTTTTCTTTTACCATTTTAATTTTAACTTTACACTAAAATCGATCAAATTCATTGAGAAGGCAGACCTTGGGAAGCATTTCTTATAAATTGTTACCACAAATTTATTTATTCATTCATTTTACTGTCAAAACCTTTTTTATACCTAATTTTGTTGGTGATGGTTAGCAACTATAGTATTACATGACTTCGTATTTCTTCTCATTCTATTAGTCTTTATATATTCAACATGTTTTATTTTAATCGGTTATGATTGTTTCTACTAAAGGATGAGCGTAGGTCTAAGACTAATGTTATTTATAATGCATATTAACATTAAGGACGAAAATGATAGTTTTTTGTTCATTAAATTTTTTTGTTTCAACACATTTGTATTTTGATGAAATGCTGGAAGAGGAGGAACCAATGGGGCCAAAATATTACACATGTCATGAAGAAAGCTCACTAATCAATCGTTGGCCTTTCATAGTGTGTATGCTTTCCGCTTGTAAAACTCTAATTATGGTTTGTGTAAAAGTTTATTTTTTAAAAAAAAATATTTAAATTGTTGTTTTCATATTTTAAACGGAAAACTAAATTAAATATATATTAACGAGCACCCTTTCTAATTCTAGTACCACTGTTGGTTACTTACCTTTTTAGTGTTTGAATGATAGAAACACCAAAAGAAAAGAAAGGCAATAACTTAAAAAAAAAAAAAAAAGTATTGTAAGCTAGGCTTGTTGTTGGTTGGAACTTTAGTTGTCTTAGAATAATTTTGTTCATTACAACAAGTATCGAGCTCAAGTTTAAAATCAACTATAAGCAACGTATAAAACCGTATGCAAGCCAATATGATGGATGTATTGGGTAACATAGCAATTTTTTAACATAGCACTGAAAAAAAAAATACTTCATATAAAACTTTTGCATATTTTTACATCTTTCTTTTATTATCTCTCTAATTAAAAAATACTTAAAATAAAAACGAACAGTTATAAGGAGTGGTTGCTTGTGTATAATTTGTTTTGTGGATACAAGTCATTCCTTATTAGTTTTTAGTTAGTTTGTCAATTTTCAACTAAAAGTTAATTTTTCAGCTAATTTTTTAGTTTTTAACTAGCCTATTGACTATTTTCAAACATAACCTATATATCATCATTACGCTACCATGGTGTTATGTTATCAAAAGGCCTAGGTCATATATAGGCTATTTTTGCCTTGCTCTTATCAATGTACAAGTTTCAAGTTTAATTAAAGTTCATTGAGGTTAATTACTACGTAGATACTAAACTGCATCTTCTTTGGTCACTCCTTCATAGCTGGTCTAAGAAGCAACATTTAGTTTCATGCTCTTTATTTGAGGTTGAGTATCGTGATTTAGAGTCTGTTTGGGTGGAACTTCTCCAGAAGTACTTCTAGTTGAAGAAAAAATAGCATGAATCAAAGAGGTAAAATGAATTTAACTTCTCCATAAGTTAAAATTAGTCTTTGTAGACCACCTCCTCCAAAAGCTCTCACATTTAACTTCTCTAAAGTAATTAATTTTAACTTATGGAGAAGTTAAATGCATTTGACATCTTTGATTCATACTATTTTTTTTCACCTAAAAGTACTTCTAGAGAAGTTTCATCCAAACAGGCTCTTAGCTTTTGCTACATGCATGTGAGCTTCAATAGTTAGATTCCTTATTTAATCTTTGTCTACTATTCTATTAAGTGACAATCAAAATGCGTTAAACATAGTAGCTAATTGTATTCCATTAACACATTAAAAATTTGGATATTAATTAACACGCTAAAAATTATGCTTTATTGGGAAGACATGACGAGGACATGTACGCAGTAATATGAACAATTATACAACGATGTGTGTTACACTAGTATAGTTATTTGGTGATCATGACAACAACAATTGTTAGTTATGTGGTTGTAGGTGACGTAAACGGTTCATATATAGTTTATTTTCTCACCTATAGCTCTAATTAATGAATTTTTGTTGATCGGCATTGATAATGTTTATTTTGTGATTACAGTCAAGATATTAAAGTGACCATAATTATCCAATCAATGGGTCATTTTTATTCATTTCTTAAAATCAGTTTCTAAAATTTTAAATTTAATTATTTTTGTTTCATTTTTATTTTATTTTGTTTTGTTTAATAAATCAATGTTCCCCAAGTGGGAGAATGTTAGAAAAATTTATTTTCTATGGATTTGGACTTCCATTGATTTATTAAAATATTGGTTGAATAGCATCTTGATGGTTCCTTCGAACAGGATTGCCTCCATGGAGGATACCTGTGGTTAAACCTTATCTTGATAGTTTCTGGAATATACATTTATGTGATGAGTGGATATTGGGAGTCGAATGTAAGTGTACTTATATATGGTGTAGCCTATATAGTTGGGTGGGTTTGATAGGTTGGATTATCACAACTGTTCATGGATGCATATGGTTTGAACCATTGTAACCCTTCATGAAAGGGTAGGTCTCATCTCCACTTCCTCTATAAATATATGTCTAGGGACATATGGAATAGTGTCATGAACTTTACTTTATGCATATGCATGAAATCTCATCAAACTTGAGAAAGGAAAGGAAGATTCTATCCTAAAACTAGTATGATTAAAAGCCAATCAAGCTAGAGTATCAAATTAAGATAAAAAAAATATAATGGCTTCAAGGGATATGATATCTTCCTTTCGTTTCTTATATTATTTAATGACCTAAATACATGCAACTATGATCCCATGGGAAATTGATTTATGTTATCACATTTATATGTAAAATTTGTCCTACAATTAGGCCACACTATAGATACATACACTTAGATGTGACTTCCAATCCATCACAAAAATGGAGGTATGGTTGTGATAACTTTCAAGTCAATGTTTTAATTCCATAGAAAAAAAAAGACCAATGTTTTAATATTATTATTACGAATACGATTAGCGGTCTTAAAGTTTCAAAAGTTTCTCCTTGAATTATGCCATATAACCCGTGGTATCTTCCACGAGGTCAAGGTGATGAACAGATTAATTCCTCACAGTTCACGTCGTTGATTGCACATCTGATTAAAGATAGCGTACAACCAAGGGTATCCATTATCCAATACTGTGAATACGCTTAATTGTACTCTTTGATTTTACTCCTACTCCTACCAGGCACTCGACAGAAAAAGCCAAAAAAGTTATTACAAGTTAAAAATTATACCACCTACAAGCCACGAAAACTTAATTTGAATCAAGCTGGCAATGGAAGGGAAAAGCAAAACAGAAAGAGAGAGAAATTGAATGAGATTGTACCGCAATGATCACACCGTCAGATACTACCAGTATACCACCCACGGCCACAATAATCCAATCAAATTGGTTAATTAATGAGTTATAGTTGAACGGTTCCCTCAATTCATTTTCCTGTTTGGTAAATTATATATACTTGGCAAGAACAATCGAATGGGACCACACCACCGGTTTTTATCTCAAAAAAATCCATCCCTGGCTAGAAACAAAGATTACAACCACATCAAAATGAAACTGTTACAAATTGATTCTGTTAAGGAAATAAAATAAACGTGGGAGACATCTTATTTCCCAAGTCAAAGTCTGAATTAATGTTTTAACTGACATCAAAATTAACGACCCAGCCAAATTCAAAACTACCAAGTCCACCATTATATGCGTCACGTGATGGAGCGGTTTAACAAACCTCAATTCCTCTGTTAACTACATTACATATTCCCCACATTCAGCTGAACCCAATAGCAGTTTCTGAGATGGGAAACCAAATGTCACTCCGTCCCTCAGATTCCACAGGCAAAATTGTTTTCTGGGATGGCTCTGTTCAACAATTTGAGCAACCACTAACAGTGGCAGAGCTCATGTTGGAGCATCCACAACAAGTAGTGGTTGAGTTCCATTCAGCTGTGAACCAGAAAAGGCCAACACCATTGCCTGCAGACAAGAAGCTAGACATGAATAAGGTATATTTGATGCTTCCAATCAAGCGAGGGAAGCCTGTTGGTTTAAGCAGTGAAGAGAGTCGTCGAATTGTGTTGATGGTTAACAAGTATGTTGCGTGTTCTTCAAGGTTTCTTCTTCCTGGGCTTACGTGTCTGTGCCAGACAAGTGCAATTGTGGAGCCTGGAAGAAAGGAGGAAATTGAGAAGAAGGAAGAGAGGTGTGAGTTTCCTGAGATTTTGGAAGAGGTGTTAGAAGGGAGGCCTGAGTATTTGAATAGGCAATTGTCAGGGAAAGGGTGGAAGCCTAGTTTGGATACCATTAAGGAGAAGAATATTGAAAGAAAACTCTCTCATTGGTTGTTCCTCAAGAGTTTTTAGTGGTACTGAACTGATTCTAACTATATATGGTTATTAATTGATATTGAAAATATATATTAATTGTGGCTTTATGTGGGTAGTATTACTATTATATGATATGTAACAAAGTGTAAAACAGAGTTGAGGCATGTATTAGGTAATTTAGGATCTTGTTTTTTATATATGAACTTCTGTGAAGCCCCCTTCTCCTGTTTCCAGTTTGTTCTTTATTTTAGTTGAATCCATTTAGCAAAATCAGAACCTTAAGGATTAGGCATTGCTTTTTATGGTCTTATACTATATGCAAGTGAAGTGTGCATAAATTAATTACCAGACTTCTTATATTATGTTTGTCTTTACACGGTAAATTGGAGAATATTAGCAACTATTTTTTGCATTTTATGATATTTTTATATTTAAAATATAAAACATATGTAAGAGATAAGGTATTTTAAATTATAAAAGAGAAAAAAGATGATGGGATATTAACTGTTAGTTGTTTTGGGTTCAATATAGAGTTTAGCTCACTTATGAGCCCAATATTGGAGATCTCTCTTATTCCCGGATGTATTAGGCTCTCATCACTACTTAACAATGGAATACGTGTTTTCTTTTGGAATCTTCTCTTTGAAATCCATTCACTGTTTCAAAATTACTTCATTTTTTATGCTACATCATATGTGGCACAAAACAAGTGTTTCATTTTTTAGGTATAATCACATCATCAATGTTTTAAACATATTATTCTTAGTAGACTACTATTGTCATACAAATGTAGGCATTAAAAACGTTTTTATGGGATAATAATAGGAAAACTGATTTTTCTTTTCAACGATGTTTCTTAACAATAGTCTGTCATAAAATCAACTCTAACTAGTGTTGTTAAAGATACTTTTCTGACTAAGAATCTGAGCCCGTTTGGATACAGTCTAGAAGGACTTATGAGCTACTTTTCTACTAAATAAGTCCTTTAAGATTTTTTTTCCAATGTTTGGATTTTTTTTTTTTTTTTGCTTCTACTTTTGCAAAAGTTTTAAAAAGTTCTTTTTCAAAAGTAAATTCAAATAACTTTTCAAATATTTACTTTTTGAGAAGTGAAACCTAAATATTTTGATGGGCAAAAATACCCTTTACAAAATTTAAGAATTACCATCACCGTCCCATTTGCAAACCGAGTCTGTTTCGTGGAACCCTAGCTTGCAGAGAACTCCATAGAGCTCAGTTCCAATCTCGCCGTCTTCGTCGCCATTCATCGTCTTTGTCGTTGGCGATCATGGCAAGTTTCTTCTTCATCACCGTCAGAAACTCTATCCTAATCATTTTCCTCTTTTCATTTCATGAATCTCATTGTGAGCTCGTTTGGATACAGCCCAGAAGAACTTATGGGCTACTTTTCTACTGAATAAGTCCTTTAAGATTTTTCTTCTAATGTTTGGATTCTTTTTTTTTTAGCTTCTACTTTTGCAAAAGTTTTAAAAAGTTCTTTTTCAAAAGTAAATTCAAATAACTTTTCAAATATCTACTTTTCGGGAAGTGAAACCTAAATATTTTGATGGACAAAAATACCCTTTACAAAATTTCAGAATTACCATCACCGTCCCATTTGCAAACCGAGTCTGTTTCGTGGAACCCTAGCTTGCAGAGAACTCCATAGTGCTCAGTTCCAATCTCGCCGTCTTCGTCGCCATTCATCGTCTTTGTCGTTGGCGATCATGGCAAGTTTCTTCTTCATCACCGTCAGAAACTCTATCCTAATCCTTTTCCTCTTTTCATTTCGTGAATCTCATTGTGAGCTCGTTTGGATACAACCTAGAAGAACTTATGGGCTACTTTTCTATTGAATAAGTCCTTTAAGATTTTTCTTCTAAAGTTTGGATTCTTTTTTTTTTTAGCTTCTACTTTTGCAAAAGTTTTAAAAAGTTCTTTTTCAAAAGTAAATTTTCAAATATCTACTTTTCGGGAAGTGAAACCTAAATATTTTGATGGAAAAAATACCCTTTACAAAATTTCAGAATTACCATCACTGTCCCATTTGCAAACCGAGTCTGTTTCGTAGAACCCTAGCTTGCAGAGAACTCCATGGAGCTTAGTTTCAATCTCGTCGTCTTCGTCGCCATTCATCGTCTTTGTCGTCGGCGATCATGGCAGGCTTCTTCTTCATCACCGTCGGAAACTCTATCCTAATCCTTTTCCTCTTTTCATTTCGTGAATCTCATTATGAGCCCGTTTAGATACAACCCAAAAGGACTTATGGGCTACTTTTCTACTGAATAAGTCCTTTTAGATTTTTTTTCTAATGTTTGGATTCTTTTTTTTTTAACTTCTACTTTTGCAAAAGTTTGAAAAAGTTCTTTTTAAAAAGTAAATTCAAATAACTTTTCAGATATCTACTTTTCGAGAAGTGAATCCTAAATATTTTGATGGACAAAAATACCCTTTACAAAGTTTCAGAATTACTATCACTGTCCCATTTGCAAACCGAGTATGTTTCGTGGAACCCTAGCTTGCAGAGAACTCCATAGAGCTCAGTTCCAATCTCGTCGTCTTCATCGCCTTTGTCGCCGGCGATCATGGCAAGCTTCTTCTTCATCACCGTAGGAAACTCTATTCTAATCCTTTTCCTCTTTTCATTTCGTGAATCTCATTGTATATATTTATGTGAATATGTTTTTTTGTTTCAGATCTCTTTTCATTCTTCATTCTTCATTCTCTTCGTTTGGAGTATCTTGAATCGGAGGTATGGATTTTTTGTTCCTCCTACTACAGTTGGATGCATTTTACAATAGATTATAGTTAATATTAATTATATAAATGATACTATTACAAGATTAATAACATTTTATAGTTATTATTATGTATAAGATAATTAAATTAAATTAAATTAATTTATCATTAAAATAATAATATCTTTAGTTAATATAGTTAAATTAAATTAATTTAGCAAGAAAAAATATAAAGAAAATAATTTCAAATAACAACTTGTTAAAAAAATATAAAAAAATTATTGTTTTAGTTAATATTTAGATATTTAAATAAATTAATATTGAAAACATGTCCTTTTTAGTAATTTTATCATTGAAAAGCACTTTTCCAATTTTATTCAAATAACACTTGTCTTTTGAATAAGTCTTTATGTAAATATTATCCAAACACCAAAATAAGCAAAAATAGCTTATGTAGAAGTAACTTTTAAAAAAGAACTTCTATGAAAAAATCTTCTCCCAAAAATTTTTTTTGAAAAGCGTATCCAAACGGACTCTCAATCTTTTAGGAAAGTACATGGTTAAAGTGAGTTAGTGAATAGACACATGTTGCTTTAATGGTGTCTTATGAATATTTGTGGACACTTGATACAAAATTAATGTTGATAAATTATTGAGATATGGGATATTTGTGGGTTCATTTGATAAATTTTTTGAAATTACAATATTAAGAATTATTTAAATTACTTCATTTTTTATGGTACATCATATGTGGCACAAAACAAGTGTTTCATTTTTTAGGTATAATCACATCATCAATGTTTTAAACATATTATTCTGAGTAGACCACTATTGTTATACAAATGTAGGCATTAAAAACGTTTTTATGGGATAATAATAGGAAAACTGATTTTTCTTTTCAACGATGTTTCTTAACAATAGTCGGTCATAAGATCAACTCTAACTAGTGTTGTTAAAGTTACTTTTCTGACTAAGAATTTGAGCCCGTTTGGATACAGCCCAGAAGGACTTATGGGCTACTTTTCTACTGAATAAATCCTTTTAGATTTTTTTTTCTGATGTTTGGATTTTTTTTAACTTCTACTTTTGCAAAAATTTTAAAAAGTTTTTTTCAAAAGTAAATTCAAATAACTTTTCAGATATCTACTTTTCGAGAAGTGAAACCTTAATATTTTTATGGACAAAAATACCCTTTACAAAATTTCAGAATTACCATCATTGTCCCATTTGCAAACCAAGTCTGTTTCATGGAACCCTAACTTGCAGAGAACTCCATAGAGCTCTGTTCCAATCTCGCCATCTTCGTCTCCATTCGTCGTCTTTGTCGCCGGCGATAATGGCAGGGTTCTTCTTCATCACCGTCGGAAACTCTATCCTAATCATTTTCCTCTTTTCATTTCGTGAATCTCATTGTGAGCCCGTTTGGATATAGCCCAAAAGGAATTATGGGCTACTTTTCTACTGAATAAGTCCTTTTAGATTTTTTTTCTAACTTCTACTTTTGCAAAAGTTTTAAAAAGTTCTTTTTCAAAAGTAAATTCAAATAACTTTTTAGATATCTACTTTTTAGGAAGTGAAACCTAAATATTTTGATGGACAAAAATACCCTTTACAAAATTTCAGAATTACCATCACTGTCCCATTTGCAAACCGAGTCTGTTTCGTGGAACCCTAGCTTGCGGAGAACTCCATAGAGCTCAGTTCCAATCTCGCCGCCTTCGTCGCCATTCATCATCACATCTTTGTTGTCGGCGATCATGGCAGGCTTCTTTTTCATCACCATCGGAAACTCTATCCTAATCTTTTTCCTCTTTTTATTTCGTGAATCTTATTGTATATATTTATGTGAATATGTTCTTTTGTTTTAGATCTCTTTTCATTCTTCATTCTCTTCGTTTGGAGTATCTTGAATCGAAGATATGTATTTTATGTTCTTCCTACTACAATTGGATGCATTTTACAATAGATTATAGTTAATATTAATGAGTAAACCCCCAAATCAGTCCCTGAATTTTTTTACGTCGTGCAAATTAGTCTCTAACTTTCTTAAATAGGCACGTTAGTCCCTGACTTATAATTCCGTCAAGCAGTTTAGTCCGAGACACTAACTTCCGTTATGTAACACACAAAACGACCGCGTTTTGATGCTGAGCTTTTCCAGAATCCCCAATCTGCCCCTCCTTCCTTTTTTCCTCCCTTCTTATTCCTTCTTCTCTCCTGTACGCATCGCCATTCTTGAAGTGCTTCTAGCTGGGTTGCAATTTGCTTATCATCAGTAATTTCTAATTGCCAACATAATGTACTATTGTAGTCTGCATGAAACATAAAGTCTTTCTATGCAGAAACTCAACCCTTTGTCCATTGGGTTTCACATCTCAATTTAAGTACATTGATGATGACAAATGCCTTCTATGCTCTAAAATAATAAAGTAAAAGAGGTCATTGCATTTTGATTATTTCCAATTTTATTTATATATATATATATCTATATCTCTGTAAAGTTATATTTCTATGCAGTGTGATATTATTCCTTAAATAGTATTCATTTCATTTAGTTTTTTAGAATGCTCTGCTCTCTTTTCATGCTAATTGTCTATTTGGCTTTGATTTAATGGACTCAAAGAAACTACTTCAAAGTCGAATTTCAGTTACCTTGGGTTTCCTGATTATTTATTTTTAGTTTTGTCTTGCAAAATCTCACATAACTCTTCATTGTTTTGTTTAACAGTTATGTTTCAGAAACATATAGAAGGCATGCTTTTCCATCTCAAGCACAACGACATATATTGGCTGGTCTTGCCTCAGTTGTGGGTGGTTTAAGTGCACCATATGAGAAGGCTTCTCATGTGCATGAAAGACCTGTTGTGAATTGGCTTTGGGCAGCTGGTAGTCATCCATTTGGGCCATTTTCTAATACATCCCACATCAGTCAAATGCTCCGTGATGTTGCTTTGGTAAATTCCCTCTCAATATGCCAAAGTTTCTTTTATATATTAAGGGGTATTTCTCAAATTGGTGTTTTGTTTGTTGAAAGAGGAATTCGATATATGCACGTGTGGATTCTGTACTTCATAAAATTCGTGAAACATCAGAGGTAATTCATACGCTTCATTTGAGTTATATAAATACCACTACTTGATTCTCTGATTATGGATCCGGTCAATTCTGTGCAGATGGTCCAAACTTTTGCAGCAGAGTATCTGAAAACTCCCCTTGGTGAACCAATAAAAGGAAAGAAGGAGAAGTCAACCACTGAACTATGGTTGGAGAAGTTCTACAAGAAAACTACTAATTTGCCTGAACCATTCCCCCATGAATTAGTTGATCGTTTGGAAAAATATCTTGACGTAAGCTATACCTGATTGAAGTTCTTGACCTCACTTTGTGGGCATTTCAAGAAAATAAAAGAAAAGAAACACAGCTAGGAGCACTTCAAGAATGGCGATGCGTACAGGAGAGAAGAAGGAATAAGAAGGGAGGAAAAAAGGAAGGAGGGGCAGATTGGGGAGTCTAGAAAAGCTCAGCATCAAAACGCGGTCGTTTTATGTGTTACATAACGGAAGTTAGTGTCTCGGACTAATCTGCTTGACGGAATTATAAGTCAGGGACTAACGTGCCTATTTAAGAAAGTCATGGACTAATTTGCACGACGTAAAAAAAGTCAGGGACTGATTTGGGGATTTACTCTAATATTAATTATATAAACGATAATATTACAAGATTAATAACATTTTATAGTTATTATTATGTATAAGATAGTTAAATTAAATTAATCTATCATTAAAAAAATAATGTCTTTAGTTAATATAGTTAAATTAAATTAATTTAGCAAGAAAAGATATAAAGAGAATAATTTCAAATAACAACTTGTTAAAAAAATATAAAAAAAATTATTGTTTTAGTTAATATTTAAATATTTAAATAAATTAACATTGAAAACACACCCTTTTTAGTAAATTTTATCATTGAAAATCACTTTTCCAATTTTATCCAAACACCACTTGTCTTTTGAATAAGTCCTTAAATAAATATTATCAAACAATAAAATAAGCAAAAATAGCTTATGTAGAAGTAACTCTTATATAAAAAAGATCTTCTATAAAGTTATTTTTACGAAAGTACATGGTTAATGTGAGTTGGTGAATAGACACTCGTTGCTTTAATGGTGTCCTATGAATATTTGTGGACACTTGATGCAAAATTAATGTTGATAAATTATTGAGATATGGGATATTTGAGGGTTCATTAATTTGATAAATTTTTTGAAATTACAATATTAAGAATTGTTTAAATTCACTACAAGAAAAGTTATTTTTTATGATGGTAAATTTCGTCACTGAAAACCTGAAAACATGTCACTAAGAACATCTAATGGCGATATTTGAATTTGTCATTGATCGTCACTAAATGTCGAGTCACTATTATATTAGTGACAATATTTTTAATATGTCACTAAAAATACTTTTTATTGTGACAAACACATCGTCACTAATAGTCCTACATAATAGTGACAAAAATGATTTGTCACTAATACAAACAATAATAGTGATGATTTAATCGCCACTATTAAGAGTTTATATATTAAAAATTACCGGACTGGTTGGCCCGGAAACCGAACCCACGGCTAAGTCGGAGGACTGGCGGTTGTACCAATCAATGCTCTCGTGACTCGCTGAACTGAACTGGTGCTGGCGTGTGGGATTCGAACCCGAGTACTCAAGCTGTCAGTCAACATTGCTACATCTCACACCACTATGCCAAGCTTGTTTCTTGTTATATTTTTGCAATTTATATATATATATATATTATTTAACATTCTTTTAAAATATATTATATTTTTGCATTTTATAGTCTCACACCACTACGTCTCACTTTTTTAATATTCTTTTTAAAATTTCTATGATATTATATTTAATAATATAAAAATATTAAATAATGTTACTTTTCTTTTAATTATTTTTTATTTTTAATTTAACTTTATGAATGTGATATCAAAATGATTTCCTTGTTATTAGGTAATGTTTGTCCTTTTTCTTATTATTTTGTGTCTTTTATTTTTTTTATAAGCCTTAAATAATTTAATATAAATCATACTCTATGTATTGATGTGCTTCCATTATTGTTCTTGTCATAATGTGTATATATGAGTAGGACTTTTTTTAACTTTGATGGATATAGATTTTGATTACATAATTATAAACTCAATTGTCTACCGCCACTTGAAGCAACATTGAATAAAAGTAATATATATTGTTATCGGTTAATTTACCTTGATTTATGTAATTTTTAAAATTTACCAATATAAAAATATTTTAATATTCCAATAAAAATTCTACAACAAGAAGAAAGATTCATGAATAATGAAAAATGGAACAAAAAATAAAAACAATCCATTGCCATAAAGTAGTTACATGATTACATCACAATGATGCCAAATATACTACTTATCACATAATCGGTATAATTATCCCTATTTTTTCTCATATTAAAACACATTTTGTTACAAGTGGTTCAAAGTGCTAAAATATAAAATACTTAATAAATATTTTAATGTATGTATAAATTAATTTCTTTTGGTGCATTGTATAAATTAAATTTAAGTGATATATATAGTTTTTAGTTTAAATTTAATATTATATGTAGATAAAAATAAATCAAAATGTCAATTCAAATTTGATACATAAATGTTAGGAGATGAATAATTTGTATTTAAATTTAACACGATAACTTTAGGAATTATTATTTTAGATTTTTAAAGTGAAAATGAAAACATTTTGTTACAATTTTAAAAAATAAATTAAAACAAAATTAAAAGGTAATCTCATATTTTACACCAATATTTTTATAATAATATAAGATTTAAATTAAATAAGTGTAGATTATTTGCATTCATTTTTTTATCTTCATCTAAAAATTCAAATTTAAATCAAGATAAAGAATTTGTTACTTTTTAGATTTTTTTCAAAGTTTTGTCTTTTAATCCTAAAAAAACAACTTTCAATAAAGATAAAATTTTTCTATTCTATATTTTTGTCACGGTGTAAATCTAAATCCTATAATCCTAAAGTTTACAAAATCTAATCCTAAAATTTAAATTCAAATAAAATATTTTTTTAATATTTTATCTAATCGTAAAAAAAAAAACCTAACAACTCAAGTTAAAAGAAAATATTTTATGATTTTTTAAATTTTTATTTTATTATCTCTTAATTCTATATTATGAGTTAAATTAAGATAAAAAGGCTATTTAAAAAATCTACTATTTTAAAACTAAATTTTTTTAATTTATTATATTTTTATCTATTGAAATTAGTATGAGAAAAATATGACTTGTAAATAGTTAAGTGTTTTGTGTTAAAAATTTGCAAGTATATTAGTTTGAAATTAATTAACATAGTGATATTAAACATTTGGAACTATTTATTTTAGAGATGTTTGGAATCTCTAATGAAAAGAGACTTGTTACAATTAATAGAAAGTGAATGTCTTCTTTTAATTTCCACAGTAATATGATGTGGAATCACATTTCGTCACTAATATATTAATATTAATTATTTGTGACGAATTACTATAGACATAAATGGTTCAAATATTTAGTGACGAATAATTTATCACTAGTAAAATATAGTAAACGACTATTTTATAATCATTTCTAATATAATGAAATTATAATTTGTCAATATTATGTTGATACTAAAGTTTAGTTATAAATTAGTTAGGACACAAATATATCAAGTCACTAGTGATAAAAAAAATTGTCACTAATAAGGAAGTCAAATGGTTATTTTTATAATAATCAATAATATGATATAAAATTAATGAAAAAGTTAATTTTTTATCACAATAAATTTTTTGACAGTCAATAAGTTTTACGTCATCTATGATTCCATAATAAGACATACAAATTTATCATGATTGTTTTATGTTAGTGACAAATTATTTGTGACATATAGATTTTTGTCACTATTAATACATTTATTGTGACGATTTATAATTTGGTCACTAATATAAATATTATTAGTGACAAAATAAAATTTTGTTACAAATAATATATCATTAGTGACAAATTCATTTTTGGTCACTAAATTTTTGTCACTAAAAGTTAATTTTCTTGTAGTGATTATGAAAGATAAAAAGATGTAATGTGTCATGAGATCTATTTAATAATTATAAAAAATAAAAAAGATAGTGAGATACACCATTAAATAGAGATGCTCTGATAGAAGTAAGTTATGATAAATTATGGCGTTATCTACCTCTAGAAACTAGTAACGGAATTAATTTCCTGGTCAATAAATCATCAAATTTTCTTGATCACCATTTGGTGCATTCTCTCTATAGATTAGTTAGGTTGCCTATGTGAAGCATACTCGATGCGGACTTTCAGGTTATAAAACATGATGAAACTTCCTTCTCCCTATCATCATGTGGCACTCATCCCTTTCAGAGATATGGAGAAGATCGACTCTTATAGGTAAATACAGTTCAACTAACATGCATGGTGAACACTTATCAATACTTACATTGTGCAATAGGATGAATTCAACGGTGAGATTAAGGTAACTCACAGTGTACCCCTTGATTTAGGGGTTTTTAAATAAAAATATAATTTTTAGAATTTACAAAATGATCCTCCTAAATTTTTAGAATTTGCAATATGGTCCATCTAAATCAAGGATACACGGTGAGACACTTATTAAGTTACATCACCGTAGAATTCACCTGTGCAATAGATCATGTTCGGGATAATAAATTTGATCATATACATTCAATTCAAGTTCTCTTTGAAAATTCCCACGCTTTCTTCAGTTTACTAGGCCTCAATTTTTTCTTAAAATTTTTTAGGCTTAAATGCATTTTTGGTCCCTATACTTTTGTAGATGGGTGATTTTGGTCCCCCTAATTTTAATTGCTCAATTTTGGTTCCTATACTTTTGTAAATGGGTGATTTTGGTCACCCTAGTTTTCATTGCTCAATTTTGGTCTCTCTTCTTTAAAAATTGAACAAATCTAATCCTACCGTTAGCCTCCCATTAAATATTTAGTAGAATTTGCTAACGTGGATTTAATTTTGTGACGTGCAAACTATCACATGACAAAGATTATTATTTAATTTTATCTCTTAATTATTTTAAACGGAAAATCAAAAAATAAAATCAAATTCTACATAATTTAATACAATGAGAAAACAAAATCCCACTACTATACTCCAATTTTCTAAAAAAAAAATAAAGCAAATACAAGTCCTAAAACTAAAACAATTGCAGGTCTGCTTCAAGCCATCAACCAACCGAACTGAAATCTCATTCGGGCATGAAATAGAATTTAAAATGAAATCGAAAGCGAACTGAAATCTGCAAGCTTTGATTTTTTGTTTAAAAAAATTAAGAGATAAAATTAAATAATAATCTTTGTCATGTGATAGTTTACATGACACAAAATTAAATCCATGTCAGCAAACTCTGCTAAATATTTAATGGGAGGCTAACGGTAGGATTATATTTGTTCATTTTTTAAAGAAGAGGGACCAAAATTGAGCAATTAAAACTAGGGGGACCAAAATCACCCATTTACAAAAGTATAGGGACCAAAATTGAGCAATTAAAACTAGGGGGACCAAAATCACTCATCTATAAAAGTATAGGGACCAAAAATGTATTTAAGCCAATTTTTTATTTATCTTACACGTGTCATTCAATTTTGGTCCAGATTATCTTTTATTTATTACGTAACAGGAAAGGAGCAGAACAGGAATGGTTCCCCTACTACTTTAGCTATTAATTTAGACAGCCCAATTCTATAAGCAAGACCTACCCACTACATTTTATAATAAACTGTTTTCATTTTTTGTCAATACCAAACAAGAGTGGGCCTAATGGGTTCTTCAAGCTAGTGTTTTCACCTATCTAAAATCAGGAAATGGAATGGATGCTTGTAGTTGTTTGACCCAAAACAAAAAAAGCTTGTAGTTGTAGAAAAATAGAACCACTCAAAATTCAAAACAAAATAAATAATAATGCTCCTTGCACATCATCACCCACCACTCACCTTTTTATATTAGCATAATTGACAAAACTCAAGTGTATATATAGGTGGAAAATGTTACATTTTATATCTTTTCTGTATTTTCTTTACTTTAGAGGTTGCAAATTCCTACTGGCAGTACTACTTCATATAGCATATATCAATGTGAGAAAATTAGATCATAGTTTTTTTTTTCTGGGCAAACAAAAGAATATTTTTGGGACTATATATAGGTGTCTGCAGATGCATATAGCCAATAACCATTCACAGTGGAGGGGACCCATCCCAGCTTGCTACCTCACATTCTTAACAATGGGATGTCCACATTCATCATATTAAAATTAGGTGTAATTTCTCCCTCGTCAATTGCATATTACCCCTTTTAACCACCCCATTATAGGGTCGTTAACCTCGCTATGTTCTGATTCTGAACCACCATTATCATTCACTGGCGCCATCATATCCCAAAAAAAAAAAAATCTTGATGGTGTGAACAAAGCTGGATTGCATGCTATGTTACGTCTGGGATTTCATTATATCTAACGCATGGGAATGAATTTATAATCAACATGGTTGTGTTTAAAATTATTAATAACGAGTTGATTTAATGAAAATGAATTCTTATGTTTGAAATTTATTAGTTTCTTTTAATTTATAAATCAAAATCTTTGTTTTTTTTTGGTCGAAATCAAAATCTTTGTTTAAATCATAAATTTAATATCTTTTGACAATTACAGCTGTGCCATTATATTTCATGGCTCGCCATTTTGCTTAAATCTGAAGCATATATTAATGGTTACGTTGATTTATACGTAAAGTGATTTTATCATTGTAGTTGCAAAGAGGAATAATGTGGATAGATCATATGACGTGGTAACATCATGGGCTGGGAAATAAGGTGCCTCAAGTATGGGCTAGCATTAGTAACTACCCTTTCCATCTCTAACCGATAAGCACAAAGTGGATCGAATTTGTCGACCCTGGCTGAAGACAAAATTTTTTGGTTACTGGCTGAAGACAAAAGACGAGGAATATTAATAATTAATATTTTAAAAATTGGACGGTAATTAAACCGGTGAAGACACGCATGGACGTAGCCAAAGGGGCTGACATGGGCCACGACCCCCAAATTTTTTTCAATCTTTTTACCAATTATATATATCATATATGAAATATTTTAATAACTTTTAATCCGGCCTCCCAAAATATTTTATAAATTTAATAGTATTATATCTTTATAATTCTTTCATTACTTGTATTGAGTTGTCATTTCCTTTTTCATATATTATTTATATTAATTATTTTTTTATTTAGAGATCATAAAGTTTTATTCAAAATTAAAGAAGATTGTGTTTTATTTGAATGTGATTTTTAGATCTGCATGATAAAAAAAATAAAAATCTTACAAGAATAAAAAGGATTTTTCTTTGATTTCATTTGAATTTTACTTTTAGGGCTAGATAATAAAATTTAAAATAAATATTTTTTAATATTTTAGTTTTATAAAAAATCATGCAACTTCCAAATTCACCCTTATTGAAAGTTTTTTTATATATATTTTTGTAAGTCAAATTATATTGTATTTCCCACATTAACTAACCTAAAAATTATAAATATTTAATAATTATGAGGGGTAAAGATTAAAAAAAGATAATAAACGCATTTTAAAAATTGTAAAAAGTCTAAGAAAAATGACTGAATAAAATCATCAAAAAAATCTTGTAAAAAGGACTTTCTAGCCCCCTAATGAAAAAATCCTGGCTACGCCCCTGAAGACACGGGTTTACGTTCAATTGTTCAACCGTAATTGAACCGTGGTCGAACTCGTAATAATTAAAGGGTCGGAATCATGTACCCTTTCCTACGAGAGGGTTTTGGTACCTTCTTATTTATTTTTTTATTGAATGGAAGCATAAAGACCAAAGCTACATAGGAATAAGTCGTGTACTCCCTATTAAATCATTTTGAAGACATAAAATAGTTTTTGAATGAGAAACACGTGTATTGCAAATGAGAATGTGAAAAAAATGAGAGAACACAATAAAAAATACAGGATAATAGTTACAGGGGGTCAGAAAGTCTTTTCAAAAATTAAAAATACAGGTTCTAATAGTTAAAACATGTCTACAACTATAAAAATACTAAGATCATTTAAAAAAGTTAAGAGAAATTAATTGAATGGTGAAAGAAAGTATCAAAACCCTCTCTCGCTAGAGGGTACTTTAGAATTTCCCATAATTAAATATATATTTTAAATATTTTATAACATTTTAATTAACAAAATAACATAAAATAATAAGAATTTAAGATATATCAAGCTATAAATTCGTTTAAACAACCTTGTTATAAGGTTTATAAAATAAAAAAATTAATAATAACTGGAAAATAATAAATATTTATGTGTAATTCTAAAACACATGTCTTTATTTATCTTAAAAGTATTTTAAATTAAATTAAAAATTAAAAAAATGATTTTTTTAAAAGACCAGTTCAACTGGTTTTCAGACACTAGTTTTTTTACCGGTTCTTGACTGATTTTTTACATGATCGATTTTACGATTTATTTGGACCGGACACATGACTGGTTCATCGATTTTCCGGTCTGACCAGCCAGTCCGATTTTTACAACCATGCTAATAATAATAAGTATGGACCCAAATAATAATAATAATAAGGGAAAATCTATTAAGAATAAGATATTCAAAATTTTAACCATTTTAAAATTCGGTGTTGTAAACTTTGTATTCCTTCTATTTCTTGTATATACACTGATAGTGTAAAAAGATTACATTGTCATCCAGTGATATATTGTCACATCATTTAATGAGTTTAATAACATGTGAGGTGTCATGGTAATTAAATAATGTGACAACACATCATTGAATGATAATGTAAAAAAAATTACATTGTTATTGTATACTAATTAAACTCCTTACTATTACTATATTTTTTTTCCGTCAAATAATTAACAACTTATAATGATAAATAGAATTTAACTCTATATATTTGTGTTCTATATATGTGTGCGCGCTCTTTTATTACATCTTGAACTTTGACTAAACTATTATTAATGTTTTGTTTTATTTTCGTGTTTGACGAGATTAAAGAAAGTGATTTGGACTACGCTTATTTTTTTTTGTCTTTGATCGGGAATCCCCCACCGACATAGTTGTGGGTTTAATATTCGGGCTGAGGTGGTGGTTAGGTAAATTCCTCTGAGCAGTGATTCTAGGATTCGAACTCTTGACCTTGTAGGTAAAGTTCGCCAAGGATAAATAGGGTCGGCCCAATACTTCTGTAGGTTTAAAGCAAATTATAAACTGGAGGCTTATTCATAAAACATAAAAGGCCTCACATAACATATATATTTTTAACAAATGAAAGTTAATAATATTTTTTGTATTTGATATAAATTTTTTATTAATTTTAGTATATAAAATATATACCTATAGAAATTTTGAGACCTTATAATGGGGGAGGCTTAAAGTCATTACTTTAGTAGCATCCCCCTGGGACCGACCGTAGATAATAGTCCACTTCTACTATGACCAACCACTATTTGGTTGAACTAGTCTTATAATGCAATATACTCATGGCCGACCCAAGGGGGAGGCTACTAAAGCAATGGCTTAAAGCAATGGCTTTAGGCCTCCCCCATTACAATGCCTCAAATTTTTTATAAGTATATATCTTATATATTACAATTAATAAAAAATTTATATTAAATATAAAAAATATATTATTAATTTTCATTTGTTAAAAATATTTTTTCATTTTTTAAAAATAAATATGTTATGCGAGTTCTCTCATCTTTTGTAAATAGGTCCTCAATTTATGATTTTTTTTAAACCCACATAAGTATTGGACCGGCCCTATACTTTATCTTTATTTCCAAAAGGAGATATATCTTATTTCCAATGCAACAACAAAATAATGCAATGCTTAAAGGATAAGTAAAAGTGTTATGAAAATCTGAATCGTCCATGAGTATATTTGGATGAAAATTCTGCATAAGTACTTTTAGGTGAAAAAAATAAAATGAATTAAAGAGGTCAAATGCATTTAACTTCTCCGTAAGTTGAAATTAGGCAACATATCATTGAATGTTTGTGTAAAATTCTTTTACATTAATAATATATATATAATTATTAAATAATAATAATAAGGCCAAAAGAAGAAAACAAATAAAATAAAATACTTGAATAAAAGGGTCTGGGAGAATGTTTCAAATGTCAGTTAGCAGTGTTAGCATGGCGTTTTTTCTCGGTCGAAGAAGCATGGCGTTTGAAAGGCTAGACAAGAGTAGTCTCCAGAGACTGGTGGCTGACGCGGAATGGCAACATTCTGGACCAAACTGTTTGAAACGTCTTTAGATAAGTTGGATAGTGCTCATTCTTGTACTTATAATACATGTCTTTGTATCTAAATACCTATATGATCGTAACCGTGCCTATTATTTATAATTTAGTTAAGTAAAAAATTAATAATTTGCTTAAAAAATAATTAAAGAAAATTATAACTTGATCACTTAAAAAATTATTTCAAAATTATCCAAACATAATTATTAAATATCAATTACATAACAGATTAGTTATATCAAAACATAATACATTAATATTCTAAAACAAAACACATGATCTAATGTTCAAATTTTTTCTTAAATAATACAATATATATACTTTCATATCACACTATTTTATAGAATTTGGATATCATGTGTTATCATTCTCTAAAATAGGTAAAAAATGATTATTAACACTAATTATCGTATATTATAAAGTAACAAAACACAAATTGATAGCTTTAAAATTATGTTTTTAATATGTAATATTACACATACATAAATTTTTAAAATATATATAAATATATATAAGTGCGGGTATGTGGCGGAATGGACATCATAGTGTTTGTCTCCACGCTCATCCCCGCAAAAAAATGCAGTCTATTATTCATACCCATGCTGATACCTGTTTTTACGGGTTTTTACGCTGCCCATTACAGATAATTTTACGGATACCCATAAGAATTGGGTTCAATTAATTATCATCTCTACACGTAAGGAGATGAGTGTTATTCATGGATAAGGATCCTCTCCAGTTAATTTTTAACTGGAGAAAATCATAACCATTGAAAAATTATTTATATATATATATATATATATATATAAAAGAATACATGGGATGGTGGTCGTTGAGATGCAAACTAGACCTCATGTCCACAAGAGAGGATCCCAGCGCGTTATTCATATGATATGAGATTATGATCCCATTCTTTATATTTTAAAGTGAAATTCGATGACGATGATGATGATGATGATGATGATGATAAGTGTGCAAAAAATATAGGCTCAAATATGTTTTTAATCTCTATAAAAATAAGTCATTTTGTTTTTAGTCTTTGTAAATTTTTTTAGTTTTTCATTCCTATAAAGTTTAATTTCTGTTTGCCATTTTGGTTCATATCGTTAACTTTAAACTTTTGTGGCGAGCGGAGGGTGTTTTTTATGGTACACAAAACTGAAAATTTTGTATCAGTACATCAATGTTTTGACTGACGTGTGGTGGTGATTTACTTGTTAATGAACTTTACCACTTTACGAAACTTATTTCAGGGAAGCCCCTCATTTTGAACGAGGTTTTGTGAGGTTGGAGTTTGGGGTGAACACGAGGCTTCTTTGACCGAGATCTGGGGCTCATCAAATTAGGGGAGCGGTGGGTTTTCTTTAATCAAGATCTGGGGCGGACCAGAAGAGAGGGGTAGCTCCCACACAAGTCTTGTACGTCCTAGTGCTTCACGACAGTCGCTAAAATGTCTTGCATCGCCGAAGAGAGGAAAGAGATTATTCAAACCACCACGTCATTGAGGAACTACAAGGTAGTGTGAGTTTGTTTTTCTTGATTCGATCTATGGTAGCATTACATGAGCTCTTCTGACAGTGTCTTTCTAGCACATTAAATAACGATTCTATCTAAAATAATTGAATATCCTCTTGTGGATATGGCTTCTTGCACAACATATATACAGAAACCATGAGTCATGCATCTCCAACCGAGGTCCAAGAAGACCCCTTTCAATAAATTGCAAGACTTCAAATATTATTTATAAATATTGCACTTTAGATGAAAGGGACTATTACTAAAATATGAATCCTTTACAACTGCCAAATCATCAGTTTTACTGTGTTTACTTTGGACCACTCATTTTTAATATCATTAAATCAACCGTGGAAAATCCTCTTGTACCAGTACCAAAATTTCAATTTTGTGTACCATAAATTTTGCCCTAACGGAGTGTCACATCATCTTGCCACATGTGATTTTTCTATCTAGCTTAAATTTACTTTTAGTCCCTATAAATATGTTTTTTTTTTTGTTTTTAGTCCCTGTAATTTTTTTTGTTTTTTCACCTCAATCTCATTCCCATCTAACATCACAATGGATTTTTGCTTCTTCTACTGCATTATTACACTTGAAATTTTTGAACTCCTCATGGGTTTAAGGAAATAAATTCTTTATGTATTCAATTATTTGAAATTTTAATACACTTGAATTCACTGTATAAAGTGGAAAAAACTTGTAACGAACTTTTTTTCTCTGCAATTTTTATTTCTGTCTATTGATTGACAAAATTCCCATTTGATTGAAAATTACAAGCCTTTTTTTATTACCCGGGACAAATTACATCAAGTTATAGGTCATCAATAGACATGATAAAAAAAGAATTGCAGAGAAATAAATGTCATTACAAATTTTTCCCCTTTATACAGTGAATCCAAATGTATTGAAATCTCAAAGAATTACATACATAAAGATAGAAATTTCATTGGAGGGATAAAGACTTTCAAGTATCCAAAACTTTTTATCATAATTTTTTAATTGCAACTATGTTTTAGAATATCTAAATTCTTTCATTTGTGATTTAATATGATTATAAAATTCATCTTTTATTCTAGTTGAGTATTTATTGTGAGATCTGACTTGATTTGAATTTTAAATAGAATTAAAATATTAAAAATAACGAAGGGATGTCATGAAAAGAATGTAAGGAAGACTTCATTATTTGTAAGATTCTGTCTCTTAGGTTGTATAATGTGTATTAAACATTCGACGAAAAGAAATTATATTTATACAAGACTTAAATATGTTTTTAATTCTTATAAACATGAATCATTTTGTTTTTATTCTTTATTAAAAATGTTTTTCATTTTTCATCTCTAAGATAACTTAAAAAAAACTTTGGGGTCTAAAGGAAGTATTTTACTTTCCTTATGGTTGGGTTGGCGATGCAATACCGCCACGCTACTGTCATACTATTCCGGATATATTTAATCAAGTGTTAAAATTTGATAAAATCACATTTCTAATACTATACATAATTATATATGTCAAGAGATTCCACCTTAAATATGGTTATTTTTTAACATAAAATCAAACATAAACTCCAGAATAACCCATATCAAGATCTCTAAAACAGAACCACTTTTTACTAGTAGAAGTATATACAGGCACAATTTTTTTCCACGTAATTTACCTTTTCTTTCTAATTTAAAAATGTCCTCACTAGTCACTATTCAAAATGGAAAAGTTTCGGTAATGCATCTAGATTAGAGATATCCACCGTGCCATGGCTGCCTTTGGTTTGAAATGAATTATTATGATCTAATTGCCAGAAACCTCTGTCTCAATTCCGGACATCACTTGAAAGCGAAGCTATTCTCAACTAACAAGCACTTCTGTAGTGTAAATATCTAAATTGGAATTGGTGAAGGCTAGTATTTTATTATAATTTAACCTGTGCTCTTTTTGTATCTCTAATTTTCATTGGACCTGACTCCTCTTGGTTTAGATCTCTATGATTTTTTAATCACCTCCCTTCGAATAATGTGTGATATACTCAAAGCTTTTTCAGTTTTAGTCCATTTTATAAAGTTAACAGCTCAACTAAGAGTGAAAACCATAGAGCAACTCATAAATAATTAAATAGATCAGATAGGTTAACAGTGATTTAACTCACCAAGGATTAATTGGTAACGAACTATCAATCTCCGCGATAGTTAGACTGAAATTGCAAATTATATAACGACACTAAATAGTTTCCAATCTAAGTCATCCATTTCTCTCAACATTTGAGATATTTAGCAGAGGATAAAAAAGTTTCAGGTAGTTAACAACAATTGCCATGAGTTGCCGTAAGCATTGGTCATTCGGTGATGAATTCTGTTTTTTTAATACTTCTGATCTCTATCTTTTATTCTGGCTAAAGCTTCTTTTTAAACCCGAATATAACATAAAATTTTGGACCACCTATCATTTTATTGGCCAAGATAAGTTATGCTTGCCAGTTAAACATTAGAAGCTGTTACCACTCAAAAAATAAAGTCAATCTCATATACTCTATCTAACAAAACCCATATGTCCTAATTATTAATGTCTGAAAGTAGGTCCAACCATACCCCGTGAACAGGGTCACCAATGCCAATCCAAATCACAAACCAATATGCCTACGGCACCAATGCTCGCCAATCCTCATTCATACACACACACACACATATATATATAGTCAGGATCCGTTGACACCAGGTGTCAAACTTCAAGACTTACACCAATTAATAACTTTTTGTATAACGTGAATTTAACCAATCTAACCGTTGAATCATATTATATTACCTTTATGATCATGTATATAAAATTTCAGATAATTTGGACATTCGTGGGTATGTTATCTAACAGTGGACTTTTACTTATATTTTAAAAACATATTATACGTTAAAATAAATTAATTTGATGAAGTATAAAATAATTTTCAATTTTTATGAAATTTTATAAGCTTGATCTACTTTATAAGAACTTTCAATTCAACGATTGGATTGGTCAATTTCACATTCTACAAAAAGTTATTAATTGGTGTAAGTCTTGAAGTTTGACACCTGGTGTCAACGGATCCTGACTCATATATATATATATATATATATATATATATATATATATATATACACCATTTTCTATTATTTTAATTTTTACATAAAGATTGAGCATATTTTTCAATAAAAATAAAACGGCTAATTAGTTCAAGTAGTGGTGGATCCAAGACCTTAAACAAGTAGGGCAATTTAATTTTAAAAATAAAAAAATAATCATCATCATACATATAAGATGAAGACATGAATATATACTACAATTATAAAATTCTAATATATCTAATCAAATAAATTATATATCTTATAATAATTTTCCTCTATGTACAAGATGACAAAACATAAAAATTTCAGATATTTATTAGTAATTTTATTAAAATCGAGAGATATATTTACACACGCTCAATTACATATAGGGTTGTCATGGAATAATGAGTTTAAACATATGAAAGTAAAAGGGACAAAACATAAAATTTTAAGATATTTACTAGTAATTTTACAAAATCAATCGTGCACTTATACATCTTCATCTACATACATGTCCGTCACTGAGTTTAAGTATATTTGATTCTCTTTAAATAACATTCCTCCCATAAAAAAACTGTAACCTAGACTAAAATAACACATCAATAAAAATGAGTCGCACACATGAATCAATTGTTTTGAAAAGTAATATTGAATTAAAGAATTTTATTATTTATACAACAAATTACTGTGAAATTAGTGTTTATACACACACGGGATGTATCAAGTGAAAAAGACATTCTTATGTGAGAGTGAGAGGGATCAATATTAGCCACTGAATGAATTTAAACAGCAAATATTAAAAGTTCAGATTAAGTGGGTCACGTGCATATGTCTTCCTCATTTATTTTAGGGCCTCCCAAAACGCGGAATCCAAATTCGTTTAGAAGAAAGGGCTTCCTTAGATGGACCCTATTGAGCCACTGTCTTAGAGCCGCTTGGTCGATCATCCAACAAAGCCTGTAGCCGTCAATGGCGATTAAGTCGCAAACCCCATCGGTGAGCCACCGTCAATCCTTATAAGTTATGTCCAAGTAGTTGCAAACGCCCGTGTTTTGAGCCAAGCAAAGGTTTCCACTGTGTTTCTACTGTTATGACTTATGAGTGAAACTCAAATTAGAAGATGTGGTTATAACAAAATCTCATTCTGAAGGTTGTCTTGCAAGAAATGTGCCTAATCTAATTATTTGTAATTCAAATACTTACTTCTGTTTGTTGGAATTTGTTTTTGGAATTTAATATCTATTTCTTTTCTTCAAATTTTCTCAGAACCTACTCATTGCTCAAAACTTGGTTACGAGCTTAGCTTGGCATAGGACGTGCTTAACCATAAGAAGAAAGCTTATTAGAAAATTTATTAGTTTAGTGGGCTTGAAAAAATCTGAAACTGGAAACAACCTTTCCTCATGATACTATCAAATACAATGGTCCTTTTATGAGAGGTAGTTCATGAGATAAAAACAATAAAGCATGCCATTGTAAGGGAGAGGCACGTATAGTTACTCATGTTAAGTATCGTTAAAGAAAACAGAGTAAGAGGTTACGCATGAAAAGGGTTTTTGGGAGATGGAAGTAAACGGGGAAGAATATGGCGCGTGACACACTTAATCTGAACTTTTAATCTCAATTGTTTAAAGGGTCGCAACCCTGTACCCTCTCCAAAGAGAGGGTTTTAGTACCTTTTTGTTTATTTTTTTTATTGAATGTAGGTATAAAGGCCAAAGTTACATAGGAACAAGTCGTGTACTTCACTCTTAGATCATTTTGAAGACATAAAATAGATTTTTAATGAGAAACACGTGTATTGCAAATGAAAATGTGAAAAATGAGGGAAAACAATAAAAAATACATGATAATAGTGATAGGGGGTCAGAAAGTCTTTTAAAAAATTAAAAAATACAGATTCTAATATTTAAAACATGTCCATAACTGTAAAAATACTAAGATCATTTAAGAAAGTTAAGAGAAATTAATTGAATGGTCAAAGAAGGTACCAAAACCCTCTCTCGATAGAGGGTACCTTAGAATTTCCCTTGTTTAAATTCATCCGGTGACAGATATTGATCCCTCTCACTCTCATATAAGTAGAGCTGGTAAAATGGGCTAGTCCGACCAGGCTGGCCCGTAAAGCCCACAAAAATATAGGGCTCAAACACTTATTTTAGAAGCCCGAATAACTCCCGGATTTTTTAGCCCAACTCGATAAAACCCGCTACCTGTAAAAACCTATAAAAAAATCTGAAAGCCCACAAAAACCAGGCTACTGCAAAAACCCGCAAAATGGTAGGGCTCGGACACCTATTTTAGAAGCCCGAATAACTTCCGGGCTTTTTAGCCCAACCCGATAAAGCATGCTACCCGCATCAAGGCGGATCGGGCCAGGTAGCCCAAACTGCCAACTCTACATATAAGGATGTCTTCCTCACCTGATACGTCCCCTTTATTTATATATATATATATATAGGGGACATATCTTATAGGAATGCTATTCTTATATGAGAATGAGAACAATCATTCTCAACCATTAGATTAGAATTAATGGCTAAGATTAAAACATCCCATTAACCCACTAAAAATGGTCACGTGCGTCCTTTCACATTCCAACTTCTCTCCCTCTGTTTTTTTTGTTCTTCTTCTCGCCTTGCTCACCCACATTTTCTTCCAATTTTCCTCTTCTCTCTCGGCCTTTGCCTTGGTGACCAGAGTCTCCTCCCATTTGTGGCTAATTTCATCATGATTTGTATTTCATCTCCAACGGTCAATGCGAAGGGGAGTGTTGCGACGACGGCGACGCGCAGGAGAGCGCCATAACGGCGGCGACGTAGTTGACGAAACAACTTCGAAGGTTGGGCGACGCTCAGAAGTCGGAGACGGTGGTGCGGGAGTCTGGAGTTAAGGTGTGGGCGTCGCAGGGGAGCACTGCGATGGCACTGCAACATATCGGAGATTAGGAAACATCGACTAGGAGTGCGGTGAGTCCAACTGAGTCGTGTCGGACGAGGAGCACCAACGCCTCCGTAACCTATCCTTAACAAGTCGGCACCCCTTTGCAAGAATGGTTACATCGTTATCAAGGGCCTCCCCGACAAGGTTAACCCTTCTTCATACTTCAATCGCCATCTTTTCTTTTTATGTTTGATTGTTTTTTTCCCCCAATTTTCTGATGTTTGATTAATTTGATTCAGATTATGCTTCATTAATTTATTGTAATTTCTTTGAGGTTTTGATAATTTTCTCCCAAATATGCCTTTGATTCAGATTATGCTTCATTTTACTTTAATTTCATTTTAACCCAAGTGGGAAACGCAAGCTGATTATTCCTCCACAATTAGCATATGGCCCTGAACCTGTGGGTGCTTGATCAGGTTCAATATGATTATAAGCATTAGCTGCTGTTTTATCTAATTTAGTCATACACCTGAAAAAACCCCTTTTTGCCAGACCTGCAACACATATAAGTAGGTGGAACATGGTTTTTTTATTTCTCTATTTGTATCTGTAGCTCCATAGGTAGAACTAGAAAGAGAGATGATGGAAAGCTTTTAGAACCTAGAAATTAAGCATGTCTTCGTATTCCACAACAAGCCTGGTTTGACCACCATATAATTCTATGTATTATTCCTAGAGTGCTTGATCTAATATACCAACAAGGCACAAACAACTAAAACTAGCATCACCTTGAGTGTCGGTTTTATGTTAGCCCCTTTTGGTCTTTGTGGCCTTCCAAAAGATTGATACAATCCATTTTTCTGCAGATGATTCACCAACTTGCAATGATCAAATAAATATTGGGAGGATTCTGAAAATATATCAATTGGGCTTTTAAACATGCTAATTTCTAGCAAACATTATGTCTTCATATGTGATATCAGTTAGTTACCACTAAGCTTGCTCTATAAATGTCAGTTATGTCTTTGCTTTGAATACTACACCATGTGGGAGTCACCTGTGTACCATCAGGTTTTAAATTCCAAATCCATGACTAAACTTTTAAGGCATTTAAATATTTCTCACGTTTTTAGTGCATTCTGTTTCTTGGATCTTTCGTTTCCTACATCTGCATTTTGCAAATAAGGTAGTAATTTATTTTTTTTGTTTAAAAGAAGAATGTTAATTGTATAAATATCTTTTGTCCAAAAACAATAATATGTAGTTTATTTATCATGTTTAACAACATTTAGAAGTTGGAAAGATAAATTAATGAATTCCTCTGTTAAACAGAGAATAGAAATTGTTAACTAGTGCTATCTAACCCATTGCTCCACTATTTTGAGAAGGCTATCAAATAGTTTTTCCAATTTAATACTATTTCTAAATGGTAACACTGACATTTATAATTTCTTAGTACTTGTAGTTCAGTTTCTCATAGAAAACTTGGGTGGCAAGTTTTGGAATCTAATACAGAAAGGGCAAATTACACTCCCCTCCTTTGAAAGAATGCTTAAATTACATTGCCCTCCACTCTAATTTTAAAAAGTAAACTCCCCTTTCCTGATAGATGAATATATTAGTCTATTTTAATGTAAATGAGGTGTGGATGAGGAAGCAAAAGCCATATTTGTTAATTGAGAGGCAAATCTAGAATTTCTTAAATTTTTTATAGCTAGCCTGTTATATTGAGTGGTTTGAATTCCTCGGCTGAAAGGAAAGTTTCATTTTCATGTATGTTTGATTTTTGCCTGATTTCTTGTCTATTTGAAAGCTTTCATATTTAAACCCAGAAAACAACAAAATGTTTTGTTTTCGAACAGAGTAGGTGCTTGATCCTATGTCTTGCTCCGCCTGTTTGATCCTTTCTAATGTTAACCACAGGTTGGGCTTGTTTAACGTTGGCTTGTAACGTCGCAGAAATGTCATCTATTTTAATGTCAATATCAACTCTTGAAGGCTCATTCAAATTACATTTTCCTTGAAATGATGGTCCAGTCTTTATGCGAGATGCTGCTTCTGGCTTCACAAGAGATGGAAATAACAATGTTTGTTTTGTGGTAGTTATTTTATGCGGAAGATAATAACAATGTTTGTTTTGGCATGTAAACAAAATGATTTTATCAAAGCGGTGTGCAGGGGTGGTGTGCAGGGGTGACCAAGGCATGTTCTATGGCATGGAATACTTCAATGATCTACTAATGGAAGTTGGACCAACTGGGAATGTTCAATCAGAATTGCAAGGTCTATTTTAATGGTGATGAATGCATGCTACCCCCACCTGACGCCGATCCATTCCTCCCTGATTAAGCACCTGCAAACCTACTTAGCTTCCAGGCATTGATCTTCTCATTGTTTTTATTGATAACACTTTGGTGAATTGATGCAGAGTGTGTCAGAATTGTTTTGTGAAAATTCTGAAACCTTGTATTTGGTGGTTGATGAGAATGAGCGGAGGACAATTTTCTGAAGCTACAGCTTCTTTTTTTTACTCCATCATATGTCACATGTTTTACAATTTACACAATAATACTTGATGGTTGATACTTATTCTAAGATAAACTCTGTCTTGTTACTTTTCCATTGTCCCATTGATTTTAGTCCTAATAGAAGCTAAAATATATGCATTTAAAGGAGATGTGAGGAGCAGGGTACCAATTTGATGAGAATACATAGAAATGGGAGACAAAATCAAGTATCATTAAATAAAGAATCTGAATTGAAAAATAAGAATCTGAATCTGAATTGAGAAATAAGACTAAAAATAGTTTCTATCTCTGAAATAAATCAAGAATGGAACAAAAACAGAATAAAGACGGTCAAGCATCATTCCCTGTTGCCATTGAATAAACATTAAAAAGACTAATGATCTCTATCTCTGACCAAAAAATAAACACTAAACATTAATAATATCTGAACCAAATATTGATTAAAGACTGTGAAGCATCATTCCTGCTGCCGTTGAATGCATCTCGCGAGGAAAAAGTAACATAGTTCTTGCATAGAGTAAATAGACTTGTTAATAATAATAGGGAGAAAAATTTGAAAAAGCCAAGAAAAAAATTTAACAAAATATCTTACCAAAAATTAGGAAGAGGATTTTGTGGGACAATTACGACTATCATGATATGAAAATTGTCGGCAAGTTTTACAAAGTCTTGTTCTTTTTTGTTGTTGCTCCGTTGCCTTCTCCTTTCCCCCTTGATCCGTTTTCCACTTCCTTTGGTATTTGAAGGTTGAGGAGGAAGAATGTCAACATTTTTTGGTACAGTGGAGCCAACAAATGACTCTAATTCATTCAATTTGCTTGCTCCAACATCACCTTTCATCTTAGTCAATTTCATTTCAATACTAGAAGCTTCATTTATGACAAGGAGTAGTTTATCTTTACATGTACCAGCCACATGCATGCATTTAAACAATTGTGCCCATGCATCAAAAATTAACTTGCTTTCACTTTCCAATTTGGAACATGCCTCCAATACATTGCCATCATAATCAAAAATTGGAGTACTAGTTGCCAATTTGGTCCATCTATTAATAATGTAATAACTTGGAATTTCACTCAAGCCTTTACCCTTTAATACAAAAAGGATATGTCGACATGGCATGCCTTCAGATTCAAACATTTTACATGAACAATGTGCAATATGATTGGAAGGATTATAAACAACTTTCCGATGTTTGCTCACTTTGTTTCCATTAACCATAAGCTGCTCAAGTATAAAAATTAATAATTGCCCATTATCCTCTTTTGTTTCTTCAACCCCACAATCCACACATGCACTCCATAACTCACCTTGAAATTTGTAAAAATTTTGATGAGTGTAAACTTCTCTGCCATGCTTCTCTATATCCTTATGCAGCTTCAATTCGGGCATAGAATGAAGTGTATCATTATCTGTAAGTAATTCATTATGCCTCTGTGCTTCTAGTGCAGAATCAAATCTCATCCAAAACTCCACCAAACTAAGGTTCTTATTCAAGTAATTACCAAAGAAGGAATTTTCACTCTCAGATCTTGAGGTTGTTCTCAAAATTCCAGCTAGAAAAATACTTTTGAAATAAGCTGGTATCCACATACTTCGCATGTCATACATTTGTGAAAGCCAACCATTTTCTTCTAACTTGAAATCAATAATGATAGCTTTCCATGTCAATTCAAATTCATCTGGAGACTCTGAATTCCAAACACAAGTCTTAAATCGACTGTTAAAATTAGCATTAGAATTCAAGGAAACACCCACCTTCTCTGAAAGTTTTTTCAGTATGTGCCACATGCAAAATCTATGAGAAGAACCCATGAAGACCTTCTCAATTGCAATTTTCATGGCTGGGTCCTGGTCTGTTATAATCACAATAGGTTTATGCCCTCCCATTGCTTTCAAAAATGTTTCAAACAACCACTCAAATGATTCAATTTTCTCATCTGCTAGGAAGGCAGCCCCAAAAGTTATGCTCTGCCTATGATGATTTATGCCAGTGAATGGTGCAAAAATCATACAATATTTATTTGTATTGTATGTTGTATCAAATGAAATGACATCACCAAACAAAGAGTAATTTTTTCGGCAAAGACCATCTGCCCAAAACACATATTTCAATCTCCCTTCATTATCAACCTCATAGTCATAGTAAAAAGAGTGGTTCATCTCATGTTTTCTCCTAAAATTATCAAGAAACATATGTGCATCAGAGTCTTTGATTAAGTCTTTCAAGTCTCTAGAATAATTTTGGAGATCTCTCTTTGTGCATCCTATACTATCATAACTCCCAACCTGCTCTTTCAATAATTGATACACTTTTGAAGGGCCTACATTAGCTCTATTATAACAATGTAATAAATTCTTATGAACATTATTTATGCTCCTTGCAGATCTTAAGAACTGTTTCTTTTTAGGTGTGACTAATGCATGTTTATGACCTTCATGAAATCGCATCACTTCATATTTTCCTTCTTTTGTCCTCTTAAAAACAATCCTTGCATTACACCCTTCCCTTGTTAGTTTTCTTCGATTGGTTTTAGGCAACTTTTTATCATCAACAAGCAACTCAGTTACACCCTCTTTTTTCTCTAATTTGAATCCTTCTTTAGAGCAAAGAAAATATTTCCACTTTGTTTCTCCATTTTTATCTTTTGTTTCAGTTGCTTTGCGTACACTAAAACCAACAGTATGTGCATACCTTTGATAAAAGTCCCCTCCTTGTTCTAAAGTATCAAAGACTCTACCAACTACAGGTTTGATTTCTTCATCACACTTTGGAATCCATTCCTCCAACGTATCAACCGGATCATTTAAGCCTTTTGTTGGTGTAGTCAAATCAACGCTATCATCGCCCATCTTTATAAACTTATTCCTAATTAATAAAAATAAACATGAGTCATCAAACTAGTGTACGCATTAAATAAAATTAAGAAGCATTAACTAGCATTAAACATAATTAAAAATATTAAATATATTCCTTTAAACAGAATGCATACTGTTATATGCGCACAATTAATACCAAAATCCCTACAAAAAGACATCACAACTTACATTGATCCATAAAGAATGGTTGTTAAAAAAAATAGTTAAACAATAGGCGATGATGTGGGATGAAATTTCATTAGCTCATCAATTTGATCGATTCGATCTCCCAAAAAGCAAACTTGAATATATATATTCATTCACGTGAACCACTTTTGGGAAAAAGACAAGACAATAAATACAATACCTGACCGTGCGTGAATATTATTCACTGAGCTGTGCGTTCCAAAGAGAAGAAAAAAGTAGGACTGCAGCGTGAATGTTAGGGAATTCTAAAAGGTTTGGTTTGGAGGGAAGTGAAATTATTTGTTTAATTTTGTAAATGTTAGGTCACGTGAATTTTTTTGGAAGGAAGTGAAATTATTTGTTTAACTTTGAAAAGGTCATGTCACGTGAATTTTTAGTGGATTAATGGGATGTTTTAATCTTAGCCATTAATTCTAATTCAATGGTTGAGAATGATTGTTCTCATTCTCATATAAGAATAGCATTCCTATAAGATATGTCCCCATATATATATTCACTTATATATATTCACTTAGGTGATAATAATAACCAATAAGGAATTAAGCAAGTAATAAACGGCAGGTAGATTCCCTGGTTGTTACATTGATTAATTGACTTAGCGATTTAGTGACCAACTTTATTTGAAATCTCACCAGCCAAGTTGCTTAATTTCCTAAAAACACTTTATTAATTTCCTTTTTAGAAAAGAGGACATAATGGAAAGGGCCAGCTAATAGCCAAAGCTCCATCCATTCCAACAATATCAATGTAAAGTTCACAACAACCCATTGAAAAGGAGCTGATCACTGATCACTACACTAAAGACATTGCATTTAAGGCTGCTTCCTTGTTGCAAGAAAAATATTGGCTTTGAAACTTTGAATGAAATTTCAGAACTAAAACCGACCTTTATTAATCACAGAAAATAATTAATTTTTATATAGAATTAAATAGAGTATTTTTCTATATATCCTTTCGGTTAGTACAATAAAATTAGGGATTAATTGTACTTTATCTCTCTGATTTATTATTTCAATATCACTCTCCACCCCAAATATGTTTTGCACTCTTCTTTTTTGTCCATTTAAATTAGTTAGTTTTAAATAATTCAATTTTACTAGAAAAAATAATAATGTAATGAATTAAGGTAAAATATTCTTAACTTTATAAATCAATGTAAAAACTACAACTACAGTAATTAATAAAACTAAAATAAGAGGTAAATTTTAAAGTCTACGAACCTTTTTAGTTTTGAACCTGTGTTTTTTAAATAAAAATAATATAAAACTTTAATTAAAAACTCTTATTAATTTTAACAACTTTATAATTTACTTTATACATATGAAATTTAACAATATTTACTATAAATGTTTTAATAAACTATTATATAAAAATATCATATTTTTTAGAAGATAAAAAAGCCTTTATAGATTGGTCAGTGATACTGTACGTGCACGAACACCATAAAGTTTATGGTTGAGAAAATCAGATCTAACGCACACGGATAATGCGCAGGTTGCCTCAGACGAAGCAAGGGCAATGTACAATGGAGGAATGGCTGGCCTCACTTACTGGAGCCCAAATGTTAACATTTTTAGGGACCCACGCTGGGGCCGTGGACAGGAAACTCCCGGTGAGGACCCAGTGCTAGCCGGTAGATATGCAGCCAGTTATGTCAGGGGACTACAGGGAACCGACGCTAACCGGTTGAAAGTGGCTGCTTCTTGCAAACACTTTACGGCTTATGATCTTGATAATTGGAACGGTGTGGATCGCTTTCACTTTAATGCAAAGGTATGCCTTATTTTATTTAGAGTATGTTTGGATTGACCTTTTACAATGTTAAACTCACGTTTTGGACCGTAAACATGAGTTTTCAAAATATGTATCTTGTTTGGCTTCCCACATGAAACTCACGTTTGGGTTCTGAAACTTGAGTTTGCAAAACGCAGATTTTTGTAGCTTCTGCGTGTGAAACTTGAGTTTCCTTAATATTCACTTTCTAAAACTCACGTTTGCAGCAAAATATCCAAACATGAAATCACATTTACCCCTACTCAAGTTTATCATAAATCATGTTCACTAAATCCACGTTCATTCAAACTCAAGTTTACAAACGTTAATCCAAACACACACTAAATCCATGTTTATTCAAACTCAAGTTTGCAAACGCTAATCCAAACGCACACTTAATGCGATGTGGAAATTTGGATAAGGGATAGTTTAGGGTCTGTTTTGTTTGCATTTTTATTTACTGTTTCCATTTTTTATTTCTTGTTTTCTGAAATTTTACACAGAAAAAACTGGAAATGTTGGAAACAAAAATTTGTTGTTTCCAGTATTTCTAATTTTTCATTTGTAAAATTTCAGAAAATAAAAAACAGAACAAAAACAGAAAATGAAAATGTAAAAAGTCCTTATATAACGGAATAATCTTACTTGAGGGCCACTCATGCACCTTGAATGATATTATGCACTGCTGAGGTAGTATTGTATTTTAATGTACACCCATAATTGTCCACTCTAGCACTTTTGGTTGTCCAAGACGAATCGTTGGATATGTGGCTCATTCATGTATTCTCTTGTTACTTTGAGTATACTCCTATTATATTTCGGATATGATATGTCTAGCTATTTTATAAAAACTTACTTTAAGGTTACACTTAATTATTAATGTGTAAGCTATTAGCATCAAAACTTATCATATGATTAATCGACTAAGAATATATGGTTTTTAACATAAAACAATAAAAATTAATCATACAATAAGCGTCAAATTTTTGCACTATATTATTGAGGATTGACCATGTTGTGGGGCCAAGGATGTCTTTCACAGTTTTGTTTACGACTTTCCAGTTTCCACAACCCTTTGCGAATAAAGATCATAAGAATGCACATAAACATAATATTGTAATATCATTTTGATTAGAATCTTACTTTGAGCTTGGTGCACAGGTTAGCAAGCAGGACATAGAAGACACATTCAATGTGCCATTCAGGATGTGCGTGAAGGAAGGTAAAGTGGCAAGTGTAATGTGTTCTTACAATCAAGTGAATGGTGTCCCTACATGTGCGGACCCCAACCTCCTAAAGAGAACAGTTCGTGGCCAATGGCGTCTTGATGGGTAAGCTTACAATCCACGCCAAACGCCAGTCATCACCTTTTGTCAGAAGGCATGACCATCTCAAGCAAATAAAGCTTATTTTTTGCTTTGTTGTGGTTTAGGTACATTGTATCAGATTGTGACTCGGTTGGGGTATTTTACACCAGCCAACATTACACATCAACCCCAGAAGAAGCTGCTGCTGATGCCATTAAAGCAGGCTAGTTATTAAATCCAATTAATTTGATTCATTTCTTCTACATTAATATATCTTATGGAGGCCCAATAAGGGAAGACAAAATGGGCTTATATTTGCTCACATTACAGGTTTGGATTTGGACTGTGGGCCTTTCCTAGGCTTGCATACACAAAATGCCGTCAAAAAAGGCTTGTTAAGAGAATCTGATGTGAATGGCGCTTTATCAAACACATTAACAGTCCAAATGAGGTTGGGGATGTTTGATGGTGAACCATCATCTCACCCATATGGGAACCTTGGTCCAAGCGATGTGTGCACCCCATCTCACCAAGAACTTGCCCTTGAAGCTGCAAGACAAGGGATCGTACTTCTTAAAAACAATGGGCCTTCTTTGCCTCTCTCCACGCGGCGTCACCATACCGTGGCTGTCATTGGGCCCAATTCCAATGCCACTGTCACAATGATCGGCAACTATGCTGGTAAGCCCATGTTTTCATTCCCTCAATTTTTTAAAGCTAAATCCAAGCCCATCTAACTTTTTCTTCACTTGCTTATTAGGTATTGCTTGTGGATACACAAGCCCATTACAAGGAATGGGAAGATATGCCAGGACTATTCACGAGCTTGGTTGTGCAAATGTTGCTTGCACTGATGACAAGCAATTTGGGTCGGCTATAAATGCAGCCCGTCAAGCAGATGCAACGGTTCTAGTGATGGGTTTAGACCAGTCCATTGAAGCTGAAACCGTAGACCGGGCTGGGTTGCTTCTTCCTGGGCGTCAACAAGACCTTGTGTCAAAGGTAGCAGCTGCCTCCAAAGGCCCAACCATTTTGGTCTTAATGTCTGGTGGGCCTGTTGATGTCACTTTCGCAAAGAATGACCCTCGAATCGTAGGCATCTTATGGGCCGGTTATCCCGGTCAAGCTGGTGGTGCTGCTATTGCAGATATCTTGTTTGGAACTGCTAATCCAGGTTAGTCAATAAAAGCCCATTGTAGGCCCAACTCAGCTAAGGCGTTGTTAGGAAAAACAACTTAATTAATTGCTTATAACATAATTTTCTTATTTGATAAACACTTAATGAATAAGCTCTTAAAAAGTGGATGAAAATCGAAGAGGAGATGATGTATTTAAACTCTACATAAGCTATTCCATAAGCTATTCTGATGAGCTTATTGAAATAAGTTGAAAACAATTTATGAGATTCTTGTTTGTGCTTAAAAAAAGTACTTTTTAAAATTGTTTAAAAAATTGATTTTATTTTAGAGATTCTTGTATAATCAGAAATAAATTTCCGTTTGGCTACAATAATAAAAAAAACACTTTGTTTGCCATAATAAATGCTTTTACATTGTTAAAAGTTTTCTCTCTATTCTATTTTAATTGCTTTTTTCAGGAAACAACTCTAAAAAAGGTAGAAAATTGATTATTTTATGATTCTGCTTCTTGAAATAAGTTTAGACAAACATCTTAAAAATCCTTATAAGTGTTTTTTTAAAAAGAATTGATTCTTTTAAGAAATAATTTTAAACAAATGGGCTCATAAACTCTTTTTATAAGCCTATATAAGTGTTTATGTCATAAATAAGCTATTCAAAACACCCCTAAATGTATATATAAAAGCATAGATTGTCATAATATAACATGGTGTTTCAAATTTCAATTTCAGGAGCAAAGTTACCTATGACATGGTACCCACAAGGGTACCTTCAAAATTTGCCAATGACAAATATGGCAATGAGATCAAGCCAATCAACAGGGTACCCAGGAAGAACTTACCGATTTTACAATGGCCCAGTGGTGTATCCATTTGGTTATGGATTGTCTTACACACATTTTGTTCATACATTAGCTAGTGCCCCCAAATTGGTCTCAGTTCCTGTGGATGGACACCGTCATGGAAATAGCACAAACATTTCAAACAAGGCAATTAGAGTGACACATGCAAGATGTGGCAAGCTTTCGATTAGCCTTGAGGTGGATGTTAAAAATGTTGGCTCCAAAGATGGCACTCACACTTTGTTAGTGTTCTCAAATCCACCTGCAGGTAATGGCCATTGGGCACCACACAAGCAACTAGTGGCCTTTGAGAAGGTTCATGTTCCAGCTAAGGCTCAGCAGCGAGTGCAAGTTAAAATTCATGTTTGCAAGCTCCTGAGTGTGGTTGATAGGTCTGGGACTAGGAGAATTCCAATGGGGGAACACAGTCTTCACATTGGTGATGTTAAACACTCTCTATCACTTCAAGCACAAACACTTGGGATTATCAAGTCATGAATTTTTTGGGTAAGATCATGAATTTCTCTGATTCCCTACCTGCTCCTAAACAAAATCAATTTCTAGGTAAGTGTATGATAGATAAAATAGTACCAGCTGGGACATTTGAAGTTTTAATAACCCTTCAACTCATTGCGTGAGGTGTTGGTTCTAAGGACATGTTAAGACTTCAAAGACAGGATATTTTAGATTGATTCATCAACCACAATTAAATAAAGTGATAGGGTTGGTTGTAATTTCTAGAGAAGAGATTAAGGAAATGTACCTTTTCTCTTCTCTCCAATTTTAACTACTTTTTTACCATTCTTTTTGTCTCCATTACTATTAATATAGAACATTGGGATTTTTTTCCCTTTTTACATGAATTGTAAGATTGGTCATATATAAGAATGGGATTATTTCTCTGTTTCTTAATAGTACCTACGGCTTTTATCATAAGAACCTAAATTAGTCTAATAGTGTTTCGTTCGCATTAAATGTGGACATTTTACTCATGAAAAATGATCCCTGAACTTTTTATCTGCACAAACTTTTCACCAACTTTCATATAATTTATATTGGAATGACGTATTGATCTACTTAATTAAGAAATAAAAAATTATGCATATTGTCTTTTTTGTTTAAGCGAAATGTTAGTAAAGTTAAAGTATAATTTATATTGCTTTCTATGGCGAATTTAACAAAAAATGTCGTCCCTTGCTATGATTGGAAATGCAAGAAAGCAGTAAGGCATATTGCTAGAAGGAAAAAAAAACCATAATTGGTTAAATGTAATATATATATATAAAAGAAAGGAATATATAAAGTGGCACAAGTGGGAAATTATTTATATGAATTATTGAACAGCTTATGATTTTTCCTAATTAGGAAAGAATGGGAAGGATAGTGGTAGGAATTGGCTTCGTACAAGGTGATGAGCCTCCTATCTTTTAAGAGATGGAGAAGTGCTATGAAGGCAATCATGTGACATGTAAACCAATAAAATCCAAACCAATGACTGAAGCTGGCATGTGCTGAATAAAAAAGAAAGGCTTTGATAATCGAAATGGCCTTGATATTGACATATAGATATATATAGTATAAGAAACCAGAGAAGATAACAAAGCATTTAAATTTAGTTTAAGTTCCCATGTTCCGAAAATATGGAATCACAAATTCCACACCTTATCTCATTGTTCAGCTGGAATGAAGGACTCACTGTTCAAGATTGCCTTCAGCCATAGTCACATTGAAAATGCATTAAAAAAAGGGAATTAATTTAATTTAAGAAATTCATATCAGAATATAGTGCATGAATGTGGCTTGATGGGCCAGCAAAATGTTTAGTTACTTAACCATATACATTCTAGAATGGGTGCTTGACTTTGAATTCAAGTTTCTACTTTAACATCCATACTCAAGCTCAAGCTCCATTTCATACAATAGATATATAGTAGTGGAGAGGCTTTAAGAGGGGATTGTTGGAAGTTTGGGGGAATATCTTTCTTTCAGTAAATAAAGGGAATAAATAAACAGAGAATAGAGCAAGCAAACTAGCTCCTTCAGAAGACCTTTTCCTTTTCCATCTCACAACAATTCATTATATTCAAAGTACAAGCCTTTAACAAAGGCTGACTTATTATATGGGGGGCTCAAAACAATCAAGAAAAAAAAGGGTACTTACAATCTTCACGGCTACTTTTCTACTTGTACCCAATCAATCTTAAATGTTTCCAATTATTGGGAAGAACTCTCTGCTCCCTCTATGTCCTCTAACAATGTGGTATCTTATCTAGAACACGTAACACCAATGACTTACTTTTAGTCCTTCTTTGGGGCTTGAATGCAGTGGCCCAAATAAAAAGTTTTATTTTTTTTATAACTAGTTAAAAGTTACAACACAAGATTGTCAACTCTGCAGTTAAATTAAGTTAGTACAAATTGTTGATTTTTCTTTTTTTGGGGGTGAGGGTAGTGAATCAGTGATGATGAGGACTGAGGCTTAAGAATTGTCAAATGTCAATAACTTAGAAAAATGAGATGAAACGGCCCACTCAGCCGGCCTGTCATCAATCATCTTGAATTTTGACTTTAGCTGTGGCCATCTGTAGACAAAATCTGATGGCATTTACACCATGAAAATTTTGAATCCATAGAATTTTATTAATTAAACTCATTTTGTGTGTGCCTTTTGCCTACGTAGTAGAATGTATCCAATTAATGTTGTGGTGAGTGGTTACCTTTAGTTTTCAGTGTGGTTTGAGAACACCTTTCAGATATTGGCCTGCCAGCTTCTTAATTTCTTTCTTTATATTCCTTTTTGAAATTTTAATGATATATATGGGTGTCTTTTATTGATGACTTGGATGGAAACTAATACTCATGTGTCAAAAACCTTAGTATTATTATTTATATGATACAAAAATCCTTCAACCATTTATTATGATTCATATTAACTGCCAACTTTCTTGTTGAAATATATCATGAGTTTTTCTTTTTTTTAATAAAATTGACTGTTAAGGGGCTAATTTAAATATTAATTCAATTACAACAAGTGCTACTTTATTAAAAATGGACAACTTAAAGAATGGATCTGATTCATAAGTTATCCCTTGCTCTGTCTTATAGAAAATTCAGAGTATAGTTTGGCAACTTATCCGTGGAAGCAAATGGGTGTTATTCTTGTGGTCAGATTTAGATTAATAATTAGATCCTCCGAACGTTATTTTTCAAAATCAAACAGATCTAGTTTAATCAAATACTTAGGAGACAGATTCAGAGAATTAATAGGCACATACTGACACATATGGTACATAATGTTTGTATATATAAAAAGAACAAAATGATCATTAACAGATAAATTCATCATTCATAAACAGAGGGGTGGAAAGTCAGAATTAAAATAAAAGAACAGGCAGAGCATGATGTCTATCTTGAATTTGAATTTGAATTTGCTGAGTGAGATGTATTATTGAAAACTTTTTCAGATTACACCCTGACTAAGCTGGCCTTGTTGGCCATAAATTCATTCAAGCAACACAAGCAGAACAGTGTATATATGCATATTAATTACTATGTAATTATAAATATAATTAGTTTATTAATAGTAGCTCTGAAAGGCACATGGGTGACCATCTCCACATGAAATTTAATCCACTAAACACGTGCATCCCACAGAGGTTCCCTGAGCCTTTTCAGATAAGCCTTGGAAGTTGGAAATTAAGACATTGGGTAAAATCTGGCCAATACGAGGCAAATCAAATGGCTGCAAAGGCAAGAGTTAAACGTCATGGTTATACTAACGAAGTAGCTCAAGTATATATAAGTATATTTTTCAAGGTAGTAAGTGGTTTTACATTTTTAAAGTACTACTCTGCTGATGAGTGTCTTAAGGACACTGATTAAGAATTCATAAACAAAAAGCTTTTATTAGAAATCATGACATTAATTGCATCAGTAATATTAATGCTTTATTTAGTGTGATTAGGGAAATAAAGAAAAGAGAAATGAGAAGAACAAAAAAGAGAAGAGAGAAATAAAGAAGAGATAGAGGTGATTTAAAGATTATTTGGTGTAAAAGAAATAGAAGAGAGATGTGAAGTTGAATTGTTTGGTTTGATTAAAGATATAAGAAAAATAGAATTTTGGTGCATAAAATTTTGGTAAGAAGCGGCACAAGATGATGGAAGGCTCCTTGCTTCCTCTCATTTCTCGCTACTTCTCATCAAATCAGGTAAGAAATGAGTTTAGTGTGGGGTCCATATACTTTACTCATTTCTATTTCACCTCTCCATCAAACTAAGTCACCTCCACATTTCTCAACTCCCCATTCTATTAATTTTCTCTCAACCAAACGTAGCATAAATGTAACACATTCTAATAAAATCTTTCTATTTTATATTTTGTCAGGACATTCGTTAATATTTCCCTTTAAAATAGTATTTTACTTCTTTAGAGAAAAAAATATATTATTTATTGCTTCATACTTGCATCATGCAAATGAATTAAAGTGTGCGATTGATTTCCATAGAAATTACCGTTTAAGTGTAAACCTCAAATTTAAACATTGATAGAAATATAAGGGGGAAAAAAAAAGGAAAACCCTATCCAAGAAGAGTAGTAATTGTATATGAGAATCTTTAGGGCTCCACAGCACACAATGCCTCCTTGCCCACAAACATGTCACAGAGAACGGGAGCGTTTCCCATGACCCCATTTTTAATCCCCGAGTTAGTTGTTTAATCAATATTTAAATTTGCAATTACTAAGGTTGGCAATTAAGGGTGCGATTCCTTCAATGATTATACTTATACCTAAAGGGATCTTAATAGTATAATGCTGTATATGCAATAAAATGGCCACCCTGTAAAAAGTGGGAACTTCATGGGAATCCTAAGCTTCCCCTGCGCCATAGGGAGGGACTTTAACAACTTATATTCTCCTATTAGGTTCTAGAATTTTTATTGGATTTTAGTTATTGGGCTGTTCTTCTTGTTAGTTATGCAATAATTAAACAGTTCGGTATTATGCCATTTTTGCTAATTAGCATGAAGAATGTTTGGCGATTGTTAGAATTACAATTAAATTAAATCTGTCTTCCTTGCACCAATAATGGGGTCTCTTTTTCTTCTAATCGCATGTTATTAGGTATATGATGTAGCCATATTAGCACCCTCATTAATCACAGAAAATGGTCCCCTTTACCATGAATAGTATTACAACCATTTTTTTCCTTAATTTATGGAAAATTGAAAAAAGATATGTAATCATGTGATATATTCAGGCTTTCTAGATAGGTAAGTGATATATATTCAATTATAGGACCAACCTACATTATAGGTTTTAGGCGCAACTGTCCTCATAATTTTTTTTTTAATATTATATGTATTCTGTGTATAAATTTTGTAATAAGAATTTTATAGTTTTAATGTTATAAATTTATATATAGTTCAATTAGAGGAATATGAATAAGAATATGTGCAAAAAAATAAGAAGTGTCTAGCATATGTAAGAGCCTAATTTTCATGCTCCTTGTTCCCCTGGAAACCTACAATTAATCATGTATTATATTGGAACACTTATTATAACTCAAAATTGTTGTCCTTTATTGTCTTGTTCATTATTATTCTTTCATTTCAATGGTAACAATTCAATTGAAAAACTACTTTAAAATGAAAATAGTTTCTCTCTTACTTTGTTTCATTTAATTTATTTATTTCTTACAATGTAGTGACTTTTATATTGTTAATATATTTGTGTTGATATAGACTTGATTTACACAATGACATGGTGCTCATTTAACTGTGGTATAAAATGAAGGAATAAGTCACAGTTTTTAGAATGAAGAATAAAAAATCTTAAAATGATTAAGAAAGGATTCAAATATTGTTTCTCATTTTTAAACACTAAGTTTTATCCACAAAGCACCCAACACATATATTTGTCATATATATACATTGTCAAATTTAATATTATATCATATGAACCACAAATTTTAAAATAAACTTATAAAATCTCTTCGTTTAAAATCAAAGATATAATTTTTTTTATGTTAAGGTAATTGTTTTGAAAAATAAAATTTTAGTAAAACAAAAACTTGAAAATTTAAACATTATCTCAATATTGTTTAATAGTTTAAATAAAAAAATTTCTTGTTGCCTGTTAAAAAATAGTTGCATATTTAATTTCATGTTTTAGAAATAATTTTATAATTATTGGCTAAAAAATCTCCAAAATAGAAAAAAAAAACTTTCCATTTTATGTTTTGGCAGTGATTTTACAATCATTGACTGAAAAAATCCGCAAAAATTTCAAAATTGTTGCCTATTTTATGTTTTGACAATAATTTAATAATTGTTGACTAAGAAAAATTATCACAATTTAAAAAACGTGTCTATTCTATGTTTTGACAACGGTTTTTAAACCATTGACTAAGAATGATCCAACAAATTAAATAAATGTTACCTATTTTATACTCTGGCCACGACTTTTAGACCGTTGTCAAGAAAAGTGTTGCCTAAAGTACAACTACAACTTTAAATCTGTGGCTACATCTAATTAACAGTTTTAAAACATTGCTAAATATAAATGAGCTCTACACTTATAAAATTGTTGTCCATTTCATGTTTTAGAAATCGTTTTTTAAATGTGAAAAAAAATGTTGCATAAAGTAAAATTTGTTAGTGTTTCTTTCTAATAAATTCATTCTTAACCCTATGATGTTAAGTTTACTTTTTTTACTCTCCTTATTTTCTCTCTCCACACAACACCATTTTATGCCATGAATATTAATTTGATCATTCTTATTTATTTTCTTATTTATATATAGTTTTCTATCCAAATTCATTATTGGAAAGAAACTAATTGGGGAGCATGACATCCTACTCCTATATATTAATTATAAGATGCCCATCTCTCTTTTAAAAACAAAATCCAACAATACAGTAAAAATAAATAATTAAAGTGAAATCTAAAATAGTTTTACTCACTTCCTTTACTTCTTCTGTCCCTTATCCCATGTGAATCTTCATACCACTAGATATATATACCCTATGTGCATGACCATTTAGATGTCCTTCTATGAATATCTCTTCATTTATTATAAAAAAAAATATAAGTAGAATTAATTTTAATAGAAGTTTTTTTAATAGAATCGATTTTAAGTAAGTCACTTGCATGTTTGATTCCCCGTTGTGAATAGTCTGAATCAATTATATCTAGAATTGATTTTAAATTATTTTCATCCAGCATATTTTACAAATAGTGTATCATTCATCTCTCATCATTAATTCTATATATCTATCAAAATCAATTCTTCCCATCTGTAAATTAAACCGACTCTTACGAAATATTATGTATTTTTTCCTCTTCAAAAGTAATTCTTAATTTTAATGTTATCTCACTTTTAAAATATTATCTCAAATATAAAATAATTTTTTAATATTGATTATTTCAAATTTAATTTGTTCTAAATCTAAAACATTGGACCCATAGTGGGTCATTGTTGCATATTTTTGTTCATTTAAGTCAACAAAACTTATAAGCATATGATATGTATATCGGAAAACAAACAAGGAGCGGGAAGAGGGGAGGATTGGAATTGGAAAACTAAATGATAGGGAAAGGGTATTGAGACAGTTGCATCAGAAGGACCATCGACCTTACCTGTTGAATTTTGGATAAAAACAATAATTGGCAATAATATGAAGAGAATGAAAACGAAACAAGGGTAGATCCAAAACTAAAGGAAAGAAAAACGAACCAATAATAGTTCCAACTGCAACCCATCAAACAGTACCCAAGAAGAAACAACAGATTATGCGATGGACAATGATGATATACATATGTGCCACTTTGTAAAACTTGTCATTTCATTAACAAAAGAAAGCTGAGACACAGCATGTGTAATATGCAGAAGTGGAACTAAATTTAAATGGCTTCTTCATATTGTTAGATATCTTTGTTATAGATAAAAAATGATCATCCCCTGAATAATTCCTGGCCCCAATTTTAATACTAGCAAAAAAATACAGCCTTCAAAACATAAGAGGCCTACCCATGAAAAATTAATTACCAACATCCCTAGCTATTACAAAATGTCTCACTACCTCCTAGTCTTAGCTAGCTAGGGGAATTAATAAAAAAGAAGAAAGGGGCCAAGGTACTCATGCATTTTTTTTAACTTGATCCAATCAAAGAAAAGAGAGTAGTACTAGAACACACATAAAATTGAATTTTAGTTTAGGATAAAGGGCAGGGTAACATAAAATGAAGTGGACCCTCGGATCGCCCATGCCTTAGTTTCGTTTCGTCCATTGATTGTCTCTACCAATAAAACGGAACATCCCATCACAATGATGGACCCCAATTTCCTTACAACCTGGATTCCCCTTAGCTGTTCCAGCGTAGCAGAGTAGCAGCCATGTGTATGGAAGATAACAAGCTATGTAGACCCAGCTTTGTCCTTATGCCTTGGGTTGGCTCACCAATGGAAAGGTCCCAAATCCGTGGGTACAATTACAAATGCTGCTCATTAATTTACGTCTGTAGAATCATTTAGTTCATTAAGTTTATCTATGTCTGTCTTCTGAATTAATTCAAAAACTTATTCTAATTTGTTAGTGCTTTTATAAACAATAATTAAGTATGATTTAAAGACAAAGAATAAAGTAATCCACCCTTTGATGAAGCATAACACAACGGTATCAATCTAAAACTTTAAACTTTACTTTTAATGACCTACTTTAAAAAACATCATATAAATTTTTTTACACTAATGTGAAGTTTTAACATATACATAATATATTTCGGGGTAAACTATCAAATCCATCCCTGATATTTTTAAGATAGAGCAGTTTAGTTCTTGAGAAATAGAAAAACTCAATATAATCCATAATTTCTTGTTTTTTCTGTCATTATAGTTTAACTATGTGTTTTTCATCAATTTTTTATTATGTATCAGGTTTAATGACACTCTGTCATACTATTTTTTGTTAGGACATAAAAAAAGTCATTGGGGCGAATACCTTCCAACTAAATAAGTGAAAGAAGAGAGAGAATGAAGAATAGGGAAACACACGACGGACGGTTGGAGTTTAAGTGTTTTAAGCTATAAATTTGACAAATTTACGCCATTTTTTATGTCACACTTAACACTTTAATTTGCATATGAAGTATATATTTATAAATAATAAATTAAAGTTTAGACAAGAAAAGCTTGAGCATTGTAATAAACTGATTTGAGTCGAATCCGATTCTGTGTGGCTCTCCAACACCTCCATAGAAAATGAGTAATGTTAGGATTCCTTGTTAACTACTCATCCTTTAATTTGAGGGTCAGCGTTTGAAGGAGAGAAGTGTACAGTTTGTTATTGAAAGATGCATATATATATATATGTCAACGTTAAGTCGTTCTTATAATTAAGTAATTAAAGAATTGGCTTTCTTTGCGCAAACGTGTCATCGTAATATAGTGACATATGATAGGATAGTTAAGGACTGTTACGATTGTTTTGATCACACTCCTTTTTAAAATCAAATGATTAATAATAATAATAATTAATTAATTATAAAAGAAATCTAATAATATTGTTGAGGTTGAAACGTGGCGCTCCTCAACTCTGGACTTGTTACGCGTTGGAAAAAACTGCATAGCTGGCTGGTTAGTTTGAGTAGTGTTTTTTTTAAGGTTTTATTTTTGTTTGGAATATATTTTTTTGTTACATTTCTTTTCTTTTATGATTATTTTTTTATTTTTTTTAATTATATAATTTGTTACATTTTAAATATGTTTTCGTTCATTTATGTGTTTCACTTCCTCTCTTATACTCGCACGCACACACAAGTATATGAGTGGGTATTAACTTACTTCAATATAATAACTCTTGATAAAATTATTTTGTTCAATAACTTTATATAAACATTAAATTTTATTAATATAACCGTTATATTGAAAGTTTTCATTAATTAGCATACAAAATTTCTTAAATTTTAAAAATCATTTAATGTATCAATCAATTCAATTTAACATACAATTACTTTTTAAAATTTAAGAAAATATCTACTCTAAGAATACATACCTATAAATGTCCAATTGATTTAAAATTTGATTTGCATAATCATCATGTCAGTACCACGTTATTCAACAGTTAAATTTGTTAAATTCATATTCTATAAAAAGTTATTAAATGAAATAACTTGGTTAGAGTTACTCGTAGAGTAAGTTGATTCTAATTCCCGCTCTCTCTTTCACTCTCTCATAGAATGCCATATACATCTACTATAATTCATTAATTTATATTATATAATTATTACTATTATTAAAATATTAAATTTTATATCGATTGCATATAATATGTTAAATATTATACATTTATAACAATCTATTAAATTATAAATGTCGAATATTATTAATTAGTTATATTAGTTTTAAGTTGAAATAAATCATTTAATATTATATTTTATAATAAATTTAATTTATAGTTATAGCCTTATAGGTTACAACCTTAAGAATACATTTTTTTATTTTGAAAAATATATCTTATTATAACTTATAACTTTTAAAAATAATATTTTCTCAATTTCTAAAAATTTTAAAGACAATATCATAAGTTATACAGTTTTTTTGTGTGAACCAAGGGTATCCCCCAGCCGATAGCTAGAAACTAATCTCTTTCGAGGTGATCTATATGCCTCGAAAAGAATTAGTCTCTAGCTATCGACTGAGGGGATATCCTTGGTTCAAAAAAAAACAAATTGCATAACTTATGATATTGTCTTTAAAATTTTTAAAAATTGATAGAATATTTTTTTAAACATATTGTTTATAAATTTAATTTGGAGTCACTTTCCCACATTTTTAAAGAATTAATCTTAGAAAAGCATAATAAATATAAAATATAATTAAAAATGTGCAACGAAGCATAATTTCTATTCTTAATTATAAGATATGGGTCTGTCATTTTATTTTTCTTAATTAGCATAAAAAATTTAAGTTTTTTTTTTGTGAATCACATGTATCAATGTATCATCCACGAGAAGTAATGTTGTTCGAGATAGGATATTCATATTATGATGGAGTTAGTTTTTTTTTCGTGAATTTTTTTATACCGAAGACACGAATCCAATTAAGTACTTAAGCTAATGAGTATTTAAAACACAATTATATAGTTGACTATATGTACATAGTTTTGATTTGATTAGCTAAATATTACAATACTGTTTGCATTTTCACAAAGTAATACAAATTTCGCATACAAAGATTAAATCACCACTTTCGTCCCTGAAGTATCACTCTCTCATATTTAGTCCCTAAAGTAAATAAAAGTAAAAGTTAGCTCTCCAACTTTGAAATATGGATTTGGATCCTCTCCAGCCGGTTATTGTCTCTAGCCCTCTCCAGCAATATTAGCTACGGAATAACTACAGAATAACTACGAAACAAAAGCCGTAGCTAATCTGTAGTTATTCCGTAGCTAACTTTTGCTGGAGAGGCTAAAAAGACAGCAGAGGATCCTTACACTTGAAGTATCCATCAGATTAGTCCTCAAACATGGACCAATGTGATGAGATAATTTGAAAGTTGGAGGACTAATGTAATTGATATTTCAAAGTTCAAGGACTACTTATGTATTTAATTTAGTTTAGGGATTAATTAGGAAAGAAATGAATAGTTGAAGGATGAATTTGAGTGTCTATTCCGCATACAAATGTTACTGAATTATAACTCAACCGATCGAATTGAGTTGAGTGAATATACATAAGGACCAACAATTATGTTTTTATTTATAAAACTTGAATTTAAAACTTAATGTATATTTTACATATAGGGAAAAACCGGAGAGTAGTTTTAAAAAATAACAATTAATTTTCATTTATGTTAATGTTATATAATTGTTGTATTTTCGCATTCACTCACATAATTTAAGAGATATTTTTTACTCTTTTTTAGAAATTTAAATTGAATATGAGAAAAAAAAAAGATATGAACTTTTAGCAATAGCTCGTAACTTACACATCCCTTTCTAGTTCTCAGAACAAAAACAATGATAAAAAAACTCTGATGTCAAAAATCAAACACCCTGGATACATGCAAGTAGAAAATTAGAAATATATATCGTCATTAATTAGTAGTGGGTGTGGCCTAGGACTAGGAGGGAAAGGAATCTGACATACCACATTAATTTTGAACACCTAAGAAGAATTTGAAGTTGAAAGAGTTTTAATTAATCACCAACGCTGGCAGAAACCCACCATCATTATTTGAACAAAACAGAGCCGGCATGCCTTGTCCTTGGCAGCTTCAACTGTATCCCTCTTGTGGCAACTGCTGCCCACTATTACTACCAACAACAAAGTCACTTGTTCAATTTTAATGCCATGATCAACAAATTAAGGCAGTATTTTAGATTGGAAAATGTTAACGAGTGTCTTAAGGACATTTGTTAAGGTATTAAAATGGAAAGTTTTTATTGGAGTGTGCAATATTTAATGTACGTTTGGTTTAGCGTTAAGATATGACAAACTCATATTTTTAACGCTAGCTAAAAATAATTGTGTTGAATAATCCAAACTTTAATTTGGTTAGTGTTTTAACTTCAAACCAAATAAAAGACTTCTGTTCATGAATTCTTAACTAGTGTCCCTAGGGCGGGACACTAATTAGCATGACCTTTTTAATATATACTAGCTACAAGGAAATTTCATTGACGTTTTCAAACATGGATTTGGACAGACGCTCCACGTTTGAATCGTGGTTTCAACTTTGAAGATAAACAAAACACACTTTTAGTCATTTTTTTAATCCAATACTTTATTTGAGGGAAATGAAGCATATATCATTTGAAGGTAATATTCTTTTATCAATATTTTATCGTGTGTTTAATTGGATGGAGAATTTTCCAAAATTCTGAAATCAATAATTAGTGATTATTAAATAAAAGAGTTAAGTAGAGATAAATTGTAAATAATAATCTAAAAAGTTAAATATAAGAAAAATATTAAAATTCTCTCTCAATATGTGCCATTTAAAATCTCTTTTATTTATCATAAAAATATCTCATATTTATCATTTGAAGATAAGATATGAAATCTAATATTACCATGCATATTCAAACACAATGGGAACCCGAAGTAGTTGTTGATTAGGTATATATATGCAAGGTTGAAATATTTGACCTTGTTAATATAGAATGTACTACCTTTGACTCTGATTATAAAAATATTTTAACCATTTCAGAAATAGTAAGAAAGTTGGTTATTTAATTAGTTGGTCACAATAAATTTATTATGAATGTGTACCATATTTATAATAGGGAAATCACATTGAACTTTTACCCTTTTACAAATAGGCACCATGAACTTTTAATTTGTCCCAATTAACTCTTAAACTCTTATCATTATTACAATGGGTCCATTCATTAATATCAAATTAAATAATTATTACCATAACCAATCTCAGTCTTTCGAGATTTTGTATTTCAAATATTAAAAAGACATAAAAAGAGTAAAATTTATATTTTTTATTCTTAAATTATGTTAAATTTCAAGAATATTTAAAATTTTAAAAGCGAAATATGACCATGTGATCTTTTAATTTAGAGTTTTTTTTCCTATTTTGTTAATTTTTGGAACATTATTTTATATAATTTCAATATTTTAAACACAATTTTGAAGGGTTGAGATTATATTTGTTAATTTTTTAATTTCATGCTAATGAAATGACAAATTACAATAATGATGAAAATTTAAGATTAATTAGGACAAAATAAAAGTTCATGGTGTGCCTATTTGCAAAAGGGTAAAAGTTAAGGGTGTTTATATACTTTTTTTCCCTTTATAATATTATCCTTGAATTTATTAAGATCAATTATCTTTAATTTCTCTCTTTTTTTAATTATTTCATAATCTCATTTTTTATTAATTAAATATTCACCTATATTCACTAAAAAGTACTCCCTCTGTTTCTTTTTATCTGTCGTTTTAGAATCTAAAATTTATTTCTAAATAACCGTCGTTTTCACAGACCAAAGCAACAATAAATATTAATTTTCCAACTTTACCCTCTTCCAAAATTATTAAATAGTGGAGTATTTATTGCATATGACTAGAAATGGTGGAGAACTTTAAATGCTTTAATGAGAGAGAGAAAGAGTATATTTGTAAACCATGGATCTAAAAAGACACACTTATTGCATTTCTTAATCCATGTGTAAAAATCTTAAACGACAGATAAAAAGGAACGGATGGAGTATTCTTATAAAAAAATAATTATAACAATTGTATATTCACCTATGTCCACAAAATGCAACAATTATAACACTGGTCCGAATCAAATAAAACAATGAAACAGAAAAACAAAAAGGGCACGCAGAGTCCAAAAACTGGGCTTATCTGGATATAATATAATGGTATGGGGAAGGGTCCTTGGGTTTCTGGGACCCAATACCCAAGAATGCCACGTGGAGACAGGCTAGCAATAAAGGGTGACAAGGCAAATGTAAGGGGAAAGATGGCAATGTCAGTGCCCCGGATCGCAGGAACTGTATCATTTCCATTTGGGATTGTGGGGAAAGAGAGATAGAAGGCAAGGCAATGCAATGGAAAGGGAAGTTAGAGAGCCTTTAAGACAAACCCATCTGGCTATCTATCCAAATTCATGTGCATTCATTAATCAATGTGGGTGAGATAAAAAGCAAAAGAAAGAAAAAAGCATGATTCCTGTGGCTTAGGAGAGAAGGGTCTCTTTCTCATCACCCCTAAATATGCTCCTTCATTATTACTAATTCCTCCTCACTCTCTTCCCTTTATCACCAATCTACCCCCCTTCCCTTGAATTGACCTCTTTGGCAGGTTCTTCAACATCATCGGAACATTGCCTTATTAATTCTTGTTATCTTTACTTACTATATTATCACTTATCAACTATAATGGCAAATTGTGCTTCTCAGTTTTCAAACGAATAAGAATAAAATCCAAGAAAGCGTGAGATTTGCCAAGCTAGTTTTAAGGATTAGTTTGAAGAAAAAGTGCCCGTTTGGTTTAAATTTTGGAGTATCCAGAATCAATTCTGCAGAATTAATTTTAAATCACTTCCGTCCAACGTGTTTCGTAAAACGTGTATCATCCATCTCAACCATTCATTTCTAGAATCAATTCTACTCAACTAAACTAAATAGGCCCAAAGTGTAAAAGCAGAATTTTGGTTCAATTTCTATATCATAATCCCCCCCTGTTTTAATAATATCTATATCCATTCTCAAATTATGGCACGGCTTCGCTATCAATGAGTAAGGCAACCTGAAAAGTTGCAAAATCAGAATAATCAGTAAGTATATAAAAAAAGATTAATGTGTGCTTTTGTGTCAATCTGAAAATGTTGGTAAGTTTATAATTTATTTATAGTTTTGTTAACATTCATTAACCTTTAAAATTAATGTTAAGGATTTTAAGAGTTTAATTATTATACATTAATTATTAATATTATTTTTTATATCGATATTTAATGATGTGTTACTATATCATTTAATAAGCATAATACCTCATATATTATTGAACTCCATAAATAATAGGGAAAATTACACTCACCTCCCCTGAGATTTGCCTAAATAACAAAGATCTCCCCTCTAGTTTTTGAAATGCACTCACCTCCCTTGCCTAAAGCAGAATGATAAAAAAACTCATACTTGTGGATATTCATAGATATACCAGCGATGAGTACCCACATATTTATTAAATGAGTGGAGACGGATATTATACTACTCATCCCGCGGGTACTCGTATACTCATTAAAATATATTTTCTATTAAATATATTAAAATATTAAGATATTTTATTATTTCATGATGAGATAAAATTTAATTTTATTATTTTATAATAATATTTTTAATATATTAACTTGTAATAATATTATATAATGTTAATTTATATTATATAAAATTAATATAATATGATACCATAATATATTATATGTAATTTTTTCTTTTATTTTTCTATAAATTCTGAATTCTTAGATATTAATGGATACCCGTAAATACCCGTTACCCGCTTGGGTAGTTGTTAATTTTAGCAGGTATGGATACAGGTAGTGTATAATTCATTCCGCTCCGTTAATATCCCTAGATAATCCTCACGGTGTCAATGAGAAGGGAGGTTTCTGCATTTCAAAAACTAGAGGGGAGGTCTTTGTCATTTAGACAAACCTAAGGGGAGGTGAGTGCAATTTCCCCTAAATAATATAATAACATGTAATTAATTAGATGATAGTATATAGTTTTAACAATCTATTTTTAATGTTATAAATATTTTGTTATATGAGATGATGGAAAAAAATCTTTGCTGTGAGAGTTAACCTTACCATAGTGTGGATATTCGTGGCTCAAATAAAATTATCTCCTTTGTAGAATATATATGGTTTACACAAAAAAAAAATACCCAAATCCATCCTTGCTAGTTCGTTACCAGTGGGATTATGTTATAAATATATTTATTTCTAATTAAAATTTTCTTTTTATGTATTTAATTTAACATTAGTTGTTAGATTTTGTGTCTAAAAGTTATTTATACACCAGATTTTTTTGTCTGAAGGTTGATGATCACGGTCTGCTTTACTGTATGGGAGGTAGAAATGAAAGTGGAAGATCACATGAGGTGTGTAGAGAGATGATAATATGACTTGACTTTTCTCTTGACTTTCACTTAACCAAGTTGAGTAATTTGGGTAAATGATGGATGTTAGGCAAAAGAGACAGGAAAGAACTAAAGAAGAGTCATGAATATCATTTATGAGATGCAAATATTAGTCAACGTAAGCAGAGGGTAAAATCATAATTTCGAGGTGATCACAAATAAATAACCCATAACGCTTCTCACACCCTTTGCTTACTTTCCGCGCAATTTGATTGACTTATCTTTTCCCGGTGGTTGAACCCACGAACCCGTGATGCATCACCGGCTATATCCAGTCAAAATCTTCCCTCACCCCCTGAATCAGGTCACAAACTAGACCCTATTTTCCCATATTATATTATATCAAGAAAAAAAATAATGTCATAAATCATAATAATAATAAATATTAGGGTCATAAACCTACAACAAGGCCACAATATAGCTAGTGTGTGAGAGAGAGAATCTATGGTGCATTGCCAGCTATGAATTTGAAGGATGAGAAGCTTTTACATAAGGGTCAAGGTTGTCAATATCTCTCTCTCAATTTCAAGCCTCTCAAGGGTTCTTTTTTTTTTCTATTTTCTTTTTTTTTCCTCTACATTGTTTTATTACCTTCCACTTCCAATTCCACCTATATATTTAAAATCCCTCATATGTCACTCACTAGTCCCTGGTGCTCTCTCTCTCTCAAACTCTTCAAACCTATTCTCTTTCTTCTCCTCTTGCTTTTATTATAAGGGCAGAGATATTATGCTTTAGCGGGTGGGAGAAGAAAGAAGGGCCAGAAGAAGGTGGAAGAAGTGTTTGATATTTTGATGGTCCAAGTTTGAATCTTTTGCCACAACACTATCATCCACCAACAATGGCTGTCACCACTCCCTATCTCAATGCTACAGAAAAGAAGCACTGGTGGCTCACCAACCGTAAGGTAAGGTTCCATGTCCATTTTCTGCAATGACTCTGTTTTGGTCATATTGCAGAAAATTTAACAAAGATTTCGCCTTTTTATTATTCTTTTCATTTTTGCAAATAATGGGAAATTGGGAATCACTCATGTGTGTGTGTGTCTGTGATTACAGCTTGTTGAAAAATACATCAAAGACGCTCGCAGTCTCATTGCGACGCAAGAACAGAACGAGATCGTTTCTGCTCTGAATCTTCTAGACGCGGCTTTGGCTATTTCTCCAAAGCTAGAGCAAGCCCTTGAGCTGAAAGCGAGGGCTCTGCTTTATCTGCGAAGGTTCAAAGACGTAGCTGATATGCTTCAGGACTACATTCCGAGCCTGAAAATGTCGAATGATGACTCAAGCTCTGTTTCTTCTTCGGATAGCTCTTCATCTCAGCAGCTTTCAAGGGAAGGCGTGAAGCTTCTATCTTCATCGGATTCGGATCAGAGTTTCAAGTGCTTCTCTGTTTCTGACTTGAAGAAGAAAGTAATGGCAGGACTGAGTAAAAGTTGCGACAAAGAAGGGCATTGGAGGTAAAAGAATTTAATTGCCATTATTGCGTTTTATTGGTTTTGCAATCTGTCCTCTGTCGCTCTCTGTCCCTTAATTGATTAAAAATGGACCCTTTTGGAGTTCAGTTTTTAATGAAAGTTTTGAGATCAGATCGGAGACTCGATAAATGGGGTTTCAGTAAATGCTGGTGCCAGCTATCATAAATAAAATGTTCCCCTTCCCTAACCTTTACTTTAAAAACTCCAATTTAATTCAATGCACAATAAAAGCCATGTCACACAACACCAATGAAAAATATAAATGCAAATATTAAGTGTCCTTTGATTTGGTTAAGATGAGTTAATTATATTTTATGAAACACGTTGCTATAGTGGAAAATCAATTTAAGGGTTTTAATATTATAAATAGTTGTGTTAAAGAGGTCTCAATTTGATTTTCTCCACTTCTCCTATGAAACTAAACATGCACTGAATTATTTTCATTTGTGCTTCATAAAATGTAGACTGTTCAATTATGCCAATCCTAAAAACAATCACAAAAAAAGGGCGTAATATCCTTCTCAATTTTCAACTGTTTGGTTATGGTATTGGTAGCTTTTTTAATGACCCACTAGTCCATTTTTACCATTTACTTATATCAGAGTGAAATGGGTAAATAATGTAGATTAAAAAATGATTTTTTTTTTGTTGGGTTTTGATTAAATTTTCTATTTTCTATGATCACAGATACTTGGTTTTGGGGAAAGCATGCTGCCACCTAGGCCTAATGGAGGATGCAATGGTTCTTCTCCAAACCGGAAAACGCCTAGCCAGCGCGGCGTTCCGCCGCGAAAGCGTGTGTTGGTCGGAAGACAGCTTCTCACTGTGGAACACACCTTTCTCCGGCGACTCCACCACCACAAAACCACCGTCCCCACCCCACACCCCTCTCACAGAATCCGAATCAGTCACCCAACTCCTCGCACACATCAAGTTCCTCCTCCGGCGACGCGCCGCCGCAATGGCTGCCCTTGACGCCGGACTCCACACCGAAGCCATCCGCCACTTCTCCAAGATCGTCGACGGCCGCCGCGGCGCCCCACAAGGGTTCCTCGCCGAGTGCTACATGCACAGAGCCTCTGCATACCGTTCCGCTGGTCGAATCGCAGAATCAATCGCCGATTGTAACAGAACACTCACATTAGACCCAACTTGTATCCAAGCTCTTGAAGCCAGAGCCTCTCTTTTGGAAACAATTCGTTGTTACCCTGATTGTTTGCACGATCTTGAACACTTGAAACTCTTGTATAACTCCATCTTGCGTGATAGAAAACTCGCTGGCCCTGCTTGGAAGCGCCACAATGTGCGCTATGGTGAAATTCCAGGGAAACTCTGTGCCCTCACTGCGAAGATTCAACAACTGAAACAAAGAGTGGCTTCTGGTGAAACTGGTAATGTTGATTACCATGCTTTGATTGGGTTGAGAAGAGGGTGTGGTAGATCAGAGTTGCAGAGAGCTCATCTTTTGCTCTGTTTGAAGCACAAGCCTGATAAAGCTAATAGCTTTATTGATCGATGTGAGCTTGCGGATGAACGTGATCTTGAATCGGTTAAAGATAGAGCGAGAATGTCAGCATTGTTGTTGTATAGGTTGCTTCAGAAGGGTTATACAAATGTGATGGCTACTATTATGGAGGAAGAGGCTGCTGAGAAACAGAGGAAGAAGGCTTTGCAAAATGCAGCGGTTCAGGTTCAGGTTCAGGTTCAGCAGCAACAGGTAAATGTTGATGAAGGGAAGAAGAAAAGTGAGAATTTGGGGGGTAAGTGTGCGATGTCTTCACCGTCGATTGTGAATCCGTCGGTGTTTCAAGGAGTGTTTTGCCGTGATCTGTCTGTGGTTGGGAACTTGCTTTCACAAGTGAGGTTCAATAATCGTTCAATTCCGGTGAAGTATGAGGCATTAAGCTGCTGATTCCTTGGAATGTTATTGCCGGCGAAAAAAGAAAAAAAGAAAAAAATCTCTGATTGGTCACTTATATATTTTGTACAAATGGATAAATTTTTTTATGTGCCGGAAAATTTTGTCACTTTTTTTCTATGTTGCAATTTGCTTTATGTTCTATTAGATGTACAGAATATATCAGCTTCAAAGTCTACCTGTGGAATTTGGATCCGGCTCCTTACTAAAACCCTGTGTTTAAAATGTTAGGCCAAGTCTTTTAAATAAAACCTTTGTTTAATGAAAATACTAGAATGTCATAAAATAAAAGGCCAAACCATTTGAATTGCACTAATGTCAACGGATTTGTATGGTTTGCATAAAGACTTGAATTTAAATCTCGTTATCATGATTGCATATAAAATATACTCCGTATTGCTTAAGAAATTAAGAATGTCAAACAATCCCGATTTTCCCACACCCAAAAGTGTACATAAGTGTACACCCATGGTACATAGTACCTTTGTTATTTTTTTGGCATCAATCGTGCTTTTTTTTATTTTTTTTGAATGAACAGTGATTTTTTTTCCATGAACAGTGATTTTTTTTTTAAATCTATAAATAACCAGACTGATAACATAGTTAACCAGAAAATTGTATAGCATTAACCATAAATTCATTCCCAGTGATTATTTGTGTAGTAATCATTATAATCATTATGATCAAATAACTGTTCAAGATGAACTTTGTTTTCAAGTGAACATGTGGTTAATACCATATAAGTTGGTGGTTAACTGTGTTATTAATCTAGTTAATAATTTGTTTTCAAGTGAACATGTGGTTAATACCTTATAAGTTGGTAGTTAACTTTGTTATTAATCTGGTTAACTGTGTTATTAACCATTCGAGCAACTTATTTAACCACATAATAACTCACAGTTAACCACTTTTTGCCTCGCTTATAATTATTAACCGGATTACTAACACAGTTAACCACCAACTTATATGGTATTAACCACATGTTCACTTGAAAACAAATTATTAACCAGATTAATAACACAATTAACCACCGACTTATATGATATTAACCACATGTTCACTTGAAAACAAAGTTCATCTTGAACCGTTATTAATGACAAACCTTTAACTTTGTTTTCAAGTGAACAAGTGGTTAATACCATATAAGTTTGTGGTTAACTTTGTTATTAACCACTCGATCAACTTATTTTACCACATAATAACTCACATTTAACCATTTTTTGCCTCACTTATAATTATTAGTCAGATTATTAACACAGTTAACCACCAACTTATATGGTATTAACCACATGCTCACTTGAAAACAAATTATTAACCAGATTAATAACACAGTTAACCACCAACTTATATGGTATTAACCACATGTGTACTTGAAAACAAAGTTCATCTTGAACAGTTATTTGATCATAATGATTACTACACAAATAATCACTGAGAATGAATTTATGGTTAATGTTATACAATTTTCTGGTTAACTATGTTATCAATCTGGTTAATTATAGATTTTAAAAAAAAAAGTCACTGTTCATGAAAAAAAAAATACTGTTCATGAAAAAAAAATAAAAAAAAGTAAAAAAAAAGTACTGTTCACCCAAAAGTGTACCGTGGGTGTCCACTTTTGGGTGTGGAAAAAAACTTCTCCAATGTCAAAAGAGTATTAAAATGTTATCAATTAATGAATGCCTTTGGATACTGAACCTAAACCAAAGTGAAATTGTTTTTATACAACATGTTGTATGTACAACAAGGTGAGAGATAGAGAGAAAAGAGAGAAATGTGAGATTTGATAAATGATGTGATGAGTGATGTGACGGAGAGATGTAGAGAGAAAATGTATGTTGTATGAATTGTTGTATAGATATGTTGTATGCATAATATAGCTCTAAAATAAATGACACAAGGAATATTGAATGCAAGGGTAATGGGTAATTTGGCATCTGGGTTACCCGTTTGTTTTTCATGAGTAGAAAAAATATTTTTGGACAATTGACAAAGAAGGCTTTACTCGAGTAGTGGCCTGAAAGAGAAACTGTAGGTGCATGCCTTGGCTAAGCTTTTTCCAATGACTTGTCTGTTTGCATTCAATTTTCCCTATGGATAGTCCATCCAAGAAACTGACTTCCTGACATTCCATTAGATTAGATTTTCTTTTCTTTATATTTGGATTCACCAAAAATTTTGCTGCAGCTTCCAAGTACACGGTGGATACCCGTTGCTGTTAAAAAATTTATCTGTAATGCCCATTCATTTGCTTCACGCTTATTGATTTTAGCGAGGTTTATGTGAATGACAATATAATTAACACACACACACGTATATATAGTCGGTTGACACTAGGTGTCAAACTTTAAAAGTTATATCACTTATTAACTTTTTATAAAATGTAAATTTGATCAATCCAATTGTTGAATTGAAAGTTCTTATAAAGTACATCAAGATTATAAAATTTCATAAAAATCGAAAGCTAGCTAGTTGATACTTTATCAAACTAATTTATTTTAACGTATAATATGTTTTTAAAATATAAGTAAAAGACCATTATTAGATAACATACCTACGAATGTCCAAATTATTTGAAGTTTGATATGCATCATCATGAAGGTAATATAATATGATTTAACGGTTGGATTGGTGAAATTTACATTTTACAAAATGTTATTAAGTGGTTTAACTCTTGAAGTTTGACACATGGTGTCAACAGATCCTGACTCATATGTGTGTGTTGGTTATACTGGTTAGATGGGATGCACGAGCCTATTTGCTAATTGCTACTCCCTTCGGACCCAATTGTACTCCCTTCGTCCCTTATTATAAGACCCTTTCAACCATTTTACAGAGTTTAAGATACTGTATTGGTCTTTTAAAAAAATTATAGCATTCCAAATATACTCATATTCAAAAGTCACTATATTTTAGAGACATTAATTATCACATGGTGGAAGACTCTAAAAGTCACTTTTCAATGGTGTAGTTGATCATGTGGGTAAAACTTCATTAATTATTCACACTCATCGATATATGGGGAATTAAAAGAGTTGAATATTAATGAAGGGAAGATATGACAACAATAATTAATTTATCTAAAAAAACTACAAAGGGTCTTATAGTAAGTGACACTCAATTCTTGTGGGATGGGGATATTATAAATAAGGACGGAGAGAGTAAGCAAAACATCCACTTATGGTAGACTAAAATATAAGCAAAAGTTAACTAATTTTACCCTATTAAATTATATCGTTCCAAATTACTATTTATTTAATGGGTCCTGCTAACGAGTGCCCTAATGACACTGGTTAAGGAATCATATAAAGTATGTTTTTATTGGAAATCACGACATTGATTGTGTTTATGGAATTGAATGCTCCACAATCCAATAAAAATTTTCTAATCTTGGAACCTTAACCCGTGCCCTAAGGGCACTCGTTAGCATTTCCCTTATTTAATTTATATTTCATCTTTCAACCACTCTATTTAATCAATCATGTGCCAATAGAAAAAGAGTATGTCCATTAGAAGCAAGTTTCAATAAAATTGAATATAGGGTAATTTAGGTAATGCAATTACTTTTTAGATGATATCAAGAAAAATTAAATGAGTTTAACTAGCTTTCTTAATAAATGTGAATATGGCTATTTTTGCTTATAAATGAGTCCGTAAGTATTACATTGTTTTTTATATAAGTGAAAGTGAAGGTAAAAGTAAAGTCTTGCTTGCTTGGAAGAGAAAAATTGAGAAGGAAAACAAAAAAAGGAAAAATAGAAATATAAAAGAGAGAAATTCATGAGAAAATTGAGTAGATTGTAGGTTATTAGTATCTATATATACACAAGTAAATGTATATTTTTATATAATTAAAATTAAATTTATAATAAATTAATATTTTTAAGACTAAAAAAATTGAATAATTTTATATCATTGTTCAAATTTAAATTGATATAGTGGATTATGTTCTATTATTAAAATCTAATTTATATTATTATTTAATAATAAATAATAAATTATAATTAAATAAATTAAAATTATAAAAAAAATATTTGTATTATAAATAAGTATTAGAATATAGATTGATATGCTTTTAGTTTATTTCAAAATTTTAAATAGGAAGTTAACTTATTTTTTAAAAAATAAAGATTATCATTCATTAGCACTTAAAAATTTAAATATCATTTAATTTAGATAATTTTGACTTAAGCAGAATGCAACTCTTATAAATTGTGTATGAAGTTCACCATGAAACTGGAGAAGAAAGATAAAGTTAGAAGGAATCAAAGGTAATATTATAGAGTAAGTGTCCATGTATATAATCTTAAGGTTGGCAACGAATTTTTAAAACGAAAACCACCAAAAATTGAAAGCGAAAATTATTTTGGTTGTTTTTAATTTTTAAACATAAAAGTAAAGAATTCAATAACTATACTGTCAGTGTAAAATTATTTTACACAGTTAATCAATAATATATTGACACACAGTGGCATAGTTTAACTAATTTTTTTGCGGGAGCCAAGATATTAAGGTGATACACTCAAAATTTAAAGTAAAAAAAATAAAAAAGTATATACATAAAAGCAAGTGTAAAATAGTATATAAAAACTTAAAGCTAGGAAAACAATTTGAGTATTAAATCGATAGTATATATATACAATCTCGCAATGCAATGTCACATTTGTCAATCAAGCACACAAATAAGCACATAATTTCCATACCAAAATAAAAAAGTGAGCATCAAGGATTCAAGAGCAGGATAAAAATGAGGAAAAAAGAGAAATTTTTGGAAAAACATATCGGAATAATCTTGTAAACGGATGATGAAAATAAAAGCAAAATTCACTTCTCTTAGAATGAAGAGCTTTTCTTTCTCAGGAAAAAAGAACAAAAGTGAAAAGACGGCTATTCAAAATTCAATTTTACAACAGGTAATTTAATTTGAACATCTTTTTCAGGTTTTAAGGTGCAGTAATTTACTTTTTAATTGATAATTGAGCTTAGGCTTAGAATTATAAATGATGAAAGATACTATATAGAGTTTAATTTTTAAAATTGCTTATTATTATTATACACAATATATTGTGATATAATTTTTTTGGGGGGTAAAATATATATATATACATATATATATATATATAGTAATTAAAATTTCTCTCCTTAGGGGGGACATGGCTCCCCCTACAATAATGCTCCGCCACTGTTGACACATCATTTAATGAATTTAAAATGCATGAGATGTCATATTGATTAAATGATGTGGCAACATATTGTTTAATATCTGTGTAAATTTTTTTTATACTGACAATGCATGATAATAAAACTCAAAACTAAAAACCACATCGGACGAAGGTAGTCTTTTCCGCCACTAAGCAGCTTAGAAACACAACAAAAATATTTTCATCTCTAAATTTCATCAGTAAATCTAATTACTCGAGTAGTGTTAAGGTCATGGGTTCGGGTTCAAATCCTGGAGTCACAAATATTGGCAGGGTTTTACCTAACCGCAACCCCTAACTCAAGGGTTAAATCCACAACTATGCCCGTGACGGATTCCTTGTCAAACACAAAAAAAAAATACTCTAGTAGTGTTACATGACAAATTTTAAGAACCTTTTTTCGAAGTAAAATGAGTTATTTATAAAATTATCACCACAAAAATAGGAAAGCTAAAACACAATTTTCCAAAATATCTCATAATGATTTCAAAGTTTTAGTTTTTAAAAATATAAAAATAGTCATACTTTTTAATATTGTTTTTAAAAATTATTTACCGAAATTTTTTTTCCAGTTTCAATTTTTAAAAATTATAAATAAACATGCTCTTAGTTTTTATTATTTGTAAAAACTAAAATCAATTTTTAATATAAAGTAAATGAAACTCAGAGAAAATAATTTCCCTCCAAAATCTTTATTTTCATTTTTTTATACATTGAAAACCAAAAAAAAATAAAATTCAAACAAACTCAAATATGATTTAAACCCAAATTCGTAACAAGTATTAAATTCTGGACAGAACGAGCATTTTTTTGGATTATATATATATATATATATATATATATATATATATATATATATCAAAAGCATAATCATTCTCTTTTGATCTTAACTGATCTTAACTAGTATAATATCCGTGCAACGCATGGGACATAATATATGAATTAAATAAAATAATATTAATGAATAAATTGTATATTAAAATATAAAAAAGTAAACAATTATGGAATATAGAGTTAAACAAAATATAAAATTAAAGTTAAATATAAGACAAATTTTATATATATATATAAATATAAGTCTTTTATTTATTACAATTATAAATAGATTGACAATTACAAATTGTTTGCATTGAAATTTAAAAACAATACTTTTATTTGATGAAATTAATGAAAACCTTGAAATTAAAACTTTTTCTCTAACATTGTTTTTAATATAATTTTTCCTTTGAAAACATACGTGTTCATTTGAGTGATTATAAGTCATGCACCATTTTACACAATCTAAAAGACAAATTTATATTTCTCAATAATATGATAGAAATATTGCTTTAATTTTAATGTCATGGTTTGAAAATTTTAAATAACTTATTGCACTAAGAATTTTAAAAGTATAAACATCATCAAACCTATCAAATTATTCATCTGTAACACATGGACTGTTAATATGAATTAAAATATTCAAAAAGATGTTATATTTCTAAAATAAAAATGGCAACAATTAATTAAATAACTATCCATTAATATCATATTTTTAGAAGACTTATATATATATATATATATATATAATATTTTAGATGTTGAAAAATAACTAACTTCTTATTAACATTAATTAATAAGCATAGAATATATCTATCTTTTAACCTCTCCTTCCATTTCCAATCACTCCTTCCATCAACTCTCCTATCATGAACTCTTATTTCAATTTTTCTCAAGTCTTATTCCCTCTAATATCCTCTTTTCTATCCCGACTGCACTTCTCATATTTAACTGAAAACATTTTACATCAAAAAGATTCACATGTGACTAACATTCTTCATTTTGATTTCTTAAAAAGTGCTTAATTTAATAATTTCATATTATTTACTTTTATTATTGCACCAACTTTTTGATTTATGCATTTTATCGCAATTAATTTAAGCGATTTGTAATTATTTTCATGTATTAATATTTGTAATTTCTCAAATAAATTAAATTATTTTATTAAGTAAAACAAAGACTAGTAAAAATTATAGGCTTTTGAGGTAAATTCTTATGAACGTTAATAAGCATAAAGCCCATCTTTTAACTTCTCCTCCCATTTCCAATCATCCCCTTCATCAACTTTTCTATCATGGAACTCTTATTTCAATTTTTCTTAAGTCTTATTCCCTCAAATATCCTTTTTTTCTATCGCGACACCACTTCCCATATTTAACTAAAAGCATTTTATATCAAAGAGGTGCACATGAGACTAATAATTTTCATTTTCATTTGTTAAATTGTGCATAATTTAATAATTTCGTATTATTTATTTTTATTATTGCCTCCACTTTTTGATTTATGCATTTTATCACAGTTAATTTAAGCCACTTTTAATTATTTGTCAGGAATTAATATTTGTAATTACTCAAATAAATTAAATTATTTAATTAAGTAAAATAAAGATTAGTAAAAGTTATAGGCTTTTGAGGTAAATTCTTATGAACGTTAATAAGAATTGAACCCATCTTTTAACCTTCTTCTCCCATTTCCAATCATTTCCTCCATCAACTATCATATCATGGAACTCTTATTTCAATTTTTCTTAAGTCTTATCCCCTCTAATATCCTCTTTTCTATCACAACGTCACTTCCCATATTTAACTAAAAGCATTTTAAATCAAAGAGATTCATATGTGACTAACACTTTTCATTTTTATTTGTTAAAAAAGTGCTTAATTTAATAATTGGTATTATTTATTTTTATCATTGCCCCTACTTATTGATATTTATGCATTTTATCTCAATTAATTTAAGCCACTTTTAATCATTTTTCAGATATTAGTATTTGTAAGTTATCAAATAAATTAAATTATTTAATTAAGAAATACAAAGAGTAGTAAAAGTTATAGGCTTTGAGGTAAATCAAAGGATATATCTTTAGGGCCCATTTGGTGCACAGGATAAGAAGAGACATGATATGATAACTTTATCTTATCCTATCACTTATCATGTGTTTGTTGCACCAATATGATAAGATAACTTTATCCTGTTGCTTATCCTATCATATTCTTCTAGTGTAATTCTTATCCTGAGGGGGGAGCTGGGTTAGGGAGTGATATGATAGGATAGGATAAGATAAAAAAAATTCTTCCTCATTTATCCTCTCTTTCTCTCTTATCTCTCCCCCTCTTTCTCTATCATATCTCTTCCCCCCCTCTCTTTTCTCTCTCCTCCCTCCCTCCTATCTCTTTCATCTCTCCTCCCTCTCTCCTCTCTCTATCTCCTCTCTCTCTCCTATCTCTTTCCCCCTCCCCCTCTTTCTTTCTCCTCTCTCTCCTCCTCCCTCTCCCTCTCTTTCTCTCTCCTAAATCTTTCCCCCTCTCCTCTCTCTCTCCTCCCTCCCCTCTTTCTCTCTCCTCCTTCTCTCTCCTATCTCTTTCCTCTCTCTCTCCCCTCTCTCTCTCATCCTTCTCTCTCCTCTCTCTCTCTCTCTCCTCTTTCTCCCCCTCTCTCTCCTCTAGAGCCGGCAAAATGGGCTAGCCCCGACCGGGCCGACCCGCAAAAATATAGGGCTTGGGCACCTATTTTAGAAGCCCGAATAACTTCAGGGTTTTCAGCCCAACCCGATAAATCCCGTTGCTCGCATCAAGGTGGGTCGGGTCGGGTAGCCCGAATTGACAACTCTACTCTCCTCCCCCCTTTCTCTCATCTCTTTCCTCTATCCCCACCCTTTCTCTCTCCTCCCCTCTCCTCTCTCTTTCCCCTCTCCCCCTCTTCTCTCTCTTTCTTTTCCTCTCTCTCTCCCCCTCTCTCTAAAATAACAATTTTTTGTGCTAATTTTGATATTAATTTTAATATTTTTAACAATTTTATTTTTTGTAAAATAAATTTAATATTTTCTAGTAAAAAATAAAATTTTATTTATGTGTGCTTGCTAAAAAGCAAAAAAAAAAATTTAAATTTGTAATAAGAGTAATTTATCATTTTAATATTCTTTATATCCTATCCTACCATAATTTGTCCATCTCAATCGTAGGATAGGATAAAATAATCATATCTGTCTTCTTATCCAGGTGTACATCAAACATAAGATAAGATAAGAGCTTATCCTGCTCTTATCCTATTATGTCACTATCCAACTTTCTTATCATATCCTATCATGTGCACCAAACGTGCCCTTATTATTATTATGATTATTTTTATAAGTTAGTAATAGTGTTTTTTCCATTAACATAATTAATGATATTAATAATGCTAACAACTTAATATATAAAAGTGACTTACTATTTTTAGAAGTTTTATTGAAAGGAATTTACCATTTTATCCTTCTTTTAGATATCAAAGGATCATTTCACTACCTTATTTTTATATGTATAAAGATTTGTTTTCAATTTTAAAAATACTAAAATTAACTCATTATTTTTTATTTTTTTTATGTGTTATACAAATAATTTTAAATACAGATTTAATTTAAATATTAAATAGAATATATAAATAATTCATTTATAATTAAAAAAGTAAACTGATATATTTTTAAAAATATAAAAATAATTATTAGTAATTTGAAAGAAAAATATATGTAAAAAGTAAAATAAAAATATTATAAGTTATTGTCATTAATATCGATAAATTTAATCATTTTCAAAAATTAAATTTTAATTAATAGTATATAAAGTAGGATCATATTATCCTTACTTATATCATTTATGGGAACAACTATCATATTATATAAACTTTTACTTTTTTAATCTCTGTAAAAAATAAACACAAAAATTTAACATTATAAAATCGTATAAAATTTCAAATGACAAGAGTATCGCTTCTTCTTCTTCTTTTTTTCATATCATCACTTGTTTGAAGAATATGAGTTTGAATGCATGAGATATTTTGGACGTGCGGTGAAAAGAGTGGTGCAAATTAAAGTGTGGAAGGACATTATGAAGTCGTGCATAGGATAAGAGCTGTCAGCACATAAAGTAAGGTACCTAATCTGCACTCAATACAAGAAAACAAAGGGATTAGAGTTTAGGAGCAAATGTCAAATCAACTTTTACCCTCCCATCACTATCTTTACCCCCATGTCATGTCTTCCGTACTTCCAATTCTGCATAGCTAATTTGAAATGATCCGTACTTCCGTTTAGATTTCTTAATATAATTATTTTTAACATTAAAAATATAAGTTTATCATATTTTAACGTTAAATCATATTAATAGTGTATAGAATATTTGCATGAGAAATCATATTGTACAATAAAATTTTGTACAATATTTTACAACATAGATATATATAAAAAGAAAAGAGAGAGAAGTGTGTAATTAATTAGATAGATGATATGATGGAAAGAGATAGAAATAAAACGTATATTATATGAGTTTATTGTATAATTTTATTGTATGAATAGTTTATCTTTATTTGCATTTGCATTGCTTGGTACTGTTCACGTGTAGACAATGTTAAGACTTAAGAGGGGTTGTTGGAAATCAATGAGGGCTTCAACCTCCACACCCTAATAATGGTATTTTGTTTGAGGCGTGTCTTCTGATACACGCAAAACCTGAGCCCTGTGTGTATTTCTTCTCTCATGTAACTTACATGTACATGCATTATTTACGTTTCTACAGTTATTCCACCTAATTTGAAGAAGTATCCAACTGTGTTGCCAGACCAAAGTTTGAATGTATATATTTCCACATACACACACACATATATATATATATATATATGCTAATTTTGAAGAAATTTAATTTAAAGCAATTTAAAACGTGAGATAAATAAAATTAGGATCATATTAACGAATGTTTATAATGGTACTGATTAAGACCCTATACAATAGATTTTTAATTTATTAAAAATTATAATATTAATTATATTTATAATATTAGATACTGTATAATTTAATAAAAATTTTCCAATTTTAGTTATTTAACCTTGACATTTTCTGGCAAATGAGACAAGAGCAAACTGTATGCGACTATGCGTTGAGAATTTCAAAGTACATGGCTTTCGAAATCAATTACACAGTTGGACTTGCCAAGGGTTTGTGTTCAATGCAATAACTAGTGCATGTGGTCCCGATGTTTATGTTTCCATTGGATGTAGAAAAAATGAAGAGAAGATTTTAAACGGAGGGAAAATCTTATTTGTTTGATTAGATGAATTTATTTTTTTAAAAAAAGTAAACATTAACATAATATCTTTTAAACTCTTAATAAAATGAGAGAAAAGTAGATTTTACACTAAATAAAAAGGACTATTATAGGGTGGACCAAACAAAATTTGGTCTACCTAGTCCAACTTACGTCTTTTTGCTTACAAAAGGTGAATAGACAATTTTATTTTTTATTAAATAGTCTTTATATGATTATTTGAGTTTAATTTAAGAAAAAATATAGATTTACAATACAAACCTATGCTAATTTCGTTGAAGATATATTAATTTAAAGTTAAAAGACAAAATTTTACATTACATGGTAATATTAATTTGAATTTTTATAATTTTCAAGTAATACTTCATAAAAGCAATTGGAAACTATTTTAATATCAATTATTAATTAAATGAGCGATAAATTTGGTGATTAGGAATTTAAACTAATATATTCTCACATTTTGGACCACGTAAACAAACCCAAATAAAAAAGACAAACTAAATTAATGGGAATATTAAAAAGAGTAAATTAAATTGTCTTTTTCCCCCTCTTCACTTGATCAGGTGAGAAATTTTGATATATGTCGTGCATTAATTTTTCTTCTTAATTATTATTTTTCTTTCCACAGTTAAATAAAAAATTGATATATTTTTCTCATCACCCCAAATTCCCTCCTCCCAATATTTTACCCAATCAAATACAGGTTAAAGTGTTTAACAACCATATATGTTGCCCATGATATCAATTGAGCACCCTCAATTCTTTCTATTCCCTCATTTTCTTTACCTTCCAATATTTTACAAGTCTAGGCTTTATTATGAAGCTCTTGACCAAGCTTCTCAAGTTAGCGGGTTTTATACCATTTGAGTCAAAATGGAGTCATGTCTAACACATTCGAACCTAGACACAATAGTGAGATAGTCCTTAAAGTAATAAATAGGCCTTAAACACCACCAATTACATATGGGAGCTCTTGAAGCCATATCTAAACTCCTTTGTAATTCGATTGAGAGAGATACATATAACATCGTGGAAAATCATTATTCCACACTCGAATTTTTAGTGTAAAAGTATATGATAGAGAGAGATAAAAAGAAAAAAAGGAAATAAAGGGGAGAGAAAATATGATAATTGTTATGACATGAAAAAATAAAATAAAAAGAAAAATGAAGCGTAAAGAAAAGTGTAGAAAAATGAGTTTGGAAAAATTATAGTTTAATACACCAAATAATTAGCCAACACTATATTACACCTATCCCTTCGAAAAAGTCTATTCTTTAAAACAATTACATAATAATTAAGAAAGTTATCAAGTAACATCGATCATTTTTTATAAATTGACTATTTTTAAAGTAAATTATTTGCTATTAAATTAATCAAAATATTATCACAAAATTAACAATTTTTTATTTTATTTAACAAAATGTCAAAAAATAAGGATAAATTATTTAAAAAATTATATATTTTATTTTTTAAAATGACGAATAAATAAATAATGAACTAAAATCATTTTATTAAACAAAAAATATTTTGAAACGAAGGTATATATAAGGACATGTTTGGTTTCCACTTGTTTACTGTTTTTTGAAATTTTTAAAAAAAAAAAACTAGAAATGCTGGAAACAAAAAAATTCTATTTCCAACATTCCCAAATTTTTCTTTGTAAAATTTTAAAAAACATGAAACAGAATGAAAACAAAAAATAAAAATACAAATCAAACAGAACTTAACGGTGTTGCTCTCTCCTATGTTCCTTCGGTTTCAAGTACTATAAATTCTCGAAGTCATCATATGTGATAAAGGATCATACAAGGAAAATAGTAATTAAGTAATTATGCACTTCTTTGCCACTAGGATTAGCATATGCAAATTCAAACTGCACAAGTGTTACGTTATAACATCCCACCTTCCTTGTTAGCAACCCGCACTAAAAGTGCTCCCCCATAAACTCAAGCAATTTTTTTAAAAAGAATAAAAACAAAATATCCATGGTGTTGGTTGAAAATTTTGATAGCTGGTATATAGCAAACTTTATTGTATAATGCATGTTGTATACTTGTAATGGCCACTATATCGCACAACTTGTACTAGACTGAGATTTGAATGCTAGCCATAATAAACGAATGCCTTTTTTTTTTTTTTCTTTGTAAAATTAATGAGGGAAAAAACAAGAAGAAAGACGTAAGCCTGATTTGAAATAGTGAATATTGGCATATTGGTGGAAAAGAGGAAAACATGCCTCGCACACATATATATCCATCATTTATATAAACAATAAAATAATACTTAACTCTGCAAAAGGATGGGATTAGACGGTCATTACAAATAAATAAGTGTTAATTGAAGTTATTGAACTGTTCCTCTGACAGAATATAATTTTTTTATTTTTTTAATTAAACTTTAATATTCGATCGTATTGAAAGCATAATTTAATATCTTGTGGCGAAAGAAAAGGTGCTTCTCACGAGGGCACCATTTCTTTAGTACTTTATTCTGCAGTCATAGACTTTGGGGAATCTACGTAAGACTTTTTATTTGTGTGTGTATATCATCCTAATCGATAGAGAAATGTTATTCGTAAATAAAAGATGTACAATATAACTCCTATACCCTCTGTTTTGTTTTAGATTAAGAAATAGAGAAGAGAGATAGGAAAAAGAGATAGTGAAGAGAGAAAGAAATGGAGAAATAGAGGTTGTTTGGTATTAGAAAAATAAGAAGGAGATAGAAGGGAAATTAATTATGATAGTTGTTTGGTTGTGAAGAAATAAGAGATATATGTAAAAAGGTAAAAAGACTAAACTACCCCTAAAATAAAAGAAACGTTAAATAAATCACCCCAACTAAGGGCAAAATAGACTTTACACACTCAAATCCCTTTATTCTCTCCCATTTGTCACCTCTCATCCAGAGATTACAATTTAAGTGGGTCCCACTGTTTTTTCTACTCTCTCCCCTCTTCTTTTATCCATCCAAACCCGATAGTATATGGAAATATATGAGATTTCTCTCCTATTTCTTTCTTTGCAGAGTCACTTATAACAAACACGGGGATAATGATTAGTGAAAAGGGAGAAAATAAAAGAAATTGTGTAATGGAATGAAAGATAGAGAAAAATGTATTATATCAAATTGTTATAGGTAATTTTTAATCAATATATGATCTTATTAGTTAAATCCTTGAATTCGATCAATCCAATAGGTAGCTTGGGTTCACATGAACGGCTGTGTTCTATGACTTTCATATCGTGGAAAAGGCACAAATAAACATCCTTTATTTTCTTTTTGAGGAGTTGTATTATATTTAATATAATATTTGACATAAATTATTAAAATTTTAAAAGTAATATGAGTGTGTATTACATCATTTCTGGTTAAGGAAATAAAATTTTAAGAGGTGTTTGGGAGGGAAAACTAACACGTGATGTTTGAATGAAGGGAACATTGAAAAGAGGGAAGTCGTGGCCAGATACAATCATCCCAGTGGCACCATGTGCTGCTATCATATGCCTTCTTCTATGCTCAAATAATCATGGATTATGTAGGGTCTTATCTTAACTCTTTAGAGCACTTGTCAAAACTGGGTGGCATAGTGTGTGCTGGATGAAATATCTGACAAATTCTTTTCACATTATATCTATTTTAAATTGATATTCATTCTACCTAATAATGTAATGAAAAGGGGTATAAAAGAAAAAGGTAAAAAAAAAGAAAAGGAATGTGTGTTTTCTTCTGAATATATAGCTGTGGCATGGGGAATCGAATTTGATTGCAAGTTAAAAAAAGAGATGGCTTTTATTGAGATCTGAGTTTGCAGGGAACAATCTTCCTTTACAACTCATGCTTAATGGTTTTTATGTCACTATATACAAACTAGTCTATCAAGTTAGCTAATTAACTTGTATCCGAATGTTCATGGCTTTTGAGTCCAATTCAAGCTTAAGAACTGGTGTGAAAAATAACCAATGCTTTGAAGCCAGATTTCATTTAGCTAGTAGGATCTCTATGAGTCATGTAGGATCATGCATGTACCATAGTTTCATTAGAAATACTCGAGCATGCTAGGTTCTTTAGGCACGAAAAAGTTTTTTCTCCGAGTATTCATAGCAATTACATATTTAGAACTCAAATTCAAAATTATTAATTAAATTGGAATAACCCTTATCCGGTGATCCACATACTTGGTGGTACATTCAAATTTCACATGGTTATTATTATTCCCATTAAAGGTTGAAGATTAGACTATTTACAAATTTGCATTGCTTGATTGAAATTTAGAGTAAAAAATTTAAAATCATTCATATTTAATTGAGTTTTTTTTTAATTTATTTTGTTAACTTGAATCAGATCAATCCAATAAGGTTAATTTGGATTTTTTTTTCACCGTAGGTATCCCCTATTACCAGGGAGTAATTCTATTGGGGGCTTACTCACAGTTGAGGCTTCCCACCCCTCCCTAAGAGTGTGTTTAGTGGGAATCGAACTCGCTCTTCCCACAGTCTCAGTCTGCATTGTCAACTGAGCCACAACTATTTGGTATTAAGGTTAATTTGGATTGAGAATAAAGAAACAATAATTTGTTATTTCATTTTAAGTTTTTATCCTTACATAACATTTTTTTTTATTTTATATATCATTGTAAGCAAAAAGTGTTTATTATTCTTTCACGATGACAATAATAAATTTTATTCCAAAGTTGATATTACATTGAAGTAACATCATTTTTTTCCACAATTATACGTAGGATTTAATTAGTATACACCGTCAGTGTAAAGAAATTTTACACAGACATCCAATGGTGTGCCGCCAAATTATTTAATGAATATGACACCTCATGTGTTATTAAATTCATTAATTGATGTGGCGATACATGATTGGATGTCTGTGTAAAAATTCTTTACACTGACAGTGTACATATATTAAACTCTTATATGTATATACCCAATAATTTGCTTACTTCAAACGTGATAATAAAGTTGTATAATAAAACATGACTTAAGGTATATTATTAAACGAGCGAGAATGTCAAATTGACTGGATAATTGAGTTGAAGGATTCAATTTTTAGGCTGTAAAATATGAATTTGAGAACTACTAACTGGTTTTCAATTTAATTTGAATTTGATATGAAATAAATCAATTATCTAAATAATTTAGTTAACTTGATTTGATTATATGATTCATCGATCATCAAATACTGTTGGATTCTCATCTCTTAATCAAAATCTTAACTGAATTATGAATTAGCAGTTCTTACATATATTAAAAAGACCGCGTTATGTATCCGCCAGCACCTAGCTAGTAGGTTATGGATTCCGCACTGTAATTGACAGAGGCATCAGATGTGGCTGAACCTTAAAGTCCAAAAAAAGTGGTATGGGCAGCAAGAAACATCATAATTGCAGTACCATGTAATTGTAATGTAATTAGTTAGTTAGTGGGAAGGGAAAGTAAACAAATGAAAGCTTCCATCTGCGCCTTAAAAAGTCGTATACCGTAAGCCAAGTACGCCTTAGCAATATAGATTGGTTGGTTGATTGCTATTTTCTTGCTGCCGTCTCCACCTAAAGATTGTAGGAAAAAATCACAAGTAACCCTACAATCATAGACTTTATGATCCCACGTCCTCCTAAGGTTGAAAGGTTTAAACAAAGCCAAGGACATTTATTTAACTTAACAACCAGGTGAAACTACTTTTACTTTTTATTTTTTAATCCGTTTTTCATTTCGTTTTGTTGTCCTTCTCGTTCTGCAATCCAGGACAAACAAAACAAACTAGGCCCAAAGATATGTTGATATGAGCATCTCTGTACCGTGTGATAGTTTTGAGGAACTTTCATCTTGTTTAATCTTTTAGACCAAACAATGAAGTCGAACACAAATAAACAGTCTAGATTTCACTTACTACCTGCTTAATTTTGATGTTGTTTACATCCAAATTGTTGACATGATTATTATTTCGAAGAATAAAACTTAAATCCAAGCTTATAATTGATAGCTCATATGCCTTATATCCACCATTTTTATAGATTATTGATACCGTAAATATCCATGTGAGTCATTGCTGAAGCTTGCAGCGTGTCAGAGCGTGGAATGACTCAATTCAATTATATATAAGGGGAAAAAATACAAATACTTGTTTTCATGTAATCAATTACCAAACTTACCTTAGAACCAGGGTTAAAACCCATAGGTCATTTCCAATCAAAGACCGAAAACAATTACCAAAATTAGATGATATTATGACAAATTAAGTCAAAAATTAAATTATAATTTTTAGTTTACAGTCTAGAACTTTTCCTACTTTGTCATAATTCTATGAAGGAATATATTCTTTCGCTTTTAAGTGTAAAAAATATGGATAAACAAGGATAACAATTTTATTATTTTAATTTTTGGGGATTTCATTGTTCAACCAAAGCAAAGTTAAATAAGTGTTAATATCGTTGAAGAAATCAGGTTTTTCTTTTGAAAATGAGTAATGCTGAAAGAGGGAGATGTTATTTTTGGTATAAACCATAGGTATCCCCTATTACCAGGGGCAATCCTATTCGGGGCTTAGTCACAGTTAAGGCTCTTCACCCCTTCCGAAGAGTGTGTTTAGTGGGGATCGACCCGGGAGCTCTTCCCATAATTTCAATCTGTGTTGTCAACTGAGCCACAACTCTTTGGTAGGGAGATGTTATTTTGATGTGACTTTTTTTAAAAAAAATCTAATGGTATAAATACCTATTATAAATTAGAGGCATAGACCTTGACATGTAGGCATAGCATTTTCTTTTTCATGTTAACATTTAGAAGTGCATTTTTCCAGTGCGGATTGGTCACGAAAGAGGCATTAGCCGAAAGCTTAGCCTCGTTAAAAATTGGGCTCAATGGCTATTCAACTTGGTCACATTTTCTGACCAAGGGTCCATATCTACAAAAAAAGGACCAAGGGCCTAAAGTACTGGCAATGGCCCTAAAGAAAAAACAGATTATTGGGCCATTGACTGGATTGCAAGATTCATTGCCATTTTCCCCCTCTTCCAAAAAAATGTCATCCCCCCTATCATGCAAGTGTTTCGAAATAATAATAATAATAATTATCCTGCCAGTGTTCAAACTTCTGAAGGTTTATTTTTTTGAAAAGAGCTTTATTCTTTTTCTTTCTACATGTTTGTATTGTAAACCAATTTATATATATAAAACAAGTAAATAACACAACCCCCCAGTGACAGATGCAATTTTCTTGGAAATAATGAAGATTGGATTTAAATGACTAGCATGTTCTTGTCAATAAACCAACTTAAATTAATTTGTCATTTTACCGTGAGTCCGGAAACTGTTACCCAGAGTCTCAAACATGTCACAAATCAAGATTAATTTGTTAATCAGTAAGGGTTATACATAATTATTATGACACCTATCTAAAAACAATAAGAGTCAAATCCAGTGACCAGTAGCTAATGATTAGTACAATTCAGTTTTCCGGTGACTGAATCTAAAGGGGGAGGGAAAATCACTTACCCTTAGATAAAGACAATGCACCCTTTTTCTTTTTCCTGGGATTGTTCGAGCAGTTTTTGGTGCTAGAGCATTTTGGGCAAAACCAATCCTCCTCAGGAACATCTGTGAGTGGAGGATCACAGCAATCGATATGGGTACCGATTCCACAGCCCACAGAACCACTTTCATCACCACAAATCAGCATTACATCTCCTCTATCCCGGGATCCACATACTTGGCAAGTTATATCATTATCATTGCCATCCTCAGGAGCAATGAGCTCCTCAATAATCTCTTCTGCTCTACTTTGAAGTTTTGCAAATGACCTCTCTGCCCAAGTATGAGTGCCATATAAAACATGTCTCTCAAGGGAGAAGCCGGGCTTGCAGACATACTCGACCAAATAGTCCGCTACAACACAAGGTATCTCATGTTTTAAGAACTCTTGGACCCACAAATCAACACGTGGCATTCCAGGGCTAACTATGGCATAATCGATCCCAGTACCAAGGAAGCGGGTATAAGGAGGAGATGTTGCTAATATTGTTCCATCTCCAGCTTTGACTACACGCTTCAAAGTATCCTGTAAAACAATGAAGTCGTATCAGAAATACACGTCAAACTAAACATAGCCTATACCATTTCTGATGAAGGTCATGGCAGTATTGGCAGTGGCACTTGGCAGGTAGGAAAAAAATATTTAAACAAAATAAAATTCAAAAGAAAAAACATACCAAAGGCGGGGCAATACAATCGCCATATACAACAATGCGCATCCCATATAAGGCACCATGACCTGTTCTTTCTTTCAACAGCCGCCACTTTCTCGGAGCCTCCATATTGATTGCACCATCCTCACTGAGACCATTCTTGTGCCACTCATAAGGCTCCTCTGGCATGAATTTTCCTGCCTGGCTACTGGCAGTTAAGAAATCAGTTTTAAGAATCCACCTGAATTCCACCTGAGATTAATTAGTGTTTATATACATGCATTAAAGAAAGCCAAACTACAAGGAAGTTTGAGGGCAGGCAGCAGACCAATTTTTCTGTTTTAAAGAACTTATTGGGAGAGAATGAAAGGAAAAAGAAATACTATAAGTGATTAATTTTATTTCCTAAGTTCTAAATTAGATATTTATCCTTCATAAATTCCCGTATTGACAGAACTCTAAAATAAGTAGGAGCTAGATGATTTCCTGATTTTGTAGAATGAGCTGTAACAACTGGGATTATTTGGTTTGAGAAAATATTTTTTATGTTTATTTTTCATTACAAAAATACTATTTTGTTTTCAACTTATTTTTGTTTTTAAAGATTTATATAAAAATTTTAAAAAGATAGAACTATTATAATTATAAATTTTAAATGATAAAAATAAGAAATATTTTCTCAAACCAAACCTGTTTTATTTGCTCCACTTTTAAAATCTCATAAAAGGGAGAGGTTACAACCCAATTTGTCCATGTTTGAACACACAGTCAGCAGTAGCAGGAGGCGGCCTATACTGATTATTTTTATTTTTACCCGATATTCCTTACCTTCCTGATGCAGTAGCTGCAAAAAATTTCTCTGTCCTGCGTATAGGGTCTGGAGCTATGTAGTGTGTCGCCTGATATGACCACTGATGAGAGTCCCGGCAAACCCTTCCTTTCAAACGCTTGATTACTTGTTGAAACTCCTTTCTCTGTAGGCGATGCCCACTTAATATAAAACATGTGGCTTCAGTTTTTACTCTTGCGTTAGATTCTGATGTAGAAGGATGGAGCCCCGTTTTCTTGGAGTTGATTTTTCCTGGCCTTACACTAGATTTATTAGTTGGATTTCCAACATTTCTGTCTTCCACTATATCCTGCTCTCCATCAATTGGTATATTCTCCTTCTCCTCTTCAATAAATGTCTCTGCCTTATTTCTTGGTATAGTTGAGTTGTCACTTATATCAGCAGGTACAGACATTTCTTCCTGGATTTCTATTTCTGCCTCATATCTCGTCTCATTAGGAATCTTGTCCCTAGACACTGCCTCTTCAGATTTCTTCTTTGAAATTGTGGTCTTCTTGGCTGTAGTTGCAGGACGCTTCTTCGCTGGATGCTTTACTCTAAACTTTGAGGTTGAGTCTTCCCGTGAAGGTGGCTTCTGTTTTTCAGCTTCATCAGTGCCTCTTTTAGGAGGCATTGCTTCTTCACTTTTTTGTACTTGGTGAATTGCTTCTGACTTCATTTCTGTTGCTGGGTCTGCTTTTTTTGATAGATGAACCAATTCTTCATCAACAGCCATTCCCAACTCATATTCACATTTTTCATCAGGAGCCTCTGTTTCGTCATCCAAAAATTCAGTTCTCCCACCAGCAACTTCTTCATATTTACTAACTGTTTCTTGCTCCATTAATTTATTAACACCAAGGTTTTGAGGGGACGCCTGATGCTTCTTGGCATCACAAGTTGCTATCTCTTTGCTTCCACTGGAAGAACTTACACCTTCACTTTGAGGGGTAGTTTTATTCAAGGAAACTGAACTTTTCAGTTTAGCAGTGACACCTGTTTTGGGTCTAGAACCCAAACTTCTCTTGGCAAATGACTTCTTGCGAGGTGATTTCCTAATCAGCTTATTACTGTCTTCATTGCTTAAATCCAAACGACCAGCGGATTCCTCATTCAGTGGCTTCTTGTTTTCTGGTGATGATCTACACTCGAGATTTTTAGTGACATTAAGCTGCCCTGCTTCATTATCATCTTGTCCCAGTCCAAAACCTGTAATATCAGGCCCACCATTAACTTTAGACTCATTTAAGCCTTGAATAGCCACATGTGCCGAATTCTGATAGGTGTTATCACATTGAGCAGACTCTGAGCTTGCATTTTTTGAGATAGGCTCGTCAAAAGCCAGTAAGTTGGAGGTAGAAGCTGCAGATTTAGAAATTAAGCAAGGGTTTGACTTATTTAAACCATCTTTGCCAACAGAAAAATAGCCGTCAGACTCAGGTGGCTCATCAACCACAGATGTCACTTTTAATCCTTGAGATTTACCTTTTGCTGCTGGAGTTCTTTCAATAGACAACTTTGCATCAGCAGACATCTTCTTTGATTTTTTTAATTTAGTAGAAGCAGCTTCATTTACTCTCTTTTGAGGCAATAAACTAATTGGCTCATCCCCTTCAATAAAATCATTTCCTTTCCTAGAACCTTCAATACAGGTAGATTTGATTCCCTCACTTGCCTTTAACTTAGTGGAAGAAGTTTCACGGTTGTTGCTTTCTATACCTGAGCAGTCATCCAAGACCCTTGGAAGAGTAAATCCCTTTTGGTTCTTCCTAGAATAACTCATAGCACTAAGTTTTTCATCTGAATGTGCAAGTCCCTCAGCACTTGCAGAAGTTGATCTCTTGTCACTTACCAACTTCTTAGACTCAGAAGTGTGATCATGCAGATCATGTTGCTGACCAGATGAGTTTGCATTTCCAGTAAGGCCAAGATCCTGACAGCTTGGAAAACCAGCATTCTTGGACTCACTGGTCTTAACACATGCATCAGGTAGCTGACATGATGTAGAACGCCGTGAAACATCAGGAGTTTGACAGCTCATCTTCATATCATCAACACTATGCAAACGTAAGTCTTGATCAGATCTGTTCTTATTTCCTGGTATAGGTGAAGCGTGTTTGATGCTTGATGCTTCACTTACTGAATTTGACAATCCATGAGTTGCAGCTATACCAAATTTTGAACTAAGGGGACTTCTGCTTATATTTCTTCCTCCTGATTGCCCCACCTTGGAATCTTCAGCCTCTTCCTCAGAATCCTTAGCCTCTTCTGTTATCATCTCTAGTTCAAAACCACTGGTTGAGAATGAAAAAAAGGTTGACTAATGAGTTGAAATGGATAAGAGTTATCAAATGCAAAGGAGAAATAAAAACATAATGATTATCTCATCTTAGGAAAAAAAATGAGTAATTGTATTGTATACATCTTAAACATTTTAAACAAGAACATAATCTGCATTTTCAATTTTCATATTGTAGCCTATTATAGTAATTCATCCAGAGATGCCTTTATGTCAGTCAATGGTGAACACTGGAGAAGTGAATAAGTGGAAATCACCATGGAATCCCAAAGAATGTAAGAACAGATAAGCACTCATTGCACTAAGCATGTTGACATTAAGGTGCTGGGCGAAGAAAATGTCATTTTTTTCATTCCTATATTCAACTCAAACACAGTCATTTTTCATTCCTAAACCCTAAACCTTAAACATGAAACGGATTGTAAAAACTCTCCAAATACAAATCTAGTGTGCATGATAAATATGCAAGAAGAAAATATTCCCCCTCATTCAGTCTCTATGAACATAACAGATGAAATGCAACACTTGCATTGCATGCTAGGATGTGGATAAAAATGTACTGCAAATTAATTTACACTTTTACATGGTATGATGCCTAACCTCTTGTTATATTTGTCTTCAGGAAGAAGCACCCAATCCTTCAAGCTGAAGAAATAAACAGCACTTTAGATTCAGTGAACTCCAAAATTTTATAATTTGAACCAGCCAACTGAAAAGGCTTAAATAGATGAGACTTATCTATATCCATGTAAAGTTATAAGCCTCATAACTCCAACTGAAGCAGGAAAAAGAAATACATACCAATCTTCCAACCAACGATGATTAACTAGCTTTATTGTGCCCAATCTCTTGGCAAGTTCGTACTTCTCCCCTATATGCCAAACATAAATAAATACTTTGATATGGCAAGTCAAATTTTAAAATGACTTTAAAAGATAATGACAAGAATCAAATGATATTCGTACACATGAATAATCTGTGAAATAAAGCAATTAGGTGAACAAAAGTAGCATACACATGCTCTTGATTGTAAATGTGAAGAACATTAAAAGATGAAACAAACCTTCAAATTTGTAGCATATAAGATGAGTAACCTTGTTTGCCACCAATGGTTTAGAAAACTGTGCACCCATCAGGCTAACCATTGTCTGAAGAGGCAAAATAAGGAGAAGTCAAGTACCAATACATAACAATGTGCATAAGCTGCTGGAAGAAATCAAATAATCAATACATAACATGCCTACCATAATGTCATCCCGATCCTGGCGTAGATAACCAGTCAAGCACACAATCAAATTCTTCGCACCCGGTATTCCATTTAAATTCTTAAGTGGTCTATACATAACCTTGAAAATGTAAAACACAATTTACTCACTTAGAAGGTAAAATTACTACAGATCAATCCTTCAAGAAATTTACCATAGTCGTGCTCATTTTAAATCCCAATAAAAAGTAATAATAATGATAGGAGTTCATGACAGCACCAAAAGGCATTCCAATTTTAGTTATTAAGCGAATGGAAGAACAAACTAACCGAGGTAGCATCAACGGGCATTCCAATATCAGCACTGTGTTCAACCCACAATGCAGTGACGAGCGTCTTCCGATCTTTTCTGGCAGCAACACACACAGCATCGTCCTACACGCACAACACATCGTTCGATCCCTTCAAGTCAAGGCCAAGGGAGTAGAAGAAAAGAAAGAGGGAATTGATAATTGAACTCACATATGTAATCTTATCAACAATAACATGCGTGCAACTCGCACTGTAGTGCCCCAAATCAACTCCACCGCCATTTACAAGCTTGAATCGAATCTATATAATAACAAATAGCAATTCATCAAATAAACAACCATATTAGAAAACGGAAGAGAGAGAGGGGGGAGAGGGAGATACCTTGCTTTCATTGACGGGATCGAATCCAAAGAGAACGAAATGAACACCGCGAAACACTCGCGATGGATGACTCGTCTGCAACATTTGATTGAGGAGAATGATTTTGCGGATTCAAGTAGCAGAGAGCGGGAGAGGGAACACAACCAAACTTCTCGAGGAAGACTTGAAATGGTAACCAATTAGCGAACCCAATGGAGAAGCGGGTGAAGGGTTTTAATCTATTAATTTTTTATTTATATTTTTCGCGACGTGTGTATTTCTTAGCCTGAGAAAAGCGAGGGAATTTTTATCTCGTTCATCCTTTTGATTTTGATTTTGATGGCGCGGGACGACGAAAAATCCCAAGTCTTTTGGGCTCGTGGGCCCATATAACTAATTGGGCCGAAAATTCTAGAAGAGAAAAAAAAAAGTCATAAAATCAATAGTAAACCACTCGTTCGTTCTAACGAGCTTAGGTTGGTAGGTAGAGAGAATTAACAAAGCACCTTGCTTGCTTCTTCGTCTTCTTCTATCTTTCAACAATCTCACTTCACTTGTCCCTTGGTAGTTGTCAGAGGCAGAACCGCAATCGCTACTATCAATGGGTTGGCTCGGTCGGTTCACAACAGCCGTGGCTTTCTTAGCCATCGGAGTGATATTCTCACCGGAGACATTTGGATCAAAGTCAACCGCTCTTTCCACCTACCTCAAACTGGCTCACCTCCTCAGCTTCTCCACCGCTTTCGGCGCCGCTCTTTGGGTAACCTTCATCGGCGGCATCATCATGTTCAAGTACGTGTTTATTTTTTTAATCACCGCCTTGTACTTCGATTTATATGTTAAGTGCCCTAATTTGTAATTTATTACTCTCTGCGTTGTTAAATTCACTGTTTTCAGGAATCTTCCGAGGCATCAATTTGGTAACCTGCAAAGCAAGATGTTTCCTGCGTATTTCTCAATGGTTGGTGTCTGTGGCGCCATATCAGTGGCTTCTTTTGGGTACCTCCACCCGTGGAAAACTTCCTCCACTGCTGAAAAGTACCAACTTGGCTTCTTGCTCTCTCACTTTGCATTCAATCTCACCAACTTGTTTGTCTTTACACCCATGACCATCGAGGTAATTTTCTGAGGTTATCAATTCATATCCTTCATCTTCTCCTGTTAATTCGTTTATTACACGTGTTAGTCAAAATTGTTTTAGTATGGTTGCATTGTTCTTACATGCAAAGCATACAATGCATTAGATGTTGCTGTCGGATAGTAATTAGAGGGATGAAACCAACCCACATAATTTTTTTAATATATGCGGAATTATCAATTTGGATAATACATCCAAATTTATTCTTTCTATGTTGAAAGAAATGCTATGGCCCCAATACTAGCTATAAGAGAATAGTGTAGTATTGTCCTTTTCATGAGGATAAAAAAACAAGGAACCTTTTCTTTACCAACATAGGTAATATTAATAAAAGGACAGTTATATGCTTTTGACATTTTGATCAATTCAATGTGGATATGTCATAGGAACTGATTTTATAATAAGACGAAGAGAAGGGAACAAACTAGGCGCAAGCCACTAGTAGTCTAGTATAGTATTGTATAATGGAAATACTGAAATAGGAAGGTAAGCAAGCGCGGAGATTTCAGTTGCTTTCTCTGCCCTATGGCCTTATCCATCCCATCATTACACCGAAATGATCCAATACCTCTATCCTATCCTTCTTCCCATAGTGGGGAAGGGGAAGGGTTAGGGGGTAAATGGAGGAGGGGAAAGACTTCAAATTATTGGACATTCCCAAACACATAGGGGGGAATGGCTTCCTACCACCCTCCCCCTTCCCTCCCTTCCCCTTCATTTCCCCCTTGCCAAACATACCCTAAAAGTCCCCTCTCTCCCCATGCTTACCACACCCCCTTCTCCAATGTCTTGCTGCCAGCTGTCCATATTGTTGATTCTTTCTTTTCCCTCCTAACAGACTTCAAACGTAATTCCTGTTTTGCCCCTTCCCTTATTTCTGACATGTGGTCTAACATATTTGAGTTTCTATCATTGGGTTATCTGATTCTAGTGAAGACCAAAGTGGTGATGTATCTTTTTTTGCATCATTCTTAGCAAAATCAATTTTCCAAACTCAAAATTTTGTGCACCGGCAACAAATTAGCTATTCAGTAAAAGTATAAAACAGTAACTGTGATTTAGCTATTCTTAACAATTTAGCTATCATTTGCAGCACACAAACTCACGTTTCCAGACTCTTCTCCATGGTTATGTGATTTACATACACGTTTTGAAAAATGTTTGGTGTTTCTGTCAAACAGGAAAGTGCATCTAAATATGATTCTAATATAAGCAACTCGATCTAGCTTTTGCATTGAAATGGTTAAAACACTTCAAACTCACTTCAATTAAAATGAATTTAACTAAATCAAGTTCATTTAAAATCCAGTTTCCAAACACTCATCCAAAGTATCTTAACACACACCAAATGGTGAAAATCTTTGATAAGCTTGATCCATTTCTGGTTAAATTGAACTGTTCAACTAGTTGACCAAATTTTCCTGGTGAAACATTTTGCAAAATTAAGCTAAGCAGTTTCCAGAGTATTGAATATGCTTGTATTTCATAAGCTTAAATGAAGACCAGCCAAATCATTAAAACTTGTGACCTCTGTTTGTCTTAAATTTGTTCGTATGTTGGCCAGAAGTTTCTTAATTTTAAATTTAGGAGTTCTTTCCCATTTGCATTTTAAAGGGGAATAAGTCTTATAACTAAGCATAATTGGTCATCATTATTTTGATTTTGGATTTTATTATATTTATACTATTATTAGCTTTTTTATTATTTCTTGTCGTATTATCATTAGCACACCGTGTTCCAGCTCTTTCCACTCATTTCTGTGTGGAAACTTGAGGATTTTGGACTTCCTTATGTAGATATTTATAATAATAATTTATATACTGAGCATTATCTCCATATTTAAAAGTAACTTTTCTTTTCTTTATTCATCAGTAAATTCCATGTTTTGTAGAAGTTTTGATCTCTCCTCTCTGCTCCATCATTCCCTCTACTGCCCCACTTTTTCTGTTCTAACTAACACTTTTTCTCGTTGGTTTTCTTTAAGTCTTGGCAAATGCACCATTTTATGCTGTTAAGCTGCCAATAGTTACTATACTTTTTGATGGTTTATAATGCAACCATTTAATTGGTCTGATACAGATGATGAAGCAAAGGCATAAAGTGGAGAGGGAAAATAATATTGGAGAGGAAGTTGGGTGGTCAAAAAATGTGGAAGTTGCAAAGACAAACCCAAAGCTTGCAGCCATGAATAAGAAGTTTGGTATGATTCATGGATTATCTTCCCTTGCCAATATCATGTCGTTTGGAAGCCTTGCTATACACTCTTGGTACTTGGCAAGTAAAATTAATCTCTGATTCAATTTCGGCCTCCCATTTTATTAAAGATGGTTGAGCACCATATAAAGAATTATATTAAGTCAGGATCCCAGTGTTCTCTTCATCCGCCAGTTACTTGTTTTATTGCCAAGTAAAACAAAGTCTAGCTATGCAATTTGTGAAATGTACTATCAATGCATTACAGCGTCTTGGTTCACCAAGAAAGAATGACTTGCAATGGACACATAATGTAATCATCCTCTTTACATGAATAAAATAGGTAGTCTTTGTACCTCTCTGCAGTCGAAGGTGACAAACATATTTAATGTGGTACTACTAGAATTTGTTTGTGATGTGCATTTCATAGCCGTTTCAAAATCTAGAATGCCCAAAATAAGATATTGGGTTGAAGAGATCTAGTTTCAAAAACCCAAAGGCATATATTTTATTTTCTAAAATATTTGTAAGTTTCTTTTTCGGTGTAAAAGTTCTTTCTAATGTTGGCTAGATGTAGCAAAGAAATAGCAAAGAGAAGAGAAAATTGGCAGAGAAGTGCTCTACTCTGATTGTGTTGTGTAGAAATAGAGTAGAATTTGAAAAAGTAAGTGGGACCCATAGGTACCATGTTTCATGCCCAGAACTACAAGAAACAACTAAAATCACGTTTCAAACGTGGATCCGGGCAAATGTTACTCTTTGTAGCATTGGTCCGAATCTACATTTGAAACGTGATTTTAGTTGTTTCTTGTAGTTCTGGGCTTTTGCCCTCGACCTAATCCACAAAAAAAAAGTGGATGGTTTCTAAAAAAACATTCAGAAAGTTAAAACAAAAAAAATTAAAACAAAACAATTTCTTTTCAACCCTACTATCAAATCAAACAACCAATCTTTCCAATTTCACTCTTATTTCATTCATATTTCTTTTTTACTAAACAACCTTCTAATATATTTTATCCTTTTCCTATTTTTCTCTCTTCTATTTCTTTCTTCTTTATTTTTCTCCTCTCACCAAAAGCAGTGTTAAGAGTCTGAAATTGTTTATAGTCAAATTTTGGTTTATGAAGAAGTTTTATACTTTGATCAATTTAATGCTTTGTTGGGCTTAGTGATTATCAAATCCAAAAATCATGCGCAACTGCGGATGATTGTGATTTTAGGTTTAACGTGTTTGGATGGGTGTTGAGTGCATCTAAAATTACATTAGAAGATGATGTAAAAATGATTTAGGTGCTCTAAATCATAATTGAGTTTGTTTCTAAAATCCCCTTCGAGCCAATGTGTGAAATTTTTGCATTGGATTGAAAATATTATATTGGGTTAAGTATAAATTATGTTACTTTAAACTCACGACACACTTATTTATTCATGTTTTCATGAACTAGGTTTGGTCATGAATGTAGGTTAAAGAGTTCCAGCGGGTCAGCGGTTATACCAACATGTGTTGGTTCGAGTAAAAGTAGGCATGGAAACTGAGCGGGGCAGGGCATGTTTTGCTCTCCCCGTCCCCGCAAAAATTGGGGTGAGTTCAAGTTCGGGTTTAAAGAAAGCGAATATAAAGTTATGAAACTCAACATCATCCCCGTGGGTTCCCGTCGGATTCGAGGAAACCTGCGGGGATTTCACATTCTCTACTTTACATTCTTTTTCTCTAATTTTTATAACGTAAACATGTTTTTAAATAAGTCATGTATATCTAATATGTTCCAATTCAAATAATATATAAATGTAGACATTGATAGTCCTATAAAAAGAAGAAGGGAAAGAACTATATTATACTTTAAGAAAAATAAATTAGTTTACTTTTATTATTTAACTATTAGTATAATTACAATTATTTAAATAACGTATCGGGGCGGGAGCGGGTTCTTGCACCCCCAAATCCACCCACATCCCCGTTAAAAAGCAGGTCGGGTTCAGGATCGGGTTTACTTAAACCCAATTAAAGAGAGTTTTCCCTGTCAACGTTGGTACTTGCATGTTCGTGTTTGATTGTCATGCTTAAGTGAAAGGAGCCTGAGGTCTCTTAAGAATGTGGTTCTAGTTCGAACCATGGATCCATATGTAATTGTGTGTGGAGAAAGATAAACACTGTTGGGATGAGTCCTCGCTATCAATTTGTGTTGGTGGGATTATGACCCCTTAAATATGTGGTCCTGGTTTGATGGATGGATCTATGTGTATGAAAAAAAAAACACTGTTTGGAGGGGTTCCTGCTTTAATGGCTGAACCTCCAGAGATTAGTCTTTCACCAAGTCAAAAGAAGGATACTCTTTAAAAACAAGAGTGACGGCAGTTATTTACTTTTACATTAGTTGAGGGATGTTATAGAAAATAATATTAATTTTACATGTGAAACCTTTTCAGATAAAGGTATTCCCATATAAGTTAATTTATTTTAAATTCACTCTCAAACAAATTTAATTTCACAGAATAAAAATTATTTAAAATTAACTTTGTAAACGCTTGCTTAAACGTGTATTTAAAATGCGATTTTAAAATTGTGTAAAATAATAATTTACTTTAAAGTGTTTATATAAAGCAAAAAAATTTGTGTTTGTTTATAATTATAATTATAATAAAAATTACTTTTCATTTTTTTTTCATATTTTTCAAGTGATCATTTAAGATAGTTATTTCTAAAAATGCCACTTTAAAAGATTTCTAAATGCTACTTAGAATGAATTGAAAATTTATTGTTTTACGTATTTTATTTTTAAATAATCTTATCTAGATGGATTAAAATAAGGGAAAAATTATTTTTTAAAAAAAAAAATTATCGTAAAGTAGTATAAAACAAATACATTCGAAATTATTTATGAATATGAATATAGATATATTTTAAAAATTCTTATAACCTAGAATCAATTTTACTTTTTGGATAATAAATAAAATTCACTTTTTTATAATTAATTCTATTCGATGAAAGAATAATTTTGAGAATACAAAATGTTGGCCAAACACAAATGTCCTCTGCAACTTCATTTTTCTCCTGCAAGGAGGTTACCCACACAAGTTATCAATAAGTCTTCTAAACAATTTCATGAGAAGACGAACTCATCAATACAATACACCATTTTATGCTTTTGAATATAACAATCTATCAAAATTAGATTTAATTGTTTAATGTTATTAACAATTAATCTAATAATCTTTTTTATTGTATGTGTACTTTTTAATACTGGTGAAATATAAAAAAAATTAAGAAAAGGTATACATTATTTATTTTAGTTCGATTACTAGCTGCTGCTCTCAAACCTTGTTTCTCAATTACTATTGCCTCATATTGACAGGTGTTTCTTCTCAAAACCTTCAGCATTTGGTGAACTTTTGATTGGATTTTTACGGTTTGATAGTAATTATGCTATAATGCTCGTTTATTTCGTTATTATGGTTAGATTTTAGAGGTGTTTACTGTGTATTGGTTTTGGCTTTTGGTTAGGTGATTTTGTATTGTGTAACGGGTTGGAGTGCCCCTTGTACTCCCATTAATTTAATTATTTTGCTTATAAAAAAAAGTTTATTTTAGTAGTAATAAAAATCAAAGTGCAAAAAATACATACTTTCGAAATTTTACTTTTGAATTTTTTTTATTTATAAAAGATTATTTTGATAGTGATTTGTAAATAATTCATTGTGTTCAATATTAACTAAAAATATAAATTATTGATCAAATAATTTAATAAAAGAATGAGTTCTACTTAATTTATTATAACATTTTTTTGTGTTTTTCAAATTTATCCAACTGAACCCTCAGTTCGTTAGGGAACCAATAGTAATCTGTATTAATATTTGGTAATTATAGATGGATGTGAGATCGATGATTCCCACATGCACCTTTGCACTGTAAACCTGTAAAATCATCGATAATTTGAATCCTTACAACAACTTGCTAATAAAAATATCCAACAATCATCGAGATCTCTTTTCACAAAAACAATCATCGATATCTGAAATCTTTACAACTAATTAACAACACGTAGTGACCCACCATCCATCCGCATCAATCGATCAAGAAAAGAAAATTGTTGGAAGCGCCGAGATAATATCTACTTATCCATCAATAATGTTCTTCAGCAGCTAGTTATAATCATTATTATTTAATTATTTAATTAAATTAAACTATCTTACTCTACGAGTTTGATCAGCTAATTAATTGCACTTCACCTGATCTTCCTTTGAGAGTTAGATTTTTTGTTTTTGTTTTTGTTTTTTCTACAACTGTTTATTGCTTACCGCTTTGGACCAAAAGAAAATGATGAGAAGGAAAATCGGTGTAATTCAACCACATCCAAATCGACGTGTAGTCCACGAGAAGAAATTGGAAAATTTGAGGTGCAGATTATCGAGAGGTTCAATTTGATTTGTTGGATGGATAGGCAATGGAGTTGGACTTGTGCTGTGGACTATTCCATTTTTGTCTGAGAGTGAGAACAATAGCCGTATAATGCGACTAGAACTTGTTGAGTAGAAGAAAGAATCTGGTTCCGAGCTTGTCGGGTATCTTTGGTTTGACATGTGAATCAGCATGTGCATAAAATGAAGTGAATCATCAAATGCAAACAACAGAATCTGCCCTTTCTTTCATCAATTTGCAGTCTCTTTCCTTATCTGCCTATCCTGCTGCGTAAGGATTTCATCTTCCACTTTTTCAAGTTATACACTTGCACTTCCTTTCTGGAATACGCGCGTAACACACGTGCCATTTCTTGCGCGTACACGTTATTATTGCCTCCTATTAATTGCCAGTTTGTTTAAAATTTATGTAAAAATACTTTTGACAGCAATTAATTTTAAGAAACTAAATATTTGTGTTTGAAAACATTTTTTATTAAGCAGTAGCAGTTCTTAATTTCTTTTTTTCCCAATCAATATGAAAAAATGGTTTACGTGATCAAATAAAATAACTTTTAAAATATAAATATGAAAAATTTTAAATTTCACACAAAATCAATTTTAATCTCCAAATTGTACCCTTTACAAAAAATCTACTCATGGAAATGTTAAAAAAATTTGAGTGAACCATTATTTTAATACCAGAAAAATTTGAAACAAGTTATATTAGTCTGAAAGATAGAAAATTCCATCCTTCATCTGAGATATAAAAAATGTCATTCAGTAAACATAATTGAGGTTAAAAAAATCTTTTAAGATTGAATTGAAAAAAAATGCAATTTTCATCTTGATCGGCTTCAAACTTTTCGGGGACCAAAACGAGAATTTAGTTAAACTTTTTAAATTCTTGTACCAATGTTAGTTTGCTATAAGATGTTTATTAATGAGACTCTGTTATGGTTCAATAGCTTGCTCACAAAGGGAAAGCAAACTTTCATTTTCCTTCCCTCGTTTGCACCAGCCTGGACCACTACAGAGGAATATTAATAAAAGTCTCACCAAATTCCTGCTATAGTTCAACCAAACACTCAAATTAATAGTATTGGACCAATATAAGCACCACTTGAATGAAAAATCAATTAAATCTATACGTGTTAATATTTGAGCAATAACACTCCTCTACATGCAGCATTCATTGAGAGAGACAACTTCAATTTTGAAATCAATGAATAAAGAATCATCTAACGTCCAACTAACCATATGCTTTGCTTTGGCCCTATACAACTGTCCCCTCCCTGATAAATAATGAATCATTCCATATTCATCTGAGGCTAATCACACTATATGCCCCCAAGAGTAACAACCTAGCAGGGAATAAGAGCAACACAAATAAATGCATGTGTTGGGATGCAACAAGCCTACTGAACCTTTTCAAGGACTCTCTCCCTGTTTGTATCATGCCTGAGAAGGGGGATTTCCGTTGACCCATATTGACTGATATCATGGACCTTCCAACAACAATGTTGGCATCAATTCCGCGTGGCAACACGAGAGGCCACCACACCTTGCGCCGTTGCTCTCTCATTGCTTTCCGGATCTGGTTAAGTTCTTGGCGAATCACAGTTCTCACAGACCTTAAGTATGAATTCATGTCATGGTCTCTTTGAATGCTTCCTTCAGATCCATAAGCAGATCGGTCACTTAATATCTCAAGTGGATGAGGTGAGTTCAAGAAAACCAATTGAGCAGCTCGGAGTAGTTTGTCTGTGTCATTGGATTCTGACAAAGGACAACACAAAAGATATAGTCCACTACCTGATGGCAGGAGATGATGGCTTGGTGAAAATTTCTCATCTGGTTGTAGAATCAGTAGTTCACCCATTGGTGAATATAGTAGTTTCTGCAGTAAAAACAATCACAAAGAAGTAATTCAGATTTTAGAGGCTTATACAAAGAAAATTCTTTATTTACTTAAAAAACCTTTGGATGAGCAGGACTTTACTTGGTTATTGAGACATGGATGATTGCGGAAGTTCCTATTGACAGCCTTTAATAGTTTTGCCACATGATCAGGGTAATTGCAAGAAAATGCTCGTGGAACTATGTCTCTGTGCATTACAATTGCTTGAACATGACGCCTTGGCAAGCCTAGCTTGTCTAGCAGACTATCACCTCCACACATGATAGATGGGGAACCAAAGGTTATCACAGGAAGTAATGAGGACATTGGCACTTCTTGTCTTATCAACAGCATGAGATTTACAAGTAATGCCAAGCTTCCACCAAGAGAATGCCCGGTGAATCGGAAAGTTGCACGAGAACCTTGAGATTTTAGGTGAGCAAGAACTTCGGGTAACATCTGTTGATATATCCCTTTAGCAGCCTCATAAATACCTCTGTGCACAAGGACATCCAACCCCTGGGTAAAGAAAAAAATGCACATCATTGTCTTGTTTTCAGGATACAGATGGATACACATTAAGAAAGATTCAAATGTATTTATTCATAACTGTGAAAGAATTAAATTTCCCACTTCAACAAGTGGAAAAACTATTTCAATATGCAATATTAACCAATACCTCAAATTTAACCGGCTCAAAAAGTAAGTTTGCTTGCCAGGATGCCAATGACTCAGAACCCTACATATTTATTTGAAAAAATTAATAGTAAGATCAGACCAACAAAAGTACTATTAATACTGCAAAAAACAAAAATATGCCTTCGATAAATTTTCCCTACCTGAATAACAAAAAATCTTGTACCATTCTTGTCATCATCACAGATGAACCATTCACAGGGCGATGAACGAGTTGAGTTTAGATCATCTGCAACAGCCTGCTTTACTTCCTCCTTTGCCGCAACCACTGCTGTCACTGAATCAGTAGTTGCCATCAAGGATGCCACCTCTGAGTTTATCATGTTAACACTGTCAAGGCTTTCATTGCTTCTTTCAGGTGAATCTTTACCAGCCGCAGCATTTGAAGATTTGAATGGAAGTATGCTCCTAGTCTGAGCATGCAGATAAGAGGCAGCAGAGGCAGCAATATTATAAGCTGCACTTGCACTTATCTTGTATCCACCATTATTCAGCTCCTTTCTTTCTTCTTCTTCTTCTTCCTTCTTGTCAGCTTCAGTTTCCTGGGGATTTTTTTCAGCTGCTGCTGCTGCTGCCAATTCCTTCTTCTCTAGTGATGAAGTTACAAAACGCAGACCATAATGTTTCAAGAGTTTCCCTGGCTAAATTATCAAAAGCCAAAATCAGATTCCTAGATTTGTCAATCCATTTCACGACATATCATATGAACAAAAACCAATAACAGGGCTTTACAAATATATGCTCTGATTGCAAAAATGCAATTAATTACAAAATGCAATCTCATATAAATGATAAAAAACAGAGCCTCATTACATTTTTCCCATACAGAACTATACACCAAAGACCAAACATCAATCAGATCACATAAGTGATGAGTATTCCATTGTTGCTAAAAGTTAAGCTCGCTAATGAAGAAGTACTCCATTTTATTATAGCAAGGTATTTCCAACAAGACATTCAGATTATAGACTCATTAAGTTTTAACTAAAACCCTCCAAGGGTTTTTGAAATACGGATCATACACTAATCCATGATCCAACACTACATAAACCCAGGAAGGGGAGGGGCTTATAACATGTTAAAATACAAACTTTCGCCTTCCAAACCATCCCTTTCCTAAGCTGGGAAAAACTAAACAAATTATGAGTATGACACAATGAATCTTCAAGCAACCAATGAGTGTTTGTAAGAAAAACCATCTAGATCAGTTTATAACAAAGTAGATCTAAGGTCTCAAAAGCCTACCAACGAGAATTCACAACCTCGCCAGGTCAGAAACATCATTTAATCTCCTAAAGACAGATTTAGCAAAAGGGGATGAAAGAGACCTACGACGTTGCCTAAATTAAAGCAAATTGAAAACAATAGAAAGATCTCAACTAAACACAATCAAATACCTTGATTTTGGGTATAGAGTAAGCCAAGCTCCCCAAGTGTGACATCTGCGCATACAATCTGGCTTCAGCTAAGGACACCCTCCGTAGCATTCTGGAAAACGAGTCTTTATCGAATTGAACATCTTCTTCTTCGTCATCATCATCATCTTCATCAACCGTGCAAGCCTCACACACTTCCTCATCATCATTATTTTGATCGTTGGCAGTGCCTTCCCCTTCATCTCCCGCATCATCACCGTTCCCCTGTTCCCCCTTCCACACAGACTTCACGTGCAAAATCTTCAAAACCCAGTTTCTGCTCTGCCCCTCCGCGCCATTCGCCGCTTCATCATCCACGTCGTCTCTTACGGCCTTCCCTTCACCGTTCTCCGCCAAAACGGCGTCGTCGAGGTCCAGCCCACTGAGCCTGCTATTCCCAGAACCCCGCGGCCGAGGCCAGAGAGACTCCAAAGGGTACCTAAAGGAGAATCTCGAAAACACGGATTTTTGCGGCGGTTTCTCCGCGGCGGAACGCCCCACCGCGCTCACCTGAGAAGGGTTGGGGCGTACATCCATAGACCCACCGATAGAGATCGGTGGAACTATCCCACTTTTCAAACACATAGTTTCCATTTTTTTTTCTTTTTCTTAGTTTTAGAAAATCACAACAATGTCCACAGCAATGGTGTTTTCGCTTTCGAGTTGTTTAAATTGAAAAGTCACGAAACAGAAAGAGAGAAAGAAAGGAGAGGGAGGATCATTTTAAAGAAAGGAGAGGGGAACCTAAACGAAACTAAAAACAGGTCACCAAATAAATTTCTAATTCTAATTCAAATATAAGTAGGATTTTGCTTGCGTGATTAGGTTTTTATTAATGCCCAGTTTAGGTGAGAAACGACGGCGTTTCTTAAGCGGCAACGGCGTCGTTTGGAGGATTTCCGTGTTTGGTTTGAGGGCTTAGGATTGGTCATGGTCACGTGGAGGTGGCCAATGTGTCGGGTAGTGAGAGTGTGTGTGTTTTGCATTTTCGTGGAAAAAGCGCGTGATTCTCTGACAGGTTCCGAGCTTTTAGATGAAACTGCCACGTCATGAGTTGTAGTTGAACTACACGCGTAGAACCAGTGACGTGTCGGTAAAAGCTACAGGGTCAGAGTTTTGCTGCCTCTCTATCTCTATGATATGATATGCGTAACAGTTATCGTATCTGCCACTCGCTAGAGAAACGCCACACCCGCACGCCTACGCTATTATCTTTCCTTATTCCGAATGCAAAAACTTTTTTTAAATAATTTTCTCATGGATGAATCATGAATACACCAATGCTAGAATTACTTTGTATATATCAAAATTTGTTTATTGATAAGAATGTTGAACGTATAAATATTTTTCTTTTTTTCCTTGTATTAGACAGGAAATTCTTATGTGTGAGAATGAAATATTTCAATGTATTTTTTTCTTTTATATATTGTATATCCAAAGTAATTATATTGCCAAAATAAAATTGAATTTCGATATATTATAAAACATTAATATAATATTTATATTTTAAAAATATGAATGATGATAAATAGTATGAAAATTACTTTTAGAAATATTTTTGTTAATAAATTCCTTAAAATTGTCTGTTAAAGAGTCAATATTAATCAATTTTATTTAAGTAAAAGGTTTCCATTTTTAGAAATGTAATAAGGCTAGATTTTCTTTTTGATACCTGCATTGCATACTTTAAGTTAGGAAACTCTGTCCAGGGATAGTTTCAATAATTATCTAATTATGAACGTAGTTACGAAGTTAGGTTCTACAACTACGAAAACGGTCACAATTTAATATATTTATTATGCCAACCGAAACATAAGTCGACCTAACCAGAACCTTGAATAACTGTGACTGTTCCTTTTTTTCATTGATTAAGGGTAAATTTTTATACATACTTTAGGTAGTCAGTGCAGTCATGAGATCTGAACCGTCAAGATCGGACGGTTCAGATGTCGAGATAAGTTTAAAATCCGATTTTAACATCTTGGCATCTGAACCGTCCGATCTTGATCCGACGGTTCAGATTTCATGACTGCACTGACTGCACGGTTTTTTGACTGTACCAAATCTCAATCCGAATGACTTTAGCATAAGCCACAATTAATGTTTATACTTGATGTGTGTTTGTTTGTATTAAAATCACATTTTAACTGTGAATCCGGGTTAAGTGTTATAATTGATCCATATTTAAAATGTGTTTTTGACTCAAATTAAATATACTAACGATAATCCGGATTCATGTTTTAAATGTAAATCCAGTATAAATCAAACACATGTTTACTCTCTATTAGTCTTTCTCATCAAATCACTCATGGTATCTCATACTTTTCTTTTTTTTTCTTTCATAATTATATATGTTTGTTGTACAAAACTACAAATCTATTGTACAATTATCATCTCTCTTGCATTTGTATATATTTCTTTTCATACAATGATGTGTTTTATAATTTTTTATACAAAAAAATGGTCTTTACCAAAAAAAATATACAAAAAAATGGTAAGAGACTAGTACTCTAATCCAAAGGTGAAAAGCTTGGAAACTCAATGAATAGTAGGCTGATTTTTTGACCAAAAAAAAAGTCAAGCTTTACAAAGCTATTGTCTGGCCTAATTTATAATTTCATGGCTTAAGTCTAACATGTTACGTGTCATAAACATTTTTTTTAAATTTAGTTAGGCTTGTTTGAAAGTCTGGTCTCGCCTATTAGCATTTTTAAAAACTTGTTTCATTTAATTAGGCCAATAGACCTATCTTTAAATAAGCTAATATGTTTACGGGCTAATATATAATCTATTTTTTAATAATATAAATAGGCCACTGACGTTGCCATTTTTTTGTATACAAGGAATACAATGAGATTTGAACCTAAGAACTCGTTATATATTTTTATTTTGTTATAATAATATTATTTATAAAAAAGATCGATTCACCAAGACTAATAGCCTTTTAAAAAGCCTAACCTAACTTAATTAATTAATTTAAAAATCTTTTTCAAAAGTTTAAATCTGACATTTTTAATAAATTAGCCAAACAAATAAATCAGGCCCTAAATGGGTCAGGTTGTATGATCCCGACGAGCAGTCTAAACTATTTTCATCTCCAATGAGAAATGTATATTTATCTTGGATTCATGTTATTCACACAATAAATATATACAACTCATATGCAATACATTTTTTTTATCTCTATTTATTATATTATTCACAACATCTCACACCTTTTCTTTCTTATATCTAACCCTATGTTGTACAAAGTGATTATATAAATATGTTTTCTCTTTATCTCACTGAAGAAATAGAGAGATGATAACAGTGTGATATGTTATACATTATTTTTATACAACATATAATGAAATATAAATAAAAAAAGAGAAATGTGAGAAGTGAGTTGATATGATGGAGATAAATAAATAAATAAACAAATAAATATATATGTGTGTGTGTATATATTGTATAAAAAATAATTAAAGAAATAAGTGACATTTAGTGTGGGTGTTCGGTAAAGAAACTTATAGCTTATAACAATTTTCCACCTTCAACTATCAATGAGGTTAGTGATTTAGTGAGCTTGATACACTAGAAGTATTAATAAGGGAACAAGAATAATAAATGGCAGTGGAAAATTAAAGTGGAAATATGAAAGTCCAAGTCAAGCAGTGCAGTCATGAGATCTGAACCGTCCGATCAAGATCGGACGGTTCAGATGTCAAGATAAGTTTAAAATCCGATTTTAACATCTTGGCATCTGAACCGTCCGATCTTGATCCGACGGTTCAGATTTCATGACTGCACTGACTGCACGGTTTTTTGACTGCACCAAATCTCAATCCGAATGACTTTAGCATACGCCACAATTAATGTTTATACTTGATGTGTGTTTGTTTGTATTAAAATCACATTTTAACTGTGAATCCGGGTTAAGTGTTATAATTGATCCATATTTAAAATGTGTTTTTGACTCAAATTAAATATACTAACGATAATCCGGATTCATGTTTTAACTGTAAATCCAGTATAAATCAAACACACGTTTACTCTCTATTAGTCTTTCTCATCAAATCACTCATGGTATCTCATACTTTTCTTTTTTTTTTCTTTCATAATTATATATGTTTGTTGTACAAAACTACAAATCTATTGTATAATTATCATCTCTCTTGCATTTGTATATATTTCTTTTCATACAATGATGTGTTTTATAATTTTTTATACAAAAAAATGGTCTTTACCAAAAAAAAATACAAAAAAATGGTAAGAGACTGATACTCTAATCCAAAGGTGAAAAGCTTGGAAACTCAATGAATAGTAGGCTGATTTTTTGACCAAAAATAAAGTCAAGCTTTACAAAGCTATTGTCTGGCCTAATTTATAATTTCATGGCTTAAGTCTAACATGTTACGTGTCATAAACATTTTTTTTAAATTTAGTTAGGCTTGTTTGAAAGTCTGGTCTCGCCTATTAGCATTTTTAAAAACTTGTTTCATTTAATTAGGCCAATAGACCTATCTTTAAATAAGCTAGTATGTTTACAGGCTAATATATAATCTATTTTTTAATAATATAAATAGGCCACTGAAGTTGCCATTTTTTTTTATACAAGGAATACAATGAGATTTGAACCTAGGAGCTCGTTATATATTTTTATTTTGTTATAATAATATTATTTATAAAAAAGATCGATTCACCAAGACTAATAGCCTTTTAAAAAGCCTAACCTAACTTAATTAATTAATTTAAAAATCTTTTTCAAAAGTTTAAATCTGACATTTTTAATAAATTAGCCAAACAAATAAATCAGGCCCTAAATGGGTCAGGTTGTATGATCCCGACGAGCAGTCTAAACTATTTTCATCTCCAATGAGAAATGTATATTTATCTTGGATTCATGTTATTCACACAATAAATATGTACAACTCATATGCAATACATTTTTTTTTATCTCTATTTATTATATTATTCACAACATCTCACACCTTTTCTTTCTTATATCTAACCCTATGTTGTACAAAGTGATTATATAAATATGTTTTCTCTTTATCTCACTGAAGAAATAGAGAGATGATAACAGTGTGATATGTTATACATTATTTTTATACAACATATAATGAAATATAAATAAAAAAAGAGAAATGTGAGAAGTGAGTTGATATGATGGAGATAAATAAATAAATAAACAAATAAATATATATATATGTGTGTGTGTATATATTGTATAAAAAATAATTAAAGAAATAAGTGACATTTAGTGTGTGTGTTCGGTAAAGAAACTCATAGCTTATAACAATTTTCCACCTTCAACTATCAATGAGGTTAGTGATTTAGTGAGCTTGATACACTAGAAGTATTAATAAGGGAACAAGAATAATAAATGGCAGTGGAAAATTAAAGTGGAAATATGAAAGTCCAAGTCAAGCAGTGCAGTCATGAGATATGAACCGTCCGATCAAGATCGAACGGTTCAGATGTCGAGATAAGTTTAAAATCCGATTTTAACATCTTGGCATCTGAACCGTCCGATCTTGATCCGACGGTTCAGATTTCATGACTGCACTGACTGCACGGTTTTTTGACTGCACCAAATCTCAATCCGAATGACTTTAGCATACGCCACAATTAATGTTTATACTTGATGTGTGTTTGTTTGTATTAAAATCACATTTTAACTGTGAATCCGGGTTAAGTGTTATAATTGATCCATATTTAAAATGTGTTTTTGACTCAAATTAAATATACTAACGATAATCCGGATTCATGTTTTAACTGTAAATCCAGTATAAATCAAACACACGTTTACTCTCTATTAGTCTTTCTCATCAAATCACTCATGGTATCTCATACTTTTCTTTTTTTTTCTTTCATAATTATATATGTTTGTTGTACAAAACTACAAATCTATTGTATAATTATCATCTCTCTTGCATTTGTATATATTTCTTTTCATACAATGATGTGTTTTATAATTTTTTATACAAAAAAATGGTCTTTACCAAAAAAAAAATACAAAAAAATGGTAAGAGACTAATACTCTAATCCAAAGGTGAAAAGCTTGGAAACTCAATGAATAGTAGGCTGATTTTTTGACCAAAAATAAAGTCAAGCTTTACAAAGCTATTGTCTAGCCTAATTTATAATTTCATGGCTTAAGCCTAACATGTTACGTGTCATAAACATTTTTTTTAAATTTAGTTAGGCTTGTTTGAAAGTCTGGTCTCGCCTATTAGCATTTTTAAAAACTTGTTTCATTTAATTAGGCTAATAGACCTATCTTTAAATAAGCTAGTATGTTTACAGGCTAATATATAATCTATTGTTTAATAATATAAATAGGCCACTGACGTTGCCATTTTTTTTTTATACAAGGAATACAATGAGATTTGAACCTAAGAACTCGTTATATATTTTTATTTTGTTATAATAATATTATTTATAAAAAGATCGATTCACCAAGACTAATAGCCTTTTAAAAAGCCTAACCTAACTTAATTAATTAATTTAAAAATCTTTTTCAAAAGTTTAAATCTGACATTTTTAATAAATTAGCCAAACAAATAAATCAGGCCCTAAATGGGTCAGGTTGTATGATCCCGACGAGCAGTCTAAACTATTTTCATCTCCAATGAGAAATGTATATTTATCTTGGATTCATGTTATTCACACAATAAATATGTACAACTCATATGCAATACATTTTTTTTATCTCTATTTATTATATTATTCACAACATCTCACACCTTTTCTTTCTTATATCTAACCCTATGTTGTACAAAGTGATTATATAAATATGTTTTCTCTTTATCTCACTGAAGAAATAGAGAGATGATAACAGTGTGATATGTTATACATTATTTTTATACAACATATAATGAAATATAAATAAAAAAAGAGAAATGTGAGAAGTGAGTTGATATGATGGAGATAAATAAATAAATAAACAAATATATATATATATATATATATGTGTGTGTGTGTGTGTGTATTGTATAAAAAATAATTAAAGAAATAAGTGACATTTAGTGTGTGTGTTCGGTAAAGAAACTTATAGCTTATAACAATTTTCCACCTTCAACTATCAATGAGGTTAGTGATTTAGTGAGCTTGATACACTAGAAGTATTAATAAGGGAACAAGAATAATAAATGGCAGTGGAAAATTAAAGTGGAAATATGAAAGTACAAGTCAAGCATGTGCTAGAGAGTTTCTAACTAGAGTCTAGAGTTCATGAATTGTGACTTACGTACTTTGATGGGAAAAATATTATAGTTCTTGTCATTTTTCCTGTCACAAAGGATTCTAGATTTCTAATGACCTTGACTTTTTTTTATTAGGAGGACACATCTAATTCTAGCTCCCCTAAAAATAATACATGTGAAAAATGAAAATAATACCATTAAAATATTGAAGAGAAAAATTCCCTCTTTCAAAAGAACCTTACCATTAATGTGATTCGATTCAAAACTTGCAGATATCTACGAAGTGTGTGATGGGAAATAGCACACTGTATTATCTTCAATATTAGAGTCGACAAAATGGTCCAATCCCGACCGACCCGACATGCACAAACCCGCAAAATTGTAGGGTATGAGCTCTTAAATTAGAGGCTCATACTTTTGCGCGGATTTTTTACCCTGGAAAAAAAAACTCGAACTAAATTTGGGTTCGGGTCTGGTTGCCCGAGGGCCATCGAGTAACTCGAATTCATCTGCGTGTCTTCCTCACAATCTCACATGTGACACTCTCTCTAAATTCTCAAATCAAACCTTAACAGTCAAACTCTCATACTCACACACACTCAAACTCTCACCGCGGCCAAGCTCAACTCAGTGTGTGTTTGGTTTACCCCAAAACCACGATTCAAACATGGATCCGGGCACACGCTACAGAGAGTAGCTTCTGCCCGGATCCACGTTTAAAACGTGGATGCAGTGTAAACCAAACACACCACTCGGCCTCAAGCTTCCATATATGATCAAGTGATCAAGGAACGTCGCGCCCTCAAGCAGATCGAGGAACTCCGTTCGTCTCAGGCAGTCACGCATCGTCGTCTGTCTCATTGTTAGGGAACGTCGCGGTAGCAGCACAACGTGGTGGTGGTCGTCCTTGCGGTGGTGTCGCCCCGCGTTCGTTCTCGTCAACTGCCACGCGTAAGGTATTAAGTAGCTATTGGTTGTTAACAGAATTTTAATGTGGAATGCTAGCAAATAAAAAAATACCATCTGGGTTCCCCCGTAAAAAACACATTCCCATAGTTTTGTTAATAAAAAATTAATAATGAGATGTTAGGTCCTGTTCTCTTTGTTTCACCACTTTTATAGAACCAAAGTGTTTCACTTTTTTAATGGCATGTCATGTTTTGTTTTATTTTCAAAATACACCAAACATAAAAATAAAACATATATGTCCCATTTTCTTTCGTTCCGAATTGTCTACCAAATGATGCCTTATATTCAAATCAAATACAAATTTTAACAAAAGATTTATAATTCGTTGGTCTACGTGAGTGTTGACTCATTTTTTTTTGTTGGCTCCCTTATAAGAGTGTTTTTTTATTGTCAAAGATGGTTAGATTAAAACCAGCCAAATGACACTTACAATAAATTCAAGGAGCGATACTGCAATGTTTCAAAGAATAAACATTACATAACAAATAACACCCTCACTCTAAAACATAAAAACAACTCTGACATAAACTAAAAAAACATAAAAACAAAACAAGTAAAATTAGAAAAATAAACATAATCAGCAAGTCCCAAATCTCCACCGCAGCACACCCTAACATTGAAATCAAACTGGTAACTTTATGAGAAAATATAACTTTTTCTTTTCCTCTTCCCAACCACATATACTCCTCTTTTTTTTCCTGACCCGACCAACTTTGTTATTACTATGGGATGCAAAAAGGCAATGGATCACTAGATGCATATTTTGTTGTCGTATGTTGGAGCTGGACGATTGATCTCATGCATGTTGGGCCTTAGAATGGGAGAGAGAAAAATGATGGCTGAAGTAAGGGGTGACACACGATGGATGTAGGAAGGGAACAAGAGTAAAGGGAGTGGAAAAGGGTGGCCTAAAAGTAATGCTACAAAAGAGGAGGGAGGTGGAGCCGTGAAGTAAGGAAAGAAGGTGGTGAAGGGGGAGGAAGGAAATGAGGGAATGAAGGGAGGAGGAGGAAAACTCTCACTTTGAAGAGAGGAAGGCCCACCTAAAGTGGGGAGAGAGCCCCTCCATGAAAGGGGAGAAGCCCCCCAAGGGGGTTGGGGGCGGTGCAGCGCTGCTTGAGGGAAAAAGGTGTCCTCCCTTATAAGAGTGTGACTTCGAGTTTTTGACCCATCACTTACTATTTTGTTTTCGGAGATCCTGTATTTCTTTTCTTTTGGGTCAAATTTAGAGTGCTTTTTAACAATAACCGGCAAGGGCTTACTTTTCACACCCCTAAATTATATACCATCTATGTAGTTTCGGGCATTAATTATCGGAAGTATTTTTTTTTTAAATTTTTAACTTTTAGAGACGAAAAAAATTATGTCTCTAAACCTGACAGAAAGAAAGTTTTTTCGTCTCTAATAGTTTAGAGACTGCTTTTTTCCATCTCGAAAAATAGAAAATTGAAAAAAAAAACTCTTATGGAATATTTCAGAAATTAATGTCCAGAAGCCATTTTTATTCGAAAATTAATATCTTGAAGTGTTTTATTATCAAAAATATTTTTTTGAAAGTGTTGTTTTATGGTGGTAAAAAACCCTGCACCCGCATATACCCGTAGATATATCCGTAATGGGTACCCGCATATTTTTTAAATGGGTGGAGACAAATATTATACTATCCACCTCACGGATACACGTATATTCATTAAAATATATTTTTTATTAAATATATTAAAATATTAGATTTTTTATTATTTTACGATGATATATTTCTTTTTACTATTTTATAATGATACTATTTAATATATTAACATGTAATGATATGATATAATGTTAATTTATATTATATAATATTAATATTATATGATATTTTTTCTCTTTCTTTTTATAAATTTTAAATTTTTAAATATTAATGGGTATTCGTGGATACCCGCTACCCGTATGAATACCGGTTAATTTTAGTATGTATGGATGTGGGTAGTGTACTACCCGCCTCCGTCCTCGTTGATATCCCTAGTTGTTTTCCCGAAAGTTAATTTCTAGGACGACAAATAAAAAGAAAAAAAATTGAGTGAAGTGGTGGCAGGGGTGTCAAGGATGTGGAGGTGTGAGTGTGTTGGGGAGGTGGTGGTTGGTAGAGCTGGCAAAATGGGCTAGCCCGACCAGGTGTGAATAACAAAAAGGTATGTATAAAAGATTAAAAGTTAACCCGTAAATCTTTAAAATTGTGGGTCAGGGTTGGGCCAACAGCGGTCAGCCCATAATTAAGCATCCATTTTTTTTCCACAAAAATCTCTCTTCCCTCCCACAAAACTACGTTCTTTAATTTTCTTGATCTTTCTTGGCATCAAATTTTCTTCCCAATCCATAATTTCTCCTCAACAAATTGCTTTGCTGTCGCCTCTCACTTGGAGACTTCAACGAATCCCGCATTCTCATTCTCAACGAGGTAAGATTTCATTCTCTGACTGACTTTATTCTTTTGTTCTCTCTCTACTTTCCTGTGTTTCCCTTCTCTCAGAATCCCTAAATAGTTTTATTATTGTGAGATTGATTTCATTTTTAGGCTTTTTCCATTTCAAAATCCCTAAGCTTGATTGTTCAAAATCCCTATGGTCATGTTTATTATTCAGGGATTGATGTTGTTTTAATTTTCTTGTTATTTACCTGTCATCAAAACCAGAAAGGCACTTGGTTTTAAAACTTTTAATTTGGATGGTGTATCATAAGCTAATTTTGGGGATGTAATGCTGAGTTGTTCGTGCAGGTAATTCACTGTTAATATTGTGAGCTCTATTCACCAAATTGTAAATTTGCACACCTTGTATCTGCTTTATTTAATTGTGCGCTATTAATTGGGTCATGTCATTTGGAAGCCTGACGGTCCTGCTTGTCATGAATGATATTAAAGCACATGTAACTTTACTTGCCATACATCTTGTACTGTTTAAACTTTTACAGAATATTGTCGTATATTTACCTTTCTTGAACTGATGCACTCTTTGTAATGTGATGCTATATCTTTATGGCTGATAAGAATTGCTTTTCTAGAAACAAGTGGAGATTTTCACTTATCTAGATGAGACTGTTTTTCATCTTGTTCAGTAGTGACACTGATTGAGCGTTGTAGCTTCAACTTCATAAATGCATGCTTATACATCAGCTTAATTAGAAATTGGTTTCAGATTTGAGCAAGAAATTCAAGACTGTAGAATTCATGTCCTTTCCCTTGCCAAAAGGTTCTTAGTACTGTGCTTGCTTATGTATGCTTGTAGTTTTTGAAAATTATTTAGTTTTCTATGAATATGGCTCACGACTGTTTTTGAAAATTATTTAGCTGTGTTCCATTACCTATTCTTTTTAAAAGATAGGCTGCCGTGGCTAGCCCACAGGATGTGCTCGGGTCAGCAGTTGTGGCTTATGCTACATTGTAGTGTACACTTAATTTCCATTTTATTCTTTATCTAATCTTGTCCATGATGGGAATAATCTAGTTGACTCTATCAGTTCTGATAGGAGTTGTTTTGACAAGTAATGTTAACATGAAAAAAAATTGTAACTCCAGTGTGGGTCGTTTTTGTCCCCAAACCCGAGGGTAGGTTGTGGCAGGTTAGAAGTTCATTTGAGGAGTGTAAGATTGTCAAGTGTAGTGTCTCTAGCATACTTTCCTAGTTGAAGCAAGTTATTTTTACAGTTTTCATTCTCTGGCATTCTGTGTGAGAGAAGAACCCTCACACACTGCATCATAAGATCCAAGCTTTTTATCTTTTCAATTGTTTCTTTCCTTTAACTCTAGTTACTCACTGAAATAATAGTGGGAGCATTACACAACAACGATGAGCAATTCCTCTGCTGGGACCTCATCAAAACCAAGAGCAGCTTCCTCACAACCATCAGAAACTTCATCCAAGCGCAAAAGAGGAGTTTTCCAAAAAGAATGTAAGAACTTTTATTCCTAATTTATAATTTATAATATTTTAGTCTAGTTATCCCTTTCTTTATTCCTAATGTTCTTCTTTGGTTGCTATAGTGCAGCACATGATGTATGGCTTCGGAGATGATCCTAATGTAAGTTTTAGTCCATCCCTTTTACTTTTCTACCCCTAAATTTTTATTCTCAAGGTTATGAAATCATTAGCTGCATATCAATTTTTTTCATGTAATTTGTAAATATCAACGTATACTGATTTGAACTTTTATTCTTGTTTGCTATTGCAATTAGCCACTTCCTGAAAGTGTGGCACTTATGGAGGACATTGTTGTAGAATATGTTACAGAACTGGTAAGAATCTTCCAAGTTTCTAATTTTTCGGCTCAATCTTAGTGCCTTGGAGTGGTTGGCTTTTGTCCTTATGCAAAAAATTTCTGCCAAGGTACATAAAGCCCAAGATATTGGATCACAGAGGGGGAAGCTATCAGTTGAGGATTTCCTCTATTTGATTCGCAAGGTACTCTTTTGTTAATAAAATTGCAAATAATTATTATCAAGATTAAAAACTATTTGGGGATCCTTGAGTACTCTGTAGTTCTTTTCAAATACTGCATTAAATCAAACTCTACATCCCTGATGTCATTATTCTCAAGGGAACACGTGCATTTCAATAATTTTTTATCTTTTCCCTGTAAATCCTGCTTAAATTGTACAAATATTATGTATCATGTATTAGAAGAGAAATGCAAAACTGGACAAATCAATTAAACAGGAATCCTGGACAATCCAATGGAAAATTCTGTATAAACACTTCTATGCACTAAGAATACTCCACTGAATTGACCATCTTTTTTTTAAGTACCTATTTCGAAATTTCTTCAGCATCAGAATTTCACAACACATTTATAAATCTAACACTTCAATTAGCCAGAAACTTCTCTTCTGGTCTGCCTTTATCAACATAAGATCTTCAACTATAGGCATGATATGTAAAGGGCAGCCGTGATCTATTAAGGCATTTTAGGAGCTTGTTACAAGTATCTATCAATATTTATCCAAATCAATTTAGTCAAGGTCTTCTGCAGAGAACTCTTTCTCAAGTAGAGGATCTTCAATTCATCATAAACTTCTACAAGCCAAACTCAGTACTAATCAACATTAAAGTTCAACCAGTAAACACACACAAGGATTTTCCTAATCCTAAATAGCTTGTATTGGTTCAGTTTTTTATTACCTAATGTATCTGTAGACCTAATGTGAGGAACAATAAGCTTGCCTTGAATCAGTTTACTCTATCATGCATAATTATGCTCTATATATACCTCTGATTCTGATTTCGCTCTTGTTGAGTCTTCCCACTCTTCCTTTGGTTTTATAGCAATAGACCTTTAATCATTAGCATTAGATCTCTGCTCATCGGTCAAACTTTAGGTTGAGTAAACTTTGTGTCTTAGGGATTATTAAGTATTGGCAACAAATCTAAATGCAAGTACCATAGATTATATAAGTTGCAACCTATTGGCAAATGGTAGTTTTGTGATTCCTCAAAGAGTCAAACACAATTTGGCTGAAACCTTTTTTACAAAATGCCAAGAATTCTGAGTGATAAGTTTTCAGATATTTTTTTATGATGCACTATAATTAAGGTTGCCTTGCCATTTTTCTTTAAGTTAAACAAATGCATTATGATGTTATTAGAAACTAGTGAAGACTAACTCATAATTTGTTTTTAAAAAAACGAACAGACAACTATGCACTCTTTAGTGGTTGTGCAGAGCACTGATAAGTCCACAACCTTTCAAAGGGCCATATTTGGGAGATAGTAGTTAAGAAATTTGGAATTGTCATATACAAAGCCTAGATGCAGTTCGCGCAGAAAAACTTGAAATGCTACAGCCTTGAAAGAAGAGATTCTGAGCTAACACGGCATTAGGCTGTCATAACATCTAACCTTAAAACTAGATGACATAATTGTATGCCCATTCTTGATAATGTTGTGTTATTTGACTAGTAGCCTTAAAATTTCCTATGTACTGCAGGATTTTCCAAAACTTAACCGTTGTACAGAACTACTGTCGATGAATGAAGAGCTGAAACAGGCAAGAAAGGTTTTTGAACCAGATGAAGAGAAACTGAGGAAGGCTTTTGAGGTGGATGAATCAGTTGAAGGATGAATGATAAAGATTATTTCACTGGACCGGTGCTGGCATGTTCTCACTTTGTTGGTTAATGTATTTATTTCACTTTTTTTCAGGATGCCCTAGATATGAAATTATACCCAATGTCCATGATCGAATCAAAACTTTTTTTCATGTTGATAGTCAAATATATGTGTACGTAATGAGATAAAAATTTGATGAGAAAACACCCTACCAACTCGTTCCAGCAATTTAACATATTTATAACACAAGCTATGCTTCTGTCATGATTAAAACCAGATGCAGCATCCGAGAGAGATGATCAGAAGCAACTCAGATGCCACCGCCAGGAGAGCCAAAGTTGCAACATTTGTTCCAAGTGGCAACTAACTATCAACTATGGATTTGTGCCCTTAAATTAATAAAATTAGTCAGATAAGTTCTTAAAATTCCGAGTGAGTCTTTTATTTTCAAGTCTTAGTAGTATTTTACCTTGAATAAAGCAGCATGTGTTTGAAAGAAAATGGATTATTCTTTTAAAATATTTATTTAAATCAAGATTTCTCAAATGAAAACTATTAAAAGTTGTAGACATAAGAATATTAAGGTGGTGTTGAGAAGATAAGAACCCCTCCACTCCAACCTGCTATATCAAACTAATGAAACCACATTTTAACAACATATAGAACCTATAATTTATTGTTCCCGGTTACCATCATTACAGTTAGCAATTTCAGAAGTTCGATGGCACTATCAAAGAGAAAACTTGTATTCTTTGCAACCCACTGGCAACTAGGTACTTTTACTTCTTTTAAGTGAAGTAATTAACCACGGAAGGCTTAAAACAGGCATGAAGAAAGAAACCTGCAAATGAGCAGTGGTGCAGTACTAACTGAATAGATGCTATAGCTCACTCGAGCAATGATTTCAGACACTAAAATAAAGCCAATGTAAGCATTTCTTCCCAGCTCGTTTATATTTTATTTGTATCTTGACCACAAAAATTGCATGCCAATGCGGCACTCGAATTCCAAGGAGGACTAGGAATAGCATGCTCAACGTTGTATAAGAAAAAAAAATACCTATTTGTTAACTTAACTAACAAAAAAGGGGGGATGGGGCAGGAAACTCAAAGTTTACATTTACTATAACCATATGTTACATTAGGGATATAATGGGCGAAATAACATTATCCTGTATTCTAATCAAGAACTGCTTTTATATTTGTTTTCTGCTCCTCCGTTAGTGAGGTGGGGAATAGAACCTCAAATGTGACGTAAAGATCTCCTTTCTTTGTGCTCATGTGCAGTGGCATCCCCTCTCCTTTGAACTTCCTCACTTGCTTTGGATTTGTGATTCCCTAAGGGTCAAAAGAAGCCTATCAGATCTGTGCCTTTTCTTAAAAATACAGTTATATATCATGCCAATCACGATCTGCAACAAGGATACTTCATACTCACCTTCGTGCCTATGTCCACTAGGTGCTCGTCTAGGTGTTTAATAGTCTTCTCAAAGCCAACAAGGGCTTGAACCTGAAGATAAAGGTTAAAAAATATGCAATGCACATATAATTTGAATATTAAGTGTACTATTTACTAATACTATATGCCTTGACCCTGTCCAAGATATAGCCAGGGAACAAAGTACAGTTCAAGTAATTGATAAGCATATGAACTATTGCAATATTTACCAGAGTTATGGTGACAGTGGTGTGCAAGTCATTGCCCTCCCTTCTGAAGAGGTCATGGGGTGCTGTTCGGATACGAAACTGCTCAAAATACCATATATGTTGTCAGCACAGTACCTGGTAATACGCATACAAAAAGTTGCTAAATAAACATGAAAAGAACTAAGTTACTAACCCTTAGATCTCCAGATTCTCCATCAATTATAGGCTCACCATCCTCATAAAATAGCACTTCCTGTGAAAGGACAAAACTGGTAATTCAACTGCACCACAATTGATACAGACTAAAATTTGAAAGAAAGAAAAAAATTCAGCAAGCTTTCCTATTAGGAAAATAGAAGAATAGGGGAAAGTGGGGAGAGTGTGAAAATGGAGGGAAAGCTCTTGATTTTTGCTCCTTGAGTCCTTGTTGCTTTGTCTTTGTAGATACGGAAAATAATTTTCAGCTCACTTTCAATGCTATAGGAAAAGCAACTAAATGTGTGGGATGAAGTGAAAACTGGTTCCTTTCCTCTTTCAACGGTTCCATATTTTTTTTGCACCAAGCAAGTGTATGAAATTTTTGGGGGTGTTTATTATTTTTAATTGATATTTTTTATTAATAATTACAAAAATATCAGCTTGTATTTATTTAGTTTATATTTCCAAATTTTATGTAGGAAACATGATGAAAACAACATTTTTATGTTTTCACCATTTCATTGTATATATTAATGAAAACATATCACCTGAGAAGTAAAAATGGAAAATAAACTAAACCCAACTTGAACACTTTGTTCGACTTTTACTATAGCTCTGGAGTTCCTTGATAAATAGCAACAAAGGACTCCATTAATTGACTTAGAAATTAGAATCAATAATAAGTTTATAACTTCATTCAGTTAGATTTGATATATGTACCCGGATAAGCTTAGATAGTTAAAAAGTTACACTTATCTCTTGATTGATGATGCACCAATATTTTTCAAGTGTGAGATCAAAATTACTTGAATTTTTTTTGTGCTAGTCTAAATTGAACCACTGACCTGTTTAGACTCTTATGACCATCAGAAAATTTGAAGAATATGTTTGGTGGTCCTTTTCCCTGCTTGTTAATGCTAATGGATAAATAAAATTCATTCAGTGTATAAATTCCAATTCTAATAGAATCACGATCAGACTTATAAATTACTATATATTAATTCCAATTTTATTATCCAAATGAAGCTTTAGTGTCTTCAGAATTTAGATGAAACATGATTCGGCATACCTTAGAGTTTAGAAACTTATAAGAAAATAGGTAGTGAGCCGTGATATTATTCATAACTGCCTATTGCTTGAAGCATTTATATATAAACTTTGAAAGCTGACCTGCCCGTCTTGCATGCCTTTCTCAATATCAACAGTGATGAAATATCCATCTCTTTCATATTTAACATTTGGACATTGCTCACAGACCTGAACAGGGAAATTAAGAAATAGGAGTGAAAAGTTCCATTTATGTTAACAGCAGGAATGAAATGAACCTGCAAATACCCCCTCCCAAAATAAATAAATAAAAGAGAAGAAAAAAGCCTGGGTTTGAAAATTAACTAAAGATTACATATACAGAAAATGTCATCGAGCAAGAAATTTGTATGTTTGAATCATAAAATATGCATCCCAAAGTATATAAAAAAAAAAAAAAACAATCTATTGTTTCAACATTCTTAAAGGTGTTTACCTGTTCTGTCATTTGTTGAAACATCCCAGGAGCTATTTGCTTGTGATAAACCTCATGTCTACAGTTACAGCGTCTCTTCCCAGGTGCAGGCTTTAAAACATTTTTCTCCCTCCAAACCTAATAATTACAATGTAAGGGACAAGGGTCACAGAGAGGTTGATGATGTTCCTAGACACTGATAACAGACCAAAGCACTTGACAGATAGATAATAAGTATGATAGTTTACAACTTTGTCTTACTAGTGGTAACGTATGTGTTCAATGAACGTATTTAGTTGTGAATAATGATGCCTGAGATAGAGCAGATTGGGCAATACAGGAAAGCCTCTAGGAAAAGGCATTTGCCATATGAATGTGGAATGTGTATGACATGACTGGAGCTGAGTTTGATATATGTATATGCAAGTTCTGCTCAGAAGCTCCAAAATAATTATGCACTGCATTTAATATTTTATTACTAATTTTTTTACTGGTTGGCTAGCTTCTAGTCAGGTAAGTAGAGCACTTTTCTTATATCATTTATCATGTAAAACTGAAAGTGTCGAAATTAAATCCATTTCCATCTTTATCCCTGGCACAAAATGTTGCTGTCACTTAAGAAAGTGCTATGACACATATCACCCTAACCTTATCTTACTGCTGAATGTATCTCACCAATAGACATGCCGATTTAATGCATGGAAATGTAGCTAGATATGATCTCACCTTCAAGGAACCTCCCATGTACAAATCTTCCAGGGTTGCATCCAATTCAACAACCACGTCATCACCTTTCACAATTCTCTCTTCCTCCTCCATTGGACCCTCACCGAAAAATCTAAAAGAAACATCCACAGCGTTATAATGAAACAAAGAAGTACCGCCATTAAAGAAACACAAATTCAATAACTGAGCTCAGCATGCCTCACAATCAATTACCTACTCTATGCACGTGAAGTGCTGTGCGTAATGAGACAGTTTTATATTCACACCTTCAAATCCAAGAGGAAATAAAGCAAAAAGTTATGTACCCAGAATAGCTAGAGCATATTTAGTAAAACTAGCTATCTGAAAAAACAGGTTGATTTAATTAAAAGTATTTGATAAAATTAGTTAAAAATGGTAAATTTATATACATAAGAACATCATTAATTATTAACTAATAATGAACTAAGTTTGTTGAGAGATAAACTTGTAATAAATTTTCACCTAACAAAGCTTTTTTTAGAATGTTACTCCCTCCGGTCTCAAATATAAGCAAAAAAAAAAAACTAACTCACACTAATTAAAAAATGTTAGTTAACATATTTAGAAAAGCTAGTAGCTACCTAGAAAAGCTATCTTATCAAACAAAATGGTTTCCGCTAATAATTTCAGCTCTCATCTAGTTGAAATGTCTGAAATCTAAATGATTTGCTATTGTTTGTTGTTAATGTTAAGAGAGAGAAATAGTATGGTTGAGACTTACGAGCCGAAAAAATCTTGGAAGTTCATTCCCATTCCACCGCCTCTGCCTCCGCCGGCAGCATGCTGTTTCAAACCCTCTTCTCCATACCTGTCATAAATGCTTCTCTTCTCGCTATCTGACAGTACTTCATACGCTGGTAAATGATAATAACAGCTAATAATCAGAACAACAACATCCTATAAAACGAAATTAATCTAATCACTGGCTTGATTAATAAAATCATATAGTAATTATTAGCAAAAACAAATAACAGAGGATATCAACATTCAACAGTTTAATATAATACCGTTGTTAATCTCGGCAAATCTCTTATTAGCTTCTTGGTTTCCCGGATTCTTATCGGGATGGTACTTCAACGCGAGCTTCCTGTACGCTCTCTTTATCTGTTCATCCGATGCACCCTTCGATACTTGAAGTATATCGTAATAGCTCTTTCTGCCACAAAAGGAAAAAAAATCTATAAATATTTATAATAACAAAACTTGCATTGCAATTAATTCATGTGTCGCGTTCGTTAAATTGGACCAAAGAGAGCAGAGAGGAAGAATGAATACCCTGCGATGGCACTGAGAGAAAAGCAGAGAGCGTATAGAAGGAACAAGAGCTTGGCTCTTCGATGAGCCATGAATGAAGCGTTGGATCTCTTGGGAACGAGAATTTAGGGCTCAGATCTTCTTTCAGGATCTGGAATTGCAACGAGAAATCAAATGTACGTGCTTCTTCATTTCGCTTCTCTTTTGGTCGTTACTAGCTAGGTAGGGCTGAAAGTGATTCTTCCAATTCAAATCCAGGACTACGACTTGCAGCGTGTACCTTTTCAAAACTCGCCAATCACAGTGAACCTTTGCATCTTCCAACCAATTCTAGATCTACACGTCGGATAAAGTATATGCTCTCTCTCTCTCTATTCTCACTTCACACACTTGGATCCTGCTAAATTGGCAACGGTTCCAGGGAGTATGGAACCTCTCTTAGGTTGATTGGGTTTAGTTTAGATCAATTTTGAGATAAAAAATTATCTAAGATTTTATCATTTCATCGTCGGATCAATTTTAATATTGTTTTAAATTTAATTTAATTTAATTTAAATTGGATTAAATTGAAACAGTTTTTAATTTTTTAAAAGACAATAAATATTAGATAAAAGTGATAAATTTATGAAATAATAGTAAATATTTTTTTATTGAAACTTATATGTATCAAAATAAATACAAAATTATATCAAAAGAAGGATATGAAACATGAAAAGTAATTTAAAACTAGTTTTAAATTGATATATTTATAGTAATATTAACATGGTATTAAATAATAAAATCATAAAAAGTATAATAGTATAAATTATTTTATAAGTAATAATATATGTATATATAAGTTCGGTTTGGATTGGATTGGATTGATTTTTAAAATAGGATCCGAAAATCAATCAAATAAAAAATATTTTTTTTCGGTTTTTTGAATTTCGACTTTCAGTTTTTCTGTTTGGTTTATGCGATTTGCATTGGATTGAATATGAACACCCCTGCTTTATGCCCTTTTATATGATTAAGAAAATAAATTTGTAATTTGGGTCATGAATTGACGCGTGAACCTTTATTAATTTTAGAAAGGTATGCATGAAAATTTTAATAATGAGTGTTAGAGATATAACATGTTAGTTAGAGATTAATTAGGTTGGTTAAAAAAATAGTTAGGAATTAATTTATTACATTGAGTATATAAACCTATACTCCTATTATAAATTCATCTTTCCCATTCCTTTATCAACACTTTTTCATTTTTCCTCTCCACTCTATTTTATTTATAGCGTGTTTGGTTTACATCAAAGTCATGTTTTAAACAAGGGCGAAGCCAGGATCTTAAGTCAGGGGGCCAAATATAAAATATTTTGATTTAAAAGAAAACCTAGTAGATTGAAGTGTGAGTCAAAATATAAATATTATTGCTAAATAGATAAAGTTGTTAAAAAAGATAAGATAGTTATATAAAATAAAATCAAAGAAAAAATAGATAAATTTAAAGTAACTAAAAAAGTCATACTATAAAAAGTCAAAATATAAATATTATTGGCTCACACATTGTATATTTTTTTGGGTTAAATATATTTTTAGTCCCTAAAATTTAGTCAAGATTTGGTTTTAATTCCCGTAATTTAAAAAGTGATATTTTTACTTTTTGAGAGACCAAACCCACCAATTTTAAATTATAGGGATTAAAACCAAATCTCGACTAAATTTCAGGGACTAAAAAATATTTAGCCCTTATTTTTAATAGAACTTTATTATATAAAATTAGCCATATATATATAAATTAAAAAAATAAAAAAGTTGAGGGGGCCATGGCCCCCCTTTGCTCCAACGTTCCTCCGCCTCTGGTTTTAAACATAGATTCGGGCTAACGTTACTTTCAGCAGCATTGGCCCGGATCCACATTTGAAAAGTGATTTTTAGGTAAATTAAACGCACACTTATTATGTGAACCATTGTTCTTAACAATAAGTAAATTAGTAGTGTGTTTGGTTTCTATCAAAGTCAATGTTTGGTTTATAGTTGAGTAGAATTAATTCTAGATTCAATAGTTAAGAATAAGTTATGCACGATTTATGAAGCACATTCGATGAAAATAATTTAAAATTAATTATGTGAAATTGATTTTGTATTATTACTAACTAATAACCAAACAAGTTATATATAAAACCTATTAGGGTCGACCTAGTGATTGGAGGTTTGGGTAGTTTAACAGGGTGTAGGTTCAATTAGTTCAAATCTTATTGCTTTTCTTGTATATAAAAAAAAAACAAGTTATAAGTAGTGTTGGCTTTTTTTTTTTGGTCGAACAGTGTTGGCTCAAATACATATTTAAGATGTGGATTTGATATAAACTAAATACATTATTAGTTTAGCGATTGTTGAACTAGAGTGCATAAATCAAGTCCCTTTGTTGCTCCTTCCGCCTTTTGTAGGCCCAAAGTGAAAAAAGCAATATATGCTAAGCTCGACCTTGGAAAGATTGCAACTATAAGATTAACCAGAAAAAAAAAAATGAAGTAAGTGCAAGAAGCTCACACAATGATATATACAAATTATTGCGAGAAAGGGTTATATATATAGGGCTAAAACTCTCCCCTAACGGAAAATGTTCAGTTGGAGAGATAGACCCGTATATACATTGGGCATAAGATTATTAAAAGCATGTATTTTAATACATAAAGCGCATGTTTTATAATAAAGTGAATGACTAAAATTCTTATTTTTTTAATAAAGTAAGAATTAAAGTGCATGTTTTTTAATAAAATAAGAAACTAAAGTGTCATTTTAAAAAAGTCAGAACCAAATTACATGTTCCCCCAAGAGTCCGGGACCAATGTGCTAGTTTAGTCATTGATTTATATTTTCAAATAAATAAAAGTTAAAATGAATCAAAATATACTAATGATTGATTTATATTTTCAAATAAATAAAAGTTAAAACGAATCAAAATATACTAATGATCAACGATAGTTTCGTAAATTTTCGTATACATACCTTTTCATAATTATCATTTTCCTTAGATTTTTGTATTTTTCAATTAATATTTATCCTTTAAAAAACATAAAGAAGCCTTGCGGTGTTTTGTGTGATTGTATATTTGTATTCATGGGAAACAACAGCAAAATTGTTTTGTTTATTATTTGACAATAACATGATAAAATGGAATTAAAAGGATATTATACTATTTTTTTTAGTATTTTTGTGTTTAATAATATTACAGGAATTATTTATTTTTATTGCACTGTTTATTTTAAATTTTAATAATTTTTTTATCTTGAAACAAAAAAAATGAGTTTAAAATAAACTAGAAAAATCTAAAATTATAACACCTAAAAATAGTTTTCTAGAAAATAAATACTTATATAAAAATTATATAAATATATCCTTTTATATTATTTTACATTTATCAATTAGTGCTACAACTAATTTTGCCTAACACTTCTAAAATTAGTAACTTTTTTTTAACAACTTTCAGTTAAATATTAGTTTTATATCTTTCAATAAACTTATTAATTATTTTTGCCAAATAAATCCATAATTAAAATTATATCATGGTGTGTTAAGGTTTTTTTTTGTTTAACCATAGGTATCCTCCACGGAGGCAATACTGTTTGAGCCGGGAACATCCACATCATGGTGGGGCTGGCTCTCCTAGTGGGAATTTTTTTTCCATCCACAAGACTCGAACCTGAAACCTTGCTTAAGGGAAATCAAACATGTACCACTTAAACCAACCGCCGTTAAAAACCTTAACACACCATGATTTGGGTTTGGAGATAGGAAGAAAAAACCTCAATAAAAAAATTCATCCACAAAGTATTTTTAAATTAGAAAAGTGAAAAGGGGGTGTAAATTTGGGTCAACTTGACCCATTTGAGCTGAATCATGAAGGCTGATGGATTTTCAAGTTAGGCTAGGCGTTTAATTGCGGGCTGAAAAAAATTTAATGCAACCTTTGCCAGTTGCGACCCGAACAAGCTAGTATAATGAGTCGATCTTTTTTAATGTAACAAGTTAATGTTTTTTTTTGGTACAACAAGTTAATAAAATTTTGTTAAGATAAATTGGCCCATGGAATAAACTAATAAATTAAATTTTATATTTAATTTTATTTATATTATTCTATAATTTTAATAGTAAAATTAATTATTTTAAATGCAATATAAAATAAAAAAAATTGACCTACTATAATGAAAGTAAAATATGGTGCATCAACTATAACATTGAACAATGTACATAGATAATTCAGTTTAATAACACCTCAATGAAGTACTGTAGTGTTTTATTTATCACTTATAAGTACATAAGAAAAAAATATATCACTTTTATTTTTATTTATTTTTTTGGTCGAAATCACTTTTTTTTTTGAAAAAAAAATTATCACTTATAACATTTCTTTTTGGGTCGCACACTTATAACCTAAAAAATATAGGAAAAAAAAGACCAACAGGCTGGGCCTCCACATTGGGCCGCCTATTTTCTCAGACATGGTTGAATTAGACCAAGATCCATTTTAACACTCCAAAGGGGAAGTCATATATATAGTGAGAATGCATTTTTTATGTGTGAATGAGAATAATTAATCTTAGTCATTGAATTAAAATCAATGGGTGAGATTATAATACTAATGATTGTGCAAGTTGTTGAAAGAAAATAATTATTAGAATTGATTTATCGTAAAAGTTCAACATCTTAAGGTAGGGGTGTAAGCGGGTCTGGGTCGCCCGCGAACCTGGTCGACCCGACCCGACCCGAGTGTAAATAAACGGGTTGGTTTGGGTTCGCGGGTTGGGTTGGTTCTTTTTTAGTAAACTCGATTGCCTTCGGGTCGGGTCTCGGGTTGAGAGATTTAAAAAATGATGAACCCAACCCGATTTAACATTTAACAATAACTTTAAAAAAAAAAGGAGGCCCAGCCCAAAGCTGAAAGCTCCCCCTAAAGCCCTCTCACCCAATCAGTTTTTGAACCCTAGCAGACAATAATTTCTACTTTCTATTCTACCTACAATTTATGCTTTGGGGGTAAAGGGCTGAAGCGGCACGACTGTGCTTGCAGCAACGGCGGCAGCAGTGCATGATTCATGGCAAGATGCGGAGGAGACGATGATGCGCGGCTTGGACGGAGGGGACGCGAGATGCGCGGCGTGGACAGCGAGTTGTGCGGTTGGGACGGCGAGGTGCGCGGCTGGGACCGCGATCTGAACTCTGAAGCAGCGGCTGGTCCTCTTGCGCGGCAGCGACGATGATCTGCTCTCCGGTCTCCTGCGCAGCTGGAACGGTGAGATCCGCGACTAAGACGGCAAGATCCTTGTTCTGCATGTCTGGTTTCTCTCCATTTCTGCTCTCTGGTCTCCTGGGCTCACATCACAGCGAAATAGAAATGTTCTGATGGCTGTTGTTTGGTCTTTGTTGCTTGATTGACCAAGGCTTTGGTGTCTTTTTGTTGTTGTTGAATGTATTTTCTCTCCATCTTGTTGTTTGTTCTCCATCTTGCTGTTTGTTCTAATGGTTTTGAATGTTCAGAATTGGTTGTTTTTTGGTGTTGTTCCAAGGGTTTGTATTGGTAATCTGAAAAAGAAATGAAAATGCCTCTACATATTTTTTATTTCAGAATTTTGTTTTTTATTTCTAACCCGTTTACCCGACCCGAACCAACCCGTTAATGATCGGGTTGGTTCGGTTCAGGGTGTATTGTAAAAAACGAATAACACGATCCAACCCAAATTGAAGTCATTTAATCGGTTTGGGCTCCAAAACACCTCGAACCCGACCCGACCTGACCCAATTACACCCCTATCTTAAGGTGCTTCTTATAACAGTTTGTTGATGAAGATCAAAGTCGCTTATATTGCAATGGAAATGACAAAACTTGTCAACTTACACTAGGCCAAAAACCAATTAAAACAATGCATATTGATGATGACCCAAATATCGATTTCTCATTGTCAATCGGGGATGTTGTTGCAGTCTCACCGGTGATGGTAAGAAGTAAGAACGGTAGACGCGACAGGGATATGAGTTTTGATGCTTTTTCTATAAAATGAGTTGAGGGGAAAATATGAGACTTAGGTATTTGACGATGTCTCCAACAAGAGTTTGGTGCTCACTAGTGGACCATTTCTTAGAGAATAAATTAGGTGAAGGGGAGCGCATAAGTGGATTAATTGATTGTTATAATTTCACCCATTGATCTTAATTCAACGATTGAGATTAACTATTCTTATTCTCACATAAGGAATTCATTCTCACTAGATATGCCCCCTATATATGTGTGCGCGCGTATGTATTTACTTATGTGGGTTGTGACAACAATACGTCTTAATTATTGAGAATGATATGATAACATATAAAAAAGTATGAAACTTTAATCCGAGAGGTGTACCGTAAAACAGGTGAGAAAGCAGGTGGCTAGAGTATGCATGCATTCATGGTAACGTGCAATTTTCTTAGAGTGTTAACAAGGAATGAAATTGGCACAAAAAGATGTTTTTATGGGTGTTTGTGGTTCGGTTTGACATTCCCAGTACTAAAGATTATCGCAAACACCCAACATCACAATCTCTTATGGAAAAGACCAAGGTAACTTAAAGGAGAGTAAGGATGGGAAAAGATGGAAAGAAAGAAAAATTAGTGCTTGTTTGGTTCTTAGTCGAGAACAGTCAATCAATTCGGTGGAATTGATTTTAAATCAACTTCGTCAAACGTGTTTTCATAAATCGTGCATCATTCATTTTATTGTCATGGATTTGGATTCCCAACAGTCGATTGTTGGGCAGTCACAAAATCCAAGTTGTCTGATCAAAATCGGACGGCCTAAATGCCAAGATGTGATTGAAATGATTTGTGCATCTAGGTATCTAGGACGTCTGATCTTTGATCGGACGGTTCAGATTTTGTGACTGTCTCGACTGCTGGAAATCCAAATCCTTTCCGCCAATGATTCTATAAATCTATCAAAATCAATTATACTTAACTATAAACCAAACAAACTCTTTATCAATGGGGTGCATGGAGATATATATAATAAAATCATGAGTGATGAGCCCTAAGTTTACTTTCAAAGAATAGGAAGCTTGATGGGGTTGAGAGGATGGAGGTGAAATAATTAAAATCATATAATAAAGAGGGAGAAAATACTTTAGAACAACATTCATCAAACTACATATTTTTTTAATATTTATTGGTAACAGTCTTTTTTGTATATGTACAAAAAAAAATCTCTTATTGTTTGCGATAAAATTGGTGTACGAGGTATTTTGTACTCACCACATCCGTGTGACTTGAATTCAAATTTATACCCAATAATAACTCATTGTTGCTTTAAATTTTATATATATATATATATATATATATATATATATATTAAAAGTACTTTGTTGTTTAAAGTATTTTGTGCCAAAAGTGACATTTAATTTTGTAGTAAATGTTTTATTCCTTTTTTTTTTAGTTTTAATAAAATCAACGCTTAGAGTTGATGTTAAAATTTAAAAAAAAAATGTATTTTTTAATTAAAATAGACAACATCTATTATTCTTTTATAGGGGTGTTCATTTATTCGATTCAACCCGAAAAATCAAACCGAAACAATTAAGTTGAATTGGATTTTTTTTAACTCAATTTGATCCGAACCGAACCATTCAAACCCGATAATGATATGCTTGGGGTAACGATCGAGTTGAAGGTCTTCAAAATCGAAGAATGAAGACCCTCAACCCGTTACCTAAATTGAACCGAAATGAACCCCTAACTTAACAAAAAAACTATTCTAGACTACTTTTCCTTGTGAATCTGAGGCTCGTCCTCTAGACTTTTTGTTTCGTTTTCCCTTTCCTTTCCTAGGGTTACCATTTTTCAGTTCTCTCCCCCTGCCACTATCATGGTTGCGGTCCCGTCGAGACCACCACCGCCAATACCAATCTTCGTTGATCTGCCATTGCGAGTCCATCTCCATCCCCTTTGCGAGTCGATATGCAATTCTCCAGCCGTATCACCGTCCATCGTTCCACCGTGAGCAGAAGTCGTCGCTTCACCCGTCAGTATCCATCGAGAAGCTATCACGTCACGTCGTCACAAGTTAGTGTTTTTGTCGATCTACAAGTTCTTGGTGGCGAGTCAGTGTTCGTGATCTGCAGATGTTCACTCACTTTGTTTTATCGATCTACAGGTTCTTGATCCATAGGTTTTTGATCTCGCTCGTAGTCTCTACTTTTTTGGATTTGCATTGTTGTTCATGTGTGTTGGAGCCTTTGAGGTTCATGGTTCGTGGCAAATGTAAAATGGATTATTAGAATTATTCATAAAAATATATTATGTATAAATGAAAAAAAAAATTAAACGAAAAAATCACAATAGAGTTGTATACATTAGGTTAAAAATATTGTTGATAATAGTATCTCCTCCGACAGGGACGAATCCAGGATTGATACGAAGAGGCTGAGAATTTTTTTTAATGATAGATATTAAATATTAATCAAATTCATCATATCTTTTATTTAAGTTATATATATAGTACATTTATGTTTTAAAAATTAAATGTATCACACTCATTTTATTTAATTTTTTTCATTTATTACATATATATATTAATAATATTTTATTTTTTGTTTGTAATATGCAGTATAGTAGAATGGGGGAGGGGGCCAAGACCCATGCTTGCCCCCCTTAAATCCGTCCCTGCCCTCCGATCATATTTATAAGACAACGTTTGGAGCTTTTATATGGTCTTATTTATAAGACAAAGTGCAAAAATCTAGAAGCATTTATTATTGTTTCTCGTATTTGCCTTTGTTGACCATTAAGGTTTTAAGGTGACACAATTACCATGGTGGTGGAGTTTAATTTTAAACAAGGGTAAACTTGTAATCTTATTGAGTAATTTCTTGAAAATCAACGCATTAATTATTTTTTTAATATGTACTTTTTTGTCTGAATTGTCTTATAAATAGGATTAGAGAGAGTATTTAATAAGCTCTTCTTGTCTCCCATATAAAATTTATGTTATTATATTTTATATTTTTATACAATAAAATTATAATTTTCGAAACGTATATTTATAGTGATCAAAATATAATTACTTTTTTATATTTTTTATGAGTTTAATATATATACACCGTTAATTAATGTAAAGAAATTTTACACAAACATCTAATGATATATGCGCTGCCACATTATTTATTGAATTTAATAACACATAAGGTGTCGTATTCATTAAATGATGTGACGATACGCCATTGGATGTATGCTAAAATTTTTTTACGCCGACAGTTATATCAATTAAATCCTTTCTTTATTATACCTATAAAATATTATACATATAAATATTAATAAATCTGTGCAACGGTAGTATCTCTAGTGTTATGTATACATGTTTTCTTTTTAGTATTTTAAATTATGAATGAATGTTCCCGACCGGACGGATTGGATTCCCTTTTCTACACGTATTCGGGGACATCCGATAAAATTTGCAGCATTGCCTCCTTCAACCTTTTGGCTTTCGAACATTCTACGTAGTAGTGCTTCTAGCATTTGAATTTTAATTCAATATTTTTGTGACATATGTTTCTTTAATTTTTAAACAATATTTAAATTATGTTTCTATTAACATTAAACATACTAGGTGTTTATAAACCACGATTAACATAATTTTTATCAATTAAAAATTCAAACATATTTTTTACATTTTAACTTAATTTTATAACCAGTAAAATAATATTTTATTATTTAAATCAAATTTTCTACAATTATTTTATATCACGCGCTTGGTGTGTTTTGCTTGGTGATATATAATAATTATACATACATCCTTTAAAGCGAAATATCAGATACATCCACTTTGCATTATACAATGTAAGAATAATTATTGATTAAAAATACTAATGAAGATTTAATATATGGAGAATAATTACTCATTGATTTAAGTTTAACTAGGAAATTATTAAAATGTTAAGTAGAATAATTAATGAATGAAATGATAAGAGTAGCCAAATGATCCTACCCTGAAAAGAGGTTTCTGGCGAGGAAAAGAATTAGAAAATTGAATGTGGGTACGGTGAGTGAGGTGTTGGTATCAACGTGGGAGATGGAAGCCCCGTCAGAAGGTTGTCGAGGGTGGATGAGCCACGACTGTAGCATTCATGCACAGTCAACGTGGCACAATCTTCCACCACAGATAAGTCTAAATCATTGGACCCACCTCTATGGCAGTTCTATAAATCACTTCAACCGCTCTAGCCCTTTTTACACTGCTAAAGTGCCAGTGAGGTCGTTTGCAACTTGCAATTGCAAATGACAACAACATACATACATGCACTCCCCTTTTTCTCTCTCCACCGCATTCTATTGTAATTGTTTCTCTACTCTACACCCACTGCCAGTGAGGTACGTACCTATCTCATTGACCTCTTTAATTTATTTTTCCATTTTAATTGCTAATTGTTAATTATTTTGTGCATTTCATTAATTTTTATGTATATATATGCAAATAACAGCAAGCATAGAAGACAAAATTGAAAACAGAAATGGGAAGAGCTCCTTGTTGTGAGAAAGTGGGGTTGAAGAAGGGGAGGTGGACAGCAGAGGAGGATGAGATCTTAGCCAAATACATTCAGGCCAATGGGGAAGGTTCATGGAGGTCATTGCCCAAGAATGCAGGTATATATATCAATTCATAATTAATTAATTGAGTTAATTAGTATACTAATTGGCTTCTAATTAATTTCTGACTTTTGGGATTTGGGTTAATTTGGAAGGATTATTAAGGTGTGGAAAGAGTTGCAGACTAAGATGGATTAACTATTTAAGAGCTGACCTCAAAAGAGGGAACATTTCTGTTGAAGAGGAAGATACCATTGTAAAGCTACACGCTTCTTTTGGCAACAGGTTAGTACCATTGACATAATATTTGAGAAACAAAACAAACCTCCTTCCTATTTAGGATCACATTCAGGAAACATACTGTAGTAGTGCTGTTCACTACACAGTATTTCAGCAACTTGTTCATAGAGGATTATTTTTAGTTTTAAGTATTTCAACCCACATTTACTTTAAATATATCACCAATTACCATATAAAGAAACAATAAAATTAAGTATCTCATTCCTCGCTCTTCTTCATCTTTTCCCAACGTAAGCTCAGCTGATGTCTATATCCGTATTAATATAGATGGAGACCCTCTATCTACAACCTCTGTCTTTACACGAGAATGTACTTAATATAATATAATATAATATAATATAATATATTATATTATATTATATTATAACTTTTTTGCAAAGTTTAGTATTTTATAATTTAATAATTTGCTTAACATTTATATCTTTTGGGAGCCTTGTCATTTCGTTTTATCTAACGAATTCTTTAAATTATGATTACATAGATTCTCGTATCGAGATCGACGTTTATGAACCATGGTATAATTTGACATATGTCCTTAGTTTTTGACTTTCGTCCTTCTTAAAAAAAATTGTAAAAATTGCATACGTACTGTTTTTCCTATTATTGATAATGTTACCTAGAGTTTTGTCGCGAAATGTGTCACCATATTAAATCGGTAAGTTATTCCTATATTTTTATAGCACTTTTATATCATTATTTTTCTATTTCAATCAACCATATTAACCTATTTTCTCTCTCCTTTTTTATAAAAAATATAAAAATATTTGTATTCGGCGTGGATATAAAAATAGTGTATAAATATAATTTTTCAATAATGATTATGTACCCCAAAAAAAAAATATTACACAATGTTTGTAATTGTCATTGACGGAAAGTAAATCACGTTATAATTAATAACTCTGTAAAAATTTAAAATTACAGTATAAGTGTGTAAAAAATTCGTTAGAGTTGAATTATAAAAAGGATTTAATTAGTATATATTTTCAGTGTAAAATAATATATGTAATATGTACAAATAAAATCAATAAATAAAAAAAATATATATATATGTACCAATAACTAAAAGTAATATATATATATATATATATAAATAAATAAATAAATGTAACATGTAAAAATAACAATAACTAAATAAAAAAGCGTGAACATTAAACACCGACAGCTGACCGTACACGTAAATGAATTTGTAAGTGTAATACACTAATATGTATCAATAATTTTCACAAGCATAATTATAAAATTAATCACTCCATCTTATCATAAAATAATAATTAAAGATAGTTTCATAAACAATTCATGCTAAATATTATTTAAAAAACACATCATTAAATATTTCAATAACTTAAAAAAAAATCATATTAATCTGTTATTTTTAAAATCTTAATTAATACATATTAATAGTATTTGTCAAATGATAAAGATAAATAGAGCACGTCCAACAATTGGGTTACTGTCGAAATGATTGAATACGACAGCTATCACCTTTTTTTTCAGCGACACCGCCGCTGGGGGATACATAATTAGATGGAGAGAAAGTTACCCTTTTAGGTTAAAAAAACTCATCCAGGTATACTGTCGGTATTTTCCATGCACTATAGATCATTAATTACGATGATGATAATAATAATAATGTCCGCGTATATTATTTATAAATTTAATGCATATACAATCATGTATAAAAAACACTCACCGTGTATAAAAATTTTACATTATATATATATATATATATATATATATATGATATGTTGTCATGTACTATAAAACTATGTGTTATTAAACTCACTCTAATGTTTTAAATATTTTAAACCTAGATTTAATTAACATGCACAGTCAGTGTAAAAAAAATTCAATGGTGTGTAATCACATCATTTAATGAATGTGACACCTCATACATTATTAAATTCACACAATGATATATCATCACATCATTAGATATCTGTGTAAAATTTCTTTACACTAAGTCTTTAAATATTTGTTCACAAAAAATAGTTTGCAATAAAGGGAAGGAACAAAAATTAATGAAGGGAATGACCAAGTTTCTGGGTTTTGTTGAATTTTGTTAGGTGGTCATTGATAGCAAGTCACTTGCCAGGAAGAACGGACAACGAAATAAAGAACTACTGGAATTCTCACCTCAGCAGAAAAATTTACCGTTTCCAGAGGGTATCTAATTCAGAGACAGGTGTTATGGATATTCCTCCTCCCCAGCGAAGAGGTGGTAGAACGAGCCGTTGGGCCATGAAGAAGAACAAAACCTATGCGGCCCAAAAGGAAAAACAGATCAGGCCCAAACAAACCGTCGTCAGTACTCAACAACAGATGAATAGTGAAGCAGCAACAGCAGTTCCAGTTCCACCCACGCCGTCACTAGAAAGCGAGGGTTTGTCTAACACTGTCTCGGATTTCATGTTGTTGGAAGGAGAGGGAGTAAATAAAGTAGATGAGCCAAGAAAAGAGGAGGAGTTAGAGGTGAAAAGAACGCATGAGAAAACGTGTGTTGACGGTGAGAAAGAAACCGGTGAAGACGACATCTTAGGACTGTTCTATGAAGTGGAAGGAGGCAGCATTAATGACGACGGTGGGGCGTTGTGTTTTAGTGACATGATGATGATGGAGAGTTGCTTGGTAGAAGAAGCATGTGGGGTTTCGGAATTAAGTGAAGAGAGAGAAGAAGGTAATGACGTGGTGGGGGTTGGTGAGGAAAATGAAAGAACGGAGAGAAAGAATAATATTACTAACAATTACAAAATGGCATCATCGAGTGAGGACCCGGAGAGTAGTGTGAACCTAAGCTCAAATGGGGAAAGTGGAGAATGGTACTGTAGCCCTAATTGGAATTGGGAGAGTGTCATGGAGTTTGATCATGATCTAAACATTATTGATGATCATGGTTGCGAGTACAAAGAAAATCTGCTTACTTGGTTGTGGGAAGATGATGATTGGGAAAGCGATGGCAACAAATTGGGAGAGATAGATCCTCAAAGACAAAATGATATGATTGCTTGGTTTCTCTCTTGAAAAAAAATTAAAAAAAAAAAAATAGAATAGGTGTTGTTCATGTGTTCTTAGCTAGATGTATTTCTTTTGTCCCTCTAGTAGTACTCTTGGATTCTGTTTGCCATATTGGGCTCGAGAAATATGTAGCTTTTGTTTTAGAGTAGATGTGTATTCGGATCAACTGATTTTTTTATACTCCATTTTTTCACATTTTCTTCCAAATTTCATTTGTCTTTTTGTCTCTCTTTATTTTTCATATATCACATTGTTCATTTTTTTTTATTTTTCTATTTTTTTTCTATTTAGCTTCTCCACAAAATTAATATTGAGAAAATTAAAGTATAATGAAAAGAAAGTTAGTTATTAAAAATATAAAAAAAAAGTATATTTAATTTTTTATAACAACAGAAAAAAAAAGTTAACAGATATTTTTAGAATATTATTTTAAAAAATAGAAAATACTTAAATAACAAGGATTTCTATTTATACAAATCTAAAAATAAGTCAATACTTGATATTTTAAGTAATTAAGTAACTATAGTGTGATAAATGTTTATTATTTTGTAATATTAACGTATTCATTAACAAAATCTTTATTAAACTTATTTAATAAAAAATAATAAAAGTTGAAACCCAAAAATTGAGCTAGGTATAACTGGTGTAGAGAGGATAAATTATTTATTTATGTATCAAATATTTTTAATTAATATTATTAAAATACTTGATAGGGAGATGTTATTAAAAACGTAAAAAATTATTATTAAATTTAAGAACATATTATTTAACACGTTTTTTAATACACTGTACTTTTAGGTAAAATCTATATGGGTCTCAATAAATTAGATGAGTCCCACTTTTTATTTATTGGGATCCAGTGTATAAATATATAGTGTATTAAAAATATATGATTAAATTTTTAAAAAATTAATTTTTTAATACTTTATCACGTGATAAAATAATGTATTAATTTGGGTGACTTTTTTTTTAATAAACTCATTTTTATTAAGAACTAGTAGGTGACTCGTGCCTTCGCACGGGTAAATTAATGATATGATTTATGTTGTCCGTGCTTCGCACGGGATAAAATATTAGCTATCACAAGTACTTATATATTAAGAGAATATGTTTTAATATAATAATAAAAAAGGAAAAAATGGTAAGAGTAATATTGCCTCCTGTGGTTCATTAAAAAAATTACTCTTATAATAAAACAACTTATAAGAATGAATAATATTAGTGAAAATGATTTAATATAATAAAAAGAAAATAAAAGTGCGATAGAAGTAAAAGAAAACGACAAAAGCAAAACTCTTCCGTGGAGGATACCTGTTATTCATTGCATAAAAACCATTACTAAATTGAAAATAAAAAACCAAGAAAAAAAAGGAAGTTTGAAAACACGACACATGTACGGTGGGAACAATTTTAATATAGAGTAAATAGAATAGATAAAATGGTAAGAACGAGACTGTTTCCCGTGGAGATACTCGCAATTCATAAAAAGATTCTTTCAAAATAAAACACATTAATAAAAATAAATAATGGGAGAAAATATTTTAATATCACAATAAAAAAGAAAACGAAAGTGTGATGAAACAAATATAAGAAAAAGGAAAATGACAAGATTAAGACTGTCTCCCGTGAATGATACCCATGATTCATAAAAAATCACTTTACTAACGTGAGAATAAAGAAGAATGATATTATAAGTGAATGATTAATTAAAAACAAACAAAAAGTAGAAAAAACACTACAATAGAAGCTAAATAAATGAATATATGATTTTGATAGAAAAATGAAAAGAAAGTAAAAAAGATGATATAGTTTTTGTCATCGTCCATTTTTTATATTTTATTACATAAAAACACACATTAGAAAATATAATAAATGCGTTGATATACATTAAATGTAATATAATAATAATAATAATAATAATAATAATAATAATAATAATAATAATAATAACAAAATTAATGTGTGAGAAAAAAAATGGTAGGAACAGGATTGTATCCCTTGGAGAATACTCGTAGTTCAGAAAAATTTTCTTTTATAATGAAACATATTAATAAAAATGAATAATGAAAGAAAATATTTTAATATCATAATAAAAAAAATGAAAGTGAGATAAAAAAAAAGAAAAAAAAAGAAAACGACAATATTAAGATCGCCTCCCGGAGGATACCCGTGATTCATAAAAAAACACAACAATAGAAGCTAAATAAATGGAGATATAATTTTGATAAAAAAATAAAAAAGGATAATAAAAAAAGAAAATTAATGTTTGAGAAAAAAAATAAAATGGTAGGAACAGAACTGTCTCCTGTGGAGAATACCCGCAGTACATAAAAATTTGTTTTTATAATGAAACATATTAATAAAAACGAATAATGAGAGAAAATATTTTAATATCATAGTAAAAAAAATGAAAGTGAGATAAAAAATGAAAGAAAAAAGAAATCGATAGAATTAAGACTGCCTACCGTGGAGGATACATGTGATTCATAAAAAAACACGACAATAAAAGCTAAATAAACGGAGATATAATTTTGATAGAAAATAAAATGAAAGAAAAAAGGATAATAAAAAAAGAAAATTAATGTGTGAGAAAAAAAATGAAATGGTAGGAACAGGACTGTCTCCCATGGAGAATACCCGCAGTTCATAAAAAAAATTCTTCTATAATCAAACATATTAATAATAATGAATAATAAGAGAAAATATTTTAATATCATAATAAAAAATAAAATGAACATGTGACAAAAAATTAAATGGTAGGTGTAACATCCTAAATTTTATTAAATAAAATAAAATTAATAAAATTAGGGAAATAAATAAATAATAGTATTATTAGTTTTATTAATAATGTTATTCCTAATTAAAAAGAGGATAAGTGGGTTGAGAGTGGGCCCAGCCCAGTTAGGCATTTAAGTAAGGAGGGGTTAACAATTCACCTTAATCCTTATTTTTCAAATCGTCAGAGAGCGAAACGTTAAGGAGGGGATAGACGACGTCTCAAGAGGAGGTTGCTGCAGAGTGATCATCAAGAAAGAGCCAATATTTGTTGTTCAACCTTCACCTTCAAGGTACGGTGGGTGAAAGGGTGCTGCTTGTATGTGTATGTGGGAGTGCTTGGGTAGCGAGGACAACCATAAGACCCTCTAAGACTTTAAATTCGAAATTTATGTGTGTATATATATATTGAGTATTGTATGATGAAAATCTGTCGTTTGATGATTGAATGTATTGATCTTGGTGAATCTTGATTGAATTGAAGAAGGATAGCGAGAATAGCGAAAATGGGGTAAATAAGGGTTTAACGATTGGGGATTATGATGGAATAACTGTGTAAATCTGTGTAAAGATTGACGTTCTTGTTGATTTTGTTCGGTATAAATGTGTATGTTTGATGTATTAACACTAAGGATTGATTATAGGTGAAATAAAAGGGTTTAGAAGGGGTAAAAATCACAAGAATTGTCATCTCGTGTCGCGGGTAATCGATTACAGAGGTCTGTAATCGTTTACAGAGTGTTCTGGGCAGCAGAGGAGTGAGTTTGGCTTGCTGGTAATCGATTACAGGGTGTCTGTAATCGATTACCAGAGAGTTGGTTTGCTGGTAATCGATTACAAAGGGCCTGTAATCGATTACCAGAGGTTTTGCTTGCAGGTAATCGATTACAGGGGGCCTGTAATCGATTACCAGAGAGGTGATTGGCTGGTAATCGATTACAGGAGGCTTGTAATCGATTACCAGAGTGAATTTTGTGATCCTTGTGTCTGTTGATGTTGTTTATACACATTGTTTATGAAATTAAGAGATTTAAGTGGATGTTTATAGAGCATTGATTGTGGTGTGAGTATGATGATATGAATATCTCCTGTGGTGTTAGATGTTTATATTATTATGATGTATGATGATATACTGATGCATTGAGCATATGAGGTATGTTATGATGATGATGATATATTGATTCATTGAGCATATGAGGTATGTTATGATGATGATATTGATGCATTGAGCATATGAGGTATGTTATGATGATGATGATGATGATATTGATGCATTGAGCATATGAGGTATGTTATGATGATGATGATTATGCATTGAGCATATGTGGTGTGGTAACTGAGATGCACGGGCCCATTGAGGGGGTGCAACCTAGGGTTGAATGTCGCTGTGCGGGCCCATTGAGGGGGTACAACCTACCGGCCAAGAGAGGGCGTGAACGGTAGAGCCATCATTGGTAACAACTAGGGAGATTGATGAGGTGCACCCATTGTGCGGAGTTCCGAGTCATGATCCTTGGGATGAGGTTTGGTGTACATGATGATAGATGAACCTGCATTGTATTTTATGATGAAATTGAAATATGATATGATGATACGAGTATTATGTGTTGAGTGCAGAGAATGTGTTTCTTGATGATTTGTGAGTGTGACTTATAAACTGGTGATGAGATAATCTATTTGCTAATAAGAGTATGAGATGATGTAAGTATGATATTATTTGATGATGATGATGATGATATGTGGGTGAGGATAGGGTAGCCTTCTGTGTGCATGTATGAGTTGGTATTCTTTTCTCCATCGTTTTCTCTGTGGTTTATTTACAGGCGATGATGATGGCACATCAGGTGCCGAGTATTGAATTGAAGGGGTGTCGCTCTGATACTTGTGACATTAGGGCTTAGTAATAGGGGTTTTATTTTATGTTAGTAAGAAGAGATTATGAAAATTATTTTAAGTGTCTTACATGGCCAATAAGGATATTTGATGTTGATATTTGAGATTTTGATGTTTTAGTTACTTTGAAAATAGTTGACTTTAATTTGTTATTTACATTGAGTTGATTTCGAATCAATGACGTTGTGTAGAAAGAGGATGTGAACCTTTTTACCCGATGTGGTTTGTAAATGTCCTAAATCCTTCTATTTGATGAATGTATAAAGATTGGGGTAGAAGAGTGTCACAGTAGGAACAGAAATGTCTCCCGTGGAGAATACTCGCAGTTCATAAAAAAATTTCTTTTATAATGAAACATATTAAGAGAAAATATTTTAATATAATAAAAAGAAAACGACAGGATTAAGACTGTCTCCCGTGGAGTATACACATGATTCATAAAAAAACACTACAATAGAAGTCAAATAAATGGAGATACAATTTTGATAAAAAAATAAAAAAAGTAAAAAGAGAGAGAAATGGAAAACCAATATTTTTGACCGAGAAAGTTTTTGCTAGAAATACAACACATGTCCAAGTGTATTTAGTTTTCTTAAAATATTAATAAATGGTAGGAACATGATCGTCTCTCGTGGAGAATACCCGCAGTGCATAAAAAATTTCTCTTATAACGAAACATATTAATAAAAATGAATAATGAGATAAAATATTTTAATATCATAATAAAAAAATGAAAGTGAGATAAAAAAAATAAAAGAAAAAAAAGACGACGGGATTAAGACTGCCTACCGTGCAGGATACCTATGATTCATAAAAAAACACTACAATAGAAGCTAAATAAATGGAGATATAATTTTGATAAAAAAATAAAAAGAAAGAAAAAGGATAATAAAAAAGAAAATTAATGTGTGAGAAAAATAAAATGGTAAGAACGGGACTGTCTCCCGTGGAGAATACTCGCAGTTCATAAAAAAAATTCTTTTATAATGAAATATATTAAGAGAAAATATTTTAATATCATAATAAAAAATAAAATAAAAGTGAGATGAATAAAATAAAAGAAAAAAAATGACAGGATTAAGACGGCCTCCCGTGGAGGATACCCATGATTTATAAAAAAACACTACAATAGAAGCCAAATAAATGGAGAAATAATTTTGATAAAAAAAAACAAAGTAAAAAGAGAGAGAAATGGAAAGCCAACATTTTTGACCGGGAAAGTCCTTGCTAGAAATACAACCCATATCCAAGTGTATTTAGTTTTCTTAAAATATTAATTAATAAATAGATAAGTAAGAGAAAACATAGAATGAGTTTGGGCGGAAAAAATTCTCAAGAGAGCTTGACATGTGGCATTAGGAGGGTTTTATTTTCCAAGAGTATATTAGATTAGAAGATTTGACTATGGATGTAATGTATATATACTATATAGTAACATAAAAATTTTATCCCTTTAAAATGAGAAAGATTCAGCATATTATTTGTGTGAACCTTCAAAATAGTTTCTAAAAAATATGGAGTCGGTCAAAATAGTCTTTGAAAAAAAGAAATTGTAAAAACACCCCTAACAAATACTCATGTCGGTCAAAATGGTCCTTTTGTCAACCTCTATACGTTAGAGTTAATAGAAATGCACACATTGCACGTAAAGTGTCATGTCAACTTCGATATGGCTTTTATAAGCTTGCTTAGGCAGCATTAGGGACCAAAATGAAGTCTGAAAAATAATATTAATTGTTTGTGACCGAATTGAAGGGATGAAAAACCCTTAACGTCTCCTTCTTCCCAATGTCTCCTTTCTCCATCATCTTCTTCCTTAGAAGATGGGAGGTGGGACTCAAATTCCTCAATCTTGACTACAAATTAAAAGAAAACCAGTCATGGTAGTTGGAGTACCTCCTTAGCATTGATGGTTAATGGTGTGTGATTATGCCATTGCGATTGAAAAATTGTTGTTAGAACCTAAAAAATATAGAGAAATTCAAGGAGGAAATTTTACATAAGTCTTTTCATGTCCACATCCATCAACTGCTTAATAAAATTATTCCAGACATGCATTGCTCAAAACCTATGAGCTACACCATACATCACCCCATGCATTGCTAGGGATAAGCTCATGTATCAGACCAACTAATTCTATTAGCCACAAAAAGATTAAGACATCAAATCGGTCCCAATAGATTTCATTAAACATCAAAATATATAGTAATTGAAAATATTTTAAATTAAATCAAAATAGTTCCTAAATGAGTATAAACAACATCAAAATAGTCCCTACAACCACTACTAGAACCAGTTTTCCTTTTTTTGCTCCTACCAGCAGGTGACTTCACTTTATTTCGATAACCAAATGCCACTCCCTTCTTCCTCCTATCAGCAGGTGACTTCACTAGTCTTTTACTTGCAACAACTAATACTCCTTTCCCCTTACCAATAGTTTATGCCCCCTGGTTTTCCCTTGCTCCATTACACATATCCATGTGAGCACCCTTCTCCGATAAAAAATACTCATTACATCGTCTCCATAGTTCTAAATCCAGCCCTTCCTACACACATTTCTCCCCTAACATGCTGCAATACTCACAAATTTCCCTTAAAAACATATATCCATTGGCAAAAATAGGAATAACAAAAGAAGTAAGAAATTTCAACTAAACTTAAACCATTACAAGAAAAAGACGGACAAATGTAAAATTCGTACCTTCAATGACATTATATTTGATGTAGAGACTATTTTGAACATTTTCAATCTTTAAATCTTTTTTATCACATGCATCAAAGTTGACATGACACTTAACGTGTCACATGTACACTTATGTTAGTTATAACAAACAAATATTAATAGAAGAACCATTTTAATCGACGTGGGTATTTGTCAGAAACAGTTTTGTAATTTTCTTTTTTTTTTAATGATCAATTTAACCGATCATATATTTTTTAAGCACCATTTTGAGGATTTTCTGTATATTAATTCTCATACAACAGACACGTCAGTTCTTAACTAGTATGGAAGATATTTATTTTTTGAATATTCATCCCCAAATTTCTCATTGACAAAATCGTGACTATAAGTAATAATAAATTAAAAAAAGATAGAAAAAGACTGAAAAGGAGTTGCCTCGTGGTGTCTAATCCTTGACTCCTTGGAATCACCTTTGCGTTACCAGTTTGGATTCTTTGGAATATTGACATGACATAGTAAATGCAATGACGGGGATAACCACATTTAATAATGCAATAATTGAAGTAAGGTTCACCCAATATAATAATAATAATAATAATAATAATAATAATAATAATAATAATAATAATAACCGTGATTATTTCTTACCATTTAATATTATTTATATATACAGATAAAGTATAAAAATTATACCCTTTAAAAATATTAAAAATTATTTTAAAAGCAATTATCACCCCTATGTAATAATTTTGAATTCTCATTCTCATAAAATTATATTGCACTCTTTTTATTTTATAAAAATCATGTGTCTTTCTTAAATTATAATTTGGCCATAAATTTTCACATTATAAAGTCATATTAATATTATTTATCATTTTAAATATTTATTCAATTGAAACTTATTATTAATTTACTATTTTATCAATATTAAATAATTGAATTATTTAAATTTTTTATTAAATTGATCGTTTATCTATTAAAATAATTTTTAAATTATTGAAAGGATATTTTTAAAAATTATTTTATACATATTCTTTATATTTTATTTTTTAATTATTTCATCTTTTATAAAATTATTCATGTAATGTACATTTTATACTTTCTACTGACTGAAACAATAACAGGGAAACAGAACAACAAAGATCTGTTTGGGACTTTGGGGTGGTAACTTGTATTGCATATTTTTATTTTTGATTATCAAATAAAAATTTTAAAATTAAATATATTTGACTAAAATGGTTTTTAATTGAATTTTAATACGAGAAGAGTGCTACCAACACACTTTTTAGCACACTCTTTTAACACATGCACTTCATGTGATTGGTTAAAACCAAATTAGGTATGTCACACTAAATTAGGTGGGTCTCACTCCCTACGTAGTGGGGCTATTAGACATATGTTTATTTATTGTTATAAAATGATTAATTAATTATATATAAAACTTAAGTTAAAATATTGCATAAAAATTAATATACACATATATGTTAACTTTACATGAAACAATAAAATATCAAGTAATATTAAATTTACTCGAGTTAGTTACATTTTATTATCATAATTATTTAGTATTGGTTACTATTTAGAAAAACTGAGAACCAATTCTAGAGAAATTTGTCTCCCTTTCAAAAATGGAGTAAATTTTCATAGTTACATTTTATTATCATAATTATTTTGTATCTGTTTGATTACTAGTTAGGAAAAGTGAGAATAATTTGACTGGAATTGATTTTAAATTACTTACAACTAACATGTTTCGTAAATGGACGATTCTACGGTGGACCAAAAATTTTATTTGGTCCACCTAGTCCAGCTTCCGTTTTTTCCTTATAAAAGGTGAATGAATAATCTTATTTTTTATTAAATAATATGTATATGACTATTTGAGTTTAATTTAAGGGAAAATATGAATTTACAATACAATCTATACTAATTTCATTGAGGATATATCAATTTAAAGTTGAAGGGCAAAATTTTACATTACACGGTAATATCGGATTGAGTTTTTATTATTTTCAAGTGATATTTCATAAAAGCAACTTGAAACCATTTTAATATCAATCATTAATAAAAATGGGCATTGAATTTGGTGATTAGGGATTTAAATTACTATATTTTTACATTTTCTGTTATTGATTTTATAAATTTATCAAAATCATTTCTGCCTAATCGTAAACCAAACTGACCCATAAGTGATCGTTAAATTTATAAAGGCCAATGTATTTTTATGAATTATTTCAAATATACTTTTTTTGTCTTTGGTCGAGAATCTCCCACAAACATAGTTGTGGGTTTAACTCATAGCTTGGAGAGGAATATACTTATTAATTACATTACATTAATAAAATAAATGACAATATATCTTAACTCAGAATTTATTTTCATAATTTCCTTGATAATTTAAAAAATCTCATATTTATAAATTACATATACTTATTTACTAATTTTGAATATTTTTATTCTTAAATTTTTTAATATTTTAAAATTAGTATGTATTGCATAAGATGGTTGTATAAGTTTTTTCTTTTATTTTTCGGCCAAAATATAGAATAGATTATATATATAGGAAAAATAAAACGTCACTAACCCCCTGATTGGTGATTATGGAAAAGGGGGAAGTGGAGTTGGGTGGGTAGAAATGCACCTCCTGCACTTGTTTGGTGAGCTAGTGAAAAAGGAGAGAAATAACAAAATTTGGTGGGCCCATCACATTTCCATGCTCTTTGCTAGAGAAAAGGAGAGAAATGACTGCTTTCACATTTCTCTTCTATTTCTCACTTGTTTCACTCACACCAAACAACCTACTTTCACATTTTTCTTCCATTTCTCACTTATTTCATTCACACCAAACAACCTTTATTTCTCCTCTATTTCATCTCTATTTCTCTTTTTCTCACTTCTCTTCTACTCATTTCTTTTCTCTCCATTTCTCTATTTCACCTCTAAGAAGAAAAATCAATAAATTGTTCCTCCAGCTCATCCCTATACCAAATTGTTGAGTCACTGTCTCACTTGCCTATCACGTCCCTATACTCCTAAAGTGCTTGATCGTGCCTGCTCGGTGGATCAAACCAAATAATACAAATAAGAAACAGCCAAACAGACAACGACCTTAAATACTCATGGGTTATATGAGTTATATATACTCCTTCAGATTGAAATCTAAATAAAAAATAATTCTTTTTTGGTTACAAAATAAAAAAAATCACGCTAATTAAAATATTAAGTAATTTTATTTAATTTTTTAATGTCATTTGAAAGTTAATTTTTTTCTTAGAGCGATATTATATGGCGTGACGTTTCAGAAACTTATAAAAGTCACGAATGATAGATAATCAATCATGGATTGATAATAATACACGAAGGAGAGTTGAAAACCAGAAGTGAACAATTTATTTAACACCACTTATTTTCATAATAAATTCCTGCCTAAAATTTCGAGCCACTAAGCATTGTTGTATTTTTCATACTACACTTTATAGATCATTTTAATTTTATTTGAACTTATTTTAAATGAGATTTTTTATCCATTTTAAAAGACACATTATTTATTAAATAAAATTATTGAAAAAAATATAAATTAAATAAAATATATTTTAAAATGATATCATTAAACAAAATTAAAAGAGTTAATTTTTTTTATATTTAGACTATCATATTTGTTTTTTTTTCTTATATTTTAGTGTGGAGGGAAGTATATAAAGAATTAAAGACAAATCCCCATCATTTTCCACTAGGTCCTCTCCACTATATTTTATTTAATTATATCCTGAACTTAGTGTTAAAAAATTTTAATTTCTACTAAGCATCTCCCACACCATGGCCCGTATGAAGAACTATGAGCACACCGCATATATTAATATACATATACACATATACATGTGTGTATATATATAGAGAGACTTAATAAATCAACGGAATTGTGTTCCAATTTAGTGAATGAATGAAATCTCTGCAGGAGAACTAACCTCGATACTAATATTTCTGATTTAAACAGAATTGTCTCCCAAAAGTACATGTAATTTACACATAAAAAGAGAAAAACTTGAAAAGAATGACCCAAAATCAACTTAATTAGATGATAAGGAAATGCTCCAATATATCTTCTTGGTTTCCGACGGCTAAAATTAGGAGAGATATACGCAAAACTCTTCTCTTTTATGAACCAGACAGACCTTTCAAAGTGTTGTTAATTAAAAAAAATTCAATCATTATTTTATACATAAATAAAAAAGTCTCTCACCCACCGCCACTTATTTTGTTGTGTCGTGTCCGTTCCTTTGCTTCATGTCTTGTTCATTTAATATAAGCTACAGCAAAACTTGATAATACAAGCCAATGGCATAAAAGTTTTATTTTTTTTTTTTGGTAGATCAATGGCATAAAAGTTGTATGTTTACCATTTTTTTTCTAAGGTTTGTACATTATTAATTTTTTAAGGTGTCATTTATTAACTTGTAACCTAAAAACGCATAAAAAAAAAGATACGCATAAAAAAAAAACTTGTCACCTAAAAAAGAATCTATTTATTAACTCTCACTAGAGAGCATTCCATGGAGAACAATAAAAGCAATTTTTTTAAAAAAAGTTTAGTATATTACACGTTACAAAATGAATTATTTTAAAATAGCCTCCAAAGTGCACACCACGCATTTTTCAATGAACTACATCCTTAATTAAAAATGTTGTCTACGTAAATAAATATTCTAAAACAAATACTCACAAATCATATAGTAATTAAATAGAACATTCTCACATTTGTTGTCAAGATGATTCTCTGCAATAAAAAATAATAACCTGATGTACGTGTAATCACGTTGTTGTTAAAGATTCATTCACGGAATACGACGATTCCAAGATACAACAAATCATTCCCAGAAATTAAGGTATTACAACTATAAGAGATAATAATTGTTTTGATCCAAGAACAATTTCAAAGATAGAGAAAGAGATGAGTGTGAGGCTCCTTCAGGTGGGTTAAGAAAAATAAAAAAGTTTATATAGTGAATAGAGATTTGACCAAATCAAAGTTCATATCCCATATTAAAAAATTTTGAAACACACAAAATATCCAACAATTAACATAGCTAGTAGCTTTAACGTTAGATAATGAATATAATGTAGTGGAAGAAAATGCAACATTACATAAGGTTACGGGTGGGAACAGGCCAGACCGTTCGTCGGGGGCTTACTACCCGGCATACATCAGGTCCAGGCCCAGGTCAGGCCAATTTATTAAATAGAACAGGCCAAGGCTTTTTCAAAAGCCTATATAGCAAAACAGGTCAGGCTTCAGGCCATTGAAAAAGCCTTTTAAGTCTATCAGGCCGGTCTATTTAACTAATTATAAATAAAATACTAATATTTTTTATATTGCTATTATTATTATAAAGATTTTTATTACTTTTCCTTATAATTATATATTTATTAGCTTGTATAAACATTTAAGTATGTTAAAAACTTGAGCCTATAACTTTATTCACATATATATATGCTATAATATATTCAAGTACCTTACTATAAAATAGGCTTTTAAACAGACTTTCAGGCCATGTCAGCCTTTAAATAGGCCAGGCCCAGACCATAAAATAAAGCCTATGTCAGGTAACAGGCCAGACTCAGGCCATGGATTTAAGGTGCAGGTTAGACTCAGGCCTCGGAAAGCCTAGCTCGGCTCGACCTATTCCCACCCCTACGTAAGGTTACCCAGAAGATAATTTCTATTGTACCCATATGATTTTGGTACCCTTAATTGTTTAACCAATGGAAAAGTGATGAGTTTCTTTTAATTATGGCATTTAATACTATTTACAGTTCTACCCGAAAAGATTCTCATTCACTTTGAGAAAACATTTTTTTTTCATATCCTACATTTCAGTTTTAATCACCAACGATGTCAACTTGTTTTCATTTTATTACTTGTTCAAGAGTTTTGTATAAAAATGGTGGATTATAGCATGGACCCTAAATCTTTTAGTCCATGGTGGACCATTTATTTTCAACCGTAGATTTATTATATTCAATTAGACGGTTACGATATTTACTGACTGTGGTTGGTAAAAAATGAATCCCTCTTTAATTTGTTTATTTCCACAGGACTTTACCAAATCACACATTTGCCCCATTTTGGAATTAGTCTTTTAGATTGACTCGAATGATTGTAGAATAGGTTAGTGCCCCATTTTGTAGTAGCCATATGAACCCTAGATCCGAAGTGTGTTAAGGTAGATGTGGTTGATTGCACATCGTAGGTCGTCTCTGGTTTGAGGTGGGAACGTTTCGTTGATAGTGGGGTTGGGCGTGATTTGTGGAAGTTCAGATCGGAACACAGTTAAGGCACAACTATCAGAGTAGATTAAGTGTTTGGGCTATTTTGTGTGCTGGGCATGAGGCAGTGTTTTAGCAGTGCATCGTATTTTTTCCCCGATTTGAGGTGGGAACGATTCATTGATAGTGCTGATCGGCGTGGTTTTGTAATTCTCAGATCTGAACATCGTTAAGGCTGAGCTCTCACAGCAGTAATTGATTTAGGGCCAGTGTGTTTGATGGGCATTCGGCAGTGAGTGACGATATTTGCAAACCCCATGTACATCGTCCTTCTCAAATGTATCTGTAACTAGAGGCAGATCGGAGATTAGCTTTTCGAATCTTTACGAATACTGGAGACAGATTCCGGACCCTCGAAACCACCGTGAGAATACAATTTTTTCTTCAATCCTTCTATCGAAATTTAGTTCCGAACTTAGCACGGGTTAGCAATGGCTGCTGAAGAAGTAGTTTTAGGGTTCTCTCAACACTCAGAAAAAGACACACGAAGAATGAAATATAACTAGACGCTGCATTTCAAGGTTCAGATACAAAACGTTGCGTTTTGGTTGGGCTTCAATGGTAAATACAGATTCTTCTGGGCCATCATAAAATTAATAAACTTTGAACACTTTTTCATTTTCACCGTGGTAAAAATAAATGGTCCACCGTGGACCAAAAGATTATGGGTCCATGCTATAATCCACCATAAAAAATAGTTAAATCAATAAAACTTTGTTCTTACTGTTTCATGTATAGAGCTTGAAAACAAGAAACAAAATAATGTTTTTATAATTAAAATTGATTTTTTAATTAAAACTAAAAACTAAAAAATAAAAACAAAAATGATTCCTCAAAGCAAACGATGTTGTTAACCTTTTTACTCTGATCTTTTAAAAATAAATTTTCTTATAAAATTTAAAATTCGGTTTATTATTTATTTAAAAACAATTATTTTAATTTTAAAGTAAAAAATAAAAAAAAACACATATTTTTAATTTAGAGGAACATGTTTCGACTCACTCTTGTATGCTTTTTTTTATTTTTGGTTTGATTTCGGGACACCGTTTAATGAAGAAGATGAGGGCATGGATATTTTAGAAAAAAATGTAAGAAAAAAGGTTACATATTGGTCCCATACTTGCAGACTACATAATCATGAATGAATAGAGGGCATGAGGGAGAAAACAACACTCTTAGGGCTCTTTAATTAGTGTGTGATTCTAATTTTAGTTTTAGTTTTAATCCAGTAAATTACAATCTTCACTTTAAAAAAATTAAATTAATAAAAATTTTAAATATAAAAGAACAATATATTAAATAGACTAGGGAGAATGTAATATTTGAAAATTTAATTATAAAACTATAAACATTTAATAGTTAATTATAGTTAAATGTTATTCTTTATCTATTGTTCACAAAATCAACGATACCTAAATCCATTATTTTGCATGGATATCGTAGCAAGACACTACAAGAATTTTGGTTTTTAGCGACAGTTATTCTGCGACGGCCCCGTGCCGTCATTAGTAGCAACGACCCGGTCGTAGGATCATATAGCCACCCCCTATTTTTGTCCCCTCACTCCGTTTATTTTGAAAAATTGACTGATTAAAACGTTCCTCTCCTTCATAGGATCATTTTAAACCGATCAGTTTTCAAAATAGTTGCCCGTAGGTGACGCTAGAGCTCGTTCCAGAGTTATTCCCTTTTTCGGAGTCACAACAAGTAAATTTTTTTAAAGCTTTATTAATTTATTAATTTGATATAGGAATTAGGTTTTAAAGCTTTTATTTGTTTTATTAATTTATTAATGTGATATGGGAATTAGGTTTATTTATAATTAATAGTTTATTTGTAGTTAGTTTTTTATTAATTTATTTATTTGTAATTGGGTCTATTTGTAATTAATAATTTATTTATAAATAGTTTATTTATAATTAATAGTTTAATTAATTTTTTTATATTTAGGTTTATTTGTTTCATTAATTTATTAATGTGATATAGGAATTAGGTTTATTTGTATATAATAGTTCATTTAATTTATTTGTAATTATTAGTTTATTTATTTCATTAATTTATTAGTAATTATTTAATTTATTAGTAATTAGTAATGAGTAATTACTTTTTCTAATTTATTAAATTATTTATTTTTTATATAGCATCAATAGTAATTATAATTAGTTTTTTTAATTTTATTAGTAATTAGTATACTAGTAATTATTGTATTATATAATTAGTATATTACTGATATGTTATTGGTTTTTTTAATTTATATAATTATGTATTTGTTATATAATGTCTATAGAGATTAGTGCTCAGGATGCGTGGTAGAGGTGGAGAGAAGATCCCACCGAGTAGAGGGAGGTCCATCCCTCCGGGCGAGCTACGACAACAGGCAGCTCGCGCGATGCGATAGAGGGCCAACCTCTTTCACTCACGCTCTAATCAGATGTCGAAGCATCCATTTAATTTAGCGCACGTTGGCAGGCGCCATGTAGACTTCTTCTTCTTCCTCCCCTTCACCATCTGCTCCGATGCAGTTCGATGGTATGAGGTTCATCCCGACACCGGGATTAGTTATGATGCCTCCAATGCAAGAGGACGATGTGTCGGACCTAGACGCTGACGACGCTAGCTCAAGATGCTGACCAAGAGTTTGATGAGGAGCCAGCTCGGTTCCAGGGTGCTGGCTCAAGCAGACCTCATGAGGCAGACGCTCGGGGCCGAGTTATTATCCGACCATTTGGCAAGGGGGTGAGTTTGTTTTTCTTCTTCTTTAGAATCGATATTAATATTGAATCTTTAATTGTTTTAATTGTTAATATTGAATATTTTATTTTGCAGATGTGTGCCTAACGCCCTACCTATAGCGGCCATTGGTCATGCAATCCGTTCGCAGTTCTGGGGTCCTCACTACCTTTGGGAGGTCACCCCGAAGGATGTTAAGGATAGGTGGTGGGAGGAGATCACGGTAATTAAAAACCATATCCACTATACTTTTTTTCTTAAGACATGTCAATTTGGCAGGACTTACCATATTTTTATTTTTCAGAGCTGGGTTACTTGGAACCTTTCTGATGAGGCCCAAATCAAGAAGGTGTACGAGCAGAGGGTTGCTCGTCGCCTTCAAGATATGATGAACAAGGTTCGGAAGGCTGGGAAGAGGCCCACGTGGTGTGGTGATGAGGCCGCCTGGTAGGGTCTTTTGGCCTACTAGGACTCTGCGGAATTCAAGGGGAAGTCCACTCGTAACAAGAGCAACCGGGCTTCTCAATGCGGGGGAGCAGTCCACACCACGGGCCATAGGGTGACTAGGGTCAACCATGAGGTTGCGTTGGATATGGTATGTATAAACAAACACTCTTCTGAATTATATTTCTATTTGTTGTTAAATTAATTAATTTGTGTAAATTTCATGTGCAGCGACGACAGCTTGGGTGGGAGGTCGAGCTGGACGAGTTCTTTGCTGCCACCCACGCCAAAAAGGGTGGTGGCTGGGTAGATGACCGAGCCCGGTCCACCTATGTAAGTGTTTGTTTATAAGTGTTTTTTAATATAATTTCATATTTATGCAATTGAATATATAACTAATAACTACTTTTACTTTTACCTCGACAGACAAATTACAAGGAGCGCCTGAGGGAGGTGGAGTCACAAATGTGGGACACCTCAATGACTAATGCCTCCACCAAGCTGGAGATCTGGAAGGATGTTGCGGGTGGTAAGACCCGAGGCTGTTATTATGGTACCGGGGACTTGGCCTCCAACATTTGTCCAGGTGTGACCGGCTTGACTCAAGAGTTCCGCCCTCCTGGGCTCACCCGGGCGAGAGTACTGACGGGTCTGGGTCACGACATTCTACTGAGGAGGCGCTGCAGCAGGAAGTAAATGAAGCAAGGCAGGAGTCTCTCCAAGCCAAAGCGAAAGCTGTAGAGTTGGAGGATGAGTTAGCACCACTCCGATGACAAATGCAACAGATCCTGGACGCTCAGGCTGCAGGTCAGGCTCCAGCTCAGGCTCAGGCACAGCCGCACCCCAATTATGATCCTGCCATGGATGACCAATCGGTGGATAATGAGGATGACCAGCCCAGTACCCCACAGCCCCAACGCCGCCACCACCATTGATTTCTTTATGTTTATGTTTTATTGTATTATTTTTTAACATAGTTTGTGTATATATTATATATATGTTTTTTTAGTGTTGTTTTTATAATTTTAAATTTAATAAATAATAATTTATTAAAATATAATAAATAATATTAAATTTAACTTCTTTTAAAAAAATTACCTGTAGCGACGGTCGTGCCCGTCACTACAGCCGTCTCTAGGTAAAAAAAATAAAAAAAAGAATTATTCTTAGCGACGACCATGTTTTTAAGGACGGCTTTAGCGACGGCTGAGTCGTCTCTAGGTAGCAACGACTCACTTTCCTCGTCGTCGCTGTATTTACGATGATCTACTTAGCGACATCCATGTGGCCGTCGCTACGCAGCCTGTAGAGACGGCTTTTCCTTGTGTAGCGATGGTCGGAGGCCATCGCTAAAAATGAATATTCTTGTAGTGAGACCCTAAATAGAATATAACCAAATAGAACGAAATAAGACAAATAATGTAACATGGTGGGGGCAGTATCAGTGGTGGTGATGGCATGGAAATGTAGAGTGGTAGTGGATGGTGTTGAGTAACGATAATAGTGGTGGGAGACGGGCAGGGACGATGATTGACAGTGTCTGACGGAAGTGGCAATGGTGGGGTGTCAGATCGACGGTGGCAATGACAAAGGGTTTTGGATTCTGGTGACATTAATGATGGAAGATGTTGAACAGTGGGGGGCGACGATGGTGAATGGTGTTTGATGGTAGCGACAACGATTAATGGGCTTGTCAAAAAGTTATCGTTGTGGTAGGGGTAAAGGATGTCAGGTGGTCATAATGGTAGAGATAGAGGGTGTTGGGTTAAAGTGACAGCGATTGAGTGTGCTAATAGAAGTGGATGATGTTGGCGGTGGTGACAACCCTCAAGGGTGTAAAGTATATGCAAATGTTGACTATAAGATACACACACACACACACACTACAAGAATGCACGTTTTTAGACGCGAAAACGTAGCGACGACCATGCACCGTCACTACAGCATTAAATGCGCAACTCAATGCATAGTTGTGCCATTAATACGTTGTGACGGCCAGGCCATCGCTATGTTTCGCATTGTAGCGACGGTCAGGTCGTGGCTACACTGAAAATACTAGTTATTTTTTTAAAATTAAAAAAATATACGTAGCGACGACCAAGCAGTTACTACGTTTTAAATTAAAAATTAAAATTGGCGCGTCAGAGAAATTTTTTAACGTAATGACGGCTAGGTCGTCGCTAAGTTTAAAGCTTACGCGCAAAACCCCTTCCCCCTCCCTTCTTCTTCTTCCTCATTCCTCCTTTCCCCCGGCCACCTCTTTCCTCTCTCCCTCTCCCTCGTTCATTTTCAAGTCCTCACCGATTAAACATCCTCACTCATTTATAGGTTCATTTTGAACCAATCAGAATCTCTGTTATAGTTGCCACTTTGTCCCTCTTCCCTCTTCCTCCTTCGCCGTCCACCACCACCTGTCGTCGTTTAGATAATTATTTAATTAATTAATATTTTTTAATTTTAGTTATATAATTAGGTAGTTAGTTTTTTAATTATTTAAGTAGTTATTTTAGTTATATAGGTATTTAATTATATAGGTAGTTATTTAGTAATTATTAGTAATTAGTATGTATTAATAGTAATTATTTGCAAACAAATTATTAGGTATTATTATTAGTAATTAATTATTAGTTATTAATTATTAATTAGTAGTAATTAGTAATTATTAATGATTATAGATAATAGAAATAATTTATATAGTTATATTAATTAAATGATTTATTTAGTAATAATTTAATTGGTATTAGTTTGTATGCTATTTAATTTAAATTCGTTAAAATTATGTTATTATGTAGTTATTTATTTAATTTTTAGGTATGTTTTTAATATTTAATTTAACCTTATTAAAATTAGGTAAATATGCCTCGTATCCGTGGTAAAGATGGACAGAAGATCCCACCGATTAGAGGGAGGTCCATCCCTCCGGGCGAGCTTGCTGCACAGGCAGGTCGCTTACGTCGGAATAGCAACATCTCTCTCCCTTAGCAGCTGCCAGAGCAGCCTTCTTCCTCTGCCCCTGCATCGTACGTGGTGCTCATCCTTGCAGAGGTTGCACAACCTAGTGCATCAGCTGCAGCCTTCATGGAGCTGATGAGGTTCATCCCTACTTCGGGATATCAGGAGGCTGCCCCCGAGGTAGGTCATCAGTTGCCAGAGGATGACCCACCACATATTTTTTATTCGGAGGGTGAGGGCCACCCCCAGGATAACATTGATAAGGAGGCTGACCCCGAGCCTGATGTACAACAACCTCCGCACCTGGGTGCCAGCTCCAATGTCGATCATGAGCGGGACCCTCACGGTAGGGTTATCATCCATAAGAGGGTGAGTTTCTACAATTTTTTATTTCTTTAATATTTTGAGTTTTTATAAGTTGCAGTGTTAACGTTGAATTTCTTTATTTTGCAGTTGGACATCTAGCAACCCTCATCGTAGCCATTGGTCATACGATTAGATCACAATTCCGGGATCGCACTATTTGTGGGAGGTCACCCCGAATGAGTAATTTTTTTCTATTCGCCATTTAATGAGTAATTAATAAAATTTTCATTCGTAACATATTATCCACTTACTTAAATTATGATTAGTTGATTACGTTCTTTATTCCGGCAAAAAAAAAATCGTACTTTCATTCAGTTTTTGAAACTCTATTCTTATAAAATATTACAATTATAAACTATAAATAAGTGTACGACATTATTTATAGTTTGCAAAGTAAATTATCCATGCGAACAAATATCCTAAACTCTACCAACATAGTTGGTTGCTTAATTCTCTCACTTATTAAGTAAGGTTTCAGGTTCGAGTCTTGTGGATGGAAAAAGTCCCTGCTGGGAGAGCTATCCCCACCATGATGTGATGTTCCCGACTCAAACAGAATTGCCTCCCGTAGAGGATACTTGTGATTAAAAAAAAATCCTAAACTCTTTTCCCTTTTTCTCTTTCCTCAACTTGTTAATGTCACTGTACCAAATTTTAAAGAGTAAATTAACAAATCAGTCCCTGACTTTGTAGGGACTATTTCGTCCCTGACTTTTCTAAAGTAGCACTTTAGTCCATACTTTATTAAAAAACATGTATTTTAGTCCTTATTTTATTAAAAAACGTGCACTTTAGTGATTCACTTTATTGAAAAACATGTAATTTGTGCATGTTTTAACAAAGTTAGGGACTAAAGTGCTATTTTAGAAAAGTCAGGGACGAAACTGCATGGTCCCCACAGAGTCAGGGACTGGTTTGTTAGTTTACTCTTTTTAACCTTTCCCATCAACTTTAAAATTTTAGAATATGAAATAAAGACTTTGTGTGAAGTCTAAATGTTAATAAAAAACGTGTTTAAAAGTTTTTTCATCTTTTAAAGTTTCAAAATTAAAAAAAGACGTCCAAAATGAATTACTGTCATGGTAAGAGAAAAGAAGTCATTGGTTGACTCATTTATATTGATCACTATATAAATATATATATATATATATATATATATACATATATATATTAATCTCTTTAAAAAGAGAGAGTGTAATTTTTTGAAACAGCCCGTTTATTTAAAATTATTTCTTAGAAGAGTCACTTTTTTAAAAAAATCACTTAAAAGAATTTTTAAGATGTTTGTCTAAACTTTTTTTTCAAGAAACAGAATCAGAAAATAACTAGTTTTCTGCTTTTTTAAGAAGCAATTTAGAGTTGCTTCTTGAAAAAAAAAACAGTTAAAATAGAAGGGAAAGAAAACTTTTTAACAGTGTAAAAGCATTTATTGTGACAAATAAAGTATTTTTTATGATTATAGCCAAACGAAAATTTATTTCTGATTATACAAAAATCTCTAAATTAAAATTAATTTTTTAAACAATTTAAAAAAATATTTTTTTAGCACAATAAACTAGCCCATAAACCATCAGTACTGTACATTAAACATTTATGATACAATGAAAGAATAATTTACTCTATTTTACTAAGATTTCACGCGCAACATATGAAAAAACAGAAAAAGTTAGCCATAAAAGAGCTAATTTTGTATATGAAAAAAAAAACCCACCGAAAAAGTTAACTTAACCATTATGTTGATGTTTTTGTCTCAAATAAAATTACTTCTCATGGAAAATATACCTATGATCTAGATAAAAAAAGTATTCTAAAATACATAGTAAATTAATCTAAGAAATAATTAAAAATATTCTATAATAGTAGTAAAATAGAAATATTTTGCTAATATTCTGAGATATATTTTCTAATAAATTTAAATTTTTTGAAAGTATATATTTTGGGGCTTTGGCTGCTTGTGAGTTATGAGATAATGATGGCATAGATTGTACAGTTGCAATTGCAACTTGCAAGTGTAGTCACTAGTCAGGTAGAGTAGGTGCTGGGACAGCATATGATATAATAACAACATAAATGACTACGGCCTCTGTCTCTGGTTAAGGTCCTCGAAGGATGGGTGCCCGATTTTTACGTCAATTTGGCAAACTAGCCATCATTATTACATACTGATACTGAAACGTGGTCTTTGTTTTTTTTACCTATAAAGGAGTTTGTTTTTCTGTATTTTTCCTAAAAAAATATGATATTATAAATTTTAGGGTTAAAAAATATATTTTAAGTCCCTAAAATATATTGGTTAAAACTCTACACATGATTGATCTTTTGTTCTTTAGCTTGATTTTGGGTGTCTTGGTTTCTTTGGTTTTGGTATTTATATTATGGGTTGGAGTACTCCTTATACTCCTTTTTAATTCATTTAATTTTACTTAGAAAAAAAGTCCCCGAAATATAATCGAGATTTAGTTTTAGTCTCTGTAATTTAAAACCACTTAAATCGGTGGTTTTGGTCCCTCAAAAATTTAAAATACACATATTTATTCCTTATTTCCTAGTTTTAGTACATATTTTGCTATGAATTAATTACAAATCTTAATTGATAAGGACTAAATTGATGTATTTTTAATTTGTGAAGGATCAAACACTATACCAAATTAAAAAAAAAAGGCCATGTACATCATAAAAGGGCGCTTCCGTGCGCACTAATAGAAACTGCTCTTATAGGATCATTGAGAGAAAGACGTTTCTAAAAACGCCCTGACGGAAGTCCGTTCAGGGCGTTTAAAAAAACACGGAAGCGCCCTGATTTTTGTAAACAAGGGTGCTCCTGGTGAGCGCGCCCTAAGCATCCTATTTTTATTTCTTAGTGAGGGCGCTCTAGGAGAGCGCCCTCGGTTATTATTATTTAAAAAAACAAAAATTTTGAATTTCAGATAGCGAAAAAAAGGAAGGAACAAAAAAATGGTAAAAATTCAAAAAAAAAATTCCCTCTGCTTGTTGGTCCTTCTGTTACCACTGAGATCTCTCCCACCACTCACCATGGTCCTCATCAGAAAGGGCCACAAACTAAGCACCGTAAGAACTCTTGCCACTGCATACAGATGGAACAGTTTCGTTAAGACTAATCAGCACAAATAAGCAAAATAAAATGAACTACTAATCGTGTGACATGACTCTCATGTAACTGCGACTCGCCAACAGCTATCGCGCCTCGCTCGCCACTGCCTTTACCACCGCGCTGCAAAGGGAAGATAGGAGTAGCGACCACCGCGCTATGAAGGGGAAGATGGAGAGATATGAGAGAAAGAAGGAGACAGGTGGACCGAGAGAGAAGAAGATGAATGGCGAGAGAAATCCAATCTTTAGAAAAACAGAGAAAAAAATTAGAGAGAAAGAGGAAGGATGAGATGAGAGAATAGGGAGGGGGAATCGTGAAAAACAGAGAGAGAAGGGGGATGAGGCGGTTAGGGTTGAGAGTGTGAGTGAGAGTGAGAGTGAGAGTGTGGGAGCTTCAGACGCGTGCGGGAGGGAAAATTTAAACAGAATTGGATTTTTAATTAGCAAGGAGGGCGCTCACAGGGAGCGCCCTCAATTCCATAATTTTTTTAAAAAAAGAAAAAATTATTGTGGCAAAAAGGGCGCTCACAGGGAGCGCCCTATTAAAAATCACGAAAGCGCCCTCAGGAGCACCCTCAATTCCAGAATTTAAAAAAAAAGAAAAAATTATGGTGGCAAAGAGGGCGCTCACTGTGAGCGCCCTATTAAAAAACACGGAAACGCCCTCAATTCTAGAATTTAAAAAAATTATGGTGGCAAAGAGGGCGCTCACAGGGAGCGCCCTATTAAAAACACGGAAGCGCCCTCAATTCCAGAATTAAAAAGAAAAAATTATGGTGGCAAAGAGGGCGCTCAAAGGGAGCGCCCTAATTTTTACTAATAAGGGCACTCCAGCCCAAATTTTAAGCGCCCTCATTTTAAAACGACCATTTTAGGCGCTAACTAACACGGGAGCACCCTTAAGCTAGTGCTCTTATATCATAAATTTGACGTAGTGAAAACTACCAAGTTTAAATTACAGGGACTAAAACCAAATCTCGACTATATTTCGAGTATACTGAAAACATATTTAACCCTAAATTTTATCTTAAAAGCTTATAGAGTTACAATAAAATTTCAAAAAATTAAATTCATATACTTACAGAGCTATAAACTGAAGTAAATATAGACTAACTGTAATTTTTTTGTTAGTTTTTATTTTTTTAATGTAATTCGACAACATTTGAAATAAAATTTAGTACCCAACTGTGTGCCCCATCTTTTTTTTTCTCAAAGAGATTCCAACCATGATTGCTTTCATTTTAGCAACGTTAACCTACAAAACAAATCTCCCAGCCACCCGTGTCCTTAATTAGAGAACAACGATCTGATGTGGGAAAAGGCAATGGTCGCTTAATTTTATTTTAATCACATGTATTCTTTTTTTTTTAGACAAAAATCACATGTATTCTTACTTTTTAATCACAGTTAAAATTCCTTATTCAATTAATGAAGATTGAATTTGGAATTTTTTTCTATAATCATATCTCTCGCGGTCTCGCGTTAGTAATTGAGTCACAAGTAGGGGTGGGAATAAGTCAGGCCACCGACAGGGGCCTATGGCCTGACCTAATTAAAGCCTAGTCTGGCCTAGCCTGTTTAATAAAAAGGTCAGGTTTAAACATTTTAAAAAGCTTATTTAAATAAAGAGGCTAGACTTAGGCCAACTCACAAGCCCACAAAGCCTAATAGACCGACATATTTATATTTAAAAATTAATAAATATATTAAAATTATATAAATATTAATTACTTATAACTTATAAGTTATAACAAATTTGAATACACTTAATATTATTATATTAGTATATATCTATAATTTGTAAATTATTTTTATATTTTATTTGTTTGTATTGGTTTGGGTTAAAGATTTTGCAGGCCCAATATCATGTATTTTAGTATTGAGTATGGACTAAGATGTTAAATAAGAAAAACCAGGATTCATGCAGTTTTTTGGGCTTAGTAATCGATTTATTATCCATTTTCATATAAAGGCCTTTAAATAGGCTAATAGGTCAGGTCAAGCCAAGCCAGGCCTAAAAAAACCTATCATAGGTAATAGGTCAGACTTAGGCCTTGAATTTATAAAATAGGTCAGGTCTATTTAATGAAAGTCTAGTCTGGCCTAGCCTATTCCCACCCTCGACCTCACAACTCTTAATGACTACTTGATTTAGCATATATTTATAAAATAATATATTCTGTGTAATTTTAGGAATTAAAATATTATATATTGGGATTAATATGCCCTCACTTGAATTTTTAGAAGAAATATGTTAACAGCGTATATGTTCGATCATAATTAAAAATTTAAAGTGATAACCTGTTAACTTATTTTTTTCCTAAAAAAATAAGGGATAATGCATTAGCAATGAATTCGTACATAATAAATTTAAAGTTATAGTTATTAACACACTTTTTTTGAAAAATAAGTGGGAGTACGTACGCTAATAATTGTATTATATATTATTATATCACATTTTTAAATTGAGAATGATTAAGTATAAAATGTGTGCTAAATTACGGATTCTGTTTAAGATTTTTTTAAAAAAAATTACCAAATTAAAAAGGAAAAGGTAGATTAAATTACCTAAAACAATAAAAATGATTAAATATTATAAAAAATGTAAAGATTTTATAAAATATTCATCTTACGAGTTGATATGAGTTATTTTATTAAAATAATAGGCGATTCCCGTTATCCAAACTTATATTTGAAATTCTCCAACTATAAAACAAAAGAGGCGCTGAACCATATATTGGATGTTTGTTTATATATATTGAGAAAGTGTCATACTGTCATCTTCTCATTCCGGTCACGGTCTTGGAATGACTTGAATGCACTGATGATCATGAGGTATGTGCTCACTTCTAACCTGCAGCTTATCATGTGGTCGGCTATTGCCTAACATCCATGATATAACACGTTCGTTAGTACGATAAATATACATATATACTTTTTTTTAATTTATTTATTTTTTACAGATCAGTCTTACCATTTTCTCACCTCGCATGTATAAGAAACTAGTATCTATCGAAGCATTAGCAAACACACAATTAAGCTTGATCATATTTATGTATTATTGAAATAATATTAAACACGTGCATGTATATATATATATATATATATATTGATTAGAGTTAATAAAAAATATAATTTGTTATTTAAAAGTGACAAATTGTAGTACTTTGATCCCTCAAGTAATTGGTATTCAAATATATAAACTTTCCATAAATATATTCATTATTTTATCAAGTAGGTAACATGTTACATTGTAATTGTAAGTACTACAATAAAAATGACTTTTGAGTGCATTTTCAAACTCACTTAAAGTGCAGTTGGAACTGCAATTAAAATCAAGTATATACCACTTGAAATTAAGCACTCGATGGTATTCAATATAAAAATAATTTATATAAAGCTTAATTAATGTTACATATGTGTATTTTATATGGCAATTAACTTATTACACATTATTAATTAATAGTAATTGATGGATCTAAATTGTGAAGACGGATGGACGAATCCAATAAGGCTAGTGGAGTCCTTGTTTTATTAGGTGCTAAAAGATGTGTTTACATATATACTAATAGTATTTTTTTTTTAAAAAAGTTAATAACTACTTAATAAATAACATTAGTATTTCAGAAGTCACCAGATATTTTTTCTTAATTTTAAGGGAAAATTGCACTCACCTCCCCTGAGGTTTGTCTAAATGACAAATACCTCCCCTCTAGTTTTTGAAATGCACTCACCTCCCTTGCCTAAAATGATATGATAAAAACACTCATACTTAATTGTGGATATTTGCCGATATACTAGCGATGAGTACCCGCATATTTATTATACTACTTATCCCGAGGGTACTGCATAGTCATTAAAATTTTTTTTCCTATAAATTTTGAATTCTTAAATATTAATGAATACTCGTGAATATCCATTACCCGCATGGTAGCTGTTAATTTTAGTAGGTATGGATACGGATAGTGTATAATTTGTTATGCCTCATTAATATCCCTAGATAATCCTCACAATGTCAATGAGAAGGGAGATTTATGTATTTCAAAAACTAGAGGGGAGGTCTTTGTCATTTAGACAAACCTCAAGGGAGGTGAGTGTAATTTTCCCTAATTTTAATCAATGAATGGTTGATTCAGGTGATATAAATTTAATTTCTTTAAGTAATTTAGATTCAAGTGTTATGTATAAAAAATATTTATTCAGAGAATTAGTCTCATCTTAATGTAAATGTTACTAAAATAAGATTGTTTCTCACAAAGAATTAGTCTTCTGTGTTTGCACACCTTCCATCCTCACATGGTTCTATTTATTTTTTTTGTTTTTACTTTTATCTTATAGAGAGATTATTTTCAAATTTGAAAGCTTTAAGATTGATAAGGGGATTCTTTTAAGTTTCGTAAAAATCATAACTTGGGAATCTTAGATTGTAATGTTTGGTAATTCTTTAACAACACATTTTCAGAAAACTAACATGAAAACTAACATTTACATGAATGTGTTTTAATTAAGGACTTGGATTCTCTCTAGTTATTTAGCTTTTCCAATAAAACTTAATTACAAACTAACTATAGAATCACTGGTAATTAAAATTCATAACTAATATCTAATTATTACATAACTAGTTTTGTTGGAGAGGCAAAACCACTAGACAAAATCTTTACACTTTAATTAAGATTATTGACAAAGCATTCACAAAGAGAAGGTGGGAATCTAATATTCCTACAAAGGAGGAAACTTTTCTATAATATAAAACTATACAATTATTCCCTCTTGTGTACGTCCTAGTCCAACACCCCACCAACACAACCCGAATCGCCATGAATTGTAATCCATCATAAAAAGTAAAAACAACCCTTTCATCAAAATTTATTTTCCTAAAAAGATATAAACCAATCCTATTATTCTTATTATGGGACTAACCTTGCAATCATCTATCTTAATTAAAAATAATAATTGTACTTTTCATTCCTCTAATTTAAAATGTGTAATTTTGATCCCTTATATTTTTAAGCAAATTAAATAAATTTTATGCATTTGTCAATTATTTTTTACATAAAACTCTCAAATTAAAAGAGCACAAATTGTCACTTTTAGAGAGTAAATTATATATTATCTCTATTAATTTATAAAGACATCATTTCGTGTCGATATCACAGTTTTCGTTATTAGATTATAATTGATTTTTTTGAATTTTTTTGTTGGCGCTCTAATCTTATCATTTACTCTAAGTTTATTTCCATTCCAATATCTCCTTTTATTTACTATTCATATATTTTAAGTGGGTCTCATTGATATATAATTTATTTCAATTTTTTAATAATTTAAACATATTTTCTCTCCAATCTAACATCTAAAAATTCAACTAATTAATTATGGATCCACACTTTATATCGGTGCTTATATAATCACAGAATTTAATGGTGTCTTTATTTTAAGCATCAGTTCTTACCTAATAAACTTATTGATAAAGATTGATGCTCTAAATATATGAAAATTAGAATATATGAATTCCAAAAAAAATGTATAAAACATTTTCCATATTAGTGAGTCCGAAATTATTATACAAGAAGTCTCATGGGATTTATAAGTGATAAATATCTATTAATTATTAATGTAATATTTAAAGTTATAATAAATACAACTATACACATATAATATATTGAAGTGATTACCGTCATACATATATAAAAGAAATAAAAACTTTCACAAATTTTGTTAGGTATCCATATATAGTGTTGTTTTCTAATTAAAATAAATATTTAATTATCTTTTACAACTCAACTACAAGAAAATTAAAGGGGTGAAGTGGCAAAAACACGCACTCACGTTTGTATACAACAATTACATATTCACACTCATTTTTTCTTAACACTTACCCAACACCCTTATTTATTTATTTTTTTTCCTTCTCTTTCTTGGTGTGTGTTTAGTAGTGTGGGAGAAAAGTGTCACAAAGAACTAAAATTGTCTTGTCTATTTTATCGTTAAAAAATATTGTACACGCGCGAGTGATCTATTTCTTTAAAAAAAATCACTCATTTATTGACTCAGAAGTTGTGTGAAATAGTTTATTAATTTGTACATATATTATTATTTGTGTGTGCATTATTGTGCTGGCTTCCTTAGGGTACTAGGATGTAACCATTTGGAGTCTGTATAGATCCCCCCAAAGAGGACCACTTCAATAGTGCATTTAAAGTCTAACGTGAATGTTCCGTGATTCAGGAGATCTCCCATGTGTTCAACTTACTTTTTTGTCATGTAAATAATAAATTAACGAAAACATAGATACATATATCGACCCAATCTTGAATCTTTACTAACGACTAAAGCAAATTATAAAAAATAAATAATTCTAATCTCCTTTCTATTTTGCACTCTCAACACAAAATTCCTCCAATTTTTAAAGTATATTACACTTAAACTCAATTTTTATGATACATTTAATAAAAATTTTAGTCAATAGTCAACAATTATCTTTTATATTAAATTGATCAAAATATCCTTACTAACTATGAATTTTCTTCACTATATAAAAATTCCTCAATTTTTAAGTTTTACACAAACTCCTTATATTTTATAAATATATTATTCTTTTTCTTTTGTGTCGGTGAATAAAAGAAAACACAAAAAAATAACATCAAACAATATTTTTCAAATACATTATTTTGAATAACAAACATCACAGTTTTATACCAGCAAAGCAAAGAAATTTATTTTTAAAATTTTCATAATGAAAATTTAATTAAAAACTTAGAAACTAATAAAATGAACCAAAATAAGTTATTAAGATTAATTTTTGAAGTATTAATAGATAAAATAAATAAATTTACTAAGATGGATCTTAATAAAAAAACCTCATAAATTATCAAAAAACTTAATATTTAAAATAATAAACGCTATGTTAGCGAGAAAAAAGGAGAATGAAAAGAATAAATTTTGCGTGAGAAAAACGAAAATTTTCACGTCGTTATTGCATTTATCAATTATGATAATTCAATTAGAAATGAAGGGGGTGTCGCGATGGTAATGTTGGGTTTTTTAATAAATAATAAAAAATTATATTAATTGGAGGTTTTGTGTAGGTTTTTAAAATATAGGGGGTTTTGTGTTGGAAATGTAAAATGGAGGAAAGGTTGGAGTAATTTACTCAATTATAAAATGGGGGCTATTCCTAAGAAATAAAAGCCTCACATAACATATTTATTAAAAAATAAAAATTTATTTTTAAAAAATGAAAGTTATGTTAAATTGAGAAAACTTTTTTTTATTAGAAAAAATATTTTTAATTACTATCTATCAACTAATAGTTAATAATATTTTTTATATTTGATATAAAAAATTCATTAATTTTAATATATAAGATATATATTTATAGAAAATTTGAGGCCTTGTAGTGGAGAGACCTAAAGTCATTGCTTTAGTAGCCTCGCCTTCAGCGATCATACATACACACCTATATATATATGTATGTATATTGGCTCTTTAAGTACGGTCCCCAAGTGAAAAAAATATATATTCAAACAATTATTGGCTTTGCTTAGGGTACACCTAACTCCGCTAAGAGGAATGCTTAAATCTGCATCTGTTTTATAATTGAGTAAAATTAATTCTAGAATTAATGGTTACAAATGATTGATGCAAACTTTATAAAATACGTTGGACGAAGAAGATTTAAAATTAATTATATAAAATTATGCACTTTGCACTAATTGTATTTTAAATTTAGTTTAATTTATATTATTGCTTTTAAAAACAATGTAAAATACATCGCATAGTAGTTAATAATGTCATAATCTAATAAAGAATATTTATTTATATATTTTAAAAGATATATTATATGTTAAAATTAATGAAGCTATACAATGAAGAATTAATTAATTTTTATATCATGAGAAAAATTTTATATGTACTTAATATTTTTTCTAATAATTAGACGACAAATATATACATTTACAAAAAATTATTAAATAAAATAAATTTAAAAAGGTTTAAGAATACTCTTAGAAATTAGAATAAATAAATATCCACTATACACACTCACGTGTACAAACAAAGTGACGACTTTGTATGCATATACTTTTATTTTTATAGTTTTGATTTAAAGAATTTAATTTCATTAATTTTTTATATACTAAAACTCACATAATTAAAGTTCTTTATATCATTGTTACAAAATTTCTTAAATCAATTAATGATACGTGAATCTGTTTCTAATAATGAATATTTTTATTGAAATATATTTGAATAAGATCAAATATTCACGCGTTATTATTTAATTTTGAAACTTGATAATAAAAAATATTAAATTTTGACGTAAGTTTTGTTTTTTTTATATTGATTTCTAGCCTAAAAAATTTATTTACTTACTAGTATTTATCCCATGTATAAATTAAAACTAGGAAAAGTTTATATTATCTTGAACAACTGTCATGTAGCGTTACATACTAGATAGTGTGCACGATCTTTGCTTCTTGATGAAGATGATATAGCGTTCCATTGTTATGTGCCGAAAAGTTTGGGCTTCGATGACCTTCATTCGGCATGGCTCAGGAATCAGGCCTCAGGACCCAAAAGCATACTCTCTTTTCATTTCAGCGTGATGTTTTTTTTTTTTGGTAAATTTCAGCGTGATGTTTGATTAGACCCAAAAAAGGTATGATGTTGGACCGACAAATAAAACATAAATTTGGGACAAAAAAAATTACTTTTCAGCATATTGGACCCTCCAAAAACACTTGGCATATTTATGTAGTGTATATCATCTTGGGAGTTGCTTTTAACGCCCCATTTTTGTTATTCGCACCCCCAATAATGTTTGTAACTTTTAAATTTCCCACCCTACCCCTCCCTATCCCCCCCTCCTACACCACCACCTCCACCTCCCCAACCCACCTCCACCTCCCAACACCCCCCATAACTCTATTAAATTTTTTCCCTTTAAAAAACACTTCCGGAAATTAATTTCTGAAAAAAAAAACAATTCTGGAAATTTCCGAAGACCAACGATAAAATAGCTTCCAGACGTATATTTTTGGAAAAAAGTGGCTTCCGGATGTGTATTTCCGGAAGTAGATAATTTCTTACAAATTGTCACTTTTAGAGACGGAACAAAATCTGTCTCTAAATCAGAGACGGAAATTTCCCTGGACTATGTGCAAGGAAAAATTTCGTCTCTGATTTAGAGACGGATTCTGTTTCGTCTCTATATAAGTGACAATTTGTAAAAAAAAATATCTATTTCTGGAAATAAACATCCGGAAGCCACTTTTTTCCAAAATTTTTCAAAAATATACGTTCGAAAGCTATTTTTATCGTTGGCTTTCAGAAATCTCCGGAAATTAATTTCCGAAAGTGTTTTTTTAAAGGGAAAAAATTAATGGAGTTATGGGGGGTGTTGGGAGGTTGAGGTGGGTTGGGGAGGTGGTGGTGGTGGTGGTGGGTGGTGGTGGTGGTGGAGGGATAGGGAGGGGTAAGGTGGGAAATTTAAAAGTTACAAACATTATTGGGGTGCAAATAGCAAAAAGGGGGCGTTAAAAGCAACTCCCTATCATCTTTGATAAAAAAAGTGTATATCATCTTTCGACAAAAAAAGCACATATCATCTATAAGATCAAAGACGCACACACACAAAAATTGTCATCCTAACAAGAGCGAACCCTAACAGACAAACAAATCGCCGCCGCGGAACTCTTCCCCCTTGGGGGTTCTCCTCCATGGGTGGTTTCTTCGCCCTTCCATGGGATTTCCTCTCTCCTAAGTGGGAGTTCCTCTCTCTTCTAAGTAGGAGTTTTCATATTCACGGTATTTTCCCCTTTCCTTTTCTTTTAGATTTTTAGTTTTTTTTCCCTTTCTCTTCTCCCAACTTCCATTCTCACCGGACGGGTGAGACAAACCGATATGCCATACTTCACTGCCTCCTTGTTGTTTATGCAACCCAGTGCTGCGGTAAAAGTGGATGTTCCACTTGCAATCTCAATAGCAGCCTTTGAATATGGGAACTCCGACCAGCACAGTTGCGGAGTAAAGTTGCAGTCTTTAACGGGAGATATTCAAAGTAGATGGTGGTGGATGGTTAGGGATTTCTAGTATTTTCTTTGTATTATTTTGATTTTAGAGATAGTTAGAGCAAACTGTCTTGTAATGTATTGTTTATCTTATGGGACATAGATGTATTGCTCTTTGAGTTTTTACAATGGATGATTGTAAGTGCCGTTTGGCAGCCCTTTGGGCTTTAATGTTATATCTCTTTGACCAAAAAAAAAAAAGACACACACACAAAAGAGCAAAGGTTAAATTACCACATAGACGGACCAAGTATTATCTTATTGTTTACTTTTTTTAGGTCATCGATGCCATGGTGAGACAAAAGAGCAAAGGTTAAATTACCACATAGATGGACCAAATATTATCCTATTGTTAATTTTTTTTTAGGTCATCGATGTCATGGTGAATTTTTTAGTGTGTTTGTTAAGACATTTTAGCAAAATGAAAGTTGAAATTGATAGCTGAAATCATTTAATCAATGTTTGGTAAGATAGTTTTTTAAGGTAACGACTATATTGTTTTGAGAAACTACTCGAGGTAAAAAAAACTCTCATTTTCAGCTACTAGCAGAAAATTTATTACAATTATATCCCTCAGACCCTCAATAACTTTAACTCATCATTATACAATAATTAATGGTATCCGTATATGTCTTTTACCATTTTCAACTAGTTTCACTAAACACTTCATTCAAATCAACTAACTTTTCAGTTTTAAACTAGCTTTCAAGCTAGTTTTTATCAAACACACACTATTTAAGCATTTACAAAACATTATTTGATGATTTGTTATTTTATATATTTATTTTGGGTATTTAAGTGAGTTATTTGACATTTACGGTCGTCATCATCATCATCATCATCATCATTATTATTATTTATACCTCACTTATTTTTCTTTATTTTGTCACATAAATAAAAAAGATATTTGATTAGATAAAGGAGAATCTTCATCAAGATTTGACCAGGAAAAATAGATTTGGTGAAATAAAGAGAGAATCTTTAGTGAGATTTTGTCAAGAAAGTGAGATTGGATAAAATAAAAGGATAGTTATTCATAAGATTTGGAAAAAGATTTGATGGTGATTTTTGGGCTATCTTGAGTTGCACTTCCAGATTCCAAATTTAGAAAGATAATAAAAAGAGGAAATAAAATTAGAATCAAATTGGGATAGTTACAACTCATCAGGACACCATCTATGACTGAGGAGGATAATCAATGTTACATGATTCATCTATCATCTTCCAACTCTCTTGATTATCCAAGAGCGGCAACTTTTCGCAATAGGATTTAGGAAACTCTTGGAGTGAAGCAATTCTGTCAAGGGGTATCTCTCTTCTAGTATTTCCTAGTAGTTATGGAATTCTTAGGACTTTTAGTTTTGGTTGATTTATATTTTATTATGAGTAACTAATTATCTAGCCAAAGGGCTATACATGGTGGATCTTAAATTGCGATTTTCATTTGAACTCGTTCCCCTTTATAAATTATTGTTTTCTTTTTATAATTGTGTTTTCCTTATTGTTTTATTATATCAAGAATTGATCACCCTTGGTAAATCATAGTTATAGTTGGGTTAAATCATAGTTAGGGTAATAGGCGATTGTACTCTTCTCAATTAACGAATCTTAAAGGTAAACCAGATCTAGGGTTTTGTGGGATCAATTTTAATCCCAGGTTTCTGACCAGTTATTAGATTAAAAAACTTATTGGTTCTTTATGCCTTTCTTAATTCATTATCTTGTATGATCATTATGGATAGTGTTCTAAGAGAAAGATTATCAATATTGCGTGATCATTGGGTATTGATAGTATTAGAATAAGTGGTTGACAATTAGCTTGACATAAAATATAAGGGAAATTGTGGCAAAATTTAGTAAGCACTTAAGTGAAACCAAATGCACTTGGCACTTCCATATCCGAATCCTAATTGTAATTGCTTGCTGCCTTGCTTAACTTTCCTTCTCTCTTTTCTCATTTAATTATTATTTTTCTCAATCAATAGATCAAATCTTAATATTTCTCTATCACCTCATTATTAAAGATTTAATTTAATTTAATATTGTTTTATTAATCTCCGTGGGATGATATTTGAGGTTTTAAATACTTCATTTTACTCTAATCGACGGGTACACGTGCCTGTGGATAAAGCTCTCCGGCAACGGCGCCAAAAACTTGTTGTGAGTTTTATCTATGGGCAAGTATGCCTGTCGATTAGAGTAAAATGAAGTATTTAAAACCCCAAGTATCGTCTCATAGAGATTAATTAACAATATTAAATTAAATTAAATCCTTAACTAGCAAAGGTTAAATTACAGCAAGCACGATGTCACCTCTACTCTCTCTCTCTCTCTAAAACTCGCTACCGGTGGAATGATGGTTTGGATTTGATCATAACTTCTTGGCAGAATGAGGGTTTAGATTTGTTAAGAAAGGGTATCTACCAGAAGGACAAGTCATCGCCTCTACATCAGCTTCGCCGCACCGCTCATCGATTTCCCAGCGGTCAAGACCGCACTCGACCAGCATCACGTGATACTTTTAAACCGCATTCACCTCTTCTGATCTCTCTACAACCTCAAAGGTCTTACCCCTCGCGACCCCCTATTCTCGGTTAGTCACTCCCTTCCCTTCTCTTTTCACAACCCTAATGCAGTGTTCCATCATGTGTAAGCCTTGTGGAAAATCCATGTTTCTTTAAATCATATTCTCTTTTATTAGTGACTTGGTGTTGGGCTTTATGAATTCTTTCATATTCAATAACCTAAATGACAAAAGGATGAACATGTGGTACTAAATTTCCAATTGTCCAAATTTTTTCAATAATTGTATTGTAATCTTCATGAAGAACATATTGTTTTCAAAAGGCTTTGGTCTTATTGGAAAATAAAAAAGTCTCGTATCAATGAAAATTAAGAAATATGGAGTGGATATAAAGCTTATAGAACATAAGTCTAAATGGCTTTAAACTTTATGGACAAAGTAACAACTCTAAACTCTCAAACACGAATTAAGAAAGACATAGACTTATGTTACATAGCTATGGAGACTCAAACTTCAAATACTATCCTAGTAGCAATCCTCAAGTGTAACGACCAACCATGATGCTATATATAGGGAAGCTACATTGAAATGGAAAATCATGCAACTAAAAGAAAAAACTTTTTTTAGTGGACACTAAAGTATATTTATATTAACTTATCCAAATAAAAGTATAGTTATTCCCCTTAAGAAGAATGAATTTAGTTGAAATGCCTCTCCTTCCTATATACTTTCTATCATGTTATTTATATGGAAGGAAGTTCATCTTTATAAATTTTGTAAGTTTCAACTAGGAATTTCCTGTAAGCATGGCAACTCTATCTACACCTATATATTATACTACCTTCGGTCTTATTTATAAGACCATTTTTTACTCAAACATACATATTAAGAAAACATGTTTCAATTGTATTGATTTTTTAAAAAACTCATCAAGCTCAAATTTACCCTTATTTAGAATCAAACTTTATTTAATTTCCCACATTAATCAAATCTTGAAAACTACAAAATTTACTAAACATAAAGGGTAAAGATGAAAAAACCAAATAAATGCTTTTAAAACTCTGTAAACACTCTTATAAAAATAACCAAAATAAGATTTCAGATGGGTCGTATAAAAATAACTGAAAGTAGTATATAAAATAATGTTTCTTTAAAGTCTCATAACGTGTTGTGAATCCGTTTGAAATTGGATTTCATGAATCCCAATGCTCTGTTTACAGAGATGCAACGGATACTTACGTTCGGATAAACGTGGATTTAGATGGGTTCTCAAACATGCACTTAACTCACTATTGATTATATGAATACCTTTCTTATGTATTATAGATGCGGTCACACACACACACGCATATATAAAATTGCCAATAAACTAACCTAATCCATCCATCTTGTAAGAGACTACCACCAAAATGGACGATCATGTGAAATTTATAATTTCCAATAAACTAATTTAAGCACGCTAACCACCCCCACATCATCACCTCATCAACACCATCAATCATTACCTTGTCAATACCATCAAATGTCCTCCTAGAGGGAGAGGCAATAGGTCTTGCATGAATATGTAGTTGAAAGGATTGAGAAATTTCGGGAAGAATGATTGAGATGCATAGTCTCATTACCTTATTAAGTGGCTATTTTAATCTTAACCCGTTATTTTAATTTGATGGTTGATGATGATTATGCTTATTTTCATATTTTAAAATGGATTAAATATGTTTTTAGTTCCTCAAATATAGTCTAGATTTGGTTTTAGTCTCGGTAATTTAAAATCGGTGATTTTGATCCTTCAAAATTTGAAAATTAAATCCAGTCCTTATTGCATAGTTTTGCCACATATTTTGTTATAGATTAGCTACGAATTTTTATCGATAAGGATTAAATTGATGTATTTTCAATTTTTAAATGACAAAATCACCAGTTTTAAATTAGAGAGACTAAAATCAATTCTTGACTATATTTTAGGGATTAAATACATATTTAACCCTTTTAAAACATATTCCTAAATGCAATCTATACATGTGTATAAAGATTTAACTTTAAAAGAAATAGGTGATAAATTATAGTCGATAATTAAAATAATAATTAAAATTTAAATAATTAACAATTCATTATATATACACATATGATCACAGTGTTAAACATTATTTTTTTATAAATAAATAAAATTATTCAATTTTTCCTTTGTAGTAAATTCCCCACTTATATAAAGTTTTTAAGTTATAATATTGAATTGCTTATTTTTTTTTTGAAATATTATAAAACTAATAACACGACATCACATATCATGAGTATATTTTTGTATCAAGTTATTTTCAGAGTGAGAATTGGATTTTTTTTTAAATATAAATCACAAATATTACTAGAAGCAATCATATTTGATTCGAGAACATCTACATAATGTTGAGACTAACTATTATAGATTCATCCACAATACTCGAATCCAAGAATTTGGTTTCAGAGATGTACTCTGTGTTGGTAGTGTAGAAATGGATTAGAATATTACTTTCCATAGTATTTAATCTTTCTATTCATATATATTGTATGGGAGTAAACCATCAAAATGGTCCCTGAAAGATATGACGTCGGTCAAGTTGGTTCCTGAAAGAAACGAAATTGTAAATTATTTCTTAATAGATACAAACATTAATCAATTTTGTTCTTCTGTTAACCTCCATCAGTTAGACTTAACAGAGGCGCCGATGTGGCACGTTAACTGCCCAGTTAGCACGAAGGATGGAAATTCTTTAAAATGGTCCCCGTATGTCAAAGTCTGATGTGGCTCTCATGAAAGAATAAAATCCTTCAAAATAGTCCCTGGATACAACCTCCTCCCTCTGCAATCTACCTGTGCACACATCTAGATCTTTTTCATTTTCCTTCTTTTTTGCCGGTGAAACTGAACCAGTATCCATCCAAGCAGGACACTGATGAGCAACACTAATAGCAGCCAAAACATGGGAAGTTGAAGGACTTGAAGAATATTTTGATGTCTCAAAGGATTTATACCTCAAGCAAGAACATTTAGGGACAAGATGTCATCAATGCAAACCATTATATCAAAATCCAAATGGACCAGATTCAAAACGAATAAAAACAACATTTAGCTTTCTCACATTGTTATAGAACAAAATTCAGCCAAAAACTTAAATTACCAAAATTAAAACTTGCAACTTGGTTACAATATCGTACCATAAAGTTAGCCTAAGTACCTACCAGCAACACCATGGTTTTTAGTTTTTCCCTCCAAATCACCATTGCAAGTTACCTCCAAAACCCTTTCACCACCATCGCCATGGCGTCTCCCTCCTCGATCTCTGCCTCCGTGCTTCCCATAATGATCATGTACAACAACACCATTGTGTAGCTGCTTCGAACTCGAATTCAAATTTGAATTTGAATTCCCACCTCTCTTAACAACCGCCCTTCCTTTCACGAGCCTCCTTAGGCCAAAAACCCTGACTATATTTTCTTCCCAAGAAGCAAGAATCCAAATGAAACGCTGACTGACCAAACCGGACTCTAGCATCGTATCACAACACACTTCATCAATTTCACCACCACCTCACCATCATGATCCATCATCTTAGTCGCGAAGACCCAAACCTTGGAGGTCAAAACGGAATACATGGAAAAGTAGTTAACTAAATCGACGAGCTTGATGGAAACCCCATGCTTGGCATCTAGCAATACCCCCAATTCAGGCTCGAATCAAAGGTCCCTGTGGGAACAAAGCACGCGGGTCACTCTGGCGAAAGAGTTGGTGTTCATGTTGAGAATATAGAAGTGGAGGAGAGTATGGGAACCGACACAGTGAGGGGAGGAGACAAGGAAGAGAACAGAGGGGGAGAAGTTAGGGTTTTGGGGGGATTGGAGGAGGAGGAAGGTGGAGGATGAGGAAGGAGGAGGGATTAGGGCTTTTGGGGTTGGAAGGGAAAAGGGACCATTTTGAAGGAAATTGTATCCAGAGACTATTTTGAAGGATTTTAATCTTTTATGAGAGCCACATCAAACTTTGACATACATGGACCATTTTGAAGAATTTCCATCTTTCATGCTCACTGGGCAGTTAACGGTCATATCAGCGCCTCTGTTAAGTTTAACTGACGGATGTTAACAAAATGACTAAATTGATTGACGCTTGTGTGCGTGTTTGGTTTACACCAAAACCACGTTTTAAACATGGATAACGTTTACCCGGATCTACATTTGAAACATAATTTTTGTGTGAACCAAACACACATTGTATCTGTGTACTAATTTATAATTACGTTTCTTTCATGGATCAACTTGACCGACCTTATATCTTTCAATGACCTAGCTTTGCGATTCTTAACTTTTTTTTTTATGCCTCCGGTACTGTGTATAGGAGAGGTGGCTAATTGGGTTCTGCTTTGTCTTTTGGTCCTTTAAGCTGTCACCAAAAAAAATCTTTCAATGACCATTTTGATGGTTTACTATATTGTATATTGTTGTATAATGTAATTGTAAGTGAGAGGCTGGTAGATAAATGACATCGTACCACGTGTCCACAGTGTACACGTGGCTCTGATAATTTGGACATTGATACCATGGGCCTCTCATTGAATGCCACGTCAACAATGAAACGTCATTTTGTGGGAAGCAAGTCGAATGTGCGAGTACCGCAAGAACGATGACTTTGCTGAAAAGCGATGCAATGACACGGTGCCACGTGACCAAACCGTACGCCATCATACACTATAGCTAATTTAATCGAATCGAAACAGCGTTTTTCTCGCTATAAAACCCGGCACGTGCCGTAGCAGTTGAGCCGAAACCGAAAGAAAGATCGAACAGGGAAGAGGAAGAAGATGGAGAAGTATCAGATCTGGAGCAGAAGGCTGGCTTTGGGAGCATTTGCATTCGCTCTGCTGTTCCTATCGGCCTCAGCAGACGACGTCGTTGTGCTCTCTGAAGAGAACTTCGAGAAGGAAGTTGGTCAGGACAAAGGAGCTCTCGTCGAGTTCTACGCCCCTTGGTAATTTCACCAACCTTCTCGATCCTTTATTCTTGTTTCTATCAACTATAGCTTCCATGATTAACTTTAGTTTTCACATCGTTGAAAGCATTCGAGTAGGATTCGCTTCGCCTCGTTTATCAGCTGATTCCTACCATTTCTTGATCTTCAGTTCTCATTTGTAGATGCTACGATACGATGCCGTTTTCGCTTTTGGTGTAATTTAGTTCCTCTAGAATAGTTTTATAGCAGTGTCTCTAGTCTGTTAATTAGGGTTCCCTCGCATTATTTCTTTTATTTAAATAAGGAAATTAAATAAAACTATTATTATTCTTTATTTATGTTCTAATTTAGCATAGATTTTTTATTCCTTTAATCAAAGAATTAGAGGATAATATCCCACTAATCGAAACCAGAGTGACTAAAAGGTGCAGTCAAACTTACTAATTTACTGTATAACTTATGAGAATTGAATTGTCATCCTTACAAACATTGTCAGAGGAAAAGAAACACACGAGACAAGACAATAGAAACTTTTACAGAAGTTGTTAACAAAAAATAACAATGTTATGCGACGTTAGTGTGCATAAATTGGCTGGTAACTAATCGGGATCTCATAGTTAAGAGTAAATATTATGTGTCTCAATGTTTTTTTTTTTGGGTTAAATACAGGCTATTTAATTATATTCCTTTGATAAATAAGAACGGAATTTTTTTTAATAGAATGAAGTAAAAATACGGGTAAGAGGAGAACATATCTGCCAGAAAGAAGGGGGTGAAAAGAAAATACTCAAGATATAGAGCAAATCAAGAATGCTCCCATAGACCTTTTCTAGACTTATGGATATCAACCCTGCCCAAAACCCCAAACCAAAGTTTTAAGAATAATGCTCGATGGCTCGACAACTTTTACATGAATTTTATACGAACTTATGTGGCACCTTACAATCACTTCACCTCCGAGATTAGTTCTCAAGTCCCGTGATATAAATTATTTCTGATTATTTTATTTATATTTCAGTTATGTTTTCATAAGCTTTTTTCCCGTTCCATATAGCAGTACTCAAGTTCTAATTAATCAATACACGATTAAAGTCCTCATGAGATCAACCTATTCATCATACTAAGTAATTTTGTTTGTAATTTACTGTAAGTATTATGTCACACTTGATGAAGGAATTCTTTTTGAAGCTTTGTTGGCCATTTTATCATTTGTTATCCAGCAAAGTAAGTTACACAATCCTTTTTTTGTCACAATAGGTGTGGACACTGCAAAAAGCTTGCTCCAGAATATGAAAAGCTTGGTAGCAGCTTCAAGAAAGCCAAATCTGTTTTAATCGGCAAGGTCAGTGCCCTGGTGTTCTCTGCATTGAACGTTTGAATATTTTTTTGCTATTTTTCTACTTGCTTAGTAAGTTGGTTTGCAGTATTTTTTAAGCTTCAGGCAATTTTATCTGTTAATGATTGTCTGTATTTTAATGGTAATCCTGCTCTTATTGCGGAGCATGTTGGTCTTGCATAGCTGTCTTCATAACCAAAAAGTCTAAGCTACAACCCTGAACATTTACTGTGTAATCACTCAGGATTCTTTTCTGGTTGAAACTCTTTCATTGACATCTTCAAAATTTTATCTCCTTCCCCATCGCCCCCCCCAAAAAAAATACACACACAAGGGGGAAGAGAAGGAACACCCATGAAAGTGATATACTTTGTGAACATTCGTCATACTTCTGGTGCTTCTACGTTTTTATGGTTTCTTTTTGGTGTTTTTCATTGATGATTCAATGTGTTGTAGGTGGACTGTGATGAGCATAAGAGTTTGTGTAGCAAATATGGAGTATCTGGGTACCCAACAATTCAGTGGTTTCCAAAAGGATCCCTGGAACCCAAAAAGTAAGGAGACCTTGGCTATTTGAAACATAATATTGATAAGATTTTATATCTCAATTCATAGTTACATAACTTGCATTTTCACATCTTTCCTTTTGTGCTTAATACTTGATTTTGAAAATTTCCTACAGGTATGAAGGGCCACGCACTGCAGAATCACTTGCTGAGTTTGTAAATACTGAAGGAGGTACTGTTTGAGGTTCCATGTGTTGTAATAATAATATGTATGAAGGAAAAGGCATTGAGATCTTAACATGTTTATCTACCTTCAAAGGAAATGTAGCATCCTTACTCAGACATATCACGAATAGCCATCTTGCACCAGCATTTTTTTCAAGTATTGTATCATTGTATCTAGGATAGACTATTCTGAGGTATTAAAGTTTTAGGTTTCATGTCTTAGATCATTGCAGTCTGCACTTAGAATTTTTAGCTTTTGTAGTGGTGTTGAGAATATGCATAAGCACAATTTGGTTTTCCCCTTTTCTTCTTCTATGTGTTTCTTATACTTGCAATTGTACTATTGTAGTGGGATTTCCTAACCAGAGGATTGGTTTGCAGGGACTAATGTAAAGATTGCTACGACTCCATCCAATGTAGTGGTGCTAACACCTGAAATTTTTAATGAGGTTGTCATGGATGAAACCAAAGATGTCTTGGTTGAGTTTTATGCACCATGGTACTCACCAATAATTTTCATATTATTGTTTTTCTCTATTTGTAATTATTTCACTTTTTTTTTTGTTTGGTTTGGATAAAAATATGGTAAACTTTGTTTATATTTTAGTTTAATTTCTCATGGAGTATTGTGAAAACTCTCAATTGCTGCTAGATCTTATAAACTTTTGTTGTTCTACCAGGTGTGGACACTGCAAAAGTCTTGCTCCAGTAAGTGGATATCTTTGGGGTTTCCTTGTTATTAATTTAAGGTTGGGATCTTTAATTTCTGTAAAAGCAATGATGTAGAACTTGACTTTGCTCTTTTCTCCTTCAGACTTACGAGAAAGTTGCCTCAGCATTTAAATTGGAGGAAGGTGTGGTGATTGCAAATCTGGATGCCGATAAATATAGGGATCTGGCTGAAAAGTAAGTTTTGGTTACCTGATCTATTTTTATAAGAATTGGTTTTTGATCTGAAGGAATTAAACTTTAGAGCTGAAGGCCAATGGAAGTAAAACTGTTTTAGAGGTCAACTGGACTAATGTGCATGTTGCACAGTGCTCAAACTGCTCATTCGCATTTGTCTTTCTTTGAAGTCATAATGTGGTGGGATCTATGAATCTTTACCTGTCCGTGGAGACATGGACTATATTTCCATGTAATTCAGCTAAGGACTTTAATATCATATAGCGGGGGATATATATATATGTGTGAACTGAAACAGATGGATATAATGTTCATATTGCACCAGTCCTTTTTATAAGGCATTTCTTATAATTTTTTGTGGTTCTTTTTACAAGGCACTTTACAATTTCAAGGAAGTATTTTTTAACATTTTCCTTGTTTACCCCTATTAACTTTAATGTCTTTTCAACTATCAAATGGTAGTATAGTTATTAAATAAGGGTAAAAGTAGAAAGTTAAACTACTTTTTAAAACTCCAATAAAATTAACTAATTTTAACCACTTTTATTGGTATGTGTAACTCGGTTAAGTGTGCCTTGTAAGATGAACCAGAGGGAGTACATAATTAAATTCTGCAGTTATAGTCATTAACAAGACAAAAACAACAGCCGGTGAAGACTATGGAGGTGGAAGTCTTTTTGATAAATAATTGAAGTTTGCTGGAATAATATTTTTACAGGTATGATGTGAGCGGATTTCCTACCTTGAAGTTCTTCCCAAAGGGCAACAAAGCTGGTGAAGAGTATGGAGGTGGAAGAGACTTAGATGACTTTGTGGCTTTTATCAATGAGAAATCTGGAACGAGTCGAGATGCAAAAGGACAGCTCACTTCCAAAGTAAGTGAATTCGGATCAAAGAGAAGGTGTTTTTTTGGTAGTGGTGCACGGTTTTATTTTTGGGGGAGAGGGTTTAAAATGGTTGCATTTGGTATCTTGCTCATTCATATGATATTTCTATGTAGGCTGGTATAGTAGAAAGTTTGGATGTCTTGGTAAAGGAGTTTGTAGCTGCCGGTGACGAAGAAAAGAAGGCTGTATTTACCAAAATAGAAGAAGAAGTCGAGAAACTTAAGGGTCCTGCTTCGAGGTAACTTAACGTCATACTTCTAAAATATTGCTATGGTTAAAATGCTTTGAATTATGTCACTTAATAACAGCTTAATTTGCATTTTTGAACTCTCTGGCTTAAAGTGAGAAACGAGAGGTGATAATGCAATTATTGTTTCTTATCATTAGGTACGGGAAGATTTACTTGAAAACTACCAAGAATTATATAGAGAAAGGTTCTGATTATGCTAAGAAAGAAATCCAGCGCCTAGAGCGCATGCTTGACAAGGTAATTCTGTCATGGTCAAAGCAAACCTTGAAAGTTTTACATATTCCTGAAAAAAATAATTATTACTATCTCCGGTGCTATTTATAAGAGACAAAAATGTGTTTTTTCTTGGTTCTAAATATAAGAAACATGAGTACTAATTATGAAGTTCTTTTCTATACTCTTAATTTATTATCCACTATTCAACTATTTCCTATGATAGTGGATGTACTAGGCTATTTTCAATTCTAGAGTAAAATTTAAAAATGAAATTATTAATTACAATTAATGGTTTAAAGACATTTTTTTTGGTTTTGATGATTTATTTTTATGTTTCTTATAAATAGAATTGAAGGTAGTATCATGTTTGAACTTTCAAGTATCACTTGGTTTCCCAAAATATTTAATTTTAATTATTTGGTTGTAAAATGAGATTAAAAATAAATGTGGACAAATTGTTGTGAACAACTGCATTATCACGCTACTCATTGCATGTATTGATTGATGCAGTCTATCAGCCCAGCGAAGGCCGACGAATTCATTCTTAAGAAAAACATCTTGTCAACATATGCGTGACTTATTGGTGCATTTGTCTACCATCGTTCCTGGAAGAAAGTGTTCCACTGCAGCTCTTGATGATTGCTGGGAGATTTTAAACGTGGAGACTTGTAGTGCTTAATTTGATTTTGTTTTAATGACCCTATGATACATAGCAATTATGGGGTAAAGAAGTTTATCATTCTTCACCCCATTGTAGTCTACATAGAGCGATTTTGGAATGACCATGAATTTTATCAAATGTTTCTTTCTTAGTTGATGGGAGCCATAAATTTGTCAGGTGATGATGGCGAAATCTGTCACATGACGATTATCTATTCGAATTTCTAAACTCGTCCTTTTGCTTATATATTACAATTAAGTGAACACAACAATCTCAACTAAAATTAATGAAAGACCAAGAAATGAATTCGAAAGGTAAAATTCCGAGCCAGAGGACCTTACGGAATATTTACTACGACCAACCGACATAAGAATGGGTAGTAGAAGAACAAATTCCATAAGACAAAAACCAATACTTTCTTTTTGGTCAAAACCAACACAAGCGACCGTCTCATATTGGAGACATACAAGTAGAGGAACAATTCCTGAACACAGCAACTAACCTCCGGAATCAGCTGCCTTCACGTTCATATTTAAGACCCTGCATTGCTTGTTATCATGGTTAAACTCGGGTTCATGAATACCTATCGTTGAACACTCTTCAATATGATACTCTCTCTCGTCTTCCAGAGATTTCATATACGAGCATGACCTTTCCTCGGGTTCTACGTTAGGAGCAGGCTCTTGGCCAGAACCAAATGGCAGTTCCAAAGGTGCAGAGCCAGGAGGCTGTGTTCTCATCTGCACAGATCTTAGAAGTGCAGCTCTTCTTAAGTCAGCTGAGTGGCATATATCACTTGGAGATGATGGGAAACGGCCATCAGAATCTGAGCCTCGTTGACGAGGCTGGGAGCAAGTAATGGTTGAGATGGTAGTGCCATGAGAAGCATTTGAACTTGTGGAAGGCACTGAAGAAAACACACTTTGTGGTCTTTGGTACCTGTATGGAGAAACAGGACTACTAGGAAGACTATCAGGCTGGGATGAGCAACTGTGCACAGGAGTGTCACAAAACCTTGAGTCATCCGAGTCTTCTGACATGGGTGAATATTGAAACGACATATCATCCCTAAAAATAAATTCAACAAAAGAGATTATTTGAAAATTTGCTAATTATTCTTGGAGAATAAATTAACAAAAGATTTTACTCTTGGTCCTGGCATATTATCATTTTCTATATATAAAAAAGTCTTCTTGAATATCTCAGAATTTAGGACACGGCACAATCAACAAAAATAAACAAAATGGGGCAACATGAGAAAATAGATAGGATTAGGAGCATTAGGAAAATCGTGTAATGATGCCATTTTTTGGAAAGCCGTCCACAGCCTGAGTCATGTTTATTATAAAATTTGAATAGAACCATAAACTAAGATACACACACAATATGGAAACACATATATGACCTCACAAATATGGGAATGTAACAATTTTAAATTGTGTGAAGACAGAAATTAATGCTTATGGTATATTTAGATGACTGCAAAAGAAATCAAGCAACAATCAAACATGTCTACAGACCAAAGTCACTTTAACAGTTGACAGAATGGAAAATTTTGCTCAAATTGCTAAAGAAATCTAGGTAAGCCTCTGCAAAGTAGATATGCTTGCTTGTTTAATCTCCCCCCCCCCCCACCCCCCAATCTAAAAAAAAGAGGAGTTTTGCATAATTCCCAGATCCTGAGATCTGTTTGTAGCTTTTTATCAGGATTAAGAGATATGGGGGAAAACACAATCACAGATACGTTTTGCCATGTACTGAAACTACTTTGCCATACTCATGCTTCCGAGGATACATTTCTGTTACCAGAGTCTGTTCAAAATACGTTTTGCCATGCTAATACGCTCTCTTACAAATCTTGTAGAGTGAACAATCACTATGGCTGGAGAGTAACTGGTCTTGAATTCTAGTTCCTACTTATTGTTATGTCATACTACTGTCAAATAGTAAAACGAGCCACACTAATAGAAAGGAGTGTTTGACCATGAAAATGATGGAATTCCCATGGTCTAAAAGGTTATGTTTAAAGAGTATCAGGTGCTTAATATTAACAGGTGACTTTTTGGGCTCTAGGGCATATAAGGTTATGTAATAGGATCGCTTGAGGTAAAAACAGAGAATGAATGTGTCAGTGTGAAAATATAGTGTGTGACAGACATAAAAACCTCCTACTTCTACCTACTTCAAGCTTAGAGTTTCTTCACCAACAAAACTATAATGAAGAAAACTTTAGTGATCCTCTTATATGCTGGCATAGCAAAGAAATCATCATTCTTAGCACTTATGCATATAAAAATCTAGTTAATAGATTCAAAACAGAAAGAAAAAAGAAAGCATAATGTCATGAAGCACTTCGGTGAAAATAATTAGCAGGCTCCATGCAGCTGCAATTAGATCTACCCACAGAACTATTTACCGTATCTTAGAACAACTAGGATGATGATTTAAAGATTTTTAACCAAACTCTCAAGTATGAAGGAGAATTATCACAAAAGAAACAAAGATGATGAAAAGAGTATAATTTAAACAAGATTCCAAAGCCAGCATATACTGCCGAAACATATATTAAATGTAAGGGTGCTGCTAACGAGTGTCCTGGTTAAGGATCCATAAGGAGAAAGTTTTTATTGGAAATCACAGTATTGATTACATCTGTGACATTACACATCACACACTCCAATAAAAGCTTTCTACTTTTGGTTCCTTAACAAGTGCCCTAAGGGTACTCGTTAGCATTTTCCTAAATGTAATTAATGCAACTTGGAACAACTTGTTCCATGAACAATAAGATGCTTGTTCATGTTGCACAACTAGTGTTCATAAAATTCCAAACTGGGAATAACACAGTAGTGTACTTACACAACAAAAGTTTTCATGATTTTACCTGTGAGAGAACGCGCTTTCAGACCTTGCAGGAGATTCCATAAGATTATCAGAAAGTGAGTCTCCAACTGTCAATCCATTAAGACTGGATGCCATTATCTGGGCAGGGAAACAACGGATTAAGTGAGACTAATTTAATTCTAGTTCATTTCATTTCAATGTAACAAAAGAATACATGAAAAGTAGCAATTTAAACAAATATCTAAATGATCAAAGCAAGCTTATCATTCTAACAAAAAACACCTTTTGAAATTGTTTCTCAGTTCAGTCATGCAGACAGGCATTGTGCAATTTATAATGCTCTCAAGCCAACCCTCTCGAATTTGAAAACTATTGATAAATTAATATTGAGATTCACAAATATACATTTCATCAACCCACTAGTATTACAATCTTATCATTCATTACAGGAAACACAAAGGATCATTAATTCACCATACATGCAATAAATTAGAAACGTCAAACATGGAAATCCCATCACATGAATAACTAACTGCAAGAGGATTAAAAATGAAAACTTTTTAAAACGAAAAAAACAATTTAGAAGTTATGTGACAGTCAAAATATTAAAATAATAATAATAATAACAATAACACCACAAAAGGGGTAAATTAGATAGTGAAATGAAACCTCGCTTAGGTAACGCTTGTGAGAGCGGAGATTGTCGACGTAAACTTCCTCTTCTGGATCTCTGGTGCGTTTGCCACTAGGCGATGAGGTTGAGGGTGACCCTCCCACTCCCAGATTCGAATCGGAACCCATTGTAGGGTCCAACACATCTAAAGCAAGATTTTCTTAGGGAAATAGGGGCTATTCAATGTTGCAATCTTAATTTTTGTGCAGAGAGGTTGCTTCCCTTTCCGTCTTCCGCCATGGACGACACTGTGAAACATAGCAGTACCTGAGTTTTCTTTTTTGGGCCTCAGAAAAACGATCGGAGAGAAATTTAGCATGTTAGCGTTGTACAGTTTATGATCATAGACCCTCTCATTAATCCTGACACGTGTGCCAAATGATTTATTTATTTATTTATTCATTCATTCATATTCATGGGAAAAACTACTATAGCTTAAAAGCCGTAACTACATAATTGTGTTGTGCAAATTGGGTATTATTGACGCCTTGTCCTATTGAAAATTTTGATTTTTTAGCATCACTGTACGCCTGTACCAGATAACTTTATTCGTCTCGGATAAGGAATGGAGTGATAGAGGATAAGGAATGGAGTGATAGAGACGGGGATCCACTAGTGTATTCTTTTTGGAAATAATTTTTTTTAAAAAAAAACTTATGGATTTCGGTGATGGAGATGGGCAATGGTTAAGGTATGAATGAGAAAAGATTTGATGTATGGTATAATAGTACAAACAACAATATAATATACAACATAGAGAAATAAAGAGAGAAAAGAAAGATAAATGTGAGATGTGATAATAAGAGATTGAGAGAAAAATATGTTGGATGGGTTGTATATATTTTTTTTGTATGAATTTGATATTTCTAATAGATTTTATTATCATCAAATTTAATAATAAATAATTAGATGATTAAAACTATTCAGTTTTTGTCTCGTTTAAGACCTTATTTGAATGATCTGATTGGCCCTCTTCGGAGTAGTTTTGTTCTAGGAAGAAGCACATCAGATAATTTTATTCTTGCTTAGGAGATCGTTCGTCATATCCATCGGTCTAAGTCTGAGGCATGGTGGCTTTTAAAATTGATATAGAGAAGGCCTACGACTGCCTGAGCTAGATTTTTTTGGAAGAAACCCTCCATATTTTTGGGTTCCCTACTGCCATTATTGATTTGGTTATGTGGTGTGTTGGATCTTCCAAACTGTCTATTCTTGGGTTCCCTACTGCCATTATTGATTTGGTTATGTGGTGTGTTGGATCTTCCAAACTGTCTATTCTTTGGAATGGGGATAGGGTGGATAGTTTTACTCCATCTAAAGGACTTAGACAAGGGGACCCTATGTCCCCATATCTATTTGTTCTTTGCATGGAGAGGCTTGTTTTGTTAATCCAGAATAAAGTAGTTGTTAAGAGATGGCAACCAATTCATCTCTCTAAAGGGGCTAGGTATTTCTCACCTTTTCTTTGCTGATGATGTTCTACTTTTTTGCAAGGAAAATAGAGCCCAGGTAAAGGTGGTCACAGACACACTGTTGGAATTTTGCAATGTTCCTGGTTTAAGAGTTAACCCGGAGAAATCCAAGATGATGTGTTCCAAATCGGTGGCAAATTCTAAAAAGGATACTTTGACAGCTACTGCTTCCATGAGATGTGTATCAGATTTGGGCAAGTATCTGGGATTTTGTTTACTTAGCGGAAGGGTTACAAGGCATGAGTTTACTCCGATCTTGGTTAGAATCCAACACTGCTTGGCAGGTTGGAAGAGCTCACTCCTTAATCGAGCAGGTAAGACCTGCCTAGCGAAATCAGTTTTATCTTCTATTCCTGTGCACACTGTACAATGTCTCTGGCTTCCTGCGAGTATCTGTGAAGGCATTGATCGTATCATAAGATCCTTTTATTTGGTCTACGTCTAGAAATGCAAATGCCATGCATCTAGTAGGATGGAATTATGTGACTTTTCCTAAGAGACTTACAGGTCTAGCAGTCAGGGAGGTAAGATCAAATAATATTGCTTTGCTTGGCAAACTCACTTGGAGAATGTTGCAGGATACGAGTTGTTTGTGGTCAAAGTGTTTACTCATAAGTACTTGCAATCTCAATCTATGCTAGAAGCCAAAGCCCCTCCTTCGACATCTGTTGTTTGACGAAGCATTATTAAGGCCAAAAATATCCTGTGGCATGGATTTCAAATGTATTTTCATGGTGGTAGTACGCCGATCTGGTACCAGGATTGGACTGGGTTGGGGCCTTTGTGCAAATTACTACCTTTTGTTCATATATCTGATACACAAATGTGTGTTAAGGAGTTGTGGAAAGATGGTTCTTGGGATTTCTCTTGACTATATACTTTTATCCAAGATGAGATCTTAACTCATATTTGTGTTATTCATATCCCTCGTTTTATCTTAGACGGTACAAATATTTGGTGTTGGAAAGACAACTCTGATCGCGCCTACTAGGCCTGATCAGACTATCTTTGGCTTTAACACAACCATGGGGTTGTCCCTCGCGAGGGAGCTTGGCGTTGGGTGTGGAAAATTAAAGCCCCTGAGAAAGTCCATTTTTTATTTCGGTTGGTATTTCATGATTCTCTTCCCACGAAACTCCTTCTTTCCAGGAGACACATTACTCAGGATGCTACATGCCATCGTTGTAATGACCATCGGAATCTATACTCCATTGTTTGTATGACTGTGTTTCGGCCAGAGAAGTGTGGAACAAATTAGGATTATTTGGTTTTGTAGATTTTAGTTGTGACAATGTTCAACTTTGGTTACAGAAAAATGCACGTGGTCCCTATAGCACCCTCTTTCTTTCAACTGTTTGGTGGATTTGGCGGTGGAGAAATAATTCCATCTTTAGCCCGGACAAGTGGGAGTTATCTTTTGTTATTCACAAAATTCTACACATGAATGTGGAGTTTGATGCGGCTGGCTTCGCTGATAAGGTAACCTCCCCTTCTCCGCTTTGGTGGTCTGCTCCTCCGGAAGGTACAATCAAGTTAAATGTAGATGGGAGTTTCCTGGGAAGCTCTCGGATCATGGCTACTAGAGGTATATTAAGTGATGGTCATAGTTTATGGATTCGTGGATTTTCAAGTAGTGAAGGTGTTGTTTCAGTTTTGGAAGCAGGGCTCCTTGCAAACCGTGACAGCCTTGCTTTAGCTTGGGACATGGGAATTGCCAAGTTAATTTGTGAGACACACTCCCTTGCAGTTATCCATCTTCTTGAGTGCAGGACGTCCCCAGCTAGGATTCCCTTCTTGAGGATTTTGATTGACATTAAAAGTTACTTGGACAAGGATTGGGATGTTCAACTGTGTCTTATCCTTCGCGAAGCAAATTTGGTGGCTGACTTTCTTGCAAAAAATGGGTCTAAGTTTAGATGATTCTTTTGGTATTTGGACTAAGCCTTCTAATGAGGTTATTTCCTTGGTTTTAGAAGACTCCTTGCCTTAGAGCATCCACAATGCAACAACTCCATTTGAGTGCTTCCAATGGGACCTACATGTACACATCACTCATTTTTACTCTTCCCAATACAAGCACCTCCAAACAATTTATCTCTACAATGAAGTAACTCTCTTTAGGTGCTTTACAATACACAACAACTCATTTTTTATTATTTATTGGTTGATTTATAAGTTGCTTTAGCTAGCAACCTTTGCCCAGGAAGAAACTTTTTTCAATTGCTTCCAATGGCAATTGCTCAAGAAGCAACATTGTTTCACTGACATAGTTGCTTCCCTGGCTACTGATAAGGATGCTCTTAGGCTTTTGTGTTGTTTTTTTGTTCTTTCTTTCAGTCTTTATAACAAAAAAAACTATTCAATTACTAAAAAGTATAAATCTTTTATATTGAAGCTTTTCTTTCTTCGCTAGTGTTTAAACATTTGCTTCCATCACTACTTGATTAGACTCCTTATACTCCACTGTTGACAATCTAAGATAGCTCAATCGATGAAAGTAACATGTTCTACAAAAAGCTTCATGATCTACCATAATTCATTGGGTTTGATTTTATATTGATGGGGTTTTGCAGTTTCGGTATCTTATGATAGGGACAGTGTTATAGGGACTTAATAAACTGCTTTGATTTTATGGGGTTTCATTATAAAAGTTTTTTCCCCTTTTTATTTTGGGTTAATTTCGGGGGCGTTTCAACTTCGGTATCATGTAATGGGGGAAATGAGCATGATAAGTTGATTTGGTTTAGTGGTTTTTTACAGTGAAATTTTAGTTTTCCTTTTTTCTTGGTGGAAGATGGGATAGAAGCATGAGAAGTTGGTTATCTTTTCAATTTTCGCAATATTAGGTTTTACTTTCCCCCATTTCAAGTGCCCAAAATTGAGAAAATTATGGTTAAATGTGTTATTGGGGATGTTGCATAAAATTGAAAAGGTTTGGAAGCAACAATTAACGATTTAGCAAATTAAGATCATAAGGCAGATACCTATTAAGTCTTGGGCATGGCTTTTGCTGCTACTTTGAGAGTTATATTTGCGTCTTTGCCTCTGCTTCTTCTTCACTTCTGTCTTAGATCTCGATAGAAACAACCCACAATGAAAAAAAAAATCCTAAAATTTGGGTTAAAATAATAATATATTGACCATGGTTGCTTACCTCAAAGGCCTTTCTATCAAGTGTTGGAAATAGGCACAGTGGGCGAAAGGCGAAGCTGTCCACAAAAGTTTGACGTTGAACCCGATAGTGAATGTAATTATATTTAACATAAATTTTGGGATCATTCTATTATATAAAGGTAGAAAACGTATGCGGTGACCCACAAATTAATTGGGACCATTAGATATATTATTTTTTATTAAACGGTAGAGATTTAAAAGAAGCAATCGGTTGCCCACAGCCATTAAGTTGGGGATAGCATTTTGCAATCTGGTACATAAGGAAAGAAATGGGTGGTGGAAGAGATCGTGGCTTTTGTTGTGGTCATGGTCCCAAGTGTAATGAAAGGGTGACATCGCATGGCCTGGCAAGCACATGTGTTATTGTACGGTGGTGCGCGAAGAGATATCGATAATTGGTTCCCGGTGGTTGGTGAGGGCGGCACGATGGCTCAGGAGAAGCAGCCTTACCAGACTGCGATGAGAAGTAATGTCAATTTGAATTTTCCTTTTTTTTGTGGTTACATGAACGAGGGTATGGAGAGATAGGGACAACAATGGTGGTTAGGAATAGGGGTGGGAATAGGCTAGGCCGCTTGCCATGGGCCTACAGCCCGACCTACATCAGGCCCAGGCCAGGCCGGGCCAAGCAATTAAATAAGTCAGGCCAAGGCTTTTTCAAAAGCCTATATAGCAAAACAGGCCAGGTCTCATGCCCTCGAAAAATCTTTTTGAGCCTATCAGGCCGACCTATTTAACTAAATATAAATGAAATACTGATATTTTATATATTGTTATTATTATTATTATTATTATTATTATTATTATTATAAATATTTTTGTTATATTAACTTATAACTATATACTTATTAGCTTGTGTAAATATATAAGTATGTTGTCTTCCATAAAACATTTGAGCTTATAAGTCTATTCAAATACATGCTTATGATATGTTCAAGCATCTTACTATAAAACTGGCTTTTAATCAGACTTTACGGCCAAGTCAGGCTTTAAATAGGTCAGACTCAGACCATGAATTCAAGGTGTGGGTCAGGCTCAGGCTTTCGAAAGCCTAATTCGGCTCGGCCTATTTCCACCCTAGTTAGGAAGTAAAATAGTGGTGCAACTTTTGTGATCTTTGACATGGTTTCTCCTTTTTTTTTTCATTTTGGTCTATTGGTTTTCTGTAATCGGTGTTTTATATTTTTTTTCTTTGTAGGGATGATGGGGGATAAAAAGATGAGTAGCTGGTAATGGGTGTGTTGTTACCTTGTTGCCGAGGAAGATGTGTGTGAATGCAAGTGGGTGAAACATTTTCCACAAAGAAGTTATTGTATCATATACACGGTGACTTTTTTATGTTAATTTTTATACATTCAAAGATTGTGAGACTCTTCATTTGATTTGTTGCTTATTTCCCGATCTGATTGCTTTTATTTGAGTCCAAAAAAGTGTGGTCGAGAGTGTGTTTGGTAAAACTAGCTGAAAAGCTAGCTGAAAACTGAAAAACTAGCTGAAAGCTGAAAAGCTAGCCGAAAGCTGAAAGTTGAAAAGCTAGCTGAAAGCTGAAAAGCTAGTTGAAATTGTTTGGTAAAACTAACTGATCAACTAGCTGAAAGTTGTAAAATGACAAATAAGGGCATCACTAATTATTGTATCAAATCTTAATATTTTGTTATTACATATTTTCAAATAATTATAAATTTATATATTTTAGTTTATTTAAAATTATTTATAAGACATCACTAATTATTGGATCAAATCTTAATATTTTGTTATTACACATTTTCAAATAATTATAAATTTATATATTTTAAATTATTTAGTAATTTATGATTCATGTAAATAATATGTTAGTGTTTATTAAAATGTAAATAATATGTGATTCATGTAAATCTTAATATTTTGTTGGTTCACTATTCCTTTTATCATTCGTAAGGATTGAATGAGAAAACGTCATGAAAAAATAGAGAAGCCAGGAGAGCATATTCACTAAGAAAAACTGTGGCCATACAATTTTAAAAGTTCAATTGTTGTAGTCAAAATAAAAGCCGCAAAATTAAACCTGACCTTGAAAGAAATTCATTGTCTAAGAGGGTAAATACATAGCAGGAAGCAAGATTTGTTGAACAACACTTTTGCCTACATGCATATTGCTTAAAACCAGTGGGTTGATCCGGGACCAACATATTGGAAACCAATACAACCTACATGCATTCAACAATAGCAGAAAATATTCAACTGTTAAACGTTAGAACAAACAAAACAGAAAGGTTTCACAGAGCCTCATCATCCACCAACAATAGCAAAAAATTATATTATAAATTTCTAATAAACCAGAAAAACATAGATGAATGGAGAGAATGGGAGCTCTCAGAGACGAGAAAACCCCTCTCAGCAATGATAGGGTGTGGGAGGAATGTGAAGCGAAGGAGAGAGAGGGAAGGAGATAGTAACCCATAGAGAAAAGAGAGTGAGATATTAATGAGGGGTAAATTTGTAAAAAAAAAATCAGCTGGTAGTTGAAAATAGAAGCTTTTTTGGAAAAGTTAATTCAAGTAGCTTTTCTAAAAAAACATGTAGCTACCCGAAAAAGCTACCTTTAAGTTATCTTCACAAACACAACTTTTTTGTAGCTTTTTTAGTTTCAGCTACTATTTTCAACTTTCAGCTAGTTGAAATGGCTAGCCAAACACACTCTAAGTGACAAAGGTGATATGTTGACATGCGACAACAATATCCCCTAAGATATATAGTTAATGGAAATCAGATTTTATAGGTCATCAATCAGAAATAATATAAAATAGTGGTTTCATCCAATATTTTGTTAAGTGTAAAAAGACATTAAACTAGTATACATACTGCTATCAAATAAATTTATTTTTTTTACAGTTATGCAAGTTTCAAACTTGTGCACATTAAATGCACCCTAATTTTGGAAACGCTTTATAAATTCTTTTAATTTTTTCATATCGGTTAAAATCAACTATAAAAGGTAATTTCACCCAATTGTGTCGTGCCTGACTTTCCTACACATTGTTCCTTAGTCTTTACCTTATAAAGATGGGTTTCCATTAGTATTTTTTTTTGGAAAATAAAAAAAATTGATATGGGTATATAGATTATAGGGACAATAATAAATAATTATTATTATTTTAACCCACTAAGGTTAACCTAGTGGTTGGGGGTTTAGATAGTTTAACATGAGGTTCTAGATTCAAATCTCATTGCTTTCCTTGTATACCCAAAAAGAATTATAAGGACAATAATGGGATCCAACCAACAAAATTTACTTGTAAATAGACCGAGTAAATACCCACTAAATAGGTATATGTATATACTCATGAAATTTAATCGGGATGAGTGTGGGTACTGACACTATAAAATCCAACCCACTCTATACTCGTATTCGTAGCTATATATAATTATTTAATTAGAATAATTTTTAATTTTTTAATTATTATTAGATGATATATATGTTATATTTAACTAACATTTATATTTTTCGGTAGATCTTGGAGGAGGGGAGCAAATGATGTCCAAGTTTGATTTGTCATGAATGTTTATTGTGATATTTAATACGTATTTGAACATATATTATGTATTATATATAAAAACTTAAGAACATTGTTTTTTAATTTAGTAAAATGATTCTGTTCATGATATTTTAGAATCGTGTTTGGATAACTTAATTATATTTTTTGAATTGAGTTATAATTATTTATTAATTAATATTTTTTATTGATGTACTAATTTGATACTTAATTAGAATGCGAGTAAAGAACACGATATAGGTACATAAGTATCCAGTAAATAAGTAGGGATGACACTCGCCCGGATTAGGGGCGGGGAGAACCTCCCCACTCCCCGTCCCCACCTTTTAATTATCTCCCAATTCCTTGTTTGAGGCAATATTTCCCCATCCTCATTCCCCATATCTCTGCAGGTCCACACAGGAATCCCCATAGCTAAATTAATTATGAAATAAAAGGCTAAAATTCAATTATATATATGTATATATTTAAGTATAATTTTATTATTTTAATTATTTATGTATCTTGTGAGGCAAAAAGCATGATCTCATCCTATCCCCAAATATACTTGGAGCGATTTTCCATACTTAGTCCTACCCCTATAACGGAAAAATCTCCAAATACAAAGTTCTAAATGAGGTAGGTCATATAACAATCCTAAAATCATAAGGGCAATTGCCAATCTTACACATATATTTATTTTACATATGTTAGAGGCGGGGCAAGGACCCCACGGGCGGGGGGAATGATCCCCACCCGCATCCCCAAATATGCTTTGGGGGAAATTTTATCCCCGTCCCCATCCTCGAGGGGAAAAATTCCCCACTCTTGGGTCCCCAAATGGGGTAGTCCCCACGGATATCCCCATACTCAGTTAGGCATTGTCATCCCTACAAGTAAGGAAATAAGTACTATGGTTACTTGAATTGGTATAACTCAACTATAATTACTTGAAGGGAGAGCTTTGCCACTGTTACCTGATAAAATAAAAATATAAGTTCAAAGTGGCTAAACAGAAAGCCAATAAGGAATACTTATTTTTTATTAAAAGGGTTTATGGAAATTACAATGGGATCGAACTAAGTCCCAAAGGTTCGCTATGCGAATCTAACACTACTTCCTATTACATTTTTTCAGGTGTGTTAATTCTTGAACTAGAGCTTCGAACGAAGGAAGTAGCCTTTCGACCCAGGTGTCAGTGTCATGTCTTCGGAGGAAGAGCAGCGCCTTGCTTCGAAATTAAGGGAGTATGAGGTTCTCGGCTTTGGATCTTCCAAATAATCCAAAGGGTGAGAGCCTCATCCCGTCCTCTTCATCTGCCTTCCTCCTCCTCCTCCTCATCTTCCTCTTCCCCCCGAGAATCAGAAGATTAGGCAATGGGTTTGAGGTAACCCATCACCCTGCACCTCTTCTTGGAACCAAGGAAATGGGAGTAATACCAGGCCATGCATGGGGCTAAGACCTGGAATGTTGGGTGCACTATTTGACCTAAGGATAAGGTCCACTGTGAAATGACCACTAATGTTGGACACTCTGTCGACCTGAAGGTCAAATGTAATGGCAAGATCAGGCCGTACAGGGCAGCCAATATCAGGGATCTCTCCATGTTCTCAGGAAGAATGGTGGAATCCAAATGAAGTCTTTCTCCTTTTATAAGGGCAGAAAGCCACGAAAGAATTAAGAGCGCTGCTCCAACGAGCCAATCAAAAGAAGTCATAGTCACATTGACCAAAGTGGACGGTGGTCAAGTTAAATAAGTTGGACGACAGGTGACTAGTTTCGAAAAGCAGGGGGAAGGTTTGGGTTTCGAAAGAGAAAGCAGAATCAGGAAGAGATCTAAGCAGGTTCGAAGTGAGTCAGGGTTCGAAGAAGAAGAGCTTTTGGCTAGTTCGAAGCTTCCTCTCCACCTGAGCTTCGAAGGAACTTATCCCCCATTCAGATCGAAAGAGAGTCGTTTTTCTTAGTTATACTTAGATCTGACTTAAACGTTTTCTACGTCACCAGTGGCAGTTATTAAATACAAGCCTACCAGAGTGCATGCAGAGAACGTGGGATCATGATGAGTTACGTGAAGGCATGGGAGGTTACCAGCAACCCAAGAACGGTTACCAGGGGAAGCTATAAATAGGAGAAAGCTAGAAGGAGCAAAAGTCGGCAACCTGAACACTCAAACAACACCCTGAAAGCCGTAGCATCCACCATAGCGATCAAAGACACCCAACACGCTCAGAGAAAGTAGGGACAACGCAGACCAAACCTTTTCTTTTACGATTATCTTCTTCTTCTTTTCTTGTTTTGCATGATCATGCTCCTTATAGATTAGAAATTAAAGGAGTTATAATTGTTACTTTTGGTTACTTCTCTTGCGCACTGTATACGTACACTTTAATGCAATTAAAGGCCCATCTCGGCCTAGTGGTTGGGGGTTTGGGTAGTTTAACATGAGGTTCTAGGTTCAAACCTCATTGTTTTCCTTTGTACACAAAAAAATGCCCATCCAGGGGCCAGTTTAATTATAAGCGTTGTATGTATTCCTATGTTCATCCAGAGATTTCACACTAGGTAGAACCCACACAAAACATAGGATTTGTATCTCGTCTTAGATTGATCTGAGATACATTTGTTTGTGCTAAAATTAGGGACAAACAAATTGGCACGCCCGGTGAGACCCTTATCATAAGTGTTGTATGAATCTACGGAGTGGTAGGAAAACCATGTCAACTAAGAACAAAAATGGTTCTGGAAATTCTTCTGGAAGTTCCTCAACCAACGAAGTTCCCCATGGCAGCCACAATGGCAGTCACAACTCCCCATGAATCTTTTTGAATCTTTTGTAATTAGATTTTTCAAATAAAATTTTTAAAATATGCTTTATATATACTAAGAAAAATTATCAACTCTTTAAATATATAAATTATGAAAATATATATAAATGATTCTTTTTAAATATCAACTATTGATATTTAACAAAGTTAAATACTCTTGTTAATGAATTGAAAATATTTAATATTCAATATTTAATACAATTTAATAATTAATACATTATGTATGTTCATTAACATAAGAATTTAATCACTTAATGAGATATGTTTTAACATATAAAGATAAATGGTTAAATATATTTTTAATACTTGTATAATGGATGAAATTTGGTTTTGGTTTTTGAAATTTTTTCCCATTGTCATCCCTTCAAATTCGCAAATACCCACATTTGGTATTTGTAGGTAGTAGGCCTCTCTTAAGTGATATGAAGACTAATTAGCATTCGTCTCACCATCTCCTATGACACCCATTAATCTTATTTGGTCAATCCATGTGAGTAACATGACAAATTTATCCAACTAAGCAAGTCATAATTATGACTTGCACGTGACCTTTTTCTTCTTGAATCACTAAACCACAACACAAACTCTCATGATTTCATGGCTACATTTTGGTGATAAAGGAGTGGAACAACATGAAAGCCAACCATGATTTCCTCAAACATGTGGACAATCCACAAATAGCTATGGATAATAACATGATAAGTTCACGATAACATGATTTTCTTAACACACAAATATTGGTCTTTTTCTTTACCGTCTTCCTAACCAACCATGTATTTGGTATCCTCTCTTCCCATTCAAAAATTCACATCCACTCTCGGGAACTATTTGCACGAACAAATCTCCAAGCATTTTTTCAATACTCATTTTTCAAAGTCAATACTATATCTCTCTTATATGACTGAATTATTAATGTTTTCTAAATTTATTTATTCATTCCTCCAATTTGTCTGTGACAAGTGAATTATCTAACTATGTCGCCATTGAGGGAGATCATGGATGAGATTCATGGTTAGGTGGCAATTATTGAGGATTAGGTTTTACCGTATCCTCCAAAGTCTGAGTTTCATCTTGATGTTACGATACATTGATAAGTGTTCCTTTCCAATGTATAACAATGTTTAACTAGTTTGAATTTTCCTAATTAATTACTTATTAAAATTTTGTATTTATAGATAGATTAATAGGCAACACATGAGATAATGAGATATATATAACTAGCATTTCAACCCGGGCAATGCAAGGAAAAATATATATTATTTTTATATAATTGATTAATTATTCTATTGAATTTATGGTATAATTTTAAATGTAATTATTCTATTGAGTTTATGATATAATTTTAAAATTATTAAAAAAAAGGACTATATAAATTGTACATGTAAATTTTTAAATACATATAATTTAAAATTTCTAAAAATTATTTATAAATTTTAAAATGTAGTTATTTATTTTTAATTCTGAAATTTTTATATTTAAATTATATGTTTTTCTTTTCATCACCAAAAAATACATATAATTTAAATATAAAAAAATCAGAATTAAAAATTAATAACTATTTTAAAATTTATAAATTTTAAAATAATTTTTGAAATTATAATATAAGTTAAATGTCAATAAGGATTTTTCTAGGATGCACCCGTTTAAAAATTATTGCACCATGCACAATTATATTTTAGCTATTAGATACTTCTAAGGTCCATTATCCATTATTTTAAATCCATATCTAATAGCTAAAACATAGTTGTTTACACTGCAATTAGCTGACTCATCTAATTAGTTATTTTTGTTAATTTTTAATTATTAAAATATTTTTAATTATTAAATTAGGATAATAAATTCTTAAATTTGCTTCATTTGAGATGATTAGTAGGGATGACAATTGAGCCCAAGCCCTATGGGTACCCGCAAAAATTACCCGCAATGGGCAGGGTAAAAACCCGCAAAGCGGGTATGGGCGCGGGTACGGGCAAAAGCCCGCATTTTTTCATGGGGACGGGCGCGGGTACGGGCATTTTGATGCCCAGCCCGCCCCATACCCACACTCATATATATAATTATTTAATAAAAAATATCATATATAATTATATATACAAATATATTAATTTTATTAAAATATCTAATATATTTATGCATATTTTTAAAATCGATATATATAATATATTAAAAATTAAAAATATATTTTTATAACTATCTATGTGTGTTTTTTTTACTTTATAATATATGACTAATTAGGGTTAATAATAATTTTTTACAGATCTTGAAGAATTCTAACACAGGATATCCAAGTTTATAAAATATTGTGACGTGAAAGTATATTGTAATATTTAATAAAAATTTTGAACTTTAGATCATTTGTTGTGTTTTAGAACATTAACATATTGTGTTTCAATGTAATTAAAAATTTCGACAAAAAAAAATGTAATTAAATTGTTGTATCATTTATATTTAAAAATTATGTTTAGACGATCTTTGAGTAACTTTTTCAATTGAGATATAGTTTTCTTAAATTATTATTTTTTTAGTAAGTTGTTACTTTTTCACTTAATAAAAGTGCGGGTAACGGGTGCGGGTACGGACATATAGGTGCCCAGCGGGTATGGGGACGGACACTAAAGTTACTGCACACGCGGGTACGAGCGCGTGTAGGTTTTTTTTTTTAAAACGTGGGTACGGGGACGGGCACTGTGGTACCCTGCCCAGAGGGTACCCGTTGCCATCCCTAATGATTAGCATTTCTTGGTAAATTAATAACAATCAAGGAGGTTGCTTTTTTTACATCGCTTACTTATTGAATGGTAATTTAATATAAATTAATTAGATATTAGTGATAAATATAGAGACAGGAATGAGTGAATCTTTCTCTAGAGAGATATGAGGATAAAACATAAATATAGATAAAATTGATAAATGAGGAGATTGTTGAGATAGTGGGAAAACCCATTTTTATTGATTGAGAGAGAATAATAAAAATTGCATTGGGAGAGTGTGAATATCATTAAAAATCATGTTTGGTGGATCACAGAAATGATGGAGAAATAGCAAGAAATGGCGAACCCCATTATTTTTTAATTTCTTCGCATCATTGGCGAGAAATGTGAAGAAATTTTGCGCTCTCCAATGCTCCTTCTCTCTGCTTTGACTATGGCTGGAGTTTTCTTCCCCAGCAATGCCTCCACGTCGTTTGTGTCATGGCCGCACCAGGGCTCTCCATCGTGGTTGTCCATCGTCATTGGGTCGTTCATTTGTCTTGTGCGTGCGAAGGAAGGACAACTGGAACAAGCGGAGGACGACCAGAACGCAGCGCAGGAACAGAGACACAACGACGAAGGACAACGCTCGGAAAAGAGACAACTGGTGATACCACAGCGGAGGACGACATTGGGAGAAGAGACGAGATTAAGTGGAGTAGCAACTTCATTGATGAGCGACACCGGGAAGAGAGACGATGGGCAGGACGACCAGAGGCGATTGATGACGATGGTGTACGGCGTTGCAGATGAACGAGCAGAGGACAAGGGTGGCTGGTCGACGTTGTTGTGTTCACTCTCTCACATTCTGACTTCATAAAAACCGATTATCTTGAACAGATAATCGATTTTCATAACAATATTGGCGTCTATTTTCCTAAAATTAATAAACAAATCAATTTCTCTTCTGTCTCTTCAATCACACCCAACAACTTATTTTCAAATTTCTCTTCTATTCCCCACCTATTTCACTCACACCAAAAAATCTTTATTTCTCCTCTATTTCACCTCTATTTCTCTTCCTCCCACTTCTATTCTACTCATTTCTTTTCTCTCTATTTCTCTACTCCCACCAAACATAGCATAAGAGAAGAATAAAGGCTTTTTGTAATGTGGCTTAATAAGAGGGAGAGTAGAGTTCACTAACTATCTCACTCTCCAAAAAGAGGATTCAAAATTATAATATACTAATACTAATTGATTAGCCACTTCATCATTTGATAAAAACTAATAGTTTTAAAACTAAGGGCATGTTTGGGGTGGTTGTGAGTTTTCAATTTTTGATTTTTTGAAAACCACAAAAAATGGTTTTTATTTTTTGGTTTTGAGTTGTAAAAACTTGATTCAAAATTTTTAAAAATCAAAAACTGAAAACTCGCAACTACCCCGAACGACCCTAAATTAGTAATTAAATTGGTGAAGGCAATTATTTACAATTCATCAATTCACATGTGATTAAATCATGGTCGGATAAGTTACAATTCAATTGTCAACATAGAATCAACTTGTGGGAAAAGTTCTAAGTTTCAATCCATACTAAACACTTTTAAAAAACAATGAGCAGCCTTAATCATCTTCTAATACCGAATTTTTATCCACTTTAGGTGAACTCATAGCATATCTAATCTTTGCTTTTAAAAAAAAAGCATATCTAATCCTAAAAATAAATGAATATCAATATTATAGAGTTAGTTTATTTTTCAATGGGAGAACTTTCAAAGGTACATTTGAGCAATAGAAGAGACCAATTATATATTAAAAGAAAATTGCTAACAACACACTCTTACACTCCATGTGATTGATTAAAAGTCACATGTGTGCCATCATATTAGGAGTGAGACCATAAATGGAGTTATCAGGGATTGTTAGATCATATCCAACGGGAGTTGCTTAGAAGAGTTGCTTAACATAAAAATTATTATTTTAGTATGGATCCCACAAGTTGAATTGCTTAAAAATGGGAAAGAGTTAAGCAACTCTTCTAAGCAACTCCGTTGGAGATGATCTAACAACCCCTGATAACTCCATTTATGGTCTTACTCTTAATATGATACTCTTACACATTTTTAAGCAACTCAACTTGTGGGACCCACATTAAAATAATACTCCCACCCTTCCAAAACTCTTGTTGTTTAAGGTTATGCGCACAAGCCAAGGAAATGATTGATGTGTCTTAATTTAATACTAATTTTACTAAAATAACCTCATTTAATATCTACCTATATCATTTAATTGTCTTGAAAATATAAAGACTTATATAATTAAGAGAGAGATAATGAGAGTATGTGTTAGTTGATGTGAGTAATTAAATAAGGGCATAGTTATAAAAATCTTAATTAATTTTTCTTGGATATCTAAAACAACAAGAGTTTTGGAATAGAGGAAATAATTTTTAAGTTAAGCAACTCATATCAAACATCTCTCACCCGAGTTGCTAAAGGACTCGCTGACGTCATATTGAATATGGTTCCTTTCAAAAATACGGTTCCTTTGAAAGCAATAAAGAAAGGAAAACCGAAAAACCGAAAAAGACGAAGCACCTTTTCTGAATTCTGATGCGGGAGAAAAGTAATATACTCATATTTTAAAGACAGTGAATGGTTATTAATCACGATTCTCGTTGAAAATGCTGGGAGAACGCTTTTCCTCCAATAAGCAGTTAGGGGATCTTAGTATACAAAGGGAATATATCAACCATTCCGCAAAAAAGAAATCTTTGTGGCAAGCGAATCGCCCCATATTAATTAAAAGTCGTTATTATTGTCATTATCTTGATTGATTCATTTGGAGCTAATAGAATAGCCCATTACATTAACAATAAAGAAAAGTAACAATATTCTCCATAGTTGAAGTAAAATGAATATTTTATGGAGTAACAATATTTTTCCCAATTCCCATCCTTCTAAAGATAGCTTATCATCATATCTTCAGAAATCAGGATTTTTTTTAAAGAACATCCATATTTATCCAGTTCTAACGGTGGTGAACATCCATATTATAATAAGATTAGTTTTTTAATGATAATTTTTTCCATACATAAAATTTAAACTAAAAATCTTATTTAAAAAAATTAAATATAAACCACTTAAATCAGTTCCTTAAAATTTTCTATCTATAAAATTCAAATTCAAAATTTTCGATGGTTTCAGGTGTTTCAAGGTAATTATAAGTTTTCAATTTTTTATTTTAAAAAATTTTGAATTACACAATTCAAAAAGTGAAAATCACTTTTTATGGTTATAAAAATAAATTTTTAATTATTAGTTTTAAACCATATAAATTTAATTTAAAAATTAAAAACTAATCATTATCCCATCCCTATTTAAGGATAATCAAATATAAACCACTATCTTCGTACATGAGAATGAGAACTAGGTTTTATCTTTTCCTCTTTTCAAATTGCATTAGAAAGGGACTGCCGCTTTCGGGTTTTGGCTTGCTCATGTTTTAGTTAGCGCCTGGCACTGTGGCACTGACCATATTAATTAATCCACCTTCCATTCCCTTCCCGCTCGGATATAAACCCAAACATTTGCCCTGCAACAGAAAAGCTCAACCTATTTTCATTATTATTATTATTTCCCCTAATTCACAACAACAAAGCCAAAATGAAATACGTGTTGATCACCGGAGGAGTGGTGAGTGGCCTCGGCAAAGGCGTCACCGCCAGCAGCATAGGTGTTGTGCTCAAGGCCTGTGGCCTTCGCGTCACTTCCATCAAAATCGGTTCTCTCCCTACGCTACGCTTCCTCAACTAATTTTCTCTCTACTGAACTGAACTTATTTGCAACTGCCTCATCCACCTCTTTTCTGCAGATCCGTACTTGAACATAGACGCGGGGACCATGTCTCCCTTTGAGCATGGAGAGGTTTTTGTTCTTGATGATGGCGGAGAGGTTTTGCTCTTTCCATATTTTCCCCTCTGCGTGCTTGAATTTGAATGTATTATGGTCATGGAGGTGGTGAATTGATTTTTTTAATTATTTTGCTTTTGACTTGGAAAGGTTGATTTGGATTTGGGAAATTATGAGCGGTTCTTGGATGTTACGCTTACGAAGGATAACAACATCACCACTGGAAAAATATATCAGGTAATGGAGGAATTAATAGTGCTGGAGGTTGATTTTGCTTTCTTGGCTTAACTTGATTGTTTTGTTTTCCTGTTTCTTATGATCAGTCTGTTCTTGAGAAGGAACGTAAAGGGGATTATCTTGGGAAAACTGTTCAGGTAATACACGACACGTGTGCCATTTTTTTTTTACCTGGTGCTTGTTGGATACTTACTAGTGTGGATAAGGAGCGGATTACTGAGTTAGTTACTGGGTTTTTAAAATAGGTGGTTCCCCACATTACTGATGCCATTAAAGATTGGATTCAATCGGTTGCTGTGATCCCTGTGGATGGGAATGAAGGGCCCGCTGATGTTTGTGTGATTGAGCTGGGAGGCACTGTGGGTAAGATATTTGGAATGGGATGATGCTTCTGTTGGAGCTGTATTATTCACTTCAATCAATAATGCGGGTTGGTATTTGTCTTTCTACAGGTGACATTGAATCTATGCCATTTATTGAGGCTTTACGGCAATTGTCCTTTCAAGTGGGTATGGCAATAGCACATTTTTCTTTCGAACTAACTTTACTCATTTTATATATATATTAATATTAATTAATTTTATTTTGGGGTATACTGAAAATTATTTACTGAGTATGGAATTTCTGTTCATTGCCCTCAATTTGGACGAGAAAAGATTTTTATGTTTTTGAAAGTTCACCCTGATATTAAGGGTAAGATACTTTTTATCCAACGACAAAGAAAATAATATAGATTTTCTTGGTTGTTTCCTTCACAATACACATAATCCAAGTTCTCAAGTAGGTGTGAGCTTGTTGTCCATGCTTGATAATCTCAATGCAAACATGATTTATGTCAGGTCAATCTGCTGCAGTATTCTTTTACTATCATTTGTGCTGTACTTGTAAATTTGTAATGCTGTTGTGGTACTGCTAGTGCTTAATTCATTTATGTATAGTGCTGTCACATGGTTCAATTAAGTTTCTAATTGATATATTCTTTGGTAGTCAAACTTTTTATTGTGTGTTTTTTCTATATGGTCATGAAAATCTTGATAACTAATACAATTTTCACATTTTTATTGTCATTATTCCTTCTCAGGGCCTGACAACTTCTGTCTCATCCATGTTAGCCTAATACCAGTGTTGGGTGTAGTGGGAGAGCAAGTAATACTTACTTACTTGTGCATTGCTGTTGCAGACTTTTAGTTATTTTTTTTCTCATATTGAGTGCAATATTCTGCTTCTAGAAAACAAAACCCACACAACATAGTGTCAGGGAACTGAGAGCACTGGGCTTGACGCCTCATCTTTTAGCAAGTCGCTCTGCTGAGGTATATCATTCCACCATTTGGTACCTGGATGCATTTAAAAATGTTAATCTGTATAACAATGTGTGCTAGTCTTTAGGGTAGTAGTACTGCATAAAAAATCTCACTTGTTCACTTATTCTTAGCATGGATATTATATTACTCGTTTCTTTCTTTCAACCATGTGAATTATTGATGTGAAATATGGTGACAAAATTGAATTATGTAATTATGATAACTAGCAATTCATTAATCTTTGCATCTGGTAATTATGATGTTAGTTCACATCTGGTAATTGATTAATCTTTACTGTATTTTTCATCTCATTAGAAATCTATTTGGCTTTAAAGTTGGTTCTTTCAGTCTGAAGTAAATGTGTTATGTTTGGGTACATGTTATCAGGAAAAAATAATTCATCTAATTAATGATGATGGCTACATTGTTATTGAATCATTTTATCCATTTCATGTGTTTTTGGATTAGACATACTAGAAAGTGTTTATATTATTTTGTTTTTACCAATATTCAGCAGATGAAAAACTTTAGTGACATTTCCATTCAGATCGACTTTTCATGTGGTCTTTATGCATACCTACACATTCACATAGGTGAACCGTGAACGTGTACACACATAAACAAGTATAACTTAGTTTTTAAAATTGTTGCTTGTGAGACAATTTAGAAAATTATCACAAGGCAATATAATTCTTGGTTAGGTGTAATTATACTAGCACTAATGCATTGTATCCTATTAGAAATCCACAATTAAGTATGCTTTAGTAAGGGATGGGTATCGGATACTGTTTGAGTGAATGTCTGTGATATAGGGCTTGACCATTACATACTTGTAACCCTCACTTTGTATATAGATACATGAAGCCTAGTGACTTAAACTAGTGCCTGGAAACTTATACCCTCTTTCTCTCTCCCCCTTCTTTTCTTTTGTACCATTGGGTACTGAGTAAAGCAAGAAATAGATTGTGGTTGTCAAGATAAAGTGCTGAAGCTGAGTGCTATGGCACAAGCTACTTATGTATTTATGTGAATTTGGCATTTATTATTTGTCAAGGTTTTGATCTTGCTTCCCCTATAAAATTATGGTGTGACAATCAGGTGGTTATGTTAAAAGTATTCTTGCCTGAATAATTCTATATTTAGGAGAATACAATGATTGCTTGAATCTCCTTATGTTAATCTTTTCTTCTCACTAAAGTCAACCAGAAATTTTCAGTGTTTTTTCAAATGCTTCCTTCTGTTTTGACAGTTGTGTCTTTGATGTTAGCTTGGTTATATTAGTAGCTGAAATAATTTGTTATTGAATGTGGCAGCCTCTGCTGGAAAGTACCAAGGAAAAACTCTCACAGTTTTGCCATGTTCCAGTAAGTTGTTGGTGAACCAAGCTTGGTTAGCAAGAGTTGTTTTATTAATTATTGATCTATATTTTCTGTATATTTTTTTACAGGTTGAAAATATTCTGAATATACATGATGTGCCAAACATTTGGCACATTCCCCTGTTACTTAGAGTGAGTCTGTAATAAATTTTTAGTTCCATTGAAGCTTGGTTGCTTTGGTTTATATATTGTGTAACTATTTTCATGATTGGTTGCTATTTCCAGAACCAAAATGCTCACCATTCAATTCTGCAGCAGCTTAACTTACTCAGGTGAGCTTTTGATTTTTCCTTTATATTTATCACTGTCAAAAGCTAAGCAATGTTACATGTAAAATTTATCATAATTACAATTTACAACTTCATGTAGGATAAAATCCCTTGCATAAATGCTGTAGCATTCTAGATAAATAGACCAACAAAAAGATGGGCAAAACTGCAAAAGAGATCTGGAACACGTCCTTAAAAGGGCTGTCCTCTGGTTATCAACTAAGGAAAATAGAAGAAAACTTGTGTTATTTTAAAATTTGATCAATAATTTCTGTTGCAGTCTTCAAATCCTTTGTCTGGGATGAACCCTAATAAAAAACTATAGCCAATTTCTTTTTTTATTAATAAAATAATTATTGCCCTTAGAAGTCTAGTCCTAGCTGATGAAGGTAGCTTGAACCAAAAGAACCTAAAGGGCATAATGACCAAATGAGGGTGATTCTCTTTACTATAATATTCAACTACTAAATATGGATCAACTTTGATATCTTCACAATTATCGACCTCAATAATTTCAGCTTGCCCATCTTCTTGAATGTCATCTGGGAACACATCATGGCCATGGATTGGGGGAGAATTCCAATCTATGATGGTTTATCCTCTAGAACACCTTCCCCTATAGAATTAGGGTCACCATTTGGAATCTTCACATGAGCTCCAACTTTATCTCTTTACAGCTTTCTACATCTGATGTAACTGCTCCATCATTCTTTGTATCTAAGTGCTTGAGCTTGGGTAAGTCCAACAATTCTTGCATTATGTGCAGCTAAAACTGATATGGATTGAACCTAGCATGGCCAATAGATGTCGGTCAAAAGCCTTAGGATTAAATGTGTAATGCAGGAGATATTGAGGGAGAAAGTATGCGCAGAAGAGATCAGAAACATAGCAAAAGGGTAGTCTTTTGGTTAAACAACCAGGGGTCTTTTACTAAGAAACTGATTGAAACATTTATTCAGCCTACAAAGTCAAACCTCTTTATAAAGTAATGCTGCTACAGTAGTGTGAAGTGTGAACAGATAGTGCATTTGGTTTCATGAGCAGTGCACCATAATCTAACATATGATTAAATGATCCCTTCCCCCGGGCCAGTCCACCACGGTTGGAGTGGACAATGCAAATATTCATCATTCTGAATATAGTTGATCATACTTGGGCATCTCCCGCTGGATATGTTGTTACTTTTCCATTTCTTTTTTCCTTTTTCAAAAAAAAAAAGAGATGGTGATAATGGGAAACATTGATCGGCTTCTCTTTTAAATTACTTTTCAGCCATGCTACGCCTCCTGATTTACAGCAATGGACAGAGATGGCTGAGTCGTATGATAATCTTACTGAATCTGTTAGTACTATATGTGTAGTTTGCAATGTTCTTTCTAAATTTATTACATTTTATGTTGTCAATGGGAATGAGAGCATTTTGAAATTTACAGGTGAGGATTGCAATGGTAGGAAAATATGTTGGTCTAACAGATTCATATTTATCTGTTGTAAAGGTGTGTTCTATCTTTCCTTTCATATTGATCACAAGAATAGCAGGATGACAGTATATTTTATGGAAAATGAGTAAAGATCAGTATATTTATCACGTAGCTATCAACATGTCTTTGAAAATGAGGAATCTATGTTCAAGTTGATAAATAGCATTTAAATTTTCCTTTATATTTTTTTCTTCAAGTCTGGTTCTTTTCATAAACCTAATGCTATTTTTACTAGCAATCATCTGAGTTTCACATTCTTTCTGTATTCTTAAAACTGCTATTTCCTATTGGTTTATGCATGTTTTATAGTTTTTATATAATCTAAAGTGTAAACAGCAGTATGGAGCATCAACAAACTTGGATTTTAGAATGGTAGTTTTTTTTTTTAATTTAGCAGATGAGTTTTTGGTTTTTGTCAAGCATGTGCTATTGCTTCTGTTGAGTCATCAAAATACACTAAATGGTTTTTATTTTTATTTATTTCATTTTTAATGCCTGATTTGTTTGCAGGCCCTTCTGCATGCTTGTGTTGCACGCTCATTGAGGCCATCAATTGACTGGATTGCAGCTTCTGACCTTGAAGATGACAGTGCAAAATCTGTAATGATTTCTTTCAAATTGCATTTGAAGAAATTTCTTTACTTGTCACTGTGCAGGTAGTTAGGCTTATTTAATTTAATTTGTGGTTTTACACTTTCAGACGCCAGAAGCACATGCTGCGGCATGGAGGACTTTGAAGGTAAGTGCACCAGAAGCACTTTTCTCTGTGTGTTTATTATCTATGTCATAGAACTGTTGGTCTATCTCTACAATTCGATTCATACAATTAAAGGAAGGGTGTTTTGTTTTTGAATCTATAATCAGCCATTTTTTGGGAAATTGACACTTGCAGAGTGCAGCTTGTGTCTTGGTTCCTGGGGGATTTGGAGATCGTGGGGGTGAGAGGTATGATGCTAGCTGCCAAATATGCCAGAGAGAACAATGTTCCTTACCTGGGGATTTGCTTGGGAATGCAAATTTCTGTAATTGAGTTTGCTAGATCAGTAAGTAACGTTTCTGTTTATGTCATGTTTGGTTCTTTATGATTGCATGCTTCTATTGTATCATTGTAATTTGACATTCATTCGTAGGTTCTGGGTTGGGAAAGAGCAAATAGTATAGAGTTTGATGCCCAAACACCAAATCCTGTTGTGATTTTCATGCCAGAGGTATCCATGTCTGACCTCTCTCCCCCTCCCCCCCCAAGAAACTCTTTTCCCAACTTTTTTTGGTAACTTCTCCTAGTCACAAACAGGGTTCACGAACACATATGGGAAGTACCATGAGGCTTGGATCTCGAAGAACACTCTTACAGACACCTGATTGTATCACTTCCAAGCTGTATGTGATTTAGCTACTTCACTATGTGGTATTTTAATGATTAATGAAATGATGAATAGAGAAAGAGGTTACATTTCCCTTTAATAAAATGGCTCATCTTTTCCATAATATACATTTTTCTGGCAGTATCAGTATATAAGTCCCAGTCTCCTAGTTTCTGGGCCTGCCTGGTAGTTCTGGAGGATGCGTGTCAATAATGGGGTCTGGTTGTTGATCAAGTGCTTAATCACCCGGGCATGGTTCAATGTCAATGGATATTAGGATTATAATTTTCTGTGATATTCTAATTTCAATGGGCTTGGGAATGAATTTTGCCTTACACTGTAGATGACAGGTTTCAAGGAAAGGGGAAAGGGCCTTGCCCATTGTCCAAACCTACAGTACCGCTTCCCCTCTTACCAGAATAAAGGAAAAAAAGAAAAAAAGAAAATCTAGCAGAGGGGTTATTAATAGTTTTCCTTTGTAGCCCTTAAGAATAGGGATGACAATATCTAATTGAGTTTGGGGATATTCGTGGGGACATCCCCATTTGGGGACCCGAGATTGGGGATTTTTCCCCGCGGGGATGTGGACAGGGATAAACCCCCCCCCCTAGGCATATTTGGGAATGGAGATGAGGATCTTTCTCCCCATCCCGTGGGGTCCGTGCCCTGCCTCTAGCATATACAAATATAATTAATGTATATATAAAGTTGGTAATTTCCCCTATCATTTAAGCATTCCCGTAGGACATACCCCATTTAGAATCTTGTGTTTGGAAATTTTTCTGCTATGGGAATAGGGCTGAGTATGAAAAATCGCTCCTAGTATGTTATAGAATGGGATCATGCTCTTTGCCTCACAAAATCCCTAAATAATTGAAATAACAAAATTATCATCAATTATATACATATATAATTAACTTTTAGCATTTTCCTAAAAAATTAGCCTATGGGGAATGGGGATGAGGGAAAATATTACCCTGGAGCGGGGAATGGGGATAGGGATGGGGAGATAATTGAGAGGTGGGGACAGACTCCGCCCCCGCCCCCGCCCCCGCCCCGGGAGGGTGTCATCCCTACTTAAGAATATCAATGGATCTGAAATAATGACCTTTATTGTGGATTTTTTTATAGACTTATTTATAATACATTCTTGCATCCCTATGTAGCTGCTTTATGATTAGAGTACGTTCTCAGAACTTATTTGTATGCATGTTAACATCTTTGCATGTTCCTAATTGCTAGGTATGGCAATTCAGAGTATGTGGATGAACGGCATCGGCATAGATATGAGGTTTGGCTGTGAACCCTCATTTTGGTGACTGGATGTTCAAGAGACATGTGTAGTACATGTCCTGTAATTTAGCGTTGACATTGTGCAGGTAAATCCAGATGTTATTGGAACTTTAGAAGAAGCTGGGCTAAAATTTGTTGGGAAGGATGAAAGTGGAAAACGAATGGAGGTAATATTAACAGAACCAAAGTTGAGAATCTGTCAGTTAAAAATGGTTATGGTTGCATTTGTTCTCCTGCTTTTGTGTGTATATATATTTTAGTGTTACACAAAATTCACTTCTTTTATTTCTTGTTTCTCTGTATGGAGAATGCAACTATTTTCTTGATGTTAAGAAATTCTATAACTTGTGCAGATCTTAGAGCTTCCAAGCCATCCATTCTATGTAGGTGTGCAATTTCATCCAGAATTCAAATCACGGCCAGGGAGACCATCTGCTTTGTTTTTAGGTACTTGTCACTCACAAATTAGCCTTCATATCTTATGAACCATATGAAGTATAAACCGAGAGCCATTTAAATATTAGTTTGTATGACATGGAGGTGGTCTATTTGGACCTTCACATAATCACAGCACCTGTTACTTGTGGTTGCATGTCTTCCAGACATCACATAATTGCTTACTTGAGCATAAACACCCATTGCGATTCCTATGTAAATTGGTACTTGAAATTGCTTGAAACGTATGATGATAAGTAAGGAGTAAGAGAATCTTCATTTCAATTTCAAATAACTGTTATTTTCCATCTTCAGTCCTCGTTTTTATGATGTCTACTCTATTAAAAAATTTATGATGCTGCACCTGTAGGTCTCATATTGGCAGCAACAGGGAAGTTGGAAGCACATATTAGTAGGCATCAGAATGGAATTTGATGCATGATATTTTACTAAAAGAGACACTCTATAATGTTTATCCAAGGTAAGCTAGTTCTCTAAGAGTATATTTATGAGTTGGTTTTTGGAGGGGGAAAGGAGGGAAGGAGAGAGATTATTGAAAGTCTTTCCCTCCCTTGTGTTCGGGAGTATGTTTTTCTTACATGGTTTATATAGCTTTCTCCCTCCATTTTCTCCCTTCCCCTTTCTTCCAAACTCCCAAACACACCTACTGAAGGGTCAATAATTGGGAGAGGGAAGGGTCAATATGTGTGTATCTACCCCATGCTTCTCTAGGTTGTTTCTCATTCATATTACATGCATAACAATATTATTTGCACCACCACATTCATTTTTTTTATCATCAAAAGTTTGTATATTAAAAATTTCTACATTAAATTAACTAATGGTAAGAAGATGCTTAAACAAGGTTGCCGTGACTTGATGAAATCAACCATGGCCACTAGGGATGGAAATAGATCGAGCCCAATTAACTTTTCAAGGTCTAAGCCTTGTGTGTTTAAAACTTGTTTTATAATTAGGTACTTGAATATGTAATAAACATTTATTTAAATATACTTATAGGCCCAAAACTTTTATGTAAATCTAGCGTATCCGCATTTCTTATTTTTTTGGAAAAAATGTAAATCTAGCTTTTATACATTTAAATGTAAACAAATATAATTTATATGAATTAAATAAAATCATAAATAATATACAAAATTAAACTAAAATAGTGAATGATATCTACATTTAAGAACTAAAACAATAGTTTATTTACAATTCTTATTGCTTTATCAACTCTGTCCTTGTCTTAATTGGGAGACCAAATAGTGAATGTATATGAGGAACATTTACTTAGTATGTCAATTTTATAGTTAACCCATAAGAAACATATTATTAAAATAAAATAGCAATAAAATTGAATAATTGTTTACCTTGAAATGATTATTGTTAATTCTTCATACATCACATATCAATAAATTCTTGGCATTTAAAGAAGTACAAAATGACTCATAAAATGTCATGTACAAATGTTAGATATTCTAACAGTTAATCAAAGAATAGACCAGAACGACAGAACCTGCAAAAACATATATTGTTTTTTTTTCCATGAAATTTGCTATTTTGATAGCTGCATGTTGAAGTTGCATTTTCAACCTCCCTAATAGTAATTTTGGAGTTAGTATTGATTTAAGGCGGAAAAATGTAACAACTTATTGTATGGTAGATAAAATATATGCTTTATTATAACAACTATTTTTTTTATCAAATAACATCTAATAGGTAGAACATCTTGAAACAGTCAAATTAAATTTTGTATTCATGCGTTGAGCTAATATTTTTCTTTTTACCATCTCCCAAAGTTGAGTTTTATTTGTCACTACTGTGCAACCCCCTCCCCCTCAATAGAATAATTTTTTAGACGATGAACCTATTGTAAAGAAATTTTGTAAATTAGATAACTGATAATTAAATATTATGAATATATTAACATAGTATTTTTTTCTAACATTGTCATCAATTGGGCAAATTGATGTGAGTGCATGCTTATCTTTCCATATATTCCTTAGCTTTTGTAACCATTTTCTTGAAAAATATGTTAAATTGTTAAAAAATAGTAAAAAAGAGTAAGAAATCAATTGTTACATTATTGTTTACTTGTTTGTCGAAGTATATGTCGAAATGCTTCTCTTGACTTAACTGGAAAATGTCCTAGAATTTTAATTTGTCTTAATAAAGTGAAAATATATAATTTATTATTTAGTTGCTTATTAATTTAATATTTGTCATAAAAGTTAGTATAATATACTAACTTTGTAAATATGTAGATTATCTATCCATATACCTAACATAAATGTAAAAAAAACATTACCCGAGCTTGAGATAACAAAAACTCTTTGAAAACAATATTTTTTTTTGTGAAGATCCCATCTTCCCCTTGAAGTTTGTCATCCCAAGTATTTTTTGTAGCAACTTGAGAAACATCTCTTGACAAGACAACATATAACGGGCCATGGCTAAAGATATGTTGTGAGACATAAATCTCAACATTAGGAATGACCTGTCCCTATGATTTATTTATTATAATTGCAAAACTTAGTTTTATAGGAAACTGCTTTTTAATAAGCACAAAGGGAATCCTGCACTCTTGGTTGTCTTATGTTTAATTCTTGGCAAGAAAGCTCTTTTTTCAGCATTGTTGCCTTTTAGGATTTCCACATTAAGCATGTTTATGAAAAAACCACGGCATAATAACCTTGTTCCATTACAAAGGTCAGATTTGGGGTCAAGATTTCACAATAACATCAAAGATGCACCTTTTTTAACCTTTAGATTTTAGAATATGTGGAGGCTAACAACCTAGAGCAATGGAGTGTAAGTATTCCCGTTGATATAAGTTTTGTGTGTCTCCTTCAACCCCATCAAAAGATAACAAATTATGTTCTTCTCCTAGGAAATGATTGATAATTATATCATTCAATTTTTGAACATCCTCATTTTTTGGTGTTAGTTTGACTCTTTCTACCATATAAAATGCATCTCATCCATGGGATTCTAATTGGGGAAATGTTTGTTGGATAAGATTTTGTATTGAACATTCCCCTTCCCATGGTATTGCAATCAAGCGAGGCACCTTGACCATATTATCTTGTTTGGTAAGTTCAACACTATCACCAATGCACATAAAAAAATTTGCAAAATCACGATCTCGTAAAGATTATATAGTCTGGCGTAAACGAATGACGTTTGTGTTATTTGCACCACCACATAAAAAAATTTGCAAAATCACGATATCATTTATGCCTTTGTACCTTTTTTAATCATAGGAAGTACATGGTGAAAATATCCTTCCATTATCATCACTTCCCCCTAAACGGAGCATCAAAATCTAGAATATTCTTAAATGTTCGGTCTAATGCTTCCAAAGCATATTTGTTAATCATGGATGCTTCATCCCAAATGATTGTTGTTGTTTCATTGATCAACCTTGTAAGATCAGATTGTTTACTTATTGAGCAGAATGACCCTGGTTCTACATTGATAGGTATCTTAAACCGAGAATGTGCAGTTCTACCACTAGGTAATAGGGCCGCAACTATAACAGATGAGGTCGTCTTTAAGACAATTTTTCCTTCACTTCTTAAACTTGCAAGTAAAGTGCGATACATGAATTTTTACGTGTTTCTCCCAGCTTGTCCACAAAAAAAAAGCTTGTTTATGCTTGATTGCATTCAAAATGGTGTTGAAAGAAAATAATTAGTTATTATTTAACTTTTCTACTGATTCCAGATCTTCATAAGGTATATGGACCAATAATTCTTTTTTATAATTCTTGGCACCAAATTATCTTTGTTTGTTTTCACTGTTAACTCACAAACCATAATCTTAATCTGTCCATATACTTGATAAAGACATGGAATGTGTAGAAAAGTTAAATAATGATCAACTATTTATTTTCAATACTATCATGAATGCAGTTGAGCATAAAAAAGTCAAGTTTTTTTTTTTGGGATTGGCAAAGAGGAATATGTAAGACATTTCATTATCGCACTTGCAAGTTTAAGAAGAAAAGGAAAAATTGTCTTAACAACAACCTGATATGGTATAGCTGCAACACTATTACCTGGTAGTAGAACCGTACATTCCCGGTTTAAGATACCTATCAATGGTCTTTTTGCTCAATAAGTAAAAAATCTTATCTTGTAAGGGTGACCAAAGAAACAACAATAATTATTTGTGATGAAGCACCCATTATTAACAAATATGCTTTGGAAGCATCAGACGGAACATTAAAGAATTTTCTAGATTAGGATGCTCCATTTAGGGGAAAAATGATGATAATGAGAGGAAATTTTCGTCAGATGCTTTTTGTTATTCAAAGAGGTACTAAGGCACAAATGATATTTACATGTATTGTTAAGACTCGTTTATGGAATAACACAGATCCTATTTGTGCCAGAATAAGCAAGATCACGATTTTACAGAATTTCTTATGTGCATTGGTGATGATGTTGAACCTACCAAACAAGATAATATGGTCAATGTGTCTCGCTAGATTGAAATACCATGGAAGGGTAATATTCAATACAAAATCTTATACAACAAAAATTTCCCCAATTAAAATCTTATGGATGAGATGCATCTTATAGGGTAGTAAAAGTCATACTAACACAAAAAAAAATGAGAAAATTGAATGATATAGTTATCAATCATTTCCAAGGAGTAGAACTTAATTTGTTATCCTTTGATGAAATTGAAGGAGACACACACAAAACTTATATCAACGGGAATACTTACACTCCATTGCTTCGGATGGTTTGCTTCCACATATTCTAGAGGTTAAAAAAGGTGAACCCTTGATGTTATTGTGGAATCTTGACCCCAAAATCTGACCTTTGTAATGGAACAAGGTTATTATGCCATAGTTTTTTTATGAACATACTTGAGTGGAAATCCTAATAGGCAACAAAGCTATAGGAAGAATTTTCTTGCTAAGAATTAAAATAAGACAACTGAGGATGTCGAATTTTCCTTTGTGCTTATTAGGGAGCACTTTCTTGTGAAAGTAAGTTTTGCAATTAAAATAAATAAATTGCAGGAATGGATCATTTCTAATGTTGGTATTTATCTTCCACGATGTGTCTTTAGCCATAATCAGTTATACGTTGCTTTGTCAAAAGTTGTTTCTCAAGCTACTTAAAAATACTTATTAAAGACGACAAACTTGAAGGGGAAGATGAGAACTTCACAAAAAATATTGTTTTCTTATCTCAAGTTGGGTAATGTTCTTTTACATTTATGTTAGGTATATGGACAAATAATATACACACTTATAATATTATACTAACTTTTATGACATACATTAAATTAATAAGTAACTAAATAACATTATATATTTTCACTTTGTTTAGACAAATTAAAATTAAGGACATTTTCCAGTTAAGTCAAGAGATGAGAATAAAGTATTCGGATATGAACTTCGACAAACAAATAAGTAATAATTTAACAACTATTTTCTTACTCTTTTTTTTTACTATTTTTTAACAATTCAAAAGCTATGGAAAGATGAGTAAACACTCGCGTCAATTTGCCCAATTGATAAACAATGTTAAAAATAACATTCATATTATTTAATTATCAGTCTTCTAATTTATTAAATTACAGCAGGTTCATTGTCTAAAAGTTTATTCTATTGAGTGGGGTTATACAATAATGAAAGATAAGACTCAATTTTTGTAGATGGTAAAAAGAGAACTATTGGCACAACACATAAATAGGTAATTTGAGCCAACAAAGTCTGACGCAGTTGGAAGATAACTGGGTCCCTTAAGCATCTTGCGGTCATGCTGTGGATGAACAATGATGTAGCATGTCTTCTGATATAACATATCATTCTTGTCTCTTTTTTTTTTCGACCTTTATTGCAGAACTAAAAGTATTGATTATTCGATATGCAATGCATAGAGATTTGAAGCAGAGCTAACGTTAACCTTCCATTTCAAAGCTGACCGTTAACCTGACATTTATGGATTTAGATTTCTGATGGACAGTTTGAGATTGTTTCCTTCATCCTGTCCCAATTGATAACAATGTTAAAAATAACATTCATATTATTTAATTATCAGTCTTCTAATTTATTAAATTACAGCAGGTTCATTGTCTAAAAGTTTATTCTATTGAGTGGGGTTATACAATAATGAAAGATAAGACTCAATTTTTGTAGATGGTAAAAAGAGAACTATTGGCACAACACATAAATAGGTAATTTGAGCCAACAAAGTCTGACGCAGTTGGAAGATAACTGAGTCCCTTAAGCATCTTGCGGTCATGCTGTGGATGAACAATGATGTAGCATGTCTTCTGATATAACATATCATTCTTGTCTCTTTTTTTTTTCGACCTTTATTGCAGAACTAAAAGTATTGATTATTCGATATGCAATGCATAGAGATTTGAAGCAGAGCTAACGTTAACCTTCCATTTCAAAGCTGACCGTTAACCTGACATTTATGGATTTAGATTTCTGATGGACAGTTTGAGATTGTTTCCTTCATCCTGTCCCAAATATACGTGATGCTTCCCAGTTTGTGTTCGCTTATTATGTTTTGTATTTTCTTATGCAAGAATTGTAAGTAGAAGGTGTTATATATATGTATTTGATTTTTTCCATGGACTTGCGTTATCTACCTATTGTGCCTTTGATTATTTAGTAATTATACACAATAGTGTAAACAAGTTTTATATAAGAACTCCAATTATATTTTACTATTTTATTACATCATAATATAATTTTAAAATGCAATATTATGTGATGTGTTGTGATAAGATGGTGAAATATAAATGGACATATGTGTAAAGTGTATATAGTTATTAAATTTTTAAACAGTAGTGAATGGTTACGATGGTAATACCTTTATATTTTTAATTCTGTTGCACAAATTTTGGTCGATGAATATGGTTCATATAGTGAATCTTTTTAAGTTATATATGACTGTTCTATTTTTTTTAAGTTATATATGACTGTTCTATTCTTTTATAATATTCTATTCCAGTTTGTGCCCATGCGGCTACCCCGCCTTTGCTAAAAACTCTGAAATTATTCACGCTTTTAAAATAGGTGTCTGGACCTTATATTTTTTATGAATTAGCTCACCAGTAGTAGTAATCTTTTTTGTCCAACTACTACTACTAGACTGTTACTATATTTTTATCGTACACTGGACTCTGTATAGGTACATTGGTTGGAAAAGTTTATACATTTTGCTTCAATTATAATATATAGATGCCTTAATATTTATTTAATTTACAGTTGAGTTGAATTGATTCTGAAATTAATGATTAAAAATCAGTGATACACGCTTTATGAAATATATTAGAATTTAGAATTTAATTTTGTGGAATTGATTATGGAGTAGTTGAAATTTAAATCAACCGGACTATTAATAATGTGAAGACCCATATGTGATTTCTCATTTTTTTATCTCTTTATTTTTTTGCTATATTATATTTATTGCATCTCTCTCCTTTTTTTTTTCTAATTTCCTCCTAGCATAAGCGTTTGTGACATTGCATGGGGAATTGACTACTTCATTCGAGGTGGAATATATATATATCTTGCCGTGAGTTACATAAAATATTACACTATTGAATATATACGTGTGTAAAGTGTAAACCCTGTAATGTTTATTGATTTTTTTATCAGATAAAAGAATATTTATTGAAATTATAACTACAAAAAAAAATGTAAATACTAGAACTCAAGGGTAGCTCCTGGTATTTACAACATCCCGCAGTAAACATAGATATCTCTCTATTTTTTATATTTAATGAACTACAAAGCCCTGCTATTGACCATGGAGAGAAGAAAGCTTGAAGTTGATTGCAGAAAATAGAAGAAAGTGAGACCGCACTTTGCATATATATAAGAAGCTGTTCAATTGGTGTCACTTCTGGGTGTTTCATTGTATTGTAGAAGAGAAATCTGTCGCTGCAGCTTCATTTGCTGATAGAATTTAGCAATGAACTCTTCGGCTCGCTTATCTATCCCTTCTTGTTCTTCTTCACCGAAACCCATCTCTTGGTATCCCTCATAAAATTCTCGGTCATGCTCTGCTGCATCAACAAGGCCACTCTTTCTTCCATTGTCATATTCAACAACATTATCTTCATCATCATTAAAATCATAGTCAAAATCAACATGTGGGTTTATACAGGGAATGTGAGGCAAGTGGAAGCGCATGGAGGATGGACGGTACATCTTGACATGGAAAATGGGGGTCTTGTCGAATGAGAGTTCACGCTCAAAGTAGTGAATCTGGCTAGGTTCCGTTGTGTGGCCAAGGCGCTTCAAGTACTTTGGTACCAGACGCAGCTCTGTCACTAGCCTTCGCCTGAACACCCCACCTTTACGTGCCCATATCAATGAGAGTCTCAGGAGGTTCCATGCCCTATGAGTAACGCCACGGTTCTTCAAAGGCATGATGTTATTTCTAACCAAATGCTAAGTATGTTTGAAATTTAATCAATGTTGGTGAACTGAAACACAAATGTTAGGACAGAGGAGGAGTGTAGTATATATGTGGAAGATCTTTCTGAAGATGCTTAATGTGCTGATGATGGAAGATGGATGTTGCTCTTTGTATATATATGGATGGATATCTGTTGGAAATTTTGGACGCGTAGCGTGGTCCGAGAAAGAGACAAATGTATATATATTTTTATTAATTTTTTTCACCTGTGAGTTTCAACATCAAATGTGAACTGAGGGCGGTGCTGCCAACACATTAAGGACACGGCTGTACTGTACGCGGTTGGAATCAAGCTGGACAGGCTGCACATAATATACACAATTTGTTTACTTACTATTATGCCCTTATTGTATAAGTTATCATTGATTCACCAAACCCCTTACCCATCAAAGCAAGTATCTATTGATCAATAAAGCAACTAAAAGGGTTTAATTATTATCATAATTGGGATGAAGTTACTCCCGGAGCTTTTGATAAGCTGCACCATTTTAATAATTTTTTTAAATAAAAATTTCATAAATTTAATTGTTGAATAATGTGATATTAATATGATGATTATGCATATCAAATTTTAGATAAATTAGACGTCAAAAAAATTTTAGATAAATTAGACATTTATAGATATGTAATTTTATGATAAATGTTTACTTATATTTAAAAAGTATATTATATATACGTTAGATTGAAGTTATTTGATGAAGTATGAAATGGTCTTTAAATTTTATGAAACTTTATAAACTTGATCTACTTAATGAAAACTTTCAATCTAACGGTTCGATTGATTAAAATCAACATTCATAAAGAATTATTAAGTGGAGTAACTTTAATATGAGTTATTCCTGAAGTAAGTTGATTCTCACCCATACTAATTGTTTAACCAGGTATTTTATGATATATTAACACGATTAAAAATTTAGAATGATAATGTAAAACAATTTGATACCTCATAGTGAAATGTTGACAAATAAAATAGAATTATAATTATTAATCCAAGAATTAATATATAGTTGACATTTCACATTTTAATAATTTTAAATTTTTTTATACCTAGACATGTGTTTTATTGCAATTTTAACAATTATTTTTTCAATCAATGATTATAACCTCATTATTTATTATTTAAAATGCACAATTACTACTTTAGAAAAGGCAAGACTAAAGTTTGCATAAGGCTCGATTTACTTTTTACCATGACTCCTATTAGTTCTTCCACTTATTGCAGCAAATGTTTCAAAATCTAAAGCTTTTTGTGTTTTAAGCGGAAAAATTACCAAACAGTGAAAAAATGATCTGCTATGGTTGTAACTTGTAAGGATTTTTAACAATAAGACTATAAGTTGAAACTGGAGATATAGAGACATTTTTGGAAAGCCAGTAACACCTTAGTAAGGGTCATTTTGGTCATGTGACACGGTATGGAAAAACAGAGAGGTGGGACCCACGGCCACATGAAATGAAGGCTGCTTTTAGTTGGATCTTGTTGGGGTATACTTGAACGCCGTTTGTGTTTGCTTGCTTTCAAATTGAAGTCACATAAATTATAATTATTCATATTTTACACACAAAGTTTAGGCACTTTGTGCAAGTAAACGTTTGCTTAAGTCATTATTAACTACTATTTTTATTGTGGACCCAAAGCTCCAACAACTATTCCGTTGTTGACACTTAAAAGGAACTTTCTGTTGCATCGCGCTCACCTTCGTTTGGGAAAATGGATATTTTTATATTAAATTTTAAAGTTTTAAATTCAGGGGATCATTTAGTTAATAAAAAAATATTTACTTAATGTCTGCAAAAAATAATATAAAAGTACCCCATGATGATTTATGGTACAAAATCTAACTTGTATGTCTATTTACAATTGAGTATAATTAATTTTAAAATTAATAGTTAAAAATAAGTGATATATGGAACGAAAGTGATTTAAAATAAATTTATAAAATTAATTTTACACCATGTGTAACCGGTAATCAAACAAGCACACAAAAGGATACATTTCCCCTTTGATTATTTTTTTACTCTAAAACCTTGTTTTGCCCCTTATTAAGTTGTACTTGTTATTATTAACAAAATAATGTGATTTAGATTTCTTTTTTTTAATCATAGGTATCCTTCATTGAAAATAATCCTATTCGAGGTGGAAACATGCACGTCTTGATGAGGCTAATCTTCACAGCAATATTGATCTCCCTTCTTTTGTGTGTTTCAAATCAACCTCTAACTTTAAATTGTATGTTTAAAATCATCCTCTAATTTTAAATTATTTATGTCAACGAAATTCTAGTTTTTTTGAGGAACTAAAAAAACTAATTACACACTGATTTCTTCCTTGAAAAAAGAAATAGTTATTAATTGGCAATCATGCACATAGCAGACGCTGGCATTGAGAAGTCAATGAACATAGAGCACAGAATACTAGCATGTAAGGGTGATTGAATCATTGAAGCCTTGAAGGGGCTGTTGATACATTGAGCACAGAAATAATAGTTAAATATGGATATATTGAGCCATATAATGACTTGCATACCGCTATCAATTTCTGTAGGTTAGGCCAATGACAAGTGACCACATCAAATATCGGTAGAGTTAATTAGTGACCATTGTGTCACATAAATTAAGGTACAACACATATAATAAAAATAATAATTTGTGGGGTAAAATGATCATTGTTAACTCTTCTGGGAGGAGAAAATTAAATGTATATTTATCTATGGCGTATATTTGATCAAAATTTTGAAAGCATCCTGTCCCATCTTGTATTTAAGGGTAGTTTCGTAACCTCATGATAATGCCCAAGAGCTTCTAGTCCATCGTAATGGAGGTCCATTTAAGCACACATAAGATATATATAATGAGTGTGTTTGAATGGGATGAGTTAGCTTATAAGTTAGTTTGGCCAACATAAAAGTATTTGGTAAGGTATCTTAAAGTAACTTATTTTAGGAACTTCTGACTTATAAGTTACAAGTTACTTCAGCAGTTCAGCTAGCTTGTAACTTGTAACTTGTAGCTTATTTAATTATTTTTCTTCAATCACTATCTCTTATATTTTAATACATTTCTCTTATTATCCTTAATTTCTTTTTACCCATTATTACCTATTTTCAGTTTTAGTGACAAAAAATTTTCAATTTCCTTTTATCTATTATTACCTATATAATAAGTAATTTAAAAAATTATGAATTAATTAAATTATTATTTTCTTTTTACTATTTTATGAAATTATTTTTATATTATACTATTTTTTATCAATTTCACTATTTTTAATTAAATATTTTATCATTAAAAAATTTAATAAAAAATTAAATATTTTTTAAAAAATCTAAAATTATGATTACATAATAATATATTTTTGTCTAGAAAACATAAATAGAATTTATATAATAAAACTTATGTAATTATAATTATATCATTTTATGTCATTTTACATTTATCAACTAGTTTATCAGATAGTTCTACCAAACACTTCTAATTCAACAAGTTAACTTATCAGCTCGGAGCTTATAAGGTAAGAGCTTATCAGCTACCAGTTAACTTATTAGCTACCAACTAGTTTTGTCAAACATACTCGTATACTTGTTACTTGCATAGACATCCATCCTCGAATCAATTCCCAAGATAAAAAGAAATAAGGTAGAAGGATAAGCATGCCTTTTCTTTTTGGTCCATAAGGATATATAAGCATGCTTAAAGTATACCTTTTCATGTGTGTTCTAACACATTATTGCTAGTAGACCCATATTATAGTGTTATTTGTTATCGTGTTTGTTCGGTGAAAAATGTTACCAAGATACTATGTACCATATGTTGCCCTCGGGTCTAGACTAATTTTGCCTGTAAAATTTATATAAGAGAAATGATATTCACACACACAAAAAAAAATCTCAATACATCACAAAGAATTTATACTTCATCTGTTCTTTATTATAAAATATTTTCAACCATTTCACACAATTTAAGAAAAAATTAGTTAATGTATTAGTCTTTTAAAAAAATTATAGCATTTCAAATATACCCATATTTAAAAATCACTATATTTTAGACACACTAATTGTCACATGCGGAAAGACTCCAAAAGTCACTTTCCAATGGTATAATTGAGCATGTGACTAAAACTTTATTAATTATTCACACTCATCAATATATGAGGAATTAAAAATAGTTGAATATTAATGAAGGATAAATATGAAAAAAATAATTAATTTAATCTTTAAAAATAAAAAATTATTCAACTTAATCTTTAAAAGATTTGTTAAACACCAATTTAGTCCTATGTCAATTTAATCCCTAAAAGTGATTAAATTAAATAAATATTTTATCTTTTACGGATGATAAAAACATTCTTTTTTCAGATACTAATATAATAGAATTCAATTTTTTTAGAGATTAAAATAAAGGTTTACTCTAATAGCATGGAGTATGGCAGAGCTAAAGAATTATACTGAATTTAGTGAAACGGGGACTTAAAAAAAAGGAAAATCGGCTGATACATTTTATTTTGCTGCGTTATTCACGGGAAATCCCATTCCTTGGTGCAAGACATGCATCCAACTAACCCCCACAAAAAAGCGGGCCATGCCATTGCCAGAGCAAGAAATATAATTGGTGTTCTGTTTTAATAATTGACCATTTTCAGGTGAAACTTTATATATGTCACACTCAGTTACAGTGCAGAGCTTTTGATTTGAAGCAAAAACAATGTACTTCCTAACTTTCCAGCTAGCTCATGACTCATGTTCTCTTCTAATTATGGTATGGAAACTGCGTATGGGGCTATGGGCTTTGGGGGAGGGGGGCTCGATTGAAACAATACACGCGCGATAAGAACAAAACACCAGGGCCAGGTAGTAAGTAAAACTAGCTAAGCTAGCTGGAATGCAGCTACATGTTTTTCCTTTTTTGTTAGACGTCTCAAGCAAGTTGTTAATTATTGCCTATCAACAATTGATTGTAAATAAAATTACCTCTAGATTATCGATATTAATCCTATTTGATTTCATGCTTTTACTTATGAACTTCAAATATTACTTCGAGGAGAGCTTAAAATCTCAATTATTACATTTACAACATTAAAAATAATAATCCGATCAATATGTCACATTTTAAGAAGTAATTTAAGTAAACTGTACATATATCGATTATAAGCAGTAAATCTATATATCTATTAGAAAAGTAGGCTTTTGAGTGCCACGCGTCAATTTCATTTTCCCGCCCATTCACTTTTTATTTTTTTAGGGAACAATTGTTGTCCCTTTTTTTTCTTTTTAAAATTTTTATATCTCTTATCTATTCATTCTATATTAAAATTGTTTCTCATTTGTCATGTTTTTTTACTTAGATACTTTTAGTTTTTTCATTATCATTTTAATTAGGTGATTTTTTTATAAATCACAGGTATATACTCCATGGGACGCAATTCTGCTTCCACCGTTTTATTTCTTTTTTTTTTTTGCTTTTTTATCGCATATTCGATTTCTTTTTTTATCATTCTTATATTAATATATTTCCTCTCATTATTCGTTCCTATTAATATCTTTAATTACAAGAATGTTGTTTTTATAAATCACGAGTATCCTCCATGGGGGCATTTTTCCCGCTTCTTTCTTTCTTTCTTTTTTTCACGGGAACAACCGTTCCCTTTTTTTCTTTTTTTTCCTCTTAAATTTTATCTCTCTTATCTATTCAATCTATATTAAAAGTGTTTCCTATGTGTCATGTTTTCTCACTTACATTCTTTTAGTTTTTTCATTATCATTTTAATAAGGTGATTTTTTTATAAATCACAGGTATATACTCCATGGGACGCAATTCTGCTTCTACCGTTTTATTTCTTTTTTTTTGCTTTTTTATCGCATATTCGATTTCTTTTTTTATCATTCTTATATTAATATATTTCCTCTCATTATTCGTTCCTATTAATATCTTTAATTACAAGAGTGTTGTTTTTATAAATCACGAGTATCCTCCATAGGGGCATTTTTTCCCGCTTCTTTCTTTCTTTCTTTCTTTTTTCTCTTAAATTTTATCTCTCTTGTCTATTCAATCTATATTAAAAGTGTTTCCTATGTGTCATGTTTTCTCACTTACATTCTTTTAGCTTTTCATTATCATTTTAATAAGGTGATTTTTTTTATAAAACACGAGTATATACTCCACGGGACAAAGTTCTCCATCTGCCGTTTTATTTCTTCATTTTTATATTAATATATTTCCTCTCATCATTCGTTCATATTAATATGTTTAATTACAAGAGTGTTGCTTTTATAAATCACGAGTATCCTCCACGGGCCAGTTGTGCTTTTACCAACCGTTTTCTTTCCTCTCCTTTTACGACACTTTAATTTTCTTAATTTCAGTAAAATGATTTTTTATTGAAGGTCATGTATCTTTCGCAGGAGTGTTGTTTTTTTTGCTTTCTTATCACATATTTATGTTCTTTTTTTATCATTCTTATATTAAAATATTCCTCTCATTATTCGTTCCTATTAATATGTTTAATTATAAGAATATTGTTTTTATAAATCACGAGTATCCTCCACGGGGGCAGATGTGCTTACAAATCGTTTTTTATCCTCCCCTTCTACCACACTTTAAATTTTTATTATTATTATATTAAAACATTTTATCTCATTATTCATTCATACTTTTTTTGTAAACCCCCATATGCCACGTGTCAATAATTTTTTCCCGTCCATTTTCAATTTTTTTAGCACGGGAACAACCATTCCCTTTTTTTTTTCTTTTTTTCCTTTTTAAGTTTTTATCTCCATCAAAAGTTTTTTTTCTTACACTTTAAATTCTTTTATTATTTAATATTCTAAGATGTTAATTTTTTTTCACTTTTTCAATATATCATATATCTCATTATTTTATTCATTCATAATTTAATCAATTATCTCTTTTATCTATTCAATTTATATTAAAATTGCTTTTCGTATGTCATGTTTTCTCACCTATATTCTTTTAGTTTTTTCATTATCATTTTAATGAGATGATTTTTTTATGAATCACATGTATATACTCCACGGGACACAGTACTCCTTCCACCATTTTCTTTCTTTTTTTGTTTTTTATCACATATTCGTTTTCTTTTTTATCATTTTTATATTAAAATATTTCCTCTCATTATTCGTTCATATTAATATGTTTAATTAATTACATGAGTGTTGTTTTTATAAATCACGAGTATTCTCCACGAGGGCAGTTGTGCTCTTATACCAACCATTTTCTTTCCTCTCCTTTTACGACACTTTAATTTTCTTTTTTATTGTTATATATATTAAAACAGTTTGTCTCATTATTCATTCATACTTTTTGTATCATTACATAATTACAAGTGCACACCCTTCCTGATAATTTTTTAAAAAACTGATTAACTTTCTCTGCTTTCTTTGTAGTGTACAGCAGTCGAAAGGTTGCTATATATACCCTTATATATTACTGATATATTTTGTCGCCACGGATAAATTTTCTTGCAAATGTTTTTTTTCCTTTGTACCGTAAATACCCTCTCTCAGGTAAGCCGACTATTTAATTATAGGTTTAAATTGATTTTTTTATAAAATACAAGTATCATATACAAAAAAATAATCAAACTCCTATCGTGAATGTATTAATATCTAAATTAGTAAATCATATAAAAATAAAAACATCAAAACACATATGATTATCTTATATATTTTTATACAATTTATTATTTAAATGTAATGTTTATCTTGGTTATTTTATTAAAAATATTTTATAATGTATATAACAGTCAGCATCATTGAATGCACGGGTATCTTGCTAGTTTTATATAAAATTAAGTCACGGACGAGTCTTAATTATTTACTACTATTATTATATAAAACAAATTTACAGTACCTATTTTATGCAAAATTGCGTCTTGCGTGCATGCATATATATATATTTCCAGGCTTCCAGCTGTGGTCAAATGGCCCGACTCCCGATAATTATTTTGGGTGTCAACAGTTGTGCTACACAGCAGTAACGCATTACTATTTTTTTTATTTTATATGTCATTTAGAGTTTTTATACAATAATTAAGAGATACAGTAATTATGTCTTTTAAAATCATTTTTTCCAAAGACGTTTTTTTTTTCTCTTTTTCTTATTAATGTAATTAAGTTAAAAGTTGTAAGCAGTATTTAAAAGGAGATAATTAAGGTGGAGAGAGAAATTAATAAAATTGATGATTTTTTTAATAAAAATGATTTTAAAAAATTAACATAGTTTTTTTTATAAAACATAAAACTGTTAACTAATTTTAATCAACTTTTTTTAACTTATGTGAATTAGTAAAAATGACTATCAATGGGTGAGAGGGAGTATTTTTTTTTTACTAAACTAGCAAATTAGCCCCTAACTTTTTCATGGTCATGCAGTTTAGTCCTTGAAAAATGGAAAACCCTACAATAATCCCTTACTCTTTGTTAGCGCCTCGTCTAGCACTATAGTCCAAATGTGTATTTCTCGTTAACCAGTTGATGACAAGTCATGTTATATGACACTGTGGCACACTATTAATTTGCAATTGTGGAGGCCAATTGTAGTCAATACGACGTCGTTTGGTAGTATGGAAAAAAGACATTCTTCATCAAAAGTTAAAAGCTTCACGTTTCCTCTTGTTTCATCTCCATCAAGTTATGGGTTTATTGTAATCTTGGAGTTGGTTTGAAGGGGTTTTCACCGTGCGTTGAGATTGAAGACTAGTATTGTCATGGATTCACATGTAATGCTACTAACAAAACCCCCTGAGCCGGATCTAGAAACAAAACCAGAGGCACCACCACCTTCTTCTTCTTATTCTCCTCCTTACGGGTTCCAACTAGCCTAGGGTGAATCTTTCGCTTACTACATGAAGAGATCTGCGCCTCAAGAAAAATTGGTCATCTCCGAAGAGCTAGAGAGGCAAGTAGCACAAACAGAGCAATGGCCTGATTCATTGGAGCATGAGGATCTGAAATGAATAAAGTCAAGTCATCAATCCATTCAGGATTTAGATTCTTCTTCACTACCCAAGTCTTCAACTTCTACATTAGACATAAAATGCAGGAATGAGTTGGATGTACAGACAACAAGAAATGCAAGGTTGGTACCCCTCTTCAATTTAGTGTGTGTTTGATTTGGATTTGAAATTTATCAATCTTAAATTTAAAATCCCTGATGCAACTATTTATAGCGTTGGAAATATGAGTTTACCGTGTTTCAATGCTAAACCAAACATGAGCTAGAGGGGCAAGTAGCACAAACAAAGCAATGGCCTGATTTAATGTGTGGTAGAGGTGGACAGAATGTCCCACCTATTAAAGGGAGGTCCATCGCTCCGTGCGAGCTTGCTGCACAGGCAGCTCGCTTACGTCGGGATAGAACCAACCTCCCTCACCTTGATGAGTCCAAGGGGAAGTCTGCTTGTAACAAGAGCAATCGAGCTTCTCGTCGAGGCGGGGCAGTCCACAGCACAGGCCACAAGGCCCGGATTGAGGTCGCGCTGGATATGGTATGTAAAAACCTACTCTTCTATATTGTTTTTGTATTTGTAATTAAAATAATTAATTAGTATAATTTTCTATGTAGCGATGACAGCTTGGGCGGGATGTAGATCCGGATCCCGCTGAGTTTTTTGTGGCCACTAACACAAAAAAAGGTGGTGGCTGAGTAGACGACCGAGCGCGGTCCACATAAGTAAGTCATTGTACCAGTTTTTTTATATAAATAGATATATTTGAAATAAAATAACTAACTAATTATATGTTGTTCTCTACTCAACAAACAAATTACCATGACCTCCTGAGGGAGGTGGAATCACAGATGGGAGACAACTCCATCACTGATAGATCCACCAAGCTACAAATCTGGAAGGATGTTTCTGGTGGCAAGCTCAAGGCTGCCGTTATGGTACCATGGACTTGTCAACCAACATTCGCCCAGGTGTGACCAACCTCACTCAGGAGTCTCGGGCCCACACCAGCGAGAGCGACGAGTCACGACATTCATCTGACGAGGCACTGGGTCAGGAGGTCATTGAAGCAAAGTTGTGGGCTGGTCGAGCTGAAGAGAGGGTTGATCACTGTCAGGCCCATTACGCACGGTTGGAGGAGGACTTCGCACGAATCCGACAACAGTTGCAGTTAGTGCTGGATGCCCACAGTGCAGGTGGTTCTACCAGTTACAGTCAGGCTCAGCCGCACCCGCACTGCGATGGCGACCTAGATGACCAGCCCGTGGTTGAGGATGAGGATCAGGGCCAACCACCACAGCAACGTCATCGTCGTCAGCCGTGATTTTTTTACTGTAATATGTGTTTATACACTTGTGTGTGTGTGTGTATATATATGTATTTTGGGTTAAATATGTTTTTAGTCCCTCAAAATATAATGAAATTTGGTTTTTGTCTCTTATTTATTTTTTATTGGTTTTGGTCCTTTATTCTTTAAAATCACTTGATTTTAGTACTCGTCGATAGTTATATTCCGCACTTAGCGATATTTCTTGTATATTTTTCTATGGAATTTTTTTTTGGATTTTTCTGCAGATCTCAAAATTAAAAGGAAATTTTATTCAGATTCTAAATTTGCACGAAATTTATTATAGATTTTTCTACAACAAAAAAAATTATAGCAGCATTTTTATGTAAAAAAATTATTTTTTTCAAAATTTACTATACATAAATTTTCTAGAGAAAAAATCGCAAGAAATTCCCTGTGAATTTTTACCTGAAAAAAGTCATAGTGGAGCTGTGAAAATGACTTAACAGAGTACAGTTAATAAGAAGGACTAAAAGCATGTGATTTTAAAAAATGGAGAATCAAAACCAATGAAAAAATAAATAAGGGACCAAAATCAAATTTCACCACATTTTCAGGGATTAAAAACATATTTAACCCATGTATATATATATATATGATTGTTTTTATATAGTATTTTTTGTTTTTCTTTATATTTTAGAATTAACAAAGATGATATAAATTTATAAAATAAAAAAATGAATTTCTATAATAATTCAACCGTAAATCCGCAAATTAAAATAAAATAAAATATAAAATCATAAATTCAATAAATATGATGAATTTTGGTTTTGGTCCTTCATTAATTTTTTCATTGGTTTTGGTCCTCTATTTTTTAAAATCACATGTTTTCAGTTCTCCTTATTATTTATGCAGTTCCACTACGACGTTCCCGGGTAAAAATTTACAAAAAATTTCTTACAATTTTTTCTCTAGAAAAATCATGTGCAATAAATTTATAAAAAAACCTCAACTTTTTTACATAAAAATGATGTATAAAAGTTTTTTTCTTTTTTGTAAAAAAATCTATAATAAATTTCCCGTAAATTTTAGAATCTAAACAAAATTTCCTTTTAATTTTGAAATCCGCAGGAAAATTTGAATGCAAATCCATAAAAAAATCTACAAGAAATATTACTACGTTATCACTTAACGGAATATAACTAACGACAAGGACTAAAATCACGTGATTTTGAAAAATGGAGGACTAAAATCGATGTAAAAATAAATGAGGGACCAAAACCAAGTTTCACTATATTTTGAGGGACTAAAAACATACTTAACCCAAAATAATATAATCATTTGGTCGTCACTAGTTATAATTTTTTTAAAAAAATAATATAAATTCTAGCGACAACCTAGGTTGTCGCTACTATGTGACGGCTTAGCGACGACCTTTGATATTTTCTACAAGCGACGACCTTCAACATAGCGATGGGTTTAGCGACGGGCTAGCAGACGCTACGTAGCGACGATTGTCTTTGTTCGTCGCTACGGTATTAACGACGAGCATTTTAACGACGTCCTTGAGGTCATCGCTAATTGCATTGTAGAGATGGTTTTCCCCTTGTAGTGTCGTCGCTAAAAAAATGATTTTCTTCTAGTGTTCATTTTGTCATACTGAAACTCTGCCAAAATCCTTTCTGACTTGAGCATCAGAGTCCTTGCAGGTACACCACCACCGTTCGCCTCTGTGGAACCACCGTAAAGCTCGTCGGAGAGATCGTCGTTGCAGAATTCAGTACGGACAATATATATCCATTAAACTTAAGAAAAATACATGGATTTTTTTTTATGTTCGTGGAAAATTAGATATAAAATTATTGAACTTGTGTATATATATATATTAAAACTATATAAATATTAACTAAAATTGGGTCCAGAAATTAGGTATTTATTAGTTATTTCGTGATAACTATGGCATCATGTAGTGAATATTGTTATTTACAAATAAATGATCAGTGCCAGTTATGTGCACCGAAAAAAAATAGATTTGTTTGGTGTTGTCTAAGGTGCACAAGTAAAAAACTTGTGCGCCGGTACACAAATATTATTGGACGTCCGATATATTATTTGTTAAATGAATGCTTCATATCATTTTGATCCACTCGGTCATCCGGTCACCATTTCCGCCTCTCTCTCTGGTGAACTAAGCGACCAACGACAACGACAAAACATCTTGCAGCCATGTGATATATTATAGTTGGATCAGCCAAAGACTCGGGAAATAAAAATTAAGTGAAACCTAAACCATATTTTTTGTTCATTCAAATCAATAGTTTTGCTTGCTGGGATCAAAGTTTGAGATTTTCGACTTTTGTTGATGTCTCTGTTGCTTCTTTGTAAAGATTCAGGAACAATTGCATTCTTTTGTTTTTGTTTTTCTTTTCTTTTCGTCTTATCCATATTCCCATCACCAAATAAAGATACCAAGCCTTAAGCCTCCATTGTTGGAGCACCTTGTAGGGCCATGGACATTGTTGTATTGCGCCTTCGTTGGAGATGGGCACTCTTTCGAATCATCGTAAACGCTTTTGAATCAAAGACCGAATTTGAAAAAAGTAAAGAAAATGATTGTTGGAAATCCCAGTGAAGAAGAATACGCAAGTGAGAAGGGAAGGAGATTTTTGAGAGAGAGAGAAAGAGATTGGGTGTGGGTGTGGGTGTTTTCACTCTCTTGTAAGGGATTGGGATCATTTTCCAGAATAGGTGAAAACTTTTCCCTCACGTTGCCTCCCTCATATTTGAAAATGCAAAAATCTGATCTTTATCTATGAGAAATTGGTGTAGATCAAACGCTTGTCAAATGGGTATTCTCCGGATTCAATATTTTAAAGGAATAGTGAGAGAAATAGCGCTCCTTCCAGATCTGCCATTGCTAGCTGTAGGGTCTCGAATTGAAGGTGGGGTGGAAACGTGCTGGTTTGAAGATAGATGGTGGTTTCGCGGTGTGGTGCTCAACGACTCGAAAAGATGATGGCCGGTGGCCACCCATGGTTTTCACTCTCAGCCCCGTCTTGCTCCCTCACCACGCGTCGTCACACCTCCCTCTCCCTCCTCCCTTTCATCCGCTAATTTAAAAAATTAAAAAAAAAATTGTTACAACCGACACACCTTCTATATCAGGTAGTTTGAACTTGTGTGCCGGTGCACAAGTTTTTTACTTGTGCACCTTAGAACTCACCTTGTTTACATTACCTCTTAGAGCTAATATATATTATGGATTTAAAATCAAATAGTAATTGGCTGTAGTGGTGGATCATGACTCTAGATGGACTTTACCTGTAATATGGAGTCGTTATTCTTGGGTGAACTTTACCTAGTCACCACTCTCGACTTGAGGGTTAAATCTATGGTTAAGACTGTGGGAGTTTTTTGGTTAAGAACAAAAAAATTAAAGACATAAAAGTAATTTTTTATTTCAAAGAATATTCATGAAATCATTATATAATAATATATTTTGAGCACTGTTACATGGTCGCTGATAAAAAATGATTGAGTAAACGCTTTTTATCCAATCACAACAACAATAATAATAATAATATAGAGATGGAGAATAATAATGAAGGTAATGGTAGAGTGAAAACTGGAGCTGTCAATTCGGGCTACCTGGCCCGACTTGATTCGATGCGGGTAGTGAGCTTTTTCGGGCTAGGCTAAAAAGCCAACAGAAGTTATTCTGGCTTCTAAAATTGATGCCCGAGCCCTACCTTTTTGTGGGCTACCCGACATTTTTGCGGGTAGCGGGCTTTATCGGGTTGAGTTAAAAAGTCCGGAAGTTATTTAGACTTTTGCGGGCCGGGCCGGTCATGCTAGCTCATTTTGCCGGCTCAGGTGAAAACAACTAACCTAGTTTCACAAGAGAAATGTTATTTGTACAATAACAACATTTACAACAAGGAGAGAGGTAGAAATAAAAGAGAGAAATGTGAGATATGATGAGTGATATGATGGAGAGAGATAGAGAGAAAAAATGTGTTGTATAAATTGTTGTATGTTTTATATGGTAGGAATATGTTATCTCGTTTCATAAAGGGGTCGTACGTATCATATTCTTCATGCCATTTAGTAATTATCATTTTTTAATAAAAAATGTTTTCATTCTTTATCCTTAACATATATTATCTATTATATATTAAAATTAAGTCGCGTGACTCAGCGTCGCCACATCACCTCCAATATTGACACATCTGTCTATTTATGTCCTGTCAATAAAAATTTGATGTGTCACTATTCTTAGCCAATTTCTTCATGTTTCTTTTCTATTTTTTATAAGAGACTTTTGAAACACCAAAACTTCCCTATGAATGAAATTAAATATATTATATCATATTAAATATTAAACAGTAACAAAAAATTTAATACAAAATTCACACAAGATTCATAATTTGAATGTGATGCCTCATTGATAATGTTAATAATATCCAAAATCGATTTTAATAAATACAAAATATTTTTTAAAAAAATTAAAATCCTTCAAAGAATAAATCATCTAAGAAATTATTCAACTTTCTAATCATGTCACTTATTTCTATCTTTCATAGACTTATTAGTATTAAAATCCTATTTTCATCATTAATATAATAAATTATTAAATATATATAAAAATATTTAAAAAATGAAATTTATAAAATTATCACTACACTAATTAAATAAATCAAAGGAATACACTACAAGAAAAAAGACTTTTAGCGACAGCCAATGGGCAAAAACCGTCGCTATTGCATCATTAGCGACGGTGTCGTGGCCGTCACTACAAGCCTCGTCGTTAATGCAGTAGCGACGACCATGGCTGGCTAGTGACACCCATGGCCGTCACTAAATAGCAACGACGAGACTGTCAATAATTTTTTTAAAAATTTTTATACCTTTAACGTCGGTCAGAGCCGTCGCTAACGTTACTAAGTAGCAACAGCCTGACCCTTGCTGCATAAAAAAATTTAATTTTTTTCTTTTCAATGGTGATGTCTTTAGCGACGGCCATTTCGTCGGCTTGGCCGACGCTAATAGCGACGGTGTCGTGGCCGTCGCTAAAAAACAAATTTCCTGTAGTGATAAATTATCTATGAATTTATTATACTTCCTAACCTTGTCACTAATATATATCTTTCATAAACTAATTAGTAATAAAATCTTATCTTCATCATTAATATAATATATTATTAAATATACACAAAAATCAAATACCCTTACAAATATTTCTCTTATTTAAATCTTCCACAATCATCAATTGCATAATAATTAACAACTATGTAATCATTTTAAATTTTCGGTTGTTATAACATTTAATTCATTACAATTTGTTTGATATAAATATAATTGAAAAATCTTAATTACATTTAAATAATTTATAACATGCCAAATTATATAAAAGAGGACATATCAAGAGTCTTTATCCATGGATCCACAACTTTCACAAAATTTAATACAAATATCAACATGCAAAAACAAACTCAAACTCACATTTTACAATCTACAATAATATAATATAAAGCTAAAATTGATGCAAAATTAATGTTTCTTAACAAATTTATTATATTATTTATTTTCCCACTTACCAAAAAAATTCAATAATTTCTTCCTTCTAACCTTCTTTTTTGAAATTAAACATCTCAATTTATACAGTTGTGTTGTATATCTTGAAGAAGAAAAAAAATATGAAATCAACAATTAATCAAATGTAAAAATGTTAAATGATAGTGAGAAAAATAATAATTAATATTTATCAAATTATGTTATTGTTTCTTGTATATATTTGACATTATAAATTGAGATATGAAATTCATACAATAACTTATACAACATACTTTCTCTCTATTTCTTTCCATCACATCATTCATCACATCCCACATTTCTCTATCTTTACTCCCCTTTCTGTCTTTCTCTCACTAAGTTGTATGTTGTATATTGCTGTATATATAACATAACTCTTATAAATTTCAATTTTTTCATTTTGTTGTGTGTCTAAGTATGGAACTTATTTTCTAAAAAAGATATATTATTTAAAAAATGTTATTTACAAATGAACAAGACTTTAAAAAATGAACAAAACTTTTAACAAAAAAAACTTCTATTTGTATCTTAACCGATGTGAAATTCTAATGATAAAGATTAATATCATTAAATTAATATAATAAATTAAAATATTATTTTTATGACATTTAATATAACATTATTTATTATATTGTTAATAAATATATAACACTTAATATATCACATTGGTCACAATCTAGTTAACCTTTAAAACTCATGTTAACAAAAAAAAATTATAGTAATCTGTTCTTGAAACAAATTCGAGTGCAATAAAACTGACTTCATGAACATATTTTTTTCTTTATTTTTAAAAATAGTAAACTGTTTTTTAGTTTTTTATTTGAAAGGAAAAACAAAAGAAACTAACATGCCAGGGCCAGGAGCTGTTTGTAAACTGTAAACAGCGCTGTCCGTGACTGAATGAAGGAGTTTAATTTCTCCAGTAATTATTAAATACTATATTTTGTTTCATGTAATTTCATTTCTTGCAATTGCAAACCTATTTGTAGTTAGTTGCAAGAATCTTTTCAAACGAGAGAAGACCAGTTCAAACAAGACCAACAGAAATTAACGGTAACCGTTGTGGCGTCCGCAAACAGAAACCCTCCTTTATTCTCTCTTCCCGCGCGAATCCCTTGCCTCAAACACCGCCCTTCATAATGACCATTTTCTCTGCCCCTATACGCACTCTAATATTAGACTCATTCCCAAAGAGGGAGGCTATTTTGGTCATTTAATAAGCAACCATTAGATGCTTTATAGGTACCGTACAACTTCACAACAACACTGCAACCTCACACGAATAGACTGTTGCGCTGGCAATGCATAATTTCTTAATTAATTAGTATTTAAACTTGTTTGCTTCCTAAATTTCCCATAACACTCTTTAACTCCCTCTTTTTCTTTCCTGCTCGTAGCAGGAAGCAGCAGGGTGAGATTTACATATCAATGTCACATTAGTTAATTAATTAATTAATTTTTTTCCTCCTTCAACCTTGTTTCCCCTTACAAAATAAATTATCAATTAACACATTCAATGGAGCAAAAGGCAGAAAATTACTCCATCATTAGCGTTAATAATGCAAAAGAAATAATAGCAGCACCTGATCATCCTCCTCCTCATGTTAAGAAGGGGCGTAGCAGCAAGAACATTTTTAAGGTGGCGCTGTTCATGATGCGAGGCCGTTCCCGAAAATCGAAAGTGCTTCCTGTTGATGAAGAATCTAGTAGCATCTGGAGGAAACTGGTGGGATCCATGAGACCTTTGCACTTACAAAGCAGCGTGCAATCTCCACCGCAAATTCTTCCATCCAATGATGGCAATAAGAAGAAGCTGCACAAGACCGTGACCATGGCGTCTAGCAATGCTTCTGATCATGGCGATGATGGATTTGATTCTGCATCTGAGTTTTTGAATTCTCCATCTCCATGTAGTAGCCGCTACGCTTCCGCGGTAGGGCTAAATGAAATGGTTCAGGATGAGGACAGCCAGAAGGAGGAAGAAGAGATTTTTGTGAAGGAGAATGAGAATGAGGTGGTTGATGTTGATGTTAAGGCTGAGGAGTTCATTGCTCAGTTTTATCAACAAATGAGGTTGCAGCGTTTGGATGTTGTGGATCGTCGTTACAAAGAGATAAGTATGAGGTCATTAGGCTTATGATTCATTCACATGGCCATCCATGCGCTCATACATCGATCATGCTCAAAGCAGTGGTTTCATTCACGTTTAATTGCACCGTATGCAGTTGAAACGGCAATATCCTTTCTATTTTTTTATTTTTTTGTTTTAAATTTTTTCCGTAGAAAAAACGGGTTTTGTAAAAGTGTATTACCAAACAAAAATATACGTATATTGGAATGGTTTGATGACGAAATGGAATTTACGGCTGGCTAGTGTATTTGCATGAAGTACATCTGAGTTCAGAACTTTAGAGATGGAAAAATGCAGGATGACGAAAAATTAAAGAAGGTGATTTATATATATTGCATAGCCTTCTGTTGGGGAGAGGAGAATGAATTTATATGTGACACTGATATAACTACTATTTGTTACTTTCAGATTATTTTTATTTCAAATAAATTGATTTTTGTCATGAGTTTGTACCCCTTTTTACTTTTATTTTTGTGTAGGTTAATATTGTTTTTATTGAATATATTTATTTTAATTAATGCATGATCAATTATTCATGGATGGCCGATGTTGATCAGAGTGCGTGAATAGGCTAGCTAGTAGTCTTCTTTCCATCTCAGAACTTTTTTCTTTTGGATGGACTAATTCGGATTTGTATTATACAAACCACACTATGTGCTAAGCTTAAATGTGCTTTTTTTATCAATTGAAATTTGCAGTCATTAACATCACCTCCGTGATCCATTCAGACACCACAATAATTATGTCTATCTTTAGTTTACAATGACCAAATGTGATTAATTAAGAAATGGAATTGACGAGTTTTTTTTTCTTTTGAACAAGTTTTTTTTAACAAGATTTTTTTTTGGTCGATTTTTTTTTTTTGACGAGTTCAAATTCCATGGATTGATGCCCCTTCATACAAGCAAATAGCATAATAAAGCCCATTACAAAGCCCAAAAAACAAGTCACAAAAAAATGACCGAAAGAAAAACTTTTGATAAAGGAAAAAAAATAGTTTATAGTGATTTGTTGTTGAGTGTTGCAGAGCAGTAGAGTGCAGACGTTGACCGTCCCTCAGCAGCAGTCAAAGTCAAAGAAAGAGATTAACAATACGGGTGGGCTAATACCCATGGACAATCCGAGAACACGTATGTTTGATCCATCGGATCCCATTCCGGAGCGTGGCCTTCACCTTACCCTCTACCGCGTAAACCTTATACCTCGCTATTCTCTTCCTCCTCTTTGCTTGCGGGTCCCCGAAGCTCCAAGGCTTCGCCACCGATGCCGCCCCGCTGTGACTCGCCCGAGTTACCCCACCTGGAATCGCAGTCGGATCCTCCAACCGACTCGCGTAGTTCTGACTATGACCGTAGCCTTTCCCGCTCACAATCTCTAACCGCCTGTCTCCACCGTACGGTCTCTGACCCGACCCGTAACCGTACCCGTCCATTGACTCTCTGATAAGGAAAGGGTGGCGGGGCGATAACTGGTGAGGACCAAGGAGAGGAGCTTCTAAAGAAATGGTATTTTGAAGTTAGGGTTTCCAGAACGAATTCAAGATCTGCGTCTATGTATATATATATATATACACTACAGTGAAGCACGAAAGCGTTTCTTAGGCGAGAAATGTGCAATGTTTTGATCTTAGTGAAGTGGTCTGTGAGCTGGGAATCTGAAATTGTGCTTTCTCTTATTAAACAAATCTGGAACCTGATTTTTTTATTATTATTCATTATTGAAACTTGAAAGATTTCAGACTTTCTGAGGAGAAGAATCAATTTTATAATGCCACACATTAATTTGTGAAATGCCTTGTGTTCCGGCTTATGATAACAAAGTTTGTCGATTTTGATTACCGTGGACCAAAGTTTTCTTTTTTCTTTCTGGTAGTAATTATAATATAATATCAAAGTTATCTTTAAGCCATAGAGAAGTCTTCCATGCTTTCTAATTAGGAGGAAAAGAATCAAAACACAGACATATAGAATGTGTGTTTGGGATAGCTCCATTGTACCGGAGGTAGGCCAAGTTTTGAGTAGACAGCCAAGAGACACTGGAAAGTGGAAGCATGAACATGAGATGCAATGATAAGTTCAATTGGAGAAGAAAAGGAAAGGTTGACTTAAAGTTATGATTGGTTAATATTTTATGATGAATGAATATAATTTTCTATCAACTTTCCAATTAAATATAAAATGTTGAATAAAACAATTACGAAGTTATTTTGTTTGCAAAATGCATAAATAGTGTGTATGACAAAAAAATGCATAAATAGTGAATTTTTTTTATTTAATTTAGAGTATATCATAATTTTAACCTATTAATATTTAAGGATACATAAACTTTTATATGTAGTCTTTAAAGATAAATTGACTCTAATTTTTTTTTTTAATTCTGGTTGATAGTTTTATAGTCTCAAGTTAGATTGAATGACTATGAAGTAGATAATTAAAGAATAAAGAATAAATAATCCAAACAACAATAATCAACCCTGTATTAAAATGTTGAAACTACACATACTCGGATCTCTTAAAATAGATAAAGTCACTTGAGTAAATGTGATAGACAAAAAAAAATTGCATAATTTCCTACTTAAAATTATGACAATTGTCTAAAACATACAATACATATATTCCTCTTAACACTTAGAAAATTTAGATATGAGTAAGTCATTTTTATTTTTTAAGAATTGAATACACGTTTTAAAAATAAAATAAAGAGTAAGCTATGTTTTATAATTAATTATGACTTATTCGTTAAATAAATCATAATTATATGAAATGCGACTTACATAATATAATAAAAATAGTTTAATCATATTTTGGAGCTATGATTTTGTCAAACAACATTAACCAAAGAAAAATAATTATATTTAACACATTCGAATATATGAAAAATATTAAATGAATATATTGCACATCTTTCAAGTATGAATAATTTTTATATTTTATTATTTCCTGATTACGATTTACATTATTTTGATGTTTTTCAAAAGTTATACTACTTCGGTAAAATTGAAATCGAATTATACTAGTAAGATAAAAAAAGTCAGTATTCTACATTAACTACTATTATTTAGTAAATTAATTTTTATAATTACTTAAAAACAAAATATTAGATGCTTTTCATGGCTAAAAGTATCAAATTTTTATTTAATAGTTTTTATTTTAATTCTCTAACAACGCCTTAATTTAAAAACATAAGTGCATGTAGGGGTGAAAGTAGGCCGAACCGAGCTAGGCTTTGCAGGGCGCAAGCCTGACCTGCATTATATTTTTGTGGCCCAAGTCTGGCCTGTTACCTGTCATAGACCATTTTTTTACGCCTGGTCTGGCTTGTTTCAAAGCCTGGTTTGACCTATTAGTCTGTTTAAAAGCTCATTTCATATTATGACCTTTAAACAGATCAATAAATCTATCTCTAAATAGGCCAACATAAGAATTTAAAAAAAATTATATATTATTATACTATTTATTATATATAAAATATTTATATATTTATTAAAAATAATATTATTTATAATAGGCAAGCCTGTCAAGCCAAATAGGCTTTTTAAAAAGCCTAAACCTGACCTATTTAATTAAGAAGGTTTTTTAAAACCCTAGACTTAGTCTTTTTATTAAACGAGTTGAGCCAAATTAGGCCTTAAGTAGCCCCTGTCGAGCGGTGTGACCCATTTCCACCCATAAGTGCATGTTATCTTTGTTTTCTTCTAAAAAATATTATTTGTACAATTTTATTTGTAAATTATTGATGTGATTTTAATTTAAATAATTTTGATTAAAATCATTAGTTGTGTCAATATATAATTTATGGAAATTTTCTGTTGATTACATTTTCCTTTTCGTTTTTTCTTCCAAAGAGGACAGTTGGTGTTGAGTGCTGGGAAACTTTACCAAATAGAATGTTTTTGTTTTTGCACAATTTTTTTGTCGAAATCTTTGCACAATCATGGTCACTCAAAGAGGCTATTGAGTGGGGTGGGGGAGGAGGTTTCGGTGGGAGTGGGGGAGAGGGGTGAAATAAAGAATATAAAAAAGGGGTGGGAATAGTAAAATGTGGGTGGGAAAAGCAATCTCCCTTAAGATGACAAATGAGGATGGCCCATGGTAGATACTACCCACAAAGCTAGACCTTTAATAGTACCGTGACCAGCCCTGCATTTGGATGCAGCTTGCATGTTCATCACTTTGATAATGACAAAAAAAAATCTCTTTGATGTACACATCTTTTCCTTAACAGTTGAGATGATAAGTTTGACCAAAAAAAAAAGTTGAGATGATAAGATGATTGATACACTTCATTCCATGACTTTAATTTACTTTAAATTAGAAAATATCATTTTGATATAAGCTTATGCAGCAAATGGTTACATTATAGACCTAATAAATTCGTCCTAGTGGTAGGGTTTGGGTAGTTTAACGTGAGATCATAAATTTATACTCATTACCTTCTTTGTACACAAAAAATATGGTTATATTATAGATGAAAAAAATAGTTAATATATATTAGGATTTAATTAATATACACTGTCAGTGTAAAGAAATTTTACACATACATCCAATGGTGTTCCGCCACATCATTTAATGAATGTGACACCTCATGTGCTATTAAATTCAATAAATGATGTGGCAGCATCATTGGATGTCTATGTAAAATTTCTTTACACTGAAAGTGTATATATATTAAACTCTATATATTAATATCTAAATAATTACATTATATAAAGTTAGAAATATTGAAACAAATTTGATTAATTAGTTCGGGATTAGGTGCGTTTTTGTGTTCTGATAAATGAAAAATATTGTCAGTTAGTAAAAAAAATGAGAGTCTACTGAATTAGTTAATTTCAATTTGATAGCACTCAAATTATCAAACCCTGTCTATCACAAGTTGGATGAATAACATGTATGAGAATTTCTCATTTGGGCTTAAATAGAATGAGTGAAAATGCCACTACTAGAACCACTTTAATGCTAAATCTAATGCATCACACGACTTGCAATTTCTGTTCTACAATTTACATATATTGAACCAAAAGGAAAGGGTCTACTAGTAATTAATGGAACAGAACACAGTAAATCAAATTCCATAGCTACTAGTAAGGGTACAATAGAGCATATTTTGAAGCTAGGTAGCTAATTATCTTTATTATTGGCAGCCACTGAGACCTTGCTGAGCCTGCTTGGAGTTGTCTTGGCATCATTGTTTCTGCCTTTTCTGCGTTGAAAACCGCTAGAACCGTAAACTGCTCTGTATGCCAATGCTTTCCCAAAGTGACAGTTTTCAAAATGTTTGATGCACGATGATGTTTCAACTGAATCGTCCTGTGTGTTGAAACATTTCTCAGCATTGTCTTTCTCAGTAGCCATTAATTTTTGTTATTCCTGAATAATAAAAATGGAGCTTAATTTGAGGTGGGAAGGAAGCACCGAAGCAGATAGATAAGATTACTTATATAGTATGTAAAAGAAGAAACGGGACACAAAATTACTGGGGCAGATTAATTAATAATTCTTTGTTGAATTTACTTTTGGAAAACGACAAGGCCTGGCCAGAGTTAAAGATGTTGCCAAAAGACTCAAAGAAACGGAGAGAACTGATACTTGTTGTAAGACTCTTTTTATACCTTGTCTTCCATTACAAGAAAGAAACCAAATATACCACAGTAGGTATGAACATGTTGTTTATATCCGGAAAGCTCTCAAGATATGTCAATTTTGTGACACACAAAGTAACAGACAAGATTGGATTGCTTTTGTTTGTTTCTTTTTTCTTTGGCCACTCTATTATTTGTCTTGGAGAACGGAGAAGGAATTGTGTTTGCGGCAATCACTCTGATTTATTTTGTTTGAGTGTCTCTATCCTTTTCCGTTTCCGTTTTGGATGGGATGGGAGTGGGAGATAATCTATAATGTTTCGAGCGGGAACTGAAAATAAAAACCCATTAACTTGCAGTTCTGATTTCTGAAAGTTATTCATATATATTATTCTCTCATCTAATTAGATATATGAATGTTATTCACATATATTCATATCAGTGGCTGCAAGTGGAAGGTAATGTTTTTATTTCCCATTGGCCCGTAGTATACTTGATCTGATGACAAGTAGGAGTGTATTCAGTTACCCTTTTGTGTATCAACAAAGACCAATACAATTGGCAGATCCCTTTTACGTGCTCAATGCAATATTATTATTTATAATATAAATGGTCTCAAACAACATGAAAATAAAACCAAATTGATTGAAGGATTTCGTGTATGATTGATTTCATGTTGGGAAAGTCCAGATCATGAGTTTAAGTTTTCACCAAAATCATAGTTTTGAGAACCAAATATCCCATTACCTCTTCCATCCACTTTCATCTTAGTATGGTTTTCGTGCTTCGTGCAATTCGTTCCCTACAGGCTACATAGCATATTACTTTTTTTTCTTGGGGGGGGGGGGATAAAGCTACATAGAATTACTGAATGTCAAAATGTTATAACTCTTCAACTAGTTTGGTAAATAAATTTGGATAACATGCACACTTCTAATGTTAATATATCATTTTTAATATGCTTTGTATTATTGATTCATTTTTTAACATGTCAATTTATTATAGATAACGACTTGCGGCGCACACTTTCTTGGGGAAAAATATAGTTCCACTCAAAAAATTGAGTGTGAGAAATGCAAGAAAGAGAGAGAAAGAAAGAAAAATGAAATGAATACAGAAAAAATGAAAGATATGATAATTGAAGTGATGAGAAAGAAAGAGAAATAAAAAGAAAAAATAAATGTAAAAAAGAGTGTATAAGAATGGACTTGGAAAAATCAAAATTGTTTCTTGAGCTGTCTCTATCTTGAACACATTTTTCAGTGAAAGCTAATGGTAAGATTCAAAGGAAAAACGGATTGCTTGATGCAGAAACAACGTTATCTCAACTCCCGTGCCACTTTTGTACATCTTGAAGCTAACTTCGGGTTCATCAATGAAAAACGTAAGCATGATGACTTAGGAGTTAGGAAATTTTTATTAATTCAGTCCCATGCTGAATTCTGTTGGCCTTGAGATTGTCAAGACAGATATTGGAAATGCCTTTGAGACATTCCGATGGTAAAGCTGAGAAAGGAAACTTTGGCAGGCTATAGGAGAATCAACAAAGATAATTAACCTACAAGATATGTATATGCTGAAAAAGCATTGCTAGTTTCTAATGGAAGACATCAACAAGGAACATATATGTATATGTACATGTCATCGTCTCTTGCATGATTGCATCATCCGTTACAATTTTATATATATCCCTTTCTTGTGGAGGAAACCAGCAAAAAGACACCAGAATAAAATCTCAACTATTACAAAGGCCAGTGTACCCCACTTTTCGGAATGAAATATGCTCTGCAGTAAAGCTTCGCTGGCGTCAACCTGTGTATTAAATTACCAATTAACCAGATTGAACAATCAAGTTTGGGAAGGTGTTCAAAAAGTGACACCAATAACACACACACAAAAAGAAAAAGCAATTGTTGTGACAAATTTAGTAAAAAAAATGACAAGCAGAGAAATAGAGGGAAAATATGAATTTAAGTACCAAAGACATATTGGCAACTCAAAACTTATATCACACTATTCTCTCCCATTGAAACAAACAATGGCTCTACTTGTTCAAGTACGAAAATGGAGTAAAATTGAAGGTTTTGATTTTTACTTGTTGTTGCTTGGTAAAGGGTGAAAAAGCACTTGCAGCTATTAGAGTGGCCGAAATATGGGAAGAGGTAATGTATATGAGTTGCATTCCACTTTCAGACTTATCACATTTTTGTTGTACAAATAAGTGTGTAGCAATTGTTCATTCCAAATCTTCCAGGTACTCACACAATTATAATCCATATATCTGTCTTACACAAAGAAGATGGCAAACCAATTGACTGATTACTTGGACAAAGGCCCAGTGGCAGGGCCATAGCAGTTTAACTGTTCAACTCCAAACAGGACTTTATAGGAATCTAGGAAGGGGAAAGTTAACTCCTGGTTGGTAATGAATTAATCTTCAAAAAACAAAGTCCAATCATTTATAATGAAAGAGGAGATATACAGAACCATTGGAAAATAAACATTACCAAGTTATTTTCAGGAGAACCCCAGTAGAAACCCTGGATAACTGCTGGGAAAATGTCACAAGCAGCCAATGCATATACAATAAGAGCATTCATTCCCATCCATTGTAGTAAAACAGTAGGCTTTCTGAGATATTCTATGTCAACCTGCAAGAAAACGTGTTTTAGTGAAGTTGCAGGTTTTTAATCATTTGTCAGTGATTACAGCCACTAACATCACTCAAACAAATCATAAATAGCACCAGGCAAAAAATGTCAGGCCAACCTGGCAACCTATATATATCACTATGTTGCTGTCATCTCATAGAAAGCCAAGTAACCAACACAGTAACTTACAAATTTGGAAGCACTTTTGATTAGCACACACACCTTATAGGAGATATGCAAGTATGCAACAGACACCAAAGAAAATAAATCATTATCTAAAGTCTAAACCAAGCAAGAATCCAGCTTCATTTCACTCCATTCCATCAAGAAAAACAGTAGGGTTTAAGAATTCCTTGTATTTTTCTACTCTTGAAGTTTTCCACCTCTACACCAAATATTCTTAATCTCTTTAACTAAAGGGATTTGGAGAGCCAGTCAAGGTATTGACTATCCCAAATTGATTCAAGGGGAGGGTGTGACAAAAAGAAAGCAGAAAGCATAGAGAGCATCCTGTGAGTAATCTTCATGACCCATAATGGCTTGCTATGGGTGGGGGGACAAGAATAATATTTTTTTAATTAGAAGAAAGAAAAGAGTTGGCTCTGACTTGACATTTACAAGAAAATACAATATTTTGCCTTCAACTAGCTTTCATCAGAGACAATAATAGTAAAGCACAGAGCTAGGAAAAGAATTAACAATTATTACACTTAGTGGTAACAGATACAATCTTAAATGTTCTATCAGGACCGTCAAACTTGAGGCCAAGCTTGAGTAGGGTAGTGTTAGGATCCAATTGCAAGGTATGGGACTTCAGTCCCACATCAGAAGTATGGGATTCCGGTGTGGGGTTTATAAGACCTTGGGCTCTCCAACTACAATAGCTAGCTTTTGTGGTGTTGTTCTCCCAAGGTTCTTATCAATTGAAGTTGTAAGAAACTGGTCTTTTACTAGAATGAAATAGGGAAAATCTCCCTTTATTACAAGACAGCTCTGCAGAACTTCGAGGGTCTGCACCTCCCCATGCCTAAAAGGCCCTAAATCCCTCTCAAATGACCAGATACCTTTCCCACAACCCTTCCTCTTATTTATAGGCAACATGCCTTATTTCTTCTAACTATTGCAAACCAACTAACTAAACCAACTAACTAACTAACTAATTATTCTAATAACCAACTAAAATAACCAACAGAAGGGGTTATCTCACAGGTAGCTCTGGAACTTTCAGGAGAAATAGGAGTACCTGGTTCATTTAGGTACGTGGTTCATCACCTTTTACAATATTATCACAATATTCTCTTTAAGATGAACTTGGTACCTGATCACGGGGTTGTAAAAGCGAAGGTGGTGACTATTTGAAGCCCTAACTCTATCAGTAAATAACTACCACGATCCAATTCACTAGCTTTACAATTATGCTCAAGTTCAGCTGTTGAGATCAAAATGTCGTTATTTTTTTTTTTTGGGCAGTGATGGGGAGCGTTTTGGGTAATAAAGGGACACTAACAATTAGTGGACAGCTACCTATAGGTGGATACCCCCCTCCCCCCCCCCCCCCCCCTTCCCAAGTGAGATATATGAGTGCACCAGGGAAGCCTAGTCAGGGCTGTATGAGATGGTCCAAAATTATGGCTCTCCACTCATGAGAATCAAACCTGGAACATATGTATATTTGACCCTTAGGACCTAGTGATTAACCACTTGAGCTACCACTTTTTGCTCCTCATGGGAATGCCTATCGGCCAATTATCTCTCACTATCCTCAGGATTTTAATTATCTCTATTTATGACAGAAGGGTGAACTTACAATGTAATAGATGACAGTCAAGACCATGCCTGAGGCCCCTGCGGTGATGCACATGTAGCTTAATGTGTACAGTGCTTTTGATAAAGGAATTCCTGAAAAACTACACAGTTGTTAGTTGGAGAATAGAATGTGTCTTAATCTTAAGAAATTTATTAGATAGTACCTAAAATCTCCAGAAGGTATCCTATCAGCAATAGAGAGAAGGAAAACACAGACCAAAGAAGTACCCTCTGCTTGTGACCCTGAAAGGAGAAAACAAAATTTGATATTATAAACACACACACACACACACTAGTAAGCTTCTTGTGCATTGCACGGGTACTTTTGTTAAATAATAAAAAATTAAATTAATTTTTTTAGAAAAAATATTTTAATGATAAAATAAAAAAATACAAAAATGCATTTGAAACTACTACTTTTTTGAAAATCTAAAAATTTGGTCTAACTGATAGAAGATTATTTTAGTGATGATTTGCAAATATTTGATTATGTTTAGTGTTGATTTAAAAAAATTAAATACTGATTAAAGAAATTATGGAAAGTAAAAATTTCTTTCGATTAAATAATTAATTAAGGAGGAAATTAATATTGATTTGATATAAAAATTCAATATACATGTCAGAACATGAGGAAGACACTTGACTTCATGAGAAGGAGAATACCAATTGAGGTTATCCCACTCTCAAGAATGAGTACTCGAATTTTATACACACACATCCAGATAAATTTTACATCTCCCACCTTTATATTATAAGAAAGGCACTAAGATTGGATTGTTATACACCATAAAAGAATCATAATCCTCACCTGGAAAAGTACAAGTATGTGCCCAAATTGCAATCCCATGAAACATGTAATTGCAGCCATCAGTGAACTGGAAGATTTAATAAAATAAATTAGCAACCAATACATTAATAAAATGTTAATATTGTCAAAATCAGTCAAACTTGATGGATCAGCTCAAATAACTCAATATGAAATATGGGATGGTTGGCCCAAGTATCTGGGCCGGTATGGATCCAGTCTGAAAGTAGATTGGTCCATAGAAAATTCTAGAAGACCCAGTCAAGCCCAAGATGAGAGCCCAACTTCCAAAAATCACTAATACTTTATCTATGTTAATCAAATGAAGATATTTAACGGAATAATTTATTGCAAATTGGGCTGTCTATTTAGTCTATACCCTATAGTACAAGGCCAATCTAATCTTAAAGATAAAAAGAGCCATACATGAGAGAACAATAAAAAAGATGAATGAAACGTAAACCAAGTATGCTGCACAACTCAAAGAAATTAGACATCCTGATTATTGGCAATTCACATTATAAGATGTAGCCAATAGCTTTTCAAAGCCACTATAATAATTATAAAAGAAAAGATAAAAAGAGAGGGCAAGGAATGCTTTTTGACCTCAAAATACCCTCGGGGTCAAATGGTGCTAGGCACCAAACAGGTGAATCTGGAGGCAAGGGTCCATAATCAGGAGAATTAACACTGCACTCCTGAAAATGGAAAGAGGTCAAGAATAAGATCATTTGATGAATAAAATAAATGAAGTTTGAGGTGGCAGTAGATCAATACAGGAGTTACACAGGAGGTAAAATAACCTTTGTTCTTCTATATACAGGGCGCTGGTACATATGCTGTTCACCAAGAACTAATCTATCAATAAATCCCACAGCATTACAAGGAGGTTCAAGACTGCCCCTCACTTCACAATGAACCTGGCAAACAAATATTGTACGTTCAGTTTATTCTCCATTAAAAAGAAGATACAAAACAGCAACAACAACAAAGTCTTGTTTTCCACAAAGTGGGGAGATTCATGAAAATGAAAATAGAAATATACAATTTACAAAAATAAAAATATTAATCCGGAAAACTAAGCCATCATAATACATGAAGCATGAAAAGAAATACCAATCATCACAATGTTTCACTGCATATATCAGTATCCTCTAATACTTCTCTTCTTTACAATATTATTTTCTCAGTCCAGTAAGTACATTTCATCATTCTTACATAGCATGATGCATCAATGCTAGACTATGAGGGTTCACCATTTTATGAAATGCTGAAATGCAAACCTACATTTTTAAAACACTGAAAAAGTCATGAATTCATCAAAGAGATGCTTTGTAATTTTTGGAAGAACAAAGCTGAAACTTGTAGGCCATCCAACATTTCAGGAAGTACTTGATAGTGTAAGCAAAATATCAACAATAAGAAACCAAATTAAATGTTGACTTCATCTACTGTATGGAATGGGCATAAGTAGTAACGTCACGTGCACGAGAAACTTAGAAAGCATAAATTAAAACTTCGGCCAGAAAATCCATGATATGTCTTTCAGCATTCAATGGCACAGAATGACAAAACCATGCCAACTCACATTTTGAATCATTGATACGCGACCAGACCACAGCAAATTAGAATGTTTGAACCTCCAATCTGGAACATAGAGGCCATAGAGCAAGCATAGGTACATTGAGCAAAGTAAGATAGAAAACATCCTGGATAAAGAAACAAGCAGTTAGCATGAAAGAATATCATAAGGCAAGCAAAAGTGGTGCCCACAGGAATTTAATTTTGACACTTAGATGTCGTATCTTGAACCTATTAAAGTAACCAGAATTCTTTTTATTTATTTAGTTTGTCTGTTTGTTTGCAATAAAGTAGCTTAAGAAGTTTAAAAAGATAAATTCAGGCTTTTGTTTATTATAAAGGTTATGCAGTTGCCCTAATAATATGAAGGAGAAGGAAAATTTCTCTTGAATCTCCACTAGTCACATCAACCTTCCATACCTAAGTTCAGTTGCAACTTGCTAAGTTAGTTTATACAGAGATGCAAAATTGGAATATTTCACATTTTCATCTCCAGAGATTATAATCCAATCAACAAACTATGAAACTTATTCAAAATACATTAAAAAGTATACATATCTTAAGCAACTGCATATCAAAAAGCTCCATGACACGCGTGTTAATTTCACATGAGAACGTCAAAATAAATTTAAGGGCATTAAAGAAATCAAAATATTATGCATCATTTCATAATTCAGGTCCAAGAATTCAGGTCCAAGAAGTTTGGACCGAATCTGCATCAACATGTGATGAGAGCTGGTACAAATAACTCGTCCACAACAATATAAACCATGATATGAGAAAAAGACAAACCACCAGAAAAGTAAGTATAGAAATTGGTATGTATATTTTTGTCAGCATAGAAATTGAAATTATTAATTGCCATACCCAGCCCCTTGAACGCATTAAGCCATTAACCACCAGAAAAGTAAACTAACCACTGAATGGAATATTTCCTCACGAAAGCTGCTGGTGAGTCAACCAAAATGTTATTGTCCACAAGCCAAATCTCTGATATCGAAGCCAAGAAATATCCAATCGATATCCTCTGCATACCATACAAGGAAATTATGTATCAAATTAGAAACATATTGATAAAACTAAAGCAACAGATAACTATTTTTTTAACTGTGACTTTTTCTCAATTGTAAATAATTCCTATGTCCTACCCATAACAGAACAATTCAATGACTAAAGGGCAACCTGGTGCTATAAAGCTCCCACCATAGCAGGGTCTAGGGAAGGGTCAGACCCATTGTATTGTAGGTCTTTTGTAAGCAACCTTACTTTGCATTTGCAAAAGGTTGGTTCTAATCTAAGGAATCATTCCATTTCCATCACTCCAATATTTGACCTTCTAGTCACACAACAACTCTAACTTGAACCAATTTAAATGACTATATATATAAACAATTTCAATAACTAAATGGTTCTTCCCCTAACCATAAATCTGTAACAATCTTTAAGTTAACACTTATTAGAGAGAAAACTCTGTATTTACTTCCCCAATCTAATACAACAGGCTACTGACTGACATTAACAGTCAAGAAGTACCATTATAAAGATACTCATTGCATGATCTTATTACCCACAAATGAAACGAATATGTGATTTCAGAAAGCATCCTTGAATTTGAAACTGTTAATTAACAATGGTACAGTGTAAATCATAGAGACAATAATATTTATGACAATAATATCAAACCTACTGAATTAGAAATAAACAACAACAACAAAAATCTTTTCCCACTAGGAGGGTCAGCTACGTGCACTAAACGATGTTATAACATCCAGAATTAGAAATAGCCAAAAATAAAAATCCTAATAAGTTAGATCCCAAGGACAACTGCTTTACTAGTTGCAGATACCTGAAGCACACCAAACCAGCGTATCTTGCTCAAATCAACTCCATAAGTTAAATGGCCACGGCCATGGAAATATCCACCTATGAATAGGTTTCAGAAAAAAAAATTAAAGCAGTGGCTTGCATCACTTAACGTAGATACATATTGCAAGTAGATAGATACAGAACCCGGATTTAATTGCTATGAATAAGAAGAAGCACAAAAGCAAAAGAATACAGAATTTTGCCAGACAAATTTCTGCTCTATGGTAATAAAATGCAAGTAAAGCATTAGAACATACCCTGTAGCAACAGCCCCAAAAGGAAAAGCTTAATTGTCCTCGTTATGACTTTTTTTGTGGCATTTGGTTTGCTAGAGACTTTCTGAAAGGCTATCCAAGAATTAGAACATTATTCAAAGTTTCAGTTCTTTCATTATTTCTATTTATTGCTCCTTGCAGCATAGGACAACATCCTTAAGGAGCAAGGGCAGTTAGAAAAAGGTAGGAAGGGGGTTTGGAAGATTTCGTACCTTGAATACCAGACCGATCGAAACGCCAACCACAAAGAGAAAAAATGGCATTACAAAATCAGCAAGTGTCACCCCAAACCATGGAGAATGATTCAAGGATGGGAAGGCTCTTCCGACATTATCAACTAATATCATCAACTGCACAAAAATTGAGAGATTTTAGTGAGTGGAACAGCAACCAGATTCCAGTTATTGTGGAGTAGCCAAGTAGCTTGACTAACTCAGCAAAATCACAAGATGGGTATGTAGCTAATTGATGATAAAACTAACAAATATATGAGTGGGGATCAAGTTACTTCTCGACTAACTCTTGTCAAAATTACTCTACTTAGTAACTCCTTATCAATGTTGAATTTAACCAATCCTACAGTGGGATTGAAGGTTCTATTTAAATATCCAACTCTACAAAAATCAATACAATTCAAAAATTCATTAATGCTTCATTGGGGAACTTTATTTTATATATAATCTACTTTTTAATATGACTATATATTACGTACCTATAAATATCTAATTTATCTAAACTTTGGTGCTTAAACGGTTGAATTTGTTAAATTTATATTTTTAAAGAGTTATTAAGTCCACTAGCTTTGACAAGAACTACTCTATATAGTAATTGATTCCCACCTTATATATATATTCAACCGTTGGTCTTTTGGCTAATATGCTTCCCCTTAAGCCAGTACACACTATTATGTATTGACTAACAAAAAGAAGAATATTGAATTAGTGGCAATAAACATGATTGAAAAGTGAGAACGAACCGCAACAGTTAGGCCACGAAAGACATCGAGAGAAACAAGACGCTGACGCGGAACAGAAAGAGAGGGTAAAGATTTGTCTGTATGATCAGGCGGCGAAGGAAGTATGGTGTCTTCATTTTGATGGGCAATGAGAATTGAGGAATCAACATCGTGGCCAAGAAGAGGTCTTCCAGCTTCTTCTTCTTCTGCAATATCACCTATCTGGTTCGTCATTTCCTACCATCACATTCAGGTACCCAAGTTCACCGTCGCCCAGAAGGCTATTTTAGTATTTTACTCACTCGGCTGGCTGGCACTCCTTCTTTTGGGCTAAAGCCCATGTTTTAGTTGGTATGACTTTGACTTATCTCCAATATAATTAATTAATTATTAATTGACCAAAAAAAATAATTATTAGCTCCTTTTTCCGACCGAAAATAATTTCTTTTTTCTGTGTATTTAATTAATAATATATTTAAAAAGTAAAATAAAAAATGACATTTCATTTTCTTGTCTATTAGACTGTTTAGATAATTTTATTCTAGGTTGCTTCTAGGGTGTGTCACTTTTTTCAGGTTATAGCAGGTTAATTAACTTGTTAGAATAAAATAATAAACAACGATACTGTCTTACTGGACCAAAAATAATAACACCGTTAATGGATATTTCAAACCAAAAATCGATAAACACCGGTACTGTCTTGCTGGACGATTTTCTTCACACCATTTGGTCCATTTCATTCGCTTGATTGCTAGATTACTAATGAAGGTTGCCAACAGATAGCAGTTTAAAATTTCACAAGAGGGGCACCTGAGTAATTTTTGCACAAACCGATTTACTAAGTAGCAGGTAACACATCAGGGACGTTCATTAAAAAATAAATAAATCTAACGGCTTAGAGAAGGTGAAACACCGGTGTGTCACCCAGGTTGCCTTTATTCTATTGGATTTTTTTGGGTTAATTCCATCTTTCTTTTGGCTGAGCCTGTCTCGTATATAAGGAGCACATCTAGTTGTTTTTCAACAATAAAATGTGCAATGCAACTAGGTGGAGAGCGAGAAGGTGTAAAAATTAAAATGAAAATCCTACTCAATTAAGTAGATCATAAATGTAGATCTTGTAACTAGTATTGGATTAGCAGGAGCTCCTGGTGCCAGAACTGCTGTTTATTGCTAATTTGCTAGTGATCCATTATAAGTAAGCATTTTACGATTTACCAATGCTTATAGAGTTATAATTGTATGTATAGAACCAAATATTAACCTCTTATTTAAAAGAAAAAATAGAAGTCTCCTGGTATAGCTTCTCAACAGCTTGAGATGTTCTTGGACTAAAGATATATCTCTATGACACAACAAAATTGGTAATATAATGCGGTTTTTTTTTGGTCGAAATAATGCGGTTTTATCTCTCACATGTTTACTAGCTTCAGCAAAACAAACGTAGCTTGATCCTGTTGAACAACAGTGGCACAGTCAGGCTCAGAAATAAGCATTGCGTGATTTTGCTAGGATCCAATGTACATGGTTGGATAAAATTGCTAGATGATTGGATTTCACCTCTCCCCTCTATCTCTCTCTGGTTTTTGGGGTTTGGATAAAGGAAAATGGTTGAAAGAGGTGGGCAGAGGGAGGGGAATGCATGGATATATCTTTCAACTTTTGATAGGTTATTCAGTAGCTAGAGCTTCACAGAGCATAGTAATTAATCAACACAAGCTAGCCTATTTCACAGTCTCTCGGTCAAATTAATCTGAGACTGTGACACAACACACAAGAGTTCTTACTTCGAACAGAACTTTTGTGTCCTCAATCTTCAGTTGCTCCAGTCATCCATTATTCTTTCTGCCAATTTAATATAGGGAAAGATGCCCTGCACCTGCAGCATCCAAAAGCTTACCCAGTCTTTCTGAAACCAGGGTCAAAGTTGCCTCGCTCTTGCAGAATGCAAACCTGATGTATCTCTTCTGGTAGCTACAATTTTCATTAGAAACTTCATTTGATGATAAGTTTGTATGGAAAAATCCTTGTCCTGGAACAGCCACCACCCCTGCTTCTAATATTAGTTTTTTAACAAATTCTACCTGCAAACAAAAAAACATTTATTGCTATAAAGCAAAGCAACCATAGAATAATGGAAAAATCCCTACTAAAATGGCCAATTTAAATAGTTTCTAAACTAGTATCTACTAGAAGAGTAAAGAGTGCCCATACATCAGAAAGGGGGCAATTCTCAGGAAGCTCGGCAAATAAGAAGAAGGAACCCTGGGGTATAAACTGTATTTTAAAACCCACTTCCGCAAGCAACTTGATGATATAGTCCCTTTTTGATTGATAATCCTGCACAGATAGAAACATCATGAAAAAGACAAGACAGACTGTTATGAGTTATGACTTCTTTTTATGTTGTGCGGAGAGGGGATGAATATTCACATCAAACTTCTATCTTTTCTAGTTATATAGAATAAATACTAGAACAATGTCTCCTCAAATGTACTTTTGATCACTTACTCTTCTCAGTGATTCAAAGTATTCTGGAGGGCTTCGCAAAGCAGTCAATGCAGCCTCCTGAAAAGGTGCTGGAGCAGAATCTGTAGCTGTTACGTGAATGTTTCTGATAGCAGACGCAAGAAATGCTGGTGCAATTGCCCATCCAACCCTCCAACCTGATAGATGACAGACCAAAAGTGAGTTAATGCCATTCATTTTGGCAATGATAAGAGAACTAAAAAACTTCCTAGTGCAGTTTGGTTTCATGCATCATTGACCTGTTACCTGTGACACTAAATGTTTTAGACAAAGAAGATGTTATAATAGTCCGCTCTTGCATTCCCGGAAATGAGGCAAGGGATATATGTTGCTGGTTGTCATACGTTATATGCTCATACACCTGCACAAAGAATCCCAAAGAAGACAAAACTTCAGATTATTCCAATACTAGACAACAACTCCACTCCTGCAAAATTAAAATTCCTAGTAATTTTGCTTGTGCATATTGAAATTCATGTGAAGAATGATAACCCAAATCAAAAGCAAATAAGAAGCAGGGATTTCTATTTGTCTCCGAAAACCAATCAATGGGAGAATAAATCTGTCATGAGTTAGTTAATATGTATGAGTTGACTGATTTATGCAAAAATTGTGGCACCCTAAAACCATATATACCTGCTCTAGTCTCTAGGGCATATTTACTCCCACTACACTTATGGAACATGAGTATCACCTTTTGATTCATCTCATAAATATCTTATTTAAATATTAAAATTGAAGTTCTCTGAGTGAAAAGTAAGGGAGTATCATACTTCATCTGTTATGGCCAGGCAATCTCGGCTGCAGCATACTCCAGCAATAGTCTCGAGTTCATCTTTTGTGAAAACTTTGCCAGTTGGATTGTGAGGACTGTTTAAACTTTATATTAGTATTTTGTAATTCATAATGAGAGACTAAGCATCTCTTTCAAATATTTTTATGCACAACAAAAATATTTACTACCCCGGTTTGGGGTGGTTGCAAGTTTGAAGTTTTGTGTTTTTAAAAAAATTTAAATCAAGTTTTTACAACTAAAAACTAATATAGATTGTTATTATATATAACACAGTCACTTCAATCATAAAAAACAATGAAAGAAAATAAAAGCATCTCCTTAATGCTTTACTCTTTGAGTCTTTTCGTTGGCAGAAGCCCTGTGAAAAAGAGTAAAATTTTGAACAAGGGAAAAATTGAACATAAACAACAAACCAAACTTCAATCACTGCAATTTCCTTTACAAAAATTGGGCATATGAGAAGCTGATCTTTGGGAACACTTGATAGTAGAATAAATAGAATGGACAATCTGAAACACTTGTGTAAAATTCATAATTTCAATTGGTTACAAGCCTAAATCATAAGTTGATACCACTGGAAATTCTTGTTCACTTTTTTATTTAAGAAAAAATGATTTACCCAAGCACTATTCTGTTAGTTGTAGGATATCAAGAGGACCAATCTGAGGCTTTCCAAGATGAGGATGACATCTATATAAATTATAAAGTCGAGGAAATTATAAATTTCTGTAATTCCTAACCTGTTCAGTATTATGGCTTTAGTTCTCTCAGTTAATGATCTCAGCAATTTGTTTGGATCTAGAGTCCAATGAGGCGGGTCAAGCGGCACATGTATCTGTCCAATTAAGTTTACAAAAACAAAGGGACATTAGATGAAGGACAAGGTGATAAAATGTTATATCAATAACAGCAACACTTAGAACACAGAAAACATGCAGGATCATTGGATTGTATATAGATTATGTTCAGAAAAGTTTTGACACAGCACTACACATATCTACTCCAGAGATAAATTTAGTGATGCAGTAACATAACTTTCTGTATATGTAAACTTGTAGAGTTTGTCAGTACAACACTTTTTTACACAAAAATAGTCGGAAACCAGAGAGCTAAAGGACTGAATCTGAAAGCTATGTTACTAATCTTTGTTCATAAGTCATAAGATATGAATATGTGATAGTGATACAGACTTAAACAAGGCTTAAGGTAACTGGTAAGGGAAAGCTTACAGGCACTCCCCCAGCCATAGTAACACATCCTTGATATGTTTCATAGGAAGGGTCAAAGAGTATGACTTGGTCACCCGGGTCAATTGCTGTTTGAAACAGAACACAATATGTTAATGAAACTTTCAGAGAAAAAACCACTATACGATCAAATGTAACTAACTGAACTAACAAGAGCGCAATGCATATATACTTGCGAAGATTGCAGCTGCAAATGCCTCGGTCTGACCACAGCAAATAGCTACTTCGGTAAGAGGATCGATGTCTAAACCATGCGTTTCCTTCACCGTCTTGGCAACGAGATCACATATACCTTGCACATGCCTAGCTCCAAGTATAGAATTAGATTCTGATTCTATCAGTTGTTGAAAAAAGAGTATAGTATAACCTAAAGAATGAGGAGGTAATTATGCTATTAGTTGTAGTTGAATGAACCTGTACTGGTTGAAGTCTGAATTGATGGCGGAAACGGCAGCGTTTTTAATGTGAAGAGGCGCAGGGAAGTCGGGGAAGCCCTCAGCGAGGTTGATGGCGTTGCATCTCTGAGCAAGGTGGGACAGTTCTTGAATTGGAGATGATGTAAGCTTCTTTGCTGCGCGCGACAACTTTCCTTCCATTCTGCTGTTTTCTTCTTTCATTTCACGCCTTATCATTATCTCTGCCTTTCTCTACAAAAGTTATGTTTGAACTTTGATTCCCTGGAGCTGAACCCGCTTTTTAAACGTATATATGTCTGTCTGTATTCAGATTGGTAAAACTAACTACCTTAAAAGCCAGATGAAATGTGAAAAACTACTTGAAACCGGCAAATTAGATAAAGGTTAGTTGATTTTATTAAAAATGTTTAGACAAATTAATTAAAATTTATAAAATAATAAATAAGGATGTTATTAAAATAATAAATAATAATGAGTATAAGAGTCATCAAAAAATAAAATTATAAAAAAAAATCATTAATCTTTGAAAAAAGTTTTTAAAAAAACTACCTTAGAATTTCATCTAGCTTTTTTTAAAAAATAATTATTAATAAATGAAATGATTTCAGTTATCAAATTCAATATTTAATTAAAAGTTTTAATTTTCATAAATACTTTTTATTTTTAAACAATTCATAGAATTATGATTTAAAATATTTGGGACAAAATTCAATTATAATTCCAATTTTTGTTGGTCAGATTATAATTCCAATTGTATTATTCTTTTTTTTTGTCACTAATTGTATTATTCAAAAAGGCCATGGAAGAACATAGGTTGGAGTTATAGGCTAAAGCCCATATAAGACTTCTAAGTTTTAATAACATGTCGACCCATCTTACTTAGACAAAAAAAGCCCATCTTACTTCAGGTCATTGGTTTTTTTCTTGGGTCAAACTTCGAGTCATAGACTCATAGGCTAAAATCTAAGTTTTTTTTAATAGGCAAAGAAAAATATATTAAAAGGAAGCACACTCTCCAACCCAAATAAAATTACATAATCAAAGGAACATTTTCTAAAGTTTCGGGAAAAAAACGGTTTTCTAAAGTGACTTTTTTTTTTGTGGTGCCTAGTGGATACGAGTGTAATCGGGTTGTGTTGGGTCGGGTTTTTTATTTTTTGGAGGAGTAATCTGACCCGAACCAACCCGAATATGTTTGGGCTGGGTTGGATCATTGGGTCACGATCATTTTTCCTTTTTAAAAAAATGTAGAAGATGAAATGAAATTAAAATATAAAATGAAAACAGAAAAGAAACAAGGAAAAATAAAAATGAGAGGAGCAGATGAAATAGGGTTTGAGAAACCACCCCTGCTTATGTTGCCAATGCACCTATTTTTGTTCTCTCCGAGCAGGAAAATGAAATAAGATTGTGGCTTCTTTTTTCTGGTTTGGTTCGGGTTGGGTCTATCGATTTCAACATAGGCAAACCCGAGACCCGAACCGAACTAGATCGGCTTTAAAAGAAAATGTCTGATCTAAACCGAATACCCCGAACCGAACCGTTAGATATACTTCGTATTGGGTTGGGTCAATCAGCTTCGCGGGTTGGGTTGAATCCGCTTATACCCATGCCAATGGACTCCTATGAAGTTTGCAACCTTCAATTTTATATACCTATTCTATGATGTGTAAAAAAATTATATAATACTTTTTAAATGAATTTATATAAAAATATTTATAATACATCATGTATTATTAAACTTATTAAATAATGTAACAACACATAATTGGATGACAGTATAAAATCTTTTAAGTGCGTGATTGTTGAAGTATTTAATATTTTATTAAACTTTTGATTGGTTATGGACACTCCGAATAAACTTCACTATAAAAACTTGTAAGAAAAAAAAGAGAATGAATCATGCAAAAAGGTAAAATGAATTCAACTTCTTTCATAATTAGTTGAAATTAGTTGTTTATGAAAAAATTAAAAGAGAAAATTGAGTTACATAGACCAATTTCAACTTTTGGAAGAAGTTGAATTAATTTTACCTTATTATTTTATTCTGCTATAAAATCTTTTAGATAAATTTATAAAATCTTTTATATAAACTCCTTAAATTTATATTTTAAAAATGATTATATTTTATCATTTAAATTAACTTAGTTCTTCTCAACTTGCTTTTGAAATTTTCATTTTTAAACACAGTTCAATTTTTTATCCTCAAATTTTTAAAAATCAATTATACTAAAGTATGAAAGAAAGATACCCTCATAATTGATGACCAACTGGCCATATTATAGGTTGAAGTATATGTGCCCCCACAACCCATAGAAAAATTAGACAAAAATCTGTGTGTGTTTCTTAGTGCTTGCGTATTTTTATGCAAAACACTATTAAATGTTAATTTTCTTATACATTTGCATATATACAATTAAATAATTATATCTTATCATTTAAATAAAACTAATTCTTCTAATCAAACTAGCTTGCTTTTTCTTATGAATCAAAGGACTTAATCATGCCAACAAAACAAAACTAAAAACTAGCTACAAGGAAAAGGTTCCAGAGCAATCAAAAACTTGATTTTATCATTTTTAAAATTCAATATATCCTCAGATTTTTAAAATCAATTATACTAAAATGTGAAAGAAACATACCCTTAATTGATGACCATGCTGGCCATATTATAGGTTGTTGAAGTGTGTGCCTCACAGCCCCAGAAAAACTAGACAAAAATAAATTTTTTGTATGGGTTTCTTAATTAGTGCTTAGCGTATTTTAAGCAAAACTTAATTATCTCTTTACCTGCATTATTAAATGTTAGTATTTTTTATACAATTGCACATAAATCCAATAAATTATTATTTCATGACATTTAATTTTTTTTTCCTGGTTTCTTCCTCTCCTTGTTTATTTTATGTACACATTTCCCCTTCTTCTTACATATTGTTTGGTTTGAGGGATTTGGAGGGGAGGGGAGCAAAATCCCTCGTATGTCAATTTTGGCTTCCCTCCAATATTGGGGGATTTGGAGAGGAGGGAATATGGCTTTAAAATATTTTATTAAATTGACTATAATAACCTAACATATTATTACATATATACTACTGATTTGTTTCAGACTTTCTCAAATATATGGTTCTACTCTTTTATTTATTCTCTCAAATCCTTATTTTTGGACCAATCTTCGCTGTTACCGTTTCATCTCAATGGTAGAACCCATCATCTCACATTGGTGCACCGTGCACGTCCATCATCTCTGCTGCAAGGTTTTTACTTTTCCTAATTTTTATAACTTTATTCTTTGATTGTTAATTTTTACTCTACGTTTGTGTGTTCTCTTTCACTGCAACCATTTTTTTTTCTTTTTTTTTTTAATTTGTTGGGTGGCTAATAATATATAGATGTTAGATTGTTATGTTCTTTTTCACTGGGTTGTTTACTTTTTCCTTGGATACTCGTTGGTGTGTTTTCTTTCACTGAGTCGTTTACTTTTTCATGTTAGGAGCATAATAGCATAGTCTCAATAAGTAGCCCCGAATAGGATTTGATGGGTAGGGTTTGCCTTAACTGTGACTAAGCCCCGAATAGGATTGCCCCTGGTAACCGGGGATACCTATAGTTTACACAAAAAAATTGATCGGTAGGGATGTCAACGGGAACGAGTAGTGCACTATCTGTATCCATACCCGCTAAAAATAACGGATATAAAAAATTTAGACTTTATAGAAAGAAATAGAGTATAATATCATATTATACTAACATTATATGTATAAATTACCATTAAATAATATCATTAGTTTAATATATTTTTTATCTAAAGACCTCATTGTTTATTTATATTTTATTAAAGACCTTGTTATTTATTTAGTTTATATATATTTTCATCTTTGTTATTTGGGCATCTCTTTGTTATATGTTGATTACGGAATACAAGCTTTGAACACAAGACAAGGAACTTCTTGATGATTACTTTATAAGCATGCTTATTTATTAATACCAAGTTTACAAAATTTATGTTATAATATTTAAAGGGTATAAAAGTAAATTAGTTTTATTTTCTCTTCCCTCCCAACCAAACAAATAAGGATTAATTTTCCCTCCCCTCCTCCAACCAAATAAGAAAAAAAATCACCTCTCCTCCCCTCCCCTCATTTGAACCAAACAGACCCTTGGTGATGTAGATCATAGGATCCATACATATAAGTAGTTTAAAAATTAAAATAACTTGCTAATATTACTCAATCCTTAATTATTCCTTAGTCAATCGCACACCAGCTAGCAGGAATAGCACATTAGCACGTATATATGTATTCGTATGTAGCCAATAAAAATGTTTTCTATATATATGCGCACATGATAAGTTCGATAGAATCTCTTGGCTTTATTTAGCTGTCCATTTCTTATTATAGATATGGCCACGAAATAAGACAATGTATATGGAAGTGGAACAATTCACTTTAAGATTATTTCTTCTAAAAATTTAACTGCTGCATGAATTTAATTTTTTGTTACATGAGACGATATTGTAGAAGATAAAACACCGACAAATGGTGCGGTCACCAATACACAAAGGATATCCATTCCCCCATAGCCAAATCTATATATCTCTCTGGAGAAAACAAACAAATTTCAACTCAAAAATTAAACATGGCGAATTTGCCTATGCTGCTCACCTTGTCCACTATTTTGCTTGTATCAACACTCCCCTCCTCTATTGTTTCAGCTTCAACAGTGGGAAAAGACCAAGTTCCATGCACAATGTGCTCGGAGTGTGAGAATCCTTGCCAACCCTTGCCACCTCCACCACCACCACCTGTGATAGAATGTCCACCGCCACCATCGCCACCACCTCCTCCACCACCATCACCACCACCTGCCATAGAATGTCCACCGCCGCCAAAACCGATATGTAGCCCTTGCGAGACGGTTCCGGCTCCACCACGACACCAAAACCACCATGTGAAGATAGTACGTGCTTACCATCACTAGTACCTCCATATCTACCAGAAGGAACACCCATTAATACTTTCCCAGTCCCACCAGGGCCTGGATTGTATCCACCAGCAACGATGTTTCCTTCAGATGATGGCGACGAAAACGACGCTGGAAAGATGCTGCCACCACTTCGCTTTTCAAACCTCTTCACATTGCAGTACTCCTTCACTTTTGTGGCCCTTCTTTGCCTTCCATATTATTTGTTCCTTTGATGATATATATATAGGTGCATTAGTTAATTATATCGGTAACTAATCTTGTTTGCTAGCTAGCTGCGTCGTCAAATGTTAAATTAATTTGTAGTGATGAATGATAATGCATGATGTCAAGTGCCAACGTTGTTTAGCTTTTCATTGATTAATGTTGAATGATCAAATTACTTGTGCATTGATGTTTATATACCTATTATTCACGACCAACTTACATTTTTTTTTTTTTCTTAAAAAGGTGAATAGGTAATTTTATTTTTTATTAAAAGTCTATTTAAGTTTAATTTAAGGAAAAATATGGATTTACAATACAACATAGGCTAATTTTGTTGAGGATATATCAATTTAAAAGTTAAAAAGCAAAATTTTACATTATATGATAATATCGATTTGAATTTTATTATTTTACAAAAGCAATTGAAAACTATTTTAATATTAATAATTAATAAAATGAGCGTTAAATTTGATGATTAGTAATTTAAATTACTATATTTTCACATTTTGGACCACGTGAACCATGGTCCACTATAGACAAACCCATTATTCACGGCCTCTTTTTTCTTTTTTTTTTTTGTTGCTTGCATTAATAAAGCTTCATTTTTGCTCATCATTTAAGAATATACATGTATATATTCTGCCTTAATTAATGTTAAAGAGTTTAGAGGAAAATTGAAGGAAATGATCGAGTAAAGGATAAATGAGGGAATTGAAAGGAATAGAGTTGGGGAAGGTTTTATAATTTATATAAGTCTACAAAGAAGAGAAGAGAAGAGCTTTCATTTAAACTAGGGGTGTTCAGATCCAATCCAATCCATTCAAAACCGCAATCCAAATAAACCGCAAACCGAATTAACCGCAAACCGTAAAAAACCGAACTTTTTGACTGGATTGGATTGGATTTCGGTTCTGCTGTGAGATCCAATCCAATCCAAACCGATCCAATCTTTTAATACATTTTAAGATTGTATTTGATTATTTGTTGAGTTATTCACATGTTGTGTTAATGTGTTTGGAGTTTGTATCATGTTTATGACTTAGTAGTATTTTGTTCACCTTTGGGGATTGTCCCGATTGGTATTTTGGATGCAACATGTTGTTCTATTAGGCTATTTTATAGCTTTGGTAATTGCTGGATATTTGGAAAGCATATAAATTTCATTTAGATAATTTGTATCCATGTATTTGCTTGTAAGGTTGACATGAGTACTAGTTTTTTTTTTTGTTTTGGAGCAGCAGGATGTTTTTTATTTTACTATAAATTAACTTAAATAATATTTTTTTTTGTTTCTATGAAAACCGAAATCCAATCCAATCCAAACTAATTAAAATTGGATTGGATTGGATTGGATTTGATGAAAAATCAAAACCGATTGGATGACTAAGTAGCAAATCTGAAATGATCGGATTGGATGATTTTTCCTTCAAAACCAATCCAATCCAATCTGCGAACACCCCTAATTTAAACTCATTAATATTATTCTTCCCCTTTTAAATTTCCCAAATCACCTATCAGTGATTACTGCTGGTTTCCGAGAGAGATGTGATGAGCTCTATAACTCTACATGTGTGTGTGCCAAAGAAAATTATTCATCGTTTATAAAAAAGGGTAAAATGTGTTTTTATCGAGTTTTGCTTTTAATCCTCATAAATGTATATGTTTTTTTCTTTTACGTCCTCATAAATACAATTTTTTTTTAAATTAGTCATTGCTGTTAAAGTTCCAACTAAGTCTAACGACTCTTCTCTTTCTCCTCATTCGCTCCTCCTCCTCCTCCTCCTCCTCCCCCTCCTCCTTCTTCTTCTTTTGCACCATGTTTTTTTTTTCTGAAAATAACAATTTTTGCTCTTAAACAAGAGCTTCCCATATAGACACATTTTTTAAAATGAGATCAAATTAAATCACATACGAAATTGGAGAAGGAAAATGAGGAACAAAGGAGGAGGACGGGGAGAATGAGGAGATGGAGTGGCAGAAGGAGGAGCACATGTACATAGTGACAGGGATGTATTTAAAAAAAAACATTTGTAAGGATGTAAAAAAAGGAGTTCATTTACGAGGTCTAAAAACAAAATCAGAATTATTAGTCATTAACAGAATTTTAACGGCAGGGATGTATTTTAAAAAAAATTGGATTTTTACGTAAAAGAAAAAAAAATTGCAAGGACTAAAAACAAAACTCAATCCATTTACGTACATTAACTAGAAACATAGTTTACCCTTTATAAAAATGTGTATACGAACTTGAATGATTATAGGATGAATCATTTTGAGATTGGATCCACTACTAGCCATAACTTTTATTATCATAAAAATAATTTAATTTCATTGTATATATCAATAATTTTTTTTAATATTAATTTATACCTATTATCATTTATCTGCGGTATAATTACAATGATCTATTATGATCTGTGATATAATTAATGGGGGTAATTCTGCAGCCAATGCAACTATCTAAAGGATCAATATGTGGAAGTCTATCTTGAACTTGATTTATATATATTTGAAGAATTGTTTTGCTGGAATTGAATTAAGTGATAAAACTGGGGGAACGAATGGACATTAGAGTGTGAAAAGGACTGAGGAATACGTGGTTTATGGTATGAGGTAGCAAAATGGACTTATGCGCCTGCAGAATCTGAGATTCAGGTCCACCGTAAGTGTTGTCTCAGTTGTGTCAAAAAGGACGGATTTTTATTCTCCACTTGTCCTATCCTTATGTTTGCAACAAGACCTTATAATTAACCAAGCTGGCAGCTGCATATGAGAAAAAAGATTAATAGTTTAATACCCTTGATACACTAAATGTGAAATTTAAAAGAAATAAAGAGAAAAAGTATGTTGTATAAGTTATTATATATATTTTGTTGTATGAATATGTCATGTATTCCAAATGTCAACATATGTCACCGGCCAGATATTTTCAGCTCATTTGAAAAGTTGAAAATGGATTTTGTAAAAAATAAAATTATATATTACTTTCATTAAATGTGTGTATAATTAATATTTATTTTTAACTATTAATTTTAAAATTAATTTTATCTAATTATAATTAAATCAAACCAACATTCACTTATTATATTGAATCCTCTTTAATTATTTAATATTTTCCGACAATTTTAGTTATGAAATAGTGAGAATTATAAATTATTTGAAGATTTGTCATGTTGAAATTGAAATTAAAATGGAATTTTAAATTATAATTTAAATTTTGTAATTCAAATGTTATCTTAAATTTTTTATCTCATATTAAAAAGTAAATCAATACATAACCCATGATGGAACAGGAAGAAAACTTCAGATTCGAGCTCACATCTTCATACTTGTCAGACCGACGTGTGTATATTATTTGCTTATTATTTTGAGCACAATAAAAAGTACTGTACCTCATGTTTAAATCCTATGTGCAGAACAAGAACTTGGATACATTTTATAAATTGACAAATGGAGAACTCATTCCACCTATCCTAATTAATGCAGCTAGTAAGAGCATTTTCCGAAAATTAAAGTAGACTAATTGGAGGTGGACGGGTGACATAATGAAACATGAGAGAAAATTTGACCTTTCATTCCAATGAAAAGTCCCTGGTAAAGAGACTAGAGAGCATCAACTAGCAAAGATAAAGGAAGAATAGGGTGATCACAAACAAGTAGTAGTACAAACCGAAAAGATGAAACTAACAATAATAAAATGTCATGAAGAGCAGTTTATTATCCTCCCACAAAGGCCACGATTGGGTGAAAAGTTTGCAAGTTGCAGAAAAATCGGAAAGACCGGAACATGGTTAAAGTTCATACGGCCCACTTCTACATTGTGGCCCAATAACACCTTAAAGGCTAAATATAAAAGGGTAATAAGCCGCCAAAATCAATCTAATTGAAAATTGAAATTCGAACTCAGTTTGGTGCTAAGCTAAATTACTTATTTTAGTTATTTCGTGTCATTTCACTAGCACTAGCAGTTTTGCTTCCTAAACCCCCAGCCAGGCAGGGTCAAAAAAGGTAACAGAAAAACGCTATACACACACACTTATGACTTACCACTTTACTTAATACTTATCTCTATCCTTTTTAAGATATTTTGCTCTCTCCTCCTGAAAACCCGAAAAACCTCATTCCTCAATCGTCACATCAGAGTCTCAAAAATGGGAAAAGCAACTGCTAAGAAGAAATCCCCCTCCACCGCTGTCCACCCTCCTTACTTCGAGGTCTATTTTCTTTCCTCTGCTCTTCTCATGATCTATTTGAAACTTAATTTAACGATGGAGTTTTGTTTTGTTTTGGTTTGGTTTGGTTTGGTTTAATTGCAGATGATCTCAGATGCGATATCCACGTTGAAAGAGCGCACTGGTTCGAGCCAGCAAGCAATAGCGAAATTCATCGAGGACAAACACAACAAAGTGCTTCCTCCCAACTTCAGGAAACTCCTCTCGGTCCAGTTGAAGAACTTTGTGAAATCTCAGAGGCTTTATAAGGTCAAAAACTCGTACAAGATCTCCTCCACGGGCACCAACAAGCCAACTTCGCCAAACAAGCACGAGGATGACAAGAAGGTAGCAGAGAAGAAGAAGAAGAAGAAGAAGAAGACGAAGAGCCTGAGTCAGGTGAAGACACCCGAAACACTCAAGACCAAGGCCACAACTACCAACAGCAAGAAGAAGAAGGATGGAACTAAGAAGAAATCTGTGGCATCCTCAGGGTCAGGGGGGAAAGTGAAGCGTCTGAGTCAGGTGAAGACTCCTGAAGCAATGAAGAAGAAGCCCAACTTGGCCCCTATGAAGCGCAAGACTACTACTCCCAAACCCATCAGTTCTTCCAGGCCCACCAGGAAAGCTAGGAAATGAAAACCACTTCTGGTGCCTGTCATGGAGCGCCTAATCAAGATATTTATATATATATATATAGTATATAGTACTTGTGTTATGTTAATTAGGTGTTAATTAGATTTTATTTCTTTGTTCTGCTTCCTTGCAGTGGATTATTGTTATTATTAGTGTTATGATCAACTTATGGCTGTTGAGATAGCAGTAATTGGATATGGTACCTGTCTAGTTTCTACGCTTACTCAGTTTATTTATTTCCAGACTGTTTCCCCTCATCAATCAATCTCGATGTTTCCGTTTGTTTTAGGCTTTTTTTAGCTTAATCACCCAAAGTAGTTACTGAAATTTGCTGCAGTTACAAGCTAATCAATTTTGAATTGCCTGTTTTGGTCCGAGGAGAACAGTGATAGACCAGTATGCCAATCTATATACTCATACTTTGCCAGTTTCATCCTTCTCTCCTCAGTTCAACGTTCAAACCTTTGCCAATTTATATATATAGCCAAAAATCAGCGAAAAAAAAGCAAGTGCAACACGTAAGATAAGTAATAGTATATGAGATTTGGAACTTCAGGTGTTTAATCCACATGATCAAAATAATTAATGATTTGCAGAAACTTTATGCTACTTGAGTTATGCAGAATAAGTAAAAAGAGAAAAAAAATAGCAAGTGAAGAGATCATAACTAATGAAGCAAAGACAATAATGATAATGTTAAGGCTTTGGAGTTTACATATATCCTTTATGGTATTTCCTGGTTAGAATAAAAAGAAGTCTTAATCGATCCTTAATACTTAATTACTTCTTTTAAATCTATGATTGCGCTCGTGGTCAAGTCTAAAATTATAACATAAATTATATTAATGAACTCCTACTTAGCCCGTAGAAATATTAGTGGTAATATGCATTAATCATCGATGAGCTAATTAATCCTTACAAATTAATTGGATTAGGATAAGAGCAATTACAACTCTTTATCCACAATTCATAATCTCAATTACTTTACAGTTTTATTAATTAATTGTTGCACAATTACATACAATTAATTAACTAAATGTAACTTTTTAAGATTAATGACCAATTTCTAATGAACATTAAAGCAATTAAGCAACACCATATTGAAAGAGGTGATGATAATAAATTATCCAACTAAAGAGTATCTATATCAAACTTAGGATCCAGTATTGACTTTAGCCAGGGATTTACTCAGATATAAATAAATCAAAGCAAGGTATAAACATAACAAGTGCCATGATACAAAAATGATAAATGAAAAAAAAAAAACAAGGAAAGTATAACACCTGCCAAGACGATCTCTCATTTCCAACGGGTTATTGGGCATCAACTTGGAGTAAATTAACAAATTCATCCCTTACTTTTTTAGGGTTATGCAATTTAGTCTTTAAGAAATAGAAAAATCCAATATAATCTCTGACTTCTAGCTTTGTTCGTCACTATAGTCCAATTATGTGTTTCCCGTTAATTTTTTTATTGCGTGACACATTTAGTGACATTGTATCACACTACTTGTCATTGAGACACAAAAACAACATCATTAGGGCTAAAACCTTCCAATGAAAAAAGGGGAAGAAGAGAGAATTAAAAAAGGAGAACAGAGAAACACACATCGTTTGGGACTAAGGTCTTCCAAGCTATAAATATTTGACAAAACCACGTCATTTTTGTGCAATAGTAGACACTATAGTGACAAATGGTGTGTCATAATGTCACGAAAGGTGGTACGTAATAAAAAAAATTAATGGAAAACACACAGTTGAACTATAGTGACAGACAAAGCAAAAAGTCGTGGATTATATTACACTTTTCTATTTCTTAGGGACTAAACTGCATGACCCAAAAAAAGTCATGAACGAATATGCTACTTTACTCCATGAACTTACTACTATTGTGATTATAGGACAATGCATCTAATGCACTCCAAGAAAATAACATAAGGCACCACATTGTCCTTAAGGATTCATATGTGTAATGAGACAATCCCCTAAGATACAACATGTTTTTCTCGTGAAAGATGAGGAATCAAATCTAATAAAGAGTGAAGAATTCATTAAACTCATGGATAATGGTAAAGAAGGTGATGAGAGTGGAGGCTACAAAACTAGGTCAGCGGGAGCTTATATAATAAATAGATAGGATTGGATTAGAAAACTAGGATTTGACCAAGTCAAACTTTCATAAAAGAAAATAAAAATTAAAATAAATATAAATTTTTGTTTTAAAATAAGATTATTTTATTAATTATAACTCATCTTGGGAAATGTGAGATTTGTCCCTTTTTAATATTTTAAAATAAATACAAAATATAAAATATCCAACAATAATCTCTTTTTAAAATTAAATTGTCTCACGCGATACAATACAATATGATATTTTGAGGTTATGTGTATGGCATTGAAATGTATATAAAGGATGAAAATGGGGCTTGGCCCAACCTTCTTTTCACAATTGTGTAATTGAGACGTGAGTCCGGCATAGCATACTTCCACACTGGCACACACTTTGAGCTTTACGGTCATATGCTTTGTTTTTAAATGTGATTTATTATAATAATCAAGTGTTTTCATCACTATAGTCCAATTATGTGTTTCCCGTTAATTTTTTTATTGCGTGACACATTTAGTGACATTGTATCACTACTACATAAGTGGCTTTTAGTAACATTTAAAAAATGTTGTTAAATTGTGATAAAATGTTACCTTTTTCTTTAACAACATTTTTTCAAATGCAGTATAAAGCTCCCGTCGCGGAATGGTTTTAACAACAATTATAACATATTATTAGCAATATTGAAAAAATGTTACTAATTAGTTTTAACAATATTTTTAACATATTATTAGTAACATTAAAAAATGTTACTAATTTATTTCTTTTCTAACATTAAAAAAAGTGTTGTTAGTTACACTGTTCATAACATTTTAAAAATGTTACTAATTTACTATTGTAACATTTAAAAAAAATATGAACTTTATTACTCATTTTAAGACATTAATATAAATTTTTGGATAACTCCAATTCATTTTCTATTCATGAATATCAAGATTTTTATAATTATTTAGCTTATACGAAGCTATTTAGTATTAGTTGATACAATTTATTGTATTAGAGAAAGAAAACATCATAAAAATGACATTAAATTATTTTACATAAACAATTCATGACTTTAATTCATATATCAATTCAAATAAAAAGTAGAATACAGAACTGACAATAAAGTTCAATACACATTTTAATATTTTGATGAATGAATGAATGGTTGGACTGGAAATGGTGTGGTGCCACTCTCTTGCAACACACTTCAATCCAAACAAGAGCTTCATAAAAATCTAGGACACATAATTCTTTTATTTATACTTTTCCGAAATGTATATATGTTTTATGACAAAATTCAGTTTTGTGATAAATGTACGTATATAAAGCATATATATATATATATATACCAATAGGAGGTGTGTGGCAAGTCCATTATCAAGCAAGTTTCTCCTATGTTTGCTCCCTAGACATGAAAACTCTCTAGTTTTATTCAACAATAAATGAACAGATGAAGAACTTGCATTATTCAAGAGCACAAGGCAAGCCCTGTCACCATGGATAACTTGCAGCCTAACCTGAGGATGATGAATATTGCAGTGCCACATGGTACTATAGTAATAAATATTTTAATATTAGTATATATTTATATATGTGAGTGACAAATATCCAAGGTGCAAGCTAATGAAATATCATGAAGGCCAACACACCAAGGTAAAGCAGAACAGTATCAAAGAAAAAGTAGAAGTAGAAAGGAAGAAAAAAAATTAAAAAACTAGTTTGGCCTAATTCTAAACATGAATATAAGTAACTTATCATTAAAAAATTCTACATATTACAACCTAAAATCTTTGACAAGAGGGTACCTTCATGGATCCAAGGAACACTTCCATTCCTTCTGGAAAATTATGTAAACTTATACCTATGAGAAAACCAAAATGAAAATTTTGGGAGAGATGTCTCCTACAGACATAGCACCAAAAAATCAACCGCCAGAGCAGAAAACTTTTCCCATCATTTGACACATTATACTAATGAAAAAGAAGAGTTAAAAAAATGGATAAATTCATATACGGAAATTCAGCTTGGGAATTGGTGCAGCTTGTATGTGGATATCCTGGCCTTTCTCAAATGCTTCCCAAGCATGAATGTTAAGTTGCTTGAACTCCAAAGCTTGTCAACTCATTATATATTGGTTGTCTCCCTGTCAGAAAAGAGTAAACACATCACATTATGCAAAGGATTTTCAATGTCTTACAGATCTAACAACCAAAAAAAATATCCCATGATACTCACTCCATAGAACTTCTCATTATGATCAGCATCAGGAAGAGGATCTTCTCGCATAGAACTGGTTTTTGGATCATAATAAGCAAAATTGATGTCAAGATTCATACTAAGCAGAACGGGTGAAGGCGTGGGTGAGACTATATGATTATGCACTACTAAATATATAACAAACAATCAGGAAGACAAATACAAACAGTAAATAAACACACCTTATGGTTCCTATACTGCCACCTCATTCATAATTGTTGATATTTTAAGTACTTCCTCCAAGCCTCATCCCTTGCCTCATATCTTACAAAGGGGTGAATACATAAAACTCCCCCACTCACTAATGTCCCCTACGTAATTGTCCCTTGATCACTCCTACGACGATGGGTTAATAACTGAGATTATGGCATGAAGTATTGCTTTGTGTTTTCCCATGCATGTTTGAGAGAGAAAGAGAAACTGTTGGGTCATGTGTGTTGAATTCCCATTCCCATATAGATTTATGGTCACAGCTAACTTTTCCACCAATAATTGGTGAGCGAATAAAAACTAAGTAACCCAAAAAACTTTCCCATGCATGCAAATAAGGTGTAAGTATGATCCTAAGCTGCTTTGATATGAAACTCCACAAATTATTTACATTTTCCATACTTTTATGCAAGCAAATTGTTAACATGAAAAACCATTCCTCATTTTGCAGCACTTAAATAATCCAGTGATAACTCAATGATTAGGGCTTAAACTAAGAAGTGTAATTTACTCATTAGTTACCTGTTGCATTATCTTGGAGAACTCAGTGCAAAGAATCTTCCTGCCAGATTCATCAAGAACTTTGTCAAGCATTATATCTTGAATGGCAACCAGAGTAGTTTCAAGCATGTCTAGTCCAGCCTGGTTTGCAAAGGTGAACACTGGAGATGCCTGGAATAAATTTACAAGTCAATGGACTACACAATGAAGAGTTTATTACCAACAGAAAGGAACTAAACTAATTAATTCTTAAGATTAAAATAGACAGAGAAGAAAGTTAATTAAAGACCAATGCATGGATGCAAGTGATTACATTTGCTTTTACAGTACAACACATGATTGCATCTGAATGGTGCCAAAGTTGCTTCAAAATTGCATCTCCAACTGTGGACTCAACTCTAAAAAGCTCTGCACCAGTGTGCATCCTGTACAAATAAGATGAAACCAAAGCTAATCAAACAATAAATTATCATGTAGAGTAATGATTGGTTTATTAATCTAGCCTTAAAATCTTGCAAATAAGATGTTACAATACTTTTCAGTAGACTGTATTGGTAACATTAAACCTTATCCCCAAAAGAGAAAGGACTGGCTAGAAAGGAGTCAAGCTGAAAACCAAAGCAAACACCTTCAGTAGACTCAAACAGGCATTTCAACAAACATCTTCAGTGCAAGGTCACTTAACACTAACAATCAACTTAATTTGAATCATACTTCACAACAGAATCACCACTAAACAACAACGAAACACCAGAGAAACCACTAATCAAATTAAATCGAGTTTTATTGCAAACAATGAAATCCTAATCAAGGAAACAACATGTACAGGTAAGGAACGCGAAATAGGATGCAATCATAAAAATGGAAGAAACACAATGCTTGAGAAGAGGTATAAAACATGTCACTCACAGTTTCTTTGTAGATCACGGATAGTGACGGGAGCAGTCATGAACACTTGAGAAGAGGTGCAAAACGAGACAAATACAATCTCACCGTCGTGAACAGAGGTAGAAGCAGTGTCGTCTGAACGGAATAGAGAGCAGTGTCACCGTGAACGAAGTCGAGAGCAACACCGTCATGAACGAAGTCGGGTGCAACTTACGCAACAGTGACGAGATGAGAGGCTATTTTTACACTGATTAGAATCGAGGGAGGAGAACGAGTGAAACCGACTTTGTCCTTTTCTAAAAACATTGAAAATTTAAATGTAATATGTTAAAGACTGCCGCTAACGTTTTTTTAAAAAATGTTGTAATATCACTTTAATTAAATGTATTAGTAACATTTTTTATAGGTGTAGATGAAAAAATGTTGCTAAAAATCTATAATGTAGTAATGTATCACACTACTTGTCATTGAGACACAAAAACAACATCATTAGGGCTAAAACCTTCCAATGAAAAAAGGGGAAGAAGAGAGAATTAAAAAAGGAGAACAGAGAAACACACACCGTTTGGGACTGAGGTCTTCCAAGCTATAAATATTTGACAAAACCACGTCATTTTTGTGCAATAGTAGACACTATAGTGACAAATAATGTGTCATAATGTCACGAAACGTGGTACGTAATAAAAAAATTAATGGGAAACACACAGTTGAACTATAGTGACAGACAAAGCAAAAAGTCGTGGATTATATTACACTTTTCTATTTCTTAGGGACTAAACTGCATGACCCAAAAAAAATCATGAACGAATATGCTACTTTACTCCATGAACTTACTACTATTGTGATTATAGGACAATGCATCTAATGCGCTCCAAGAAAATAACATAAGACACCACATTGTCCTTAAGGATTCATATGTGTAATGAGACAATCCCCTAAGATACAACATGTTTTTCTCGTGAAAGATGAGGAACCAAATCTAATAAAGAGTGAAGAATTCATTAAACTCATGGATAATGGTAAAGAAAGTGATGAGAGTGGAGGCTACAAAAGAGAAAGTAAATTCATACAACACAAAATACAACAACTTACACAACACACTTTTTCTCTCTATCTCTCTCCATCATATCACCTATCACATCTCACATTTTTCTCTCTTATCTCCCTTTTCTATCTATATCTCCCATTGTTGTATAGTGTTGTTGTTGTACAAATAACACAACTCGCTACAAAACTAGGTCAGGGAAGCTTATATAATAAATAGATAGGATTGGATTAGAAAACTAGGATTTGACCAAGTCAAATTTTCATAAAAGAAAATAAAAATTAAAATAAATATAAATTTTTGTTTTAAAATAAGATTATTTTATTAATTATAACTCATCTTGGGAAATGTGAGATTTGTCCCCTTTTTAATATTTTAAAATAAATACAAAATATAAAATATCCAACAATAATCTCTTTTTAAAAATTAAATTGTCTCACGCGATACAATACAATATGATATTTTGAGGTTATGTGTATGGCATTGAAATGTATATAAAGGATGAAAATGGGGCTTGGCCCAACCTTCTTTTCACAATTGTGTAGTTGAGACGTGAGTCCGGCATAGCATACTTCCACACTGGCACACACTTTGGGCTTTACGGTCATATGCTTTGTTTTTAAATGTGATTTATTATAATAATCAAGTGTTTTCATCTTATATGCTTGATATATGCATGAGCAAGGATCCACTTATACATATATAGAAATTACTTCACTTAATAATTAATGGGTTGGGATCAACTTATTCTAGGAGTAAGTATGGGTAAGTTACTCCGCTTAATAACTTCTTATAGAATGTGAATTTAACAAATCTAACCGTTGATTAATTTGATATTAATATGATGATTATGCACACCAAATTTTAGATTAATTGGACATTCATAGGTATGTAATTTTAGAGTGAACATTTACTTATATTTTAAAAAGTATATTGCCCGTTAAATTGAAGTGATTTGATGAAACATCAAATGATTTTTAAATTTTATAAAATTTTGTAGGCTTGATCTACTCAATGAAAATTGATAATATGACGGTTGGATTGATGAAATTCAATGTTGATAAGAAGTTATTAAGCGGAGTACCTTTGCCCAGACTTACTCCTGGAGTAAGTTGATCCCCACCCATAATTAATTGATTGTAAATGTTAGATTTCATCAATCCAACTGTTAGAACAGGATCGACCCGAAGGTGGCTACTAAAATAATTTCTTTAGGTCTCCCCATATCATAAGATCTCAAATTATATACATATATACAAATACTAGAGCTGTCAATTTGGTTTGACCTCAGTGAGCCAATCCGGCCCAACCCGGCTCACCGGTGGGTTGAGTTGGTAAAATATAGGCTCACATTTTTCGTGGGTCAAAAGTGGGTCAACCCACTTAACTCGTGAGCCAAGGTGGGTTCGAGCCGGGTTGAGGTGAGTTGGCTCACTTTTTAATTTTTATATTTTTAAAGTCATTTTTATAATTTTTTAAAATTTTTTCTAATATTTTTTAGCTTTTTTATTATTTTTTTTATTTTATAATTTTTTAAGTTAGGTGAGTCGCCCCACTTAACCCACCAACCCACGGTGGGTCGAGCCGGGTTGGTATTTTTTCAGCTCACCAGACAAGTGAGCCAACCCGGCTCGGCTCACTTTTAGCCTAACCCGTGGTGAGCCAACCCGAGTGAGCCGGGTTGGCTCACTTGACAGCTCTAACAAATACTCACATAATAGCTAGTAAAATCCTTATATTAGATATAAAAAATACTACTAAATGTTAATATTTTTCTCGCTGAAAGTAAAAAATACTAATTAATAGTTGATAGATAGTGATTACAAATATTTTCCTTATAAAAAATAGATTTTTCAAATTTTTTGGTCAATAGATTTCTCAATTTAAAACAACTTTATTTTCTTAAATTAGACTCTCATTTTTTTTTAAAAAAAAGACACCATTTAAGGTCTCTTGTCTTTTAGAAATGTCTCATTTTATAACTTATTTTTGACCCAGAAATATAATGGGTCTGCCCAATGTTAGAATATTGAAAGTTCTAAAAAAAATAAATTAAGTCTAAAAATTTATACAATTTAAAAACTAACTCATACTTTATCATAAACTTTATTTTAACATATTTTGTGTAGGGGGATCCATTTACTGGAGGACTTACATTTATCATAAGTACTCCATCTGGACTCAAATATAAGCAATAAAAATTCCACTTATGGTGGTATAAAATATAAGTAAATTTCAACTAATTTTACCTTATTTAGTGACCCCATACAAAAATACCCTTTAATTAATTTCAGATTTTATTTTTCAATCACTCTATTTAATGAATGTAGAGAGAGTGTTTCCACTTGAAACAAATTTCAATAAAATTGAAGTCTTTCATGAAGGGTAATTTAGAGAATATAAGATGATATCAAGAAAATTAAATGAGATTAACTACTTTTCTTAATTAGCGTAAGTTAGTTTTTTTTTTTCTCACTCCTCTTAATATATAACTCCTTCTAAAAAACACAACTAAACCTAAGAGCCTAGAAATCTGTATCAAGAAAGATTTCAAATTATTAATAGGTTAGGCTTTATAATCTATACTATATTATAAAGGGATGCCAATTTTTTCGTTTCCACATTTCATTAGACTATTTTACACTTATATTAAATTTTAATTTTTTTAATAACTATTTCTACAAAAATAACTACCGCATTTTTTTTCTTTTTATTTTATTTTATTTTTATTTAAAATATATAGAGCAATCTCTCCTAGGCATGTCAACAGAGCGAGGTGGGACGGGTTTTTGCTCTCCTCGCAGGGCGAGTTCGGGTTCGGGTTCGGGTTTGAAGAGAGTGAATATGCCATTATGAAACTCAATCTCATCCCCACAGGGATTTCACATTCTCTATTTTTTATAACTTAAACATATGTTTATAAATAAGTTATATATTCTAATTCAAATAACACGTAAATATAGACATTGATAAACCTAAAAAATAAGAAACTTAAAAACTATATTATATTTTAAGGAAAATATATAAGTTTATCTTTATTATTTAACTATTATTATATTAAAATTATTTAATTATTCTATCAGAACAGGTTTGAGTTCGGGGGCGGGACGAATATTCTTACACCCACCCCATCACCAATAAAGACGGGGTGGGTTCGGGGTCGGGTTTTACTTAAATCCAGTCAAAGCGGGTTTTTCCCGTCAAAATCATAGCGAGGCAGGATGGTACCGCGAGTTTGAGTTTGTTTGTCATGCCTAATCTCTCCGCTAATAATATAGAAGTCAAATTAGTTAATGATTTTTAATGATATTTAAAAAGTTGTTTCAATTAGAGAATTTTGATTGATGGCTCAAACAATATACTGTATATAGAATATAATTGGTAAAAAATTTGAATTACAACCTGTATTTTAAAAACAAATCCTATAAGATTCACATGACAAAGATTAATTTTAAAATCCAATGAATCATCCCATTCTTATCTGGTTTATCATTTTTCTTTTTAGATTATGAATCTCACTATAGAAAATCCATGCAACATGAGGAAATTAAAATAGACATAAATGCCCTGATAAATATTATTTTTTTTATATAAAAATATTATTGATTAAATAATATGTTTAGAGAATAGTTATTTTTTATAAATTAATAATTTAAATTCAAAAAATATATTTTAATGTATATATTCAAATCAAACTCTTAATTGAAACTCATGATCCCTCAATATTTATATATTAAATTTAAATTATATATACTAGTGGAAAGACCTACATGTCCACATTTTTTATTGTGTAAAAATTTATTGAGAGGAACAAAATAATATTATAAATGTGGTAGTTATTGTATTGCGTGGGGGTTTGTAATTTTGATTTGAGTGTCTTTGAAGTAGTTATTATAAGGGTATAACTGGAATAAAAAATGTGGACACCAAAATAACTACCCTCTTTTATATCACCATTAATAATAATATAGATAATTCAAATGAATTATACTATAATATTTACTTAATAAATATTATTTTATTCAGTTTAAGTTTAACATATATGTTATATTTAATATATTTATTTTCACAAAAATTAAACACCAAAAAATATGTAATATATTTAATTATCATTAAATATATATATATATATTAAAATGTATTTAAATATTTTAATTATATAAAAAGGATATATTTTCTTTACACGGTATAATACAATAATTTATATGTTATATATAATTAAAAAATTTAAATTTACTGATAAAAATTTTATAATTGAAATTGAAGTTCACATTTATATAAATATATTATTAATTTTACACATAATATTTTTTTATATACATATGCAAGATATATAAAAATTTATGTTTTGATGTGCAAGTATCATTTTCAGATTTTCAGACATTGCTATCCCTTTAAATCCATCCCCAACTTTGCTAATATAGTTGTCAATGTTATATGCGTAGATGTACCTATCCAATTCATATACTTAACGTGGGGAACAGAACTGGTGTTAATTGACTGAATTGATGTTAATCTACCTGAAAGGAATAAAGCACCAATGCCTACGCTAAGACCCGTTGGAAAAGATGCATCATGAAACAACAATGTCGTCAAATAATAAAACCAACATAAATTCAAATTCAAATTTCCTGCACTATCAACTATCACTATATATACTGACACGTATTATATGAAAAAATATAAATTTATTCAAATAATTTTAATTGTTTATAATATTTCTTTAAGAGAGTTTAATTATTATAGCATGTCAGTATAAAAAATTAAAATTATTATACATGTTATCATATCATTTAATGAGTTACATGATATATGAGATGTTATATTCTTTAAATGATGTAACAATTTTTCATTAAATATAAGTGTAAAAATATTTTGCACCAACATATATAGTATTTATTAAATTCTTTCTTTAATAACATGCATATTATTTTGGGAGTTTAATTAGTATGCACTGACAGTGTAAAAAGTAAAAGAGTTTTACACTGACGTTTGATCATGATTCTTCATTTATATGACTTTTAAAATATTAATTAGTAAAGTCAATAAACTTACCATAAATCAAGGGTTGTGATTAACCGTATGTATAAAACTTTTTACACTGTCAGTGCACAATCCTTTTTCTCTTATTTTGGTAATAACTTATATAAATTTTATAACAATTAATTTATAATGTATTTATCAATTTTGATAGGCTGAAGATAAGGCTTATAAAAATAGAATTTTTATTAAAATATAAAGTATTTATTATTCATTTATATTTCTAATATAACTAATATATTTTTTAAAAGTTTTATCCTCAATCAAAGGGCTAATTAACATTATCTGAGACCTCGAGGGGATCAAACATATATACCACTTAAATTAATTTTATTGGTCAACTAGACAAGTAGTACACTTGTATATATGTGTGTACGCGTGTGTGTTAAAAATAATAAAAACAATATAAATTCATTCATATAGTATAACTTTATTCAACAAATTAAATTTGTTTAAATTAATTTATTACGCTACCAACAGACGTGAAACATTTGGTTTACTCTTCCAGTTTTCCTTGCGGAATGCCGGAACCAATATTGCAGGCGACAATAATCTCTTAATTATTACTCTTTAGAAAGTCAATTTAAACTTTTAATGCAAACCCCACCTCGCAATAGTGGTCCATTCTAGAATCGCACTGTTTTTTCGTTTCTTTCTCCTTTTTCTAAGTAAAGAGAATATATAAATTAAAATGGGTACATGGGTACTCTAACCCATATACAGCTAAAAAGAAACCAACAACAATTAAAGGTAAAAAAAACCAAATACAATTGACTAACCAATACCACCCTGACCAAAAAACTAAATATCTAACCTGCAAAAATAACCAAGAACCACTTGAAGTAAAATATTGATCACTCAACATGAACCAACTGAACTTAACTAAAATTAAGGCTTGCAGAAGGTTGTGCACACCAGCAAGAGAATTGATAGCAAAAATTGCGATCTTTAGTCTTTAACCATTTCCAAGAGCGTAACTTTATCAATTCTAGCAACTCCAAGACAGCTACCTCCTTATTTGAAAAAACAATCGCATTTCTTGCTAACCATAAACTCCATATGACAGTCAACCATAACACAACCCACCTATCTCTCATATTGGAATTGCAGTTGGGCAACCTTAAAAAATGTTCAAAATGAGCAGTGTATGTATTTGGCATAAGAGAAGAAAAATCACACCATTTCAAACAAAGTATCCACACATGATAAGCAAAAGCACATTCAAACATAATATGTGCAGAAGTCTCCATCCCTTGTAAGCACCACACACATCCAACATCAGAATTTGGAATGATGTTCCTCTTGGCTAGATTAACCTTTGAAGGTATTCTATCTAGCATCACCCTCCAAGCAAAACATGATACTTTAGAGGGGACCAAACTACACCATATAAACCTATGCAAAGGTATTTCACCATATACAACATCATTAACAATAACATGATAAGCTGATTTAACCGAATAAACACCATCAGAATCAGCTTTCTAGCACCAAGTATCCTCATTTTTGTCATTAAGTTGTATCAAACTCAGGTCCAACAGCAGCAGGGACAATTGTGATATTTCCCACTGAAATAAAGGCCTCCTCCAACTCCAATTCCACCCACTATCACCCTCCCCACTAACTAACATGTTCGACACAGAAATTTCCTTATTATTAGAAACAGAGAACAGCCGACCATACTTCACACAGAATGGTGTCGACGTACACCAAGAGTCTCTCCAAAATGAAGTATTCCTCCCATTCCCCACTAGCCTGATGCATCTTGATGAAAACCAATCCAAAGATACATTAGCACCCTCCTCAATACTCCACAGATCTAACCACCATTTAGAGTCAGGAATCCCCCTACCCTCCTTACTAACAGATGCCACCCCATAAATAGAAGTTACAACTTTATTCCAAAAACTCTCCCTCTCAACTAACAAACGCCACCTCCATTTGCCTAAAAGAGCCAAATTAAACGCTTGCAAATCTCTCAGACCCAAACCCCCAAAGTGTTTATCTCTACAGATATCATCCCAAGAAACCCAAGCTACTTTCCTATGCTCATCATCCCCACCCCAAAGGAAATTTTTAAATAAAGATTCAAGATGAGAAATGATACCTGTGGGAGCCTTGAAAAAGGAAAGAAAATATATCGGGATGGATTGTAGTACAGATTTCAAGAGGACAAGCCTACCACCAAAGGATAGCAATTTACACTTCCATTTAGATAGTCTTTTTCCACCTTCTGAATAGCAGGCTGCCAAGTCTTCAACCGTCTTGGATTTGAACCAATAGGTAACCCCAAATATGAACATGGAAAAGAACCAACTTTACAATTCAGAAACATGGCCACAGACTCCAACCAATTGCAATCAACATTTACTCCCATAAGCTTACTTTATAGAAGTTAACTTTTAATCCAGCCACTAGCTCAAATAATTGTAATATCGCTTTAATAGCCCAAACATTGCTTAAAGAAGCATCTCCCACAAAAATTGTGTCATCAGCATATTGTAAATGTGAAACAAGGACTGCATCACGACCAACAAGATATCCCTTAAAGATACCCTCCTGCACAACTTTTGTCAGTAATGAGTTCAAGCCTTCAGCAGCAATCAAGAATAAAAAAGGCGCCAAAGGATCCCCTTGCCTCAGCCCTCCACCAACCCCGAGCTCATTAGATGGACTTCCATTAACAAGAACATAAACTCGGGCAGTAGTTAAGCATTCTGCTATCCATAACCTCCATCGGTTAGGAAATTTCATTCTCTCCATCACACACTGTAAATATTTCCAGTTAACTGAATCATATGCCTTCTCAAAATCAACCTTGAAAAACAAACAAGGCTTTTCCCCCTCCTGGCCTCCTCAAGAATTTCATTTTCAACCACCACACCATCAAATATTTGCCTACCTTTTAGAAAAGCAGACTGGCATTCAGAAATCACTTTACCAATGACCTTCCTCAGTCTATTTGCCAACAATTTTGCCAAAACCTTATACATACAGCCTATTAGAGAAATAGGTCGAAATTCCTCCACTCTTTGAGGATTGTCTGTTTTAGGCACAAGAACAACAAATGAGCTATTAGAGCCTTTAACTAATTTGCCATTAGCATGAAACTCATGGATGAAAGCCATAAAATCAGCTTTAACAATATCCCGGAAGTCTTTGATAAAACTAAAAAAATTAAAACCATCAGGACCTGGGCTTTTGGAACCCTCACAATCCCAAACAGCAAGCTTCACTTCTTCCTCAGTAAACGGCACAATTAAAGCTGCAGCATCTTGTTCTGACAAAGATTTAAAAGTTGAACCGAGTAGAACCGGCCTATTCACTGAGACCTCTTGAAAATGGTTCTAAAAAAAACCCCTGACTGCCTCATTTATTTCTGTTGGAGTAGTATACCTCTGATCATACACCTTCACACTTTGAATTTCATTTCTGATCCTTCTTTTATTGATGCAGGCATGAAAAAATTTTGAGTTAGCACTCCCCTCTGCAAGCCAAGTTAATCGAGACTTTTGACACAATAAACTATCCTTCAATGACAAAGAAGCACACATTTGAGCCATCCACTCCTTCCGTTGCAGAACTTTAGCCTCCTGTAAAGTATTTGAAGTTGGCTAAACGTCTCTAGAAGGGGGGGTTGAATAGAGACTGAGAATTTTTTTCCTGAAAGTGCAGACTTAAACTTAAGTTGAGACGTGATCTCAAGTTGATACTTGGAGTCTCAGTTAGAAGAGATGTTGTCTCAACAGTGTGATTATAATCAGATGAGATTTGGTAGATTTATAGTTAATTGCTTAATTTAATTTATCAACTTAATAATAGATATGCAATATAAGTAAGAGATGAAGGTAAGGAGATGCACACACAGATTTATACTGGTTCACCCACAACCTTGGGCTACGTCCAGTCCCCACCACCTGTGGGATTTTCACTATTGACAACCTGTCAATACAAGTATTCTTACAGCCTCTTCAGGACGCACGCTCTCAATCCAAGACTAGGTTCTCTCCTATCTCAGATGAGATACAGATACAATAATTGATATTTTGAGTGTGTTCTAGCTTTAGCACATGAGGTGTGTTTAGACAATGAATCTTAGCTAGAGGAACCTTCTTCTTACAATGATTTCAGATTGGTAAAGAAAACAGAAGAAAGGTAATCCGACTTCAAGCGCTCTCTGTTGAGATCTATTTAGTTCTTTAGGCTCTTGAGATGAGACGTGAGCTCTTGTCTGAGATGAGATGAGATGTGATAACTGATGATTTTTCAGGCACGTCTCTATTATGTCACAGTAGCTTTCAGCTACTTATATGGGTGCAAAGTAGTCGTTATTTGTTGATGAGACTTCCTTGGAGCCGTTGGAATATAGCTGTTAGAGACAGGGCTCTTTTCTGGACAAGGGACAGCTTTTGGATGATGTGATCTGTTGACAGCTTGCAGTGTACTTCCTTGTCCTTGCGCTGACTTGGCTCTTTGCTTTTTCGTAGGTTGACTTTACGTGGGACTCATCACTTGTTCAGATGATTAGAGCTTGTATCTCTTCTTGTTCCTCGTGTCTCTTCTGATGAGCTTACATCTGTTAGTGAGCTTTCATCTGTTTGGTGAGCTTGCGTCTCAAGCTGATCTAGGATCTCTCTTAAGAGACTGTACCGTCTTTACAGATTTTTGAGAATCTCCTTTTTGATACATGATGATGTTCTTTTGTATCTTTGATCAGATAAGTTTACATGGCTTGAGCTCGTATCTCTCTATTGAGCTGTCGTCTCAAGCTGTTCCAGAAGCTATTCACAAAGCTCTTCTCTTGATGCTCAGTGAGGTCTTAAGATTCTTGGCTTGTCTTTCTTTTATTCTGATCATTATTCCTTTAAGGATCCTGCAAGAATTACTAAGGAATCTGCCAAAGACTTGAACAGCTTGATTAGCAAATAACAAGATGTAGTATTCATGTTTCTTTCTTTACTTAGCTCATGACTTTCTTTACAGGTTTGGCATATTAAAAACTTTATGTGATTGAGTTTGTTTCAACAATCTCCCCCTTTTTTGATGATGGCAAACCATGTAAGAGAATAACTTCATAAAGAAAAAGAAGAAAAAGAAATACTCACACATATATAATTTTTTAAAGAACTCCCCCTGAATTAATTAGAACAGATGATCTCTTTTATGAATTAAGAGTAAATATTGTAAGAAGAAAAGTTGAACTTCTTCATTCAAAGGGTAAGATGCAATTACAAATTAAGTAAACAGCAAAAGATGCCACTGCATCTCGTCATTCATCAGAAAAGATGCTATTGCATCTATTAATCATCACAAAAAAAAGGTCCTAGCAAAATGTCAGCTAAAGATATCCTAGACTAAAACTTTTATCAGATGAGCTAGGCAACATCTAACCAACTCTCCCCCCTTTTGCCATTATCAAAATGGAATTCATGCGTGCTTTGGAGAAGGAGAAGAGGATGAGTCTGAGTCTGAGGCAAGTGGACGTCTGACAGATTGAGGTATTTCAGGCATTGGAGGAAGATTAGAGAGATGAAGGTTCATCTTTCTATGGAAATCATTTGAAGAATGCAGGGCCTGTAGCACAGTGTCAAAGCCATCAAATAATGCTTCTGTCTCTTCTTGTGATGGTTAATCTTCTTCAGAATCTTCTGCTGAGTCTTCTCGATTCTGTTGAATTGAGACTGCTGGGATTGTTGTTGTTCTTCATGAAGTTGATTAATGAAGGTGTTGATAGAGTCAGAGAGATGGGTTGGAATAGACGGATCAGAAGATGGAGCTTGAGGGCGTTCTGTTGGTGGGACAGATTGATCATACTTAGGGCTGAGGTGAGTTGAGTAAAATGTTGTCCACGAACGACTTGCCAGGAGTGGGGAATGGAGTTGGAAAAGAGTGGGAGGCAGTATTCCTCGATGGTGATAGAGATAGTGAGTGATGAATTTCTTCAGTTGCTTTAGCAGCAGGCTCAGTCTCAATGTTCTCGGGAGATGTCTCTTGAGCAATATCTGGGGTAGAGGTGGAGAGATCCTTAAGGGTCTCAATGACTATCTTAGTGATAGGAGAGACGTCAGCTGATGGAGCTTCTTGCTGCTGAGGAGGTGGTGGAGATGAGGGTTCTTTTTCAGGTTCAATGTAGGGAGAGGGCTCTTGAGTCTGCTCAGTAAGTGCCACCACAGCTGAAGCTGGTGCTTCTGGTGCAGGAGTTTCAGTATTGATCTCTTGCTGATCAGCTTGGGTCTCTTCAGAGAAAGTTTGCTCAGACCTTGTCTGCTTCTTTCTTTTCTTTTTGTGCTCATGTCCAGCAACGTTTTGAGGCTGATCTTTTCTCTTCTTTTGTTCGACATTGATCTCATGCCCTTCTTGAGATCCTTCTGCTTGGTTTTCAACAGCCTTCTTCCTTTTCTTTTTCTGGTGAGTTTCAGAGAGCTTTGATGATGGAGAGGCTTGAGTGGTGGCAGGGATAGGTGCAGGATTATCAAGATGGAAGGTGGGTGAGGGAATGACTTTGTCATCTAGTCCTAGTGACTTGAGGTTTGACCTTCCAATAGTCCCAGGTCTCTCAGGTGTTTGCTCACAGCCACTCAGATCAACTTTAAAGTGTTTCATGATTTTTGTGGTAAGCATGGCAAAGGGTAGGGATGAGGTGATCTTAGGGTTGTGAAATGCATGTTCCATGTGCTTCAGAATTAAAAAGGAGAGGTTCAGTGGGATACCGTGCTTGAGGTGATACATCACCATCAAGTCCTGAGTGTAGATTTTGTTGAAGGTGCCTGCTCTAGGCATGATGCATTTTGCCACCAGATGAAAAAGGAACTTGCCGAAATAGTTCAGAGAGGAGGAGGAGTCGGATACCTTGGCATCCTTGAATAGAGAGGATCCTACACTCTCCTTGGTGATCCCAATTTGTTTCCACCAATCTTCTTGATTGTAAAGCCTGTTGCCAGAGACAGGGGCTTGAATGATGGAACCCAGAACCTCTTCAGTGAGCTCCATGTGAACTCCCTTGAGATTTGCTATCACATGAGGCAATCCCTGAGACTGCACCTTTAGCTTTTGAGCATGCGGCATAGAATGCTCTTGTCATTCTTGGAAAGACGGGCTCTTTGAGAGACAGATATTTCTCCCAGCCCTGTTTCTTGACATATGGAGAAATGTCCCAGTTCTCTTCCTTCAGACTTCCAAAATCTATCAACCTTCCTAGAACAACCTTTTTATCAATAAATTTTGATACAAGTTTGTCCTCAACAAGTTTGTTTTCAAAGAGGTCAGCCCTGAAGGAAAGCTTCTTTCCTTTCATTTCTTCTGTAGCAGGTTTCTTTCCTTTGTTTTGGGGAGCAGGTTTGGTGAGATCGATATGAATGGGAGATTTTGGAGCAGAGGTTTGGACGATGTTTGAGGCTATTCTTTGGGATTTTGGTCTTCTGACTAGTGGGGTATCTTTTGATGAGGGTGATGGTTTTAAAGGTTGAGATGGCAAGGATTGAGTTTCAGAAGGTTCTGACTCTGTGCTGGGTTGAGGGGAAGGAGAGCGACTGAGATGCTCTTGGCTTGAAGTTACTTCTATGGAGTTTGATTTCTCAGAGTTGGAAGACATGATGGCTTCAGGTGAGGAGGACGAGGATGATTTGTCAGAATATGGGAGTTTCAACCCGATAACCTTAATACGCATGAGTGATAAGAGAAGAGATGAGCAGGGGTTTTGTTCTTAGGTATAAATAGAGAATAAGTAGTGAGAGATGTATCAGAGAGAGAAAGAGAGAGAAAATGGAACGTGGAGTGTTGGTGAGTGGGCAGTTATTGTAACTGAAGAAAGTGGTTGGCACATTCTTTTATAGTGTAACGGCTAGTATGCTAATTTATGGGGAGTTACTGACCGTTATTTAACGGCAGCTTCTTTCCCACTCATTCTATGTGAGACATATGTACAGACACATGAGACTGCATCTCCATGCCTCCTTTAATGAGACATTATCTCTTCTCAAGAGACCCGTCTCATGATCAGTTAAAGAGCTGATCTCATCTTTGTTACTCAGCAGAGTATTTTTACTGATGCTTTCAGCTAAGAGCACACATATTTAGCATTTTCAAATTTTCACAGAATCTATCTTCTACTAATGGTTTGGTAAAGATATCAGCTATTTGTTTCTTAGTATCAACAAAGATAATCTCAATATTTCCTTTTTGCACGTGATCTCTAATAAAGTGGTGCTTTATATCAATGTGTTTTGATCTAGAGTGATGAATGGGATTTTTAGCCAAATTTATTGCACTAGTGTTATCACAAAATATAGGGATTTTGGAGTACCTTAGTGCATAATCTACCATTTGAGATTTAATCCATAAGACTTGTGTACAACAGGCTGCAGCTGAGACATATTCAGCTTCTGTTGTGGATAGAGCAATGGTGTTTTGCTTTTTGCAAGTCCAAGAGACAAGGCACTTTCCTAAGAATTGACAATTTCCACTTGTGCTTTTTCTGTCCATCTTGTCTCCAGCAAAATCAGCATCACTATATCCTATTAAATCAAAACTGGAGCCTTTCTCATACCATAGGCCAAGATTAGTAGTTCCAATTAAATACCTGAAGATTCTTTTGACAGCTGTTAGATGAGATTCTTTAGGATCAGATTGATACCTTGCACAAATGCCTACAGCATACTGAATATCAGGCCTGCTTGCAGTTAGGTACATGAGAGACCCAATCATTCTTCTGTACAGTTTTTCTGACACAGCTTTCCCAGTCTCATCTTTGTCAAGTTGAGATGATGGATGCATAGGAGTCTTCATTGGCTTCGCCTCACTCAGTGTTAAACTTGGTCAGCAGATCTTTTGCGTACTTTTCTTGGTTGATAGAGATTCCATCTGCCAGTTGTTTTATTTGTAAACCAAGGAAGAACCTTAGTTCACCCATCATACTCATCTCAAACTCTCCCTGCATGAGATTTGAAAAGTCTTGACAGAGAGATTGATTAGTAGATCCAAAAATTATGTCATCTACATAAATTTGAACAATTAATAAGTCATTGTTAAGTTCCCTTTTGAATAGTGTGGTGTCAATCTTTCCTCTGATGAATCCATTTTCTGTTAGAAAGGAGCTTAGCCTATCGTACCAGGCCCTTGGAGCCTGCTTGAGACCATATAGAGCTTTCTTGAGTCTGAGCACATGTTCTGGATGGTGAGGGTCTTCAAAGCCAGGAAGGTTGTCTCACATAAACTTCTTCTTCAATAATCCCATTAAGGAATGCACTCTTAACGTCCATTTGATAGAGTTTGAAGTTCTTGTGAGCAGCAAATGCTAGAAGGATTCTGATGGCTTCAAGTCTGGCCACTGGTGCAAAGGTCTCATCATAGTCTATTCCCTCTTGTTGATTATATCCTTGTGCTACCAATCTTGCCTTATTTCTCATGACTTTTCCTTTCTCATTTAGTTTGTTTCTGAATACCCATCTAGTACCAATTACTGATTGATGAGATGGAGGGGGAACTAGATCCCAGACTTGACTTCTGTCAAATTGGTTAAGCTCTTCCTTCATGGCTTTGATCCAGTAGTCATCATTAAGGGCTTCATGGATGTCTTTAGGCTCTATTTCAGATAGTAGAGCCATGAGATTCTCAGCATCTCTAAATGATGATCTTGTCCTTACTCTTTCTGAGGTCTCTCCAATTATTTGGTCTTGAGGATGAGATCTCACCAGTCTCCAGCTCCTGGGCAGTTGAGATGCATGCTCATTATGAATTTCAGAGGCTCCATGTACAGCTCTTGTGCTCTCATTCAGTTCCTCAGCCTTATTTTCACTTTGAGGTACGTCTGGGCTCTCTAGGAGTGTCTTTTGATGTGAGTCTTCAGCTTGGGATGTTTTCATTGTTTTTTGTTCATAAGCAAGTTTCTCATCAGCTTCTAGTGTAGAGATCCTTAAATCCCTCATCATTTCATCAATTTCCTCGTCCAGATTCCTCTCAGAGCTGTCCTGCATCTCATTGAAAACTACATGCATGGATTCTTCAGTGATTTTAGTTTTCAAGTTAAATACTCTATATGCCTTAGAAGTAAGAGAATACCCAAGAAAGATTCCTTTGTCAGATTTTGTATCAAACTTCCCAAGTTGATCTTTAGTGTTAAGGATGAAATAGTCACATCCAAAGACATGAAAATAAGATATTGAAGGTTTTCTTCCTTTCCATAGTTCATAAGGAGTTTTATTCAAGATCTTTCTTATAGAGACTCTGTTTATTATATAGCAAGAGGTATTCACAGCCTCTGCCCAGAAATACTTTACAATACCAGAGTCACATAACAAAGTTCTTGCCATTTCTTGTAGAGTTCTGTTTTTCCTTTCCACTACTCCATTTTGCTGAGGAGTCCTTGGACAGGAGAAATTGTGAGTAATGCCATTTTTATCAAAGAATTTTTTAAATTTGGCATTCTCAAATTCTCCCCCATGGTCACTTCTCACAGTACCAATTCCATATCCCTTTTCAGATTGAATCTTTTTACAAAAGGTTTTAAAGGATTGATAAGATTCATCCTTTTGGGATAGAAACAGTACCCAGGTGAATCTTGAGAAGTCATCCACAATTACAAAACCATATTTTTTGCCACTAAGACTTGGAGTCTTAGTTGGGCCAAAGAGATCAATATGGAGAATCTCAAGAGGTCTGGTGGTGGATATATGAGATTTTGGTTTGAAACTTGACTTGTTGTGTTTGCTCTTTACACAAGACTCACAAATCATGTCTTTGTCGAATTTTACCTTTGGTAATCCTTTGACAAGAGATTGATTTGCAAGTTGACTAATAGTTCTCATGTTAATGTGTCCAACCCTTTTGTGCCATAACCATTTTTCTTGATCATGAGAAATGAGACAGGTGAGATCAGATAGGCTCTCAAGTGTGACTGAGTAAAGATTCTTATTTCTTTCACCAGAGAAGACAGTCTTTCTAGTCTTTGAGTCTATAATCTCACAAAAAGTAGGTTGAAAATTAACATAAAAGCCATTGTCACATAATTGGCTAATACTTAGCAAGTTATGTTTCAATCCTTCAACAAAATAGACATTTTCAATTTGAGCTGAGTTTACCTTACCAATCTTACCTATGCCCTTAATTTGGGCTTTGTTGTTGTCTCCAAAGGAGACAACTCCAGCAGCTCCTTCTTCAAGTGATAGGAACTTGCTTTTGTCCCCAGTCATGTGTCTTGAACATCCACTGTCCAGCACCCATATCCTTTTTGATTTTGCTGCAGCTAGGCATACCTGTTTCATCAAGAGTTTTAATTTTAGGTACCCACTTATATTTGGGTCCTTCATGGTTAGTTACCTTTCTGTCAGATGCTACTCGTCTCATGTAGCATTTTGTGGTCTTATGGCCATACTTACTACAGCAAGAGCACCTTTCTCTCTTTCTTTTTCTAGCAGGAATAAAGAAATCTTTATACCAGACCTCACTAGATGATTTTTCATAGCCTAATCCAGCTTTGTCAAAGATTCCTTTTTGAGATCCAATGAGTCTCTCAAGGTTTTTTGTTCCATTTACAAATTTTGCCAGATCATCTATGAGAATTCTGTTTTGTCTTTTGAGTTTCTGGTTTTCTTCAGATTTCTCTTCTAGTTCTTGCTCATTTTGAACTTGAGTCTTAGCTTTAACCATTTCAGATAGTTTCATGTGAGACAACATGAGACTGCTATTTTTATGATTCAAACTTTCATTTTCTTTTTCCAGAAATTTTATTTTCTCAAGAGCTGTATTTAATTCTGACTTTAGCAGTGAGCTCTTAGAGGCTAAAAGGTTTGAATCATACAAGAGGTTTTCAAAAGCAGACTTAAGTTCATCAATTGAATATTCTGGGTCAGATTCATATACCTCTTCATCAGATGAATCACCATTTGCCATGAGACAGATATTTGCTGATTGATCATCTTGACTTTCTTCTTCATCAGTATCATCCCAAGTAGCCATCATTGCCTTTTTCTTTGGACTTTTCTTTATATCCTTTCTGAGTTGTGGACATTCAGATCTCATGTGTCCAGGTTTGTTGCATTCAAAGCAGATGAACTGTCCTTTTCTATCAGACTTGATTTCTTTTCTTCTTGAAGGGAAGCTCCTTCTTCCACTTCCTCTAACTCTCCACATGCGTCTAATCTTCCTTGAGATGTAGGCCAGCTCATCATCTACTTCACTTTCATCATCATCTTCATTTTCTGATTCTGTTTCATGAGATGAGGTGAGAGAGTTTTGATGAGACGAGCTTACCTTCTTACCTTTAGTGTTACTTAATGATGCCTTCAGTGCAATTGTTTTGGGTTTTCTGATGTGATCTTCTTCCATCAGTTCTTGTTCATGCACCTTTAATGATCCAAGAAGTTCATCCAACCTGAGAATGCTCAAATCTTTTGCTTCCTGGATAGCAGTGACCTTAGGTCTCCAAGGCTTGGGTAAACTCCTCAAGATCTTTCTGACCATGTCTTGATTTGAGTAAGTTCTTCCTAAGGATTTTAGATCATTTGTGATGATGGTGAAGCGTCTCACCATGTCCTCAATGCCTTCATCCTCATTCATTTTGAAGAGCTCATATTGTCTTACCAGAATGTTTATTTTTGCTTCCTTGACTTGGTTAGTTCCTTCATGTTCTATCTCAAGTGCATCCCAAATTTCTTTTGTTGTTGTGCACCCAGCTACCTTATCATATTCACTGCGGCTAAGAGCACAGGTCAGCAAATATTTAGCTCTTGAGTTTAGAACGTACCTTGCTTTTTCAGCATCAGTCCATCTAGTTCTGGGCTTGACTATTCTTTGATCAAGCTCATCAGTAGTGTATGGTATGTAGGGACCTTCTTCTATGATTTCCCATAAATCAACATGTTGAGATTCAATGAATAATCTCATCCTGTCCTTCCAGTAGTAGTAGTCAGTTCCATCAAAGGCAGGTGGTCTGTTAGTGGATTCTCCTTCAGGAATAAACAAACTAGCACTAGGTCCAGCCATGGATCTGTTCCTCTTCACACGTAGGTGTGCTCAACCCCTTGAGAGGCCGCGCTCTGATACCAACTGAAGTTGGCTAAACGTCTCTAGAAGGGGGGGTTGAATAGAGACTGAGAATATTTTTCCTGAAAGTGCAGACTTAAACTTAAGTTGAGACGTGATCTCAAGTTGATACTTGGAGTCTCAGTTAGAAGAGATGTTGTCTCAACAGTGTGATTATAATCAGATGAGATTTGATAGATTTATAGTTAATTGCTTAATTTAATTTATCAACTTAATAATAGATATGCAATATAAGTAAGAGATGAAGGTAAGGAGATGCACACACAGATTTATATTGGTTCACCCACAACCTTGGGCTACGTCCAGTCCCCACCACCTGTGGGATTTTCACTATTGACAACCTGTCAATACAAGTATTCTTACAGCCTCTTCAGGACGCACACTCTCAATCCAAGACTAGGTTCTCTCCTATCTCAGATGAGATACAGATACAATAATTGATATTTTGAGTGTGTTCTAGCTTTAGCACATGAGGTGTGTTTAGACAATGAATCTTAGCTAGAGGAACCTTCTTCTTACAATGATTTCAGATTGGTAAAGAAAACAGAAGAAAGGTAATCCGACTTCAAGAGCTCTCTGTTGAGATCTATTTAGTTCTTTAGGCTCTTGAGATGAGACGTGAGCTCTTGTCTGAGATGAGATGAGATGTGATAACTGATGATTTTTCAGGCACGTCTCTATTATGTCACAGTAGCTTTCAGCTACTTATATGGGTGCAAAGTAGTCGTTATTTGTTGATGAGACTTCCTTGGAGCCGTTGGAATATAGCTGTTAGAGACAGGGCTCTTTTCTGGACAAGGGACAACTTTTGGATGATGTGATCTGTTGACAGCTTGCAGTGTACTTCCTTGTCCTTGTGCTGACTTGGCTCTTTGCTTTTTCTTAGGTTGACTTTACGTGGGACTCATCACTTGTTCAGATGATTAGAGCTTGTATCTCTTCTTGTTCCTCGTGTCTCTTCTGATGAGCTTACATCTGTTCAGTGAGCTTTCATCTGTTTGGTGAGCTTGCGTCTCAAGCTGATCTAGGATCTCTCTTAAGAGACTGTACCGTCTTTACAGATTTTTGAGAATCTCCTTTTTGATACATGATGATGTTCTTTTGTATCTTTGATCAGATAAGTTTACATGGCTTGAGCTCGTATCTCTCTATTGAGCTGTCGTCTTAAGCTGTTCCAGAAGCTGTTCACAAAGCTCTTCTCTTGATGCTCAGTGAGGTCTTAAGATTCTTGGCTTGTCTTTCTTTTATTATGATCATTATTCCTTTAAGGATCCTGCAAGAATTACTAAGGAATCTGCCAAAGACTTGAACAGCTTGATTAGCAAATAACAAGATGTAGTATTCATGTTTCTTTCTTTACTTAGCTCATGACTTTCTTTACAGGTTTGGCATATTAAAAACTTTATGTGATTGAGTTTGTTTCAACAGTATTCTCTTCACTCTTAATATCCATCAACTTTACATTGTCCCTAGCCTCTTTGATTTTACCATCCAAATCCCCAAATGTCTCTTTATTCCATCTCCGCAGGCTACACTTTAATTGTTTGAGTTTTTCCTTTAGAACAAAAGCAGCCCTCCCCTCCACCACAATTTCTTGCCACTGAGTCTTCACAAAATCAACATATTTGACATCCCCCCTTCAACAATCAAGAACTCTAAAAGGCTTGGGCCCCCAATTTATGTGTTCATTTTTCAGAAGGATTGCACAATGATCTGACACGCCTCTACTAAGCCCCCATTGTGTTGTATGTGGCCAATTAGACAACCAATCAATTGATACCAAAAATCTGACCAGCCTACTCATACATGTCCCATCTGCCTTATACCAAGTGTACTTTCTTCCAACTAGAGGTAAGTCCACCAACGCAACCTTTCGAATAAACCCATCAAAACTCATCATATCATCTTCTCTCCAAAAAGAATACACCCCCACCTTTCACCTTCTGATCTGACCGCATTAAAATCACCACCAAAACACCACAGATCACCCCCTCTAGAACTCTGCATGTCCACCAAGCATCGCCACAACTCCTTTTTCCTTTGTACTTCACAGGGAATATATATATTTACAAAAGAACATTCAACACTATTCTCACCCCACAAGCCTTTAACTCCAATATAATGATCCCCTGAGAAGAAATCAGTCATTGAAAATACATCCTTCCTCCATAGTGTTAGCAAACCACTAGACATACCAATTGAAGGTTTAAACACCCACCCAAAATCATCTCCCCCAATTAGTGTAGAACAAAATCTATCATCAATCATCTCCTTTTTTGTTTCTTGTAAAAAAATAACACCAACCCTCTCTGAGCACATCAACATCTTAACCTCTAACTTCTTCAATCTCCCCCCAATTCCCCTTATATTTAAAGAAGCTACTTTCATTAGAATCAAATAGACACCTTTCTCAATAAACTGCTCTACTCCAGAGGCTACCTACTGCCCCGACCCACAGCCAAACGATCCCTTTCCTCCATATCTCTCAACACTTTGAGGATATCGACCTCACTATTTGACCCTTGTATCCCCAATTGCTTCCCAATATTCCAAACATCATTCGCTATATTATCAACATGCAATTATAATAAACCGCCATCATGATTCAAATCAAGTACAAGGTTAGAGACACTTACTGGGCCACTTTTTTTCTTGCGAGGTCTACCCATTCCTCTTCTCATCCCAGCACCAGCAGTTGTTTGCTGTGAGCAGAGAATCCTGACATCAGTAGTTGAATCAGCTGCTATTATTGGAACCTCTCACAATTGATTTTCAAGTAAAACATCCTCAATAGGATCCAACTCATCTGCAGTACCACCAAGCTGAGGCTGATCTCCACCTTCAATTACTCCTGAAGTTGGATGCATCTCCACATCCCGATTTTCCCCTAGACTGGGACCACCCTCCATATGTTCAATCTGGCCCACTACACCTTGTACTACTTCACGCGACTCCCTGTCATAAACTTGGACCACATTGGTTGATGCCCTACTCCCTTGAGTGCATTCTCTTCACGGCCTACAACGCGCAAATGACCATTATGGCCCAAATTCAACTCACAATCCACCATCTTGCTTAACGACCCAGCTTCTTGATCTGCACGGGCTGAAATGAAGCTAACTAGTAGCTAGATCGAGGAGTTTGTGAACAGTAATCATTATATACACAGAAAACTTGTTTAATGTAATAAATCTAAACCTAGCTAACCGTTCTTCCAAGTCATTTTTTAATTACTAAATGAAAAAAAAAATATAATTAGGGACGAAAATAGGCCGAATGAAGCTAAATTTTGTAGAGCTCAATCCTGACTTATATTATGCCCCTTTTGGATGTACTTATTAGAATCACTTCTAAAAGAAAAAAAAAGTAGAATGAATTAAGGTAAAATGAATTCAATTTTTCATAAGTTGAAATTAATTACTTATAGAGAAATTAATTAACTTGGAGAGTTTCTGGAGAAGTTGAGTTGCAAAGACTAATTTCAACTTTTGGAAGAAATTTAATTAATTTTACCTTCTTCCATCATTGTATAATTTTCCTATAGGAGTTCTTCTTGGAAAAGTTTATCCAAACTGACCCTATATTTCTGTGGTCTAAGTCCGGCCTGTTACATGTCATAGATCATTTTTTAGGCCTATTCTGACCTGTTTAAAAGACTGGTTTTGATCTATTAGCCTGTTTAAAAACTCATTTCTTATTATGATCTTTTAAAAAGACAATAAGTCTATCTTTAAATAGACTAATATGTTATCAAACTAATAGACTTTCTTTTTAATAATGTAAATATGTCACTTACATATAGTTTTAAATAGGCCAACAGAAGAAATTAAAAAATTATATATTATTATACTATTTATTATGTATAATAAATTTATATTTTATCAAATGTAATATTATTTATAAATAGGCTAATCCACCCAGCCTAATAGGCTTTTCAAAAAACCTAAACTTTGTATATTTAATTAAAAAGACTTTTCAAAAGAACCTAGTTAGGTCTAACATTTTTATAAAACGAGTCAAGTCAAATTAATTAGACTTTAATTAAATAGGTTGGGCCATAGGTCCCAGACGAGTAACCTGACCTATTTTCAACCCTATTTATAATCCTAACTATTTTAAAATAAATTATAATTTTATCTACTTATTACTATTATTTCCTAAATTTAAAAAACAAAATAATACTAAAATAACTAAAAGAAGAAAAATATGTCTTCCCCGAACAAGGTGACCATGACCAAGCAATAAACTTGCCAAGCATCCAGCTCTCTTGATTTCCTCGTTGCGAATGCGCAGATAATAAAATTATATATAGATAGCTTCAAATTATAGAGTTTGGTTTGGGATGATTTATTATGACGGTAACCTACAAAAAGTTGGGAGCTTGATCAGTGCAACAAGATGTTGTATAAAAAATTTCCAAATAACCAAATCAAGATCGGCAATAATGCAACATCGTACAACTTAAACCTTAATGAGTAAGACTAGAATTAAGAAGAAAAAAAAATTACTGATTAAGATTATAAATTAAATATACATAATACGTACAAAGAGTTTACATTAGGCTTCCTTTCTTTTACTCAAAAGTGAATGAAGCCGACAGGGAAATAGTTATGTTATATAGATTAATTAAAAAGATTTTAATATTTGTGGTGGTGATCTCTAGAAGAGTGAGTAATGAAAGTTTCTTGCTCTTTCTCTTTATTTTATTTTTTTTGAGAAATGTTACATCCTCCTAATTGATCATTTTACAAATCCTCCTAATACTATATAAAGTAAGTATTAAACAAAAAGTAAATGTATTTCATATCTCAAAAAAATATATTTAATACTTACTTTATATAGTATTAGAAAGATTTGTAAGCAAAATGAAGTAGGAGGATATAGAATTATTCTTTTTGTTTTAGGGTCCTATCGAGATCCAAATAACCCACCTTAACTACTCGAAAGTAGGGGTGGGTAAAAAAAAGGGATCCACTCGAAAACCCGAAAATATCCGAATCTGAATGAAGGTGTGTAGAGGGAGTAAAGATGGGTCACAGGTCAAATAATTGAAAAAAATGAGTTTAATGCAGTTAGTTATGGTTGGCTTCTGATTCTGAAAACTGTTTCATCTGTACCCGAAACCGACCGAGTGATATGTTAATTTGAATTTTGAAATGCATCATAACTCAGTTGCACGTGGCCCACCCTCACAATTTGTGATGCATTTAAGGGATAGCTACACGTTACCATAATTATCTCTATCTCAGACTATTCACTTACCCAAACTAGCCTTTTTTCTCTTTTCTTCTCTGCACACTACATTCTTTCTTCTCCCAGACACAATCTTTGTCTCACTCACAGAAACCCCACATCCCTTTCTCCTCCCCCGATCTTCAATCTTCTTCTCCACCATTATTAGATTTTTCCTCTTCATCCCCTCCTTCCGCCTCTCTCTCAACATATCTTTACTCCGTGGCAGTGATGAGCAACACCCGAAGGTGAACGATGATGGTTGCTGTGGAAAGCATCTAGAGTAGCAAGGCCACCACGGCGAATAACGACGACAGCGCGACACGAACTGACGACCAAGAGAGGCTATAGCAAGCCCGTCGTGGTGTTCCCTTTTCTTCACAAAAAAACACAATGACCGGCGCGACTCGGAGCAACAAGGTCTTTGCATCTTCCTTCTTCCCTAACCACGACAAACAACGATTCTCGACAAACAAGGCGACGATGCAAAATTACCGGATATGTGAAGACACATCTTGAAGTTCCGCTCCCTATTTTTTTGTGATTTTAGATTTGTTTTTTCTTTCTCTTTAGATCTGGATTGTTTTAGTTTTGTTTTTCCTCATATTTGATTTTCTTCTTCCTTTCTTTTTTGGTAATATTCTAAAAATGTACAAAAAAAGAGATTGCAACTTGAAAAAAAAATTAAAGTGATGAAGCTCTCGTTCAAACCGAACAAATCCACCTGAACCAACCGCCAACCCGCTATAATCGTGACCTGATGTAATCGAGTAATCCACGGACTGTGTCAGACATAAATTTCACACCATTAGTTTTGGTCGGTTTGGGATTTTTTGTCCGAAACCGACCGATGCCCACCCCCACCCAAAAGCATACTTAGTGATATGGGGTATTGCCTTCATACCATTGTTTGATGAGTCCTAGAAAATACTCATTCCTACCACATGTCATTACAAGACAAGTGGTTTTGAGGCACCACATGCCACTGACACCTACAACTAGAGCTTTCAATTCGGGCTACCCGACCCGACTTGATGCGGGTAGCGGGCTTTATCGGGCTGAGCTAAAAAGCCCGAAAGTTATCCGAGCTTCTAAAATAGGTGCCCGAGCCTTACCCTTTAGCGGGTTGGCTAAAAAGCCCGATTCGGGCTTCCAAATTAGGTGCCCAAGCCCTACATTTTTGCGGGCTTTTGCGGGCCGGTCGGGCTAGCCCATTTTGCCGGCTCTACCTACAACCCATTGGTAATGGAATAGGCTTTCCCCCGTACTGGATGAGAGAAATAGATACACACATTATATGAACCTCACATAATGTATGTATTTATCTCTCTCATACTAGAGATGATTTTTATTCACTGATAATGAAATAACACAACAATAGCAAGTGTTCATGTACCATGTTCTTTCCTATAAATGGAAAACATTATACACAATTCAAGTACCTTCTCTTAATCTCTTGATCATACTAAAACTTTAACCAGATACGTATTCACTTTTGGGTCGGGTGTCTTTACAAATATATCACCCCGAGCCATCACTTCCGGCCCTCAACCTCGTCAAGAAGACAAGAACCACCACTCGATCACCATGTATAATCTCATCCAGAACAATTTTAATATTAACAAAATATTACTTAAAATTTGAAGTGATGAATTGTAATTTTTAATATAAATGTTAACTTTATTTTCAGTTAATTCTTTTATTGGCCTTGTTAGGTGATGAAAAAGGGAATTAAAGTAATTAATAATCATTTCATTTCATGTGAATAGAATCATCGTAATAAGTAATTATTTGTATTTTATTAAATAAATTCACACACACATATATACATATCATAAAAATAAATATAACACTAATATTAAAACTTATTTTACTTAATCATCCGACTCCTTCTCTTATTGTTTAGAAAGAGTTAGAGTTAGCAAACTGGGCCAGTCCAACCAGACTGACACAAAAAAGCTCATAAAATGTAAGACTCGGACACTCACTTAAAAATTCGAATAATTCCTGGGTTTTTTTAACCAAGTCCAAAAAAGCTTGCTACCCACAAAAGGGTTGGCCCAAAAAACCCGCAAAAAATCGGACAACCCATAAAAAAAACGCGTAAAATTATAGGACTCAGATACTTATTTTAGAAGTTCAAATAACTTTCAGACTTTTTAGCTCATCTCAATCAAATCCGTTACTCGTTCTGGGTCAGATCAGGTAGCCCGAATTCTCAGTTCTCGAAAGAGTTAGACTTTACATTCATAATATGGTTTAATATTATATAGATATAAATGGGAATTTTTGTTTTTGATTTTTTCCCGTATTTTGACTTTAAGAGATGGAAAATGAATTTTTCATGTCATTTAAATATTTATTTTGATTTCTGGCAAAATTTTCTTTAAGAAGTTTTCATTCAACTAATTGATAGTAGCTACATTAATGTCATGAAATGAAGATAACCCACTTTACTTTAATGCATTAATGTAATGTTTTATATTGATTTTCTTTAAAAAATTATATTTATTGCTTTAATTCTTAAAATATTAAATTCTTAATTATTCAAATCTTTTAATATGACACTCTTAATAATATGTTTATGTAACTTCAATATACTTTAATATTTAAATTTGTTAATATAAAGTTTAAATTTTCAATTATGAAAATCTCATATTCAAATATACACCATAATAACATTCCTTAGTATCTTCATAATAAAATATTAAATTTTTAACTACTCAATTCTTTTTATTTATTTTAACATCAAACTATTAATAGAGTAGAAATGTAACATTATTATATTTTAATATTTAAGAACAATTTTAAATTATTTAATATATTTTGTTATAAATGTAATCAATAACTATAATTTTTTATTAATTATATTTTATAACAATTAATACTTTTAAATTCATATTAAAAAGTACTTTTATCTATTTATGAATAAAATATTTATCATAAGAGTTATATTCTTGTATATATTATATATTTCATTAAATTTATTTTATATTCATCAATTTTAACATATTTTTTCAATTTAACTTCATTGTGGCTCACGCCACGCCAGTATTTTGTATTATACATAATATGATTGGTTAATCACAATAGAAATTGACTGTAATAATTATAGCAATTGGAGTGATAGTAACACACTCTTTTGTACACTATTTCTCCCAAACACAATCATTGGTTAAAATTTACCCGAAAAAAAATTAACAGAAGCTTTTTCTTTTATGTTCTGGATAACCTTGGCACGTGCGACATCTACTCTATTGATTTAGGGAAAGTGACTACTGGAACGTCCATGGTAAATAAATGCAGCTACCAACGTGCTGTCGCATTTAATGTACCGGCTCTGCCTCCCCTTCTGTACATACAATTTTTTTATTTATCTCTAAGATGAATGAAAATAATTATTAAATTAAAGAAGCGTATTATATGTACATGGAGTGGATGCCTCCCATCCCATGCCAAGGCCATGTGTTATTCCTCTGTCTGCATGTACCTAACTTACTTAATTCCCTCTCTTTCTTCACTCTCACACCCAACTCCATTTCCTTTTCTATAATTAAGCGAAGAAAAAGACCAAGAAGCATTAATGAGATCGATGGAGGGCATCACAGTTAGCGTGTACAAGGGTTTGAAGGAGTACTGGGGGAAAAGAAGGGGGTACCAAAGGATAAATGGGTCATCGGGTCGGAGAAGGAGGAACAGGGTGGAGCTTGGAACCACTCAAACACGAAAGGGTGGGTTCTGGAGATGGAGGATCAAGGTGGCACCCAAGATCCGAATCCACAGAATCCCTTCTCCCAAGAAATTTCTGCTGTGGGTGAGAGACGCGTATGTGAGGATGATGATGGGTTTAGCGAACTCTCGGGTCATGACCATGAGTGCTTCGGCCTCTGGGTTCGGTGGGGCACTGCCAGGTGGACACACCGGCGCCATGGGAGGTGGGTTCGGGAGGGCCCCACTGAAGGAGTATGATGAGAAGATGATCATCCAGATCTACAAGTCCCTTCTCATGACGCATGGAAACTTGGTGCCTTGCGAAGCTTCCAGAATCGCCTCAGAAGTTGTTGCTTGCCGACGGTGACGGTAAGGGATAGGAACCACCAAACCGGTGCTTTTCGGCTTCATACTGCTCAGAAGTACACTAGCCTTGTTTGTCGCATAAATCCTACTCATGCCAACTGTCATGCACACCTTCTCATGTTAATTTCTTTTTCTTTTTACTTTTTTGGGGGTCAATTTTACCTTTTAGTTATTAGTATTAATTTATTGTGTCATGGGCTTTATTTTGAACATAAATCTATCGACTAGATAGATTCTTCTCACTTCCCAGTTGGGCCTATTAATTACATCACCCCGTCACCACAACATGTAGAAAGAACTGTATTAGTATTAAAATGACTTGGATATTACTCCTCTGTACTTATATTTGTTTGTTGAAAGTTTTTATCAAGCAAGCTAGCCTAAATCAACTATATAAAAATGATTAAGTTGATAGGGGAAAAAGGAAATTTTATATTACACTTTAATACTACATGTTTAATCTCCTCATTATAGTCTTAGAGTATGTTCGGTAAGTCATTTCAGCTAACTGAAAGTTGAAATTAGTAGCTGAAACAATTTCAGTTGTGCTTGGTAAGATAACTTTTTTGGATAGCTAATAGCTTTTCTTGAAAAGGTGTTTGAGGTAGAATTTTTAAAAAACTCTAATTTTCAACTATTCGCTGAAAATTAATTACGAGTTTATCCCCCAACCACCCCCACTTATAATTATTTAATAATTAATGACGTCCTTATATGTTATTTTACCATTTTCAGATAGTTTTATCAAACACATTCAATCAAATCAGCTTGTTTTTCAGCTAGTTTTACTAAAGACACTTGTAATTTTATACTTGACTAAAACATCAAATTGGTCCCTAAAAGATGGGGTCGATTTTAGTCCCTCCGTTAGTTTCTGTGACTTAACCATAACGGAGATGCTTAGTTGGCACGTTAACTGCAACGTGGCATGCTGATGTGGAGATCTACGTGGCATAGATTAAAATTGTTAGAAAAAACTCTTCATTTTCGTCCCTCACATTAGAAAATAAATTTCATTTTAGTCCCTCACGTTAGAAAATAAATTTCATTTTTGTCCCTCACATGCATTATGCAATTGAATGGAGATTTTTTTTTCTAGCTTAGGCTTCTGGGTAGGGATGACAATGGGTACGCTATGGGTAGTGTACCATAGTACTCGTTCCTATACCAGCGTTTTAAAAAAATCTCATACCCCGCCTTGGCAGTAACTTTAATGCATGTCCCCGGCACCTATATGTTCATACCCACGCTCGTTACCCGCAATTTAGTTAAGTGAAAAATTAATAATTCATTAAAAAAATATTGATTTAGGAAAATTATAACTCAGTTGCAAAATTACTCCAAAATCATTCAAAGATAATTATTAAATATCAGTTACATAATAATTTAATTAAATCTAAATACATTAAGTTAATGTTCTAAAACACAACACACATTCTAATGTAATATTTTTATTCTGTAATATATGATATGGCTAACAAAGTGCCACATTACCGTTTTGCGGGTTTTTACTCTGCCCGTTGCAGGCAGGTAATGTGATACTCAGTTATCCATATCAGCCTAAAGTGGGTATGGGCGCGAGTACGGGTAATAACCTATGGGTGTCCGCAAAAATTACTTGCAATGGCCAAAGTAAAAACCCACAAAGTGGGTATGAGCGCGGTTACAGGTAATAGCCCTGCATTTTTTTCATGAGGACGGACGTGAATACGAGCACTATGATGCCCAGCCCGCCACATATCCGAACTCATATATATAAATATAATTAAATAATACTATATATAATTATACGTAGAGATATATTAATTTTATTAAAATATATAATATATTTATAAATATTTTTAAAATTGATATATATCATATATTACAGAATAAAAATATTAAATTAGAATATGTGTTGTGTTTTTTAACGTTAACTTAATGTGTTTAGATTTAATTAAATTGTTATGTAACTGATGTTTAATAATTATCTTTGAATGATTTTAGAGTAATTTTGCAACTGGGTTATAATTTTCCTTAATCAATATTTTTTTAATGAATTATTAATTTTCACTTAACTAAATTGCGGGTAACGAACGCGGGTATGAACATATAGGTGCCCAGTGGTACGGGGACATGCATTAAAGTTACTGCCCAGGCAGGTACGGACTTTTTTTTAAAACGCGGGTATGAGGACGAGCACTATGGTACACTACCCATAGCGTACCCATTGCCATCCCTACCCAGAAGCCTAAGCTAGAATAAAAAAATCTCCATTCAATTGCATAAGCTTCTTTATGAATGCATGTGAGGGACGAAAATGAAATTTATTTTCTAACGTGAGGGACTAAAATGAAATTTATTTTATAATGTGAGGGACGAAAATGAATATTGTTTTAAGATTGAGGGACGAAAATGAAGAGTTTTTTCTAGCAGTTTTAATCTATGCCACGTAGATCTCCACATCAGCATGCCACGTTGCAGTTAACGTGCCAACTAAGCATCTCCGTTATGGTTAAGTCACGGAAACTAACGGAGGGACTAACTTGAAAGACGGAGCACACTTTCAGGGACTATTTTTTAGATTTCCTTCTTTAGAGGACTAACTTGAAATCGACCCCATCTTTCAGGGACCAATTTGACTATTTAGTCTTTATACTTAAATCTTGGATAATGCATATGCATCACTTACTTTTCAATATTGAAATTCTTTCTATTAGAAAAATGGTGGTAGTAGCAAACATTACTAGGTTTATATATATGTCTAATGTCTAATATATGTATGTATGTACACTAGTATTATGCTACATACTACATAGCTTGGGGATTGAATGACTGAGTGAGTATGCAAGCTGGGATTCACTATGTACTAGTATAATGTATTAGACTCAACCGCAGCCAGATTGATATTTTTTCCTTATATTCTTAATCACACTATTCATATGTGTTTACTTAATTAGTGCAAAATTTATATTATTTAATGCTAATGCACGCATTCTAGTTTAGTGTATCCTGTGAATTAATTAAAACACTTTTTTTTAAAAAAAAATAAACATAGTAAGATTTTTTTTCATTATGTTATAAGTAATGATTATTCCATTCCGTAATCCATTGTTATTTGTTAACAAATAATTATGATTTAGACATTATTGTTGTCAAGGATACTAAAATTCAACATTTCTCAGAAGAATAAGACTGAAACTCTTGATCATTCAATTAAAGAGACTTTTTTGTGGGGTTTTGACCTGTATTTTCGTAGGCATAGGTGTGACTTGTGAGACAAACTCTAGATCAAATAAAGGTGATAATTTTTGTTTCTAAAATAATGATTCATGTCTTCATGTTAACTACCAAAGTACAGAACAAAATATCAAGTTCTTAATACCATATATACCTACAAATAAATTTTACTCCTGTTCTCTTCCTAGACAAAGTACCTAAAACTAATACTTCCCCCATTCCTTTTCACATGTCAGATGTAATATTATTTTTATAAAAAATATTATATAATTTTTTGTTACATTATCTATCTCTTTTATTAATTAATTTATTTTTATCATTATTATTCTCATTTATTTTGAATTAAATATAAGAATATAATTAAAAAATTAATTGTTGATGTTTTCAATTTTAAAAATGACAGATGAAAATGAACAAAATTCTTCTTAAAAATTGTGATAAATAAAAAAAAGGGAGGGAGGGAGTAATTAACCATACCTCTGCCGATTTTATTTTTTTTACAAAAAAGTATCGCACAACATATTATTTTGGTAAAACTGAAGTCTATTTATTGTTGATAGATCATTCTTTCAAACAGAAAACATCACTCCCTTTAAATTGACACTTTTCCTTCGAAGTTGAGAAATTTTATAGAAAAGAAAAATGACTTAAAATATACGGTGACTAAACTGACTTAAATAATTAAAAAAATGAAATTGTCATAACATATGCTAATTTTCAACTTTTCTTCATTTTCACTTTGTACTAATTAGTCTTACTTATTTCTAAAACTTCTTCACATCAATTCAGGTCATATCATTTAAAGCTTCCAATATTCAATTTCCTTTCCTCCACCTTAAAAGGATATAATGGTAAGTCCATTTTTCCCCTCCCCTCCCATAATAAACAAAAAAAGAAGTTTCCTTCCCTCGTCCTCTTCAACCAAATCAAATGAGATAATTTAATTTTATCCCAACTCTCTTTTTTTCCTCCTTTTCACTAAATTAAATTCTTTCTCCTTTTTTCCTCGTTCTTTTTACTTGTATGGCAGAAATTGTATGAATAATGATATTACCCCACGTGTCTTCTTATCACTTTGAGTTCTTTTCCCGTTTTAGACAATATTATACAATGTCGACAAGATTCATAAAACAAGATGTTGTTCCATTTATGTATTTAGCGACAGATATGATCTGATTTTGTGAAATTATAGAATTTTATTAACTCAACCAATTAATTAAGCATAATAAAATATATTTCGATAATACTTCAATTTCAGACATTTATTGACAAATCCAATTATTATTTATTACAAATCTCTCATCATCCCGCCTATCTTAATTAATAAATCGGCATTTTGTATGTTGTATATATACCAAAATAAAGTTCTAATAAAAATATATAAATGAATTTTTTTTGTCGAAAAAAGGGGAAGGTCAGGCCCATCACAGAGAGGGAGGGATAAAGGGGAAGGCCAGGCCCAGAGCGCACAGGAGTTGCTGGACTCCCTACGTTTTGATTTTTTTTTTTCTTGTGCATTAGCATTCAATAAGTTATGTAAGTGTGGTCGAATATTTTTCTATCGATGATTATTCGACCAAAAAAATTGCTTTCCACACTTCACTGACAAAAGGAGGAGAAACTTTTTTTTTTTTTTTTGTAATTTTAACATCAAACTCACCTATAGTTAAGATACAAAGAGAAGGACATTATTAATATTAATATTCCCTTTATTTACTTCCTATAAAAAAGATAGATTGAAAAGGACATAAGTAACCCATTGAATCCCATCCGTAGCATGAGTCATTTTCCTCATTTTGGGATGAAGCAGCAGTTTGTTAGTATAAATACGATTCTTTCAGATAAATCATGTGGAGGACATCTTGAGCTGTCAACCTATATCTTTTATTTCCTATCTCTTTAGTCTTTTCTAGTTACAAGCGGACAAGGAAACATGTGATTATTCTCTTCCATTTCATGAGTTGAATAAACTATAAAGCATATCTCTGATCACATGATGAGATGAGACACCACAGAGCCAATAATGCTGACTTTTATTGTTCCATCCCATGGAACTTGTGAAACAAGTTGGACCTTGAGCAGCCCAACTTGAAGGCGAATTCACTTTGATCATAAAGCTTTAATGCATTTCAACAAAACAAAAAATAAAGCTTTAATGCATCAAAATTTGCGCGTTTGCACGACCACAACCATATTTTGGTTTGGGTAGTCTTTAGGACATCACAATTCACACATGGTATCTAGAACTCGGCATCCATCATAATATTTTATTTGTGTTCTCTCTAGTTAAGGAGTAAAAAACTGTTGATGAAAAATCAATTTGAACTAGCGATTTTCTATTTATCCTATTTTTAAATTCATTATTTTAGATTTGGTCAAAAATATTTTTTAGCCAAATAAAGGTTTAGAAACTCTCTCTCTCTCACACAGTTATTATTCATCCTCTCATTATTAATTTATATAGTATAGCGGTCATTTTATGTTGATTTATTACTTAATATATTTTATAATATTAAAAGTATATATTTATTTATTTTTAGTTTGAACATGCATGATTGAAACAATAATTTATAAATTAGGAATGTCTTCACACTCTTAGAGAGGGGTGAGAAGTCTTAACTGTGATTAAGCACCATATAAAATTGTCTCGGGTAATAATGGATACATGTGGTTAGCATAAAAAAAAATTATAATGTGTTCACCAAGATTTTTAAAACACGGAATAATAGTACTTAAATGTATAATTTTATTTTGGCTTAATTAGACTTTTGGTCCCTCAGGTTTAGTGTTTAGGCTATTTTGGTCTCCCTACTTTTTTTCTCAAATTTAGTCCCTTAATTTTTAATTGTGACAAATGTAGTCATCCGTTAACTTTTCATCCAATTACTAGTAGAGAAATCTGATGTGCTAGCCAATGTGTGACCTGAATTATTTAATTAATGTGGGCCCATATTTTAAAAAAAAACTTTAACAAACAAAGTTAAATTTTCCATTCAATTACTAGCAGAGAAATCTGATGTGGCAGCCAGTGTGTGACCTGGATTATTTAATTAATAATGTGGGTCCATATTTTATAATTATTGATAATATTAAAAAAAACTTTAACAAACAAAGTTAAATATTGTCACAAACTGAGAGAATTCCTTACTGAACTTTGTTTGTTAAAGTTTTTTAAGAAAATATTATCAATAATTATAAAATATGAGGCCACATTATTAATTAAACATTAGATTTCTCTGTTAGTAATTGGATGGAAAGTTAACGGATGACTACATTTGTCACAAATTAAAAATTAAGGGACTAAATTCGAGCAAAAAAAAAAAGCAGGAGGACCAAAATCGCCCAAGCACTAAACATAGGGGACCAAAAGTGTAATTAATTTTTTACACAATACTGGAATATTGTGGAATTGAATAATTAAATTGGACCTTCTGTAAACTTTCTTTATGAGTCAAAATGCAAATGAAACCCTATTCACATGGGAAACAATTATCATCCAATTTGAAGGAAAAAAATAAATCATTAATATAACCTTGTTTTTTTTCTGGTGAGTTAGTATAACCTTTTTTTTGGTCGAGTATAACCTTGTTTCGTCTGGTTTAATCTACCTCATAGTTTTTCTTTTGGGCCGAGAATCTACCTCATATTTGAAAAGACAAAAAAAAAAAGTCCCGCTTCAGTTTTTAACCCGTTTTACTCATGGGCCTTTTTTTGGTCAATTACTTATCGGGCTTTGAACATGGACTTAGCAGTCGCAGCAAAGCTCGTCTCAGAAAACAAATCGCTGGGCAGAACATTCCCAAGTCCCAACTTGATTTTAGACATGAGACCCTGCCCATTTATTTTGGGTGAAGAGTCCGTGCCCTGTTGCTTATATTGCTCGCTCTGGACTTTGTATTTTGTAGAGTTGACTTGTTATTTTTTTTAGTTTTGTTTTTCTCCTCTTGTTTTTTAATTAATATCTCTATTTTTATTTTTCTGTTCATTTAAGAAAAAAAATCATTCATATTTATTTGTCCTTTTATAAGTTCAAGATAATATTACTTACGCTTATAACATGTGCAATGTTGCAACATGATAATAAATTAAAATTGGAATGTTTTATTGAAAAATGTAACATTCAATATTTCGAATGTTTTGAATGCTATAACAGTTGTAATTTCTGTGTAAACACATGTTATAAAAACTGTATTAATTATATTAATTCGCAAATAATAATAAACATTCTACCGTTAAGAGATGATAAAATATCACAATATGACACTAACTAACATAAATTAAAACACTCCTGGACAAATTAATATAACTACAATACCCAGCTCTATAAAAAACATAATCATAATGTAACACAATATCCAAAAGTGGTAATGCATTCCTCTTGGTTGAAAAACTAGAAGAAAAAAGGATAATTAGTCCTTTAGCTTTTGCCTTCAACCACCCTCATTTTCACTAATTTCACAACCCTTCTCCCCCAACAGTTTTCTGTTTAGAAATCACTTGATTACGTGCTAACTATAATAACCAAATTATTGAGAACCAAATGATCATCCATCTACAAGTACAACGAGCTTTGGATGAACCATCTATTAGTCCTCTAAACTGTAGAAAACTCCCCCTTATGATATGTCTTTGTTTTTTTGTTAAGAGGGCTATAAGATTAATTGGTTACAGCACTTTTCACACCTGAATTTTCATGTTCATGGGTGATGTTGTTTTCCTGCTTTGCCGAGTCGGCCAAAAGGTAAGGTTACTAAAGTAATTGCATTATTACAAAGCCTTAAATTTTTTATACATATATATCTTATGAGGAGGGTTATAATTACAACCGGTGTAAATTACACCAAGTGTTACACCGTTGAATAATTTTTTAACGGATCATTGTATTAAATAATCCACCGTTGGATTGAAAGTTACTATCATATAGATCATACATATAAAATTTTACACTAATGTGAAATTATTTGATATGTCATTGAGATGTCTCAAGATTAACGTTATATATACATTTGAAATACATGAAAAATTTAACCATTTGATTATCAAGTTATTAGTGTCAAAATTTTACGAAATTTGGCACATATAATCACGATGATGAACAAACATAATTCAACGGTTGGATTGCTAAAAAACATATTCGATTTGTAGTTATTAGCGGTGTAACACTTGGTGTAACTTACACCGGTGTAATTATAACCCTCCTCATATCTTATATATTAAAATTAATAAAAGCCTTATATTAAATATAAAAATATTATTAGTTCTTAGTAAGTGGATAGTAGTTAAAAATATTTTTTAATAAATTTAATTTTCTCAATTTAACATATTTTTTTGTTAAAAATAGGCTCACAATTTTTTTAAAAAAATATAAACATAATCTAAGGTCTTTTATCTTTTAAAATAACCTAGAATTTATAATTTACTTTATATTAGTCCGGCCTTGCTGCTTTGGTTATGTGAGATATTTCAATTTCATAGGGTGGTTATGCTCTAGGCTTCTTGTCTTATTTGTAGGTAGTGGTGATTTAATTTTTATATTGATCTATTGTAATTTGAATTTGTATATTCTTTATACACCCTGTTATAAAATTTCTTTTGCTTAATAAAAATAAAAAAAGTGTTAAGATAGAATGTATGTAAAAAAAGTGATAAGATGAAATAGAGTATCATAATAAGTTTTAAAATATATTTTATAAAAAATACGAACATTAATTATATTTTTATTTGTGTCTTTTTTTTCTAAATAGAAACAAAGGGTTTTATCAGCAGTGGCGGAGCTTGACTAATTTTTTTACGGGGACCAAGATATTAATGTGATACACTCAAAATTTAAAGTAAAATAATCAAAATCATTAACATAAAAGCAAGTGTAAAATAGTATATAAAAAGCTTAAAGTTGAGGAAACAATTTGAGTATTAAATTGAAAGTATATATATACAATCTTGCAACTCAATGTTGCAATCGTCAATCAAACACACAAATAAGCACACAATTTCCATACCAAGATAAAAAAAGAGAACAATACTAGTATCAAGGATTCAAGAGCAAGATAAAAAAGTGGGGAAAAAAGAGAAATTTCTAGAGAAACATACCAGAATAATCTTGTAAATGGACTGTGAAAATAAAAGAAAAAATCATGTCTCCTAGAATGGAGGGCTTTCTTTCTCAGTACGAGAAAACAAAGGTGAAAATACGGTTATTCAAATTTCAATTTTACATGTAATTTAATTTTAATTGATAATTGAACATCTTTTTTTAAGTTTTAGGGTACAGTAATTTACTTTTTAATTGATAATTGTGTCTGGGCTTAATTAGAATTATAGATAATGAAAGATACAATATATATAATGATTTTAATTTTTAAAATTACTTATTATTATTATACACAATATATTGTAATATAATTTTTTTTGGGAGGGGACAAAAATAAAATTTATATATATATATATATATAATAATTAAAAAAAAATCCTTGGGAGGTCCTGGCTCCCCCCTACAACAATGCTCCGCCACTGCTTATTTACTATTAAATTATTTTAAAAGTGATGCTACTATGCTAGTATGCCAAAGATTTTCGTTAACAAATTTACATATTGGTTATTAGCTGTAAATATTTGTTAGTGCGAAACGCTGAAACGGTAGTTTTTCAAATTATAATCAATTTGGAGAGTGTAGTTTGATAATTGAGAATGAATTATCTATAATCGTGCTTGCTTAAATGTTTATTTGAGGGTCTCCACCTTCTTTGTTATTACTCCCTGTGTCTTATTTATAAGACAATTCAGACAAAAGCACATATATTAAAAACTTATTAATACGTTGATTTTCAATAAATTACTCTACAAGATTACAAGCTTACCCCTATTAAAATTAAACTTCACTATCATGGTAATGGTGTCACTTTAAAATCTTTAATGGTCAACAAGAATAAATATGAGAAAAAACAATAAATGCTTCTAGATTTGTATACTTTAATTTGTCTTATAAATAGGATCATAAAAAAGTTTCAAACATTGTGTTATAAATAGGACCGAGAATATTATTTAAGTAACTCATGTCTTACTCCTCCTCTTATTATTATTATTATTATTATTATTATTATTATTATTATTATTATTATTATTATTATTATTATTATTATTATTATTATTATTATTATTATTAACTCTTGTCTTTCATAACAGGAATTAATATTAGGCAAGTCATGTATATATTTTATATTTTATTATGAAAAATATAAATATGTTATGGATTTTAATGAATTTAATGAGTTTTTTGGTAGAGATACAGGAATTAAAGAACAAAGAAGAGGAGAAAACAAAAACAACAAAAATCATCTAAGGCTACCCCTTAAAAAAGAGTCCCCCCTAGCATCAGCAGAGATTAAATCTGCGAATTCATCTCCACTATCTAAAACAGTCACAACAGAAGCATTAGAAGTGGCTCCTCTTTTGGCGAATGCATCAACACATTGATTCCCCTCCCTATAGATATGGGCTATGTCTAAACATCAGTCATGATTCATCCATTGCTTAATGTTCTGAATGAGGCCCCCATACTGATGATATCTAGGAAGATTACCTTTAACTAGAGAAATAACTAATAATGAGTCGGACCAACATTGCACATTCCTGAAACCCTGCATTCCAGGCTAATTTTAATCCATATAAGATAGCCTGAAGCTCAACACTGATGATATCTGTGCTCACAAGAGAACCAAAAAAAGCCTTTGATCCAATTTCCATTGATGTCTCTAAGTAATCCACCATAGCCTGCAATATTAGCATTTTGGATATAACTGTCATCAAGGGCAATATACCCATCCATAGGAGGAATCCATTTGATCAAATCAGCAGAAGGAGTTGATTTTGTAAGAGCAAAAATTGAAGACAGAATTAAAGGTCTTTGCAAGGCTGTCTATTCTCCAGCCAATTTCATGAAGTAGGGTGGATAAGCCATTGAACACTCTTTGATTCCTTGCTAACCATATTTCCCAAACAGCAGCCAAGAAAGAAGAACCAAATTGTTTGCAAACCCATAACATCCAGTCATAGGGGTCAGGTATATATTGACATGAACATAGGGAACCTAGTATAGCCAAGCCACTCCCAAACTCTGAAAGCAGTGGGACAGGATCTGAGACGATGCATGACATCTTCATCATGTAATTGACAACATAAACAGACTGGGGAAGCTGTGATGTGTCTTCTAAATAGCAGATCTTTTGTAGGAAGTCTCTCTCTTGTTGCCAGCCAGATTAAAAAACTTCACAGATTCACTACACTGAAGTTTCCAAATCTAGGACCAGTGTTTGTCCAAGTTCTGATGTGATTGAGTTTTCCAGAGCCAGTTGTAGCCTTCTCTGGCTGAGTAAACACCATTGCTGGAGGCTCCCCAGGAAATTACATCACGTAATCCTGCTGCCAGGTTGGGTCTAATAGATGTAATTTGCTGAGTGGTCTGAGGAGGCAAGGAAGTCCAAAGTAACTGCAGATTCCAATCTTCACCATCCCAAATATCACAGACTTTCAGCTCTATGTCATGTATTTTGATAAAATCAATAGTTCTACATAAAGGTCCTGTAGGCAGCCAATGATCAAAGAACAAGTTTGAATTTCCATCTCCAAGTCTGGCAGCATAACCGGCTTCTAAATAAGTAGCACTTTTTTGCAGGGATCTCCAGATGAAGGATGCACCTGATGTTGGTTTAAAAACATGATGACCACCCCCATATTTTGCAGATAGAATTTGGACCCAAAGCTTGGATTCATCCTTCTGAAGGACACTCCAAGCAAGCTTCCCAAGTAAAGATATATTCTGCAACCTGGCTCTTCTTACTCCAAGCCCTCCAAGCCTTTTTGGGCTAGACACAATCTCCCATTTAACCAAATTGACTCCACCAGGGCTATTACCCTTCCAAAGAAAATCCTAGCAGCTCTATCGAGGGCATCACATATGCTTTCAGGGAACCAGTTAATTTGCATAGTGTAAGTGGGGATTGAGTTCAAAACAGAATTAACCAGTGTGAGTCTTCCAGCCTTGCTAAGTAATTTTCCCTTCCATGAAGCCAACCTAAGGTTGACTTTGTCCAGAATTTCCTGGAAATCAGCTTTGATGGGTCTACTCTTGAAGATTTTGAACCCCAATACCTCTCCAAGGAACCAGTGAGTCTAATTCCTGTAATTTGATATAACTTTCTGCTGTCTGTTCATTGGGGTAGCAGGAGAGCAAAAGGCTCTGGACTTCTCAATGTTGACCTTGAATCCAGAAAAAGAGCAAAACTGCTGACAATTTGTGACATATCCTTACCTGTGATGACTTAGCTTTTGAAAACAACAAAACATCATCAGCAAAAAACAGGTGAGAAATACTAGGACCTTGAGGAGAGATTTTTAGAGGAACTAAGGAGTTATTCCTAGTAGCATCAGAAATCATTCCCCCAAGCTTTTCCATGCATAGAACAAACAAGGGGGGAGAGGGTCACTCTGTCTCAAACCCCTTTTAGGAGTAAAAGGAGCACACTTCTTCCAAAGAAGAGTAATAGAGGTAGCAGAAAATACCACTCATAATTAGAGAAATAATAGATTTAGAAAAATCAATGAATTTAATGAGTTTAATAATATATAAGATCTCATATTTATTAAATAATGTGATAAAACACTATTGGGTTATTTATTAAATGATGTGATAAAACACTATTGGGTGAATAGTTCAAGGCCAAGAATACGATAAAATTAAAATTCATGGTTCAACAACCAGAAATTAACTACAATACTACATTATTATATATTATAAATAAAAAGGACAAATAATATGAGGCGTCGAATAGATGGAGCATGCAAAATTTCTATAATATAATATATACGAAAAGGATATAACAAACAGTTTCCTTTGAAGTTTGATGTGTGAAACAAATGCTTAATGGGTGAGGAGTGAGAAAGCAACAAATCAACTAACTACTCAACGGCTTGGTTGAACACTGCTTCAAATTATTTTGTATATTTTATTGTTAAATATATGCATGTCTCCAACTCTATGTATCATTCGAATGTCATGTTAGACATCAGATTCAATTAATATAGAATGTGTTAATAAATATTAATTACTATTTGGTGTTAATTATTATTAATGAAAACTAATAAAACAAAAATTTAATGTGCGAATGATTGTCACAGGGGTAAGATGAGATTTCAAATTAAATAGAATTTAGTGTTAAGAGTTGATGAATTTGTAAGATTAGTTATCAGAATTTATAATAGCTAAATTGGATCAAGTCTGATGATTAAAAATCAAAACGAAAATTCCCCTATGGTATGATATGTACTCCCCTATAGCCAAATTAAATTAGTATACACACATCTCAAAACCACTTTCCAAACCATATGTTTTGTTATTAATTGACCAGTACACACATACACAAAATAAAAGGGAATGATTGCCGTTGTTTGGCCAAATTAATAATATTGATCGAGTCTAATGAACTAATGATTCATATATATATATACACATCTCAATATAATATTACCATTCATTTGACATAACTTTCATCTCTTTTTATTTTATCTATTGGAGAGTTTCACATTAACTACATTTAAAACTTAATAAGAGCATATAAAATTTAGGACAATTCTCACGTTACAAACTAACTTTTGGAATTAAGTGGGCGCTTAGGTCAAAATCTAAGATAATATAAGAGTTCAATTCTAAATTTGGGCCCACCCAGATGTTTAAATCCTACCAACCTCATGTTTCAAATGTTGGAGAGTCTCTCATTACTAAATATAAGGCCTAATAAGAGTATATAAGACTTGGGATAATCATCACCCAAAACTAGTTTTGTGTTGAGTTAGACCCAGATCCAAAAAATCTAATAATATCACATCACTTATATATAGTTGTCAATTTGAGCTATCCAACTCAGCTTGATGTGTGCCGTAGACAAGGCTAAAAAACCTTAAAGTTATTCGAAGCTTTTAAAATAAACGTCTGAACTTTACATTTTTATGCAGATTTTACGGCCTTTTGTTAGTTTTGTGGACTTTTGTCAATAACAACATTATTGGGTTAGGTTAAAAATCCAAAAATTATTCAGACTTTTAAAATAAATATTCAAAAACTTTTTAATTTTTCAACTTAAATAGGTTGATCCATTTTGCTAGCTCAACTTTATATATTTCTCTATTAGTATCTCTCTAGGTGCGTGTGTACACGTGAAGGGCACCATCATTTTCCTAATATTATTAAGGGCCTTCATTATTCCTATTCCTATATATATGCGTGGGTTTTTATTCTTTAATCTTTACACAAGGTGGTAAATGGCTTAAAAAACTGCTAAAAAAGGCTTAAAAAACAACGAGCATCATGCATTTCCATGGTTTGGTTTGCAGAAGCAGAACATGACTTTATTTAAAATAAATAACAAGAAGTAAAAGATGATGTAGGAAAGGATTACATACCTCTCTGCGATGCCTTAGAATCAAACATAATAAATTCAGCCAAAATATATCAACAACATATATAATACAACATATATAAATTAAGTTTGATAAAAAAAAAACTAAAGCGTGCCCAACTGATGGATTCCAGACTTTTGTGTCCAGGACTAGATAAGATGAATAAATTTCAAGATTAACTGGGTCAGAATTTTGTCAACGACTTATGCCCGTTTGGTATAGATTTTCGGACATTGAAACGGGGTTTGGGCTACTGAAACGTGGTTACAAAATTTATCAATGTTGTTTGGGTAAATTGGTCTCAAACAGTAAACCAATTTTGAGAGGATCTGAACGTGGTTCATCATAATTGGTTTTCAATCTACTTTTGCGAACCACGTAGCCAATTTACCTTTCTAACCCTATCATTTATAGCTAACAGTAACAAAGGAGAGAGATTTTACCTTCCTAAAATAAATAGTAAATCCATTTTAGTAACTTTATATCCAAAAGTGATTTTACTTTATCTCATCCAAACAAAATTAATTGTTTCAACCTACTTTAGAATTAGGTAGCCAAACAAAAAATCAATTCTACCAAAATCAATTTTATATACAATTTGGTTTACAGTTGAGTAGAATTGATTCTAGAAATGAATGGTTGAGATAGATGATGCGCGCTTTACGAAGCACGTTGGAGACGGAAGTGATTTAAAATCAATTCTGCATAATTGATTCTGGATGCTCCAGAATTTAAACCAAACGGCCTGGCCGTCGCTAGGTTAAAAAAGATATTTGTGACGACTTCCTTTATATTTGTGACGACTCGTGTGTCGCTAATTGAATATTGAATATTCTAGCAACGGCTGGGCCATCGCTAATTTGAAAATTTATACGCGGGTTTAATTTAAAAATTAACTAATAGTGACTACCATGGTTTGACAATAGCGTCCGTCTGGCTATCACTATTTAAAAATAAAATTAGCGACGGCTAGGTCGTTGCTAAAGCCGACGCTAATTCTGAAACATATAGAGACCTAATTCCATTTTCTTCTTTCTCTTTTCTTCTTCCCTTTCTTCTCTCCTCCGACCACTGCAGCCTCCACCGTCACAAGCTCTCCATCATTGTCCCTCAAGCTCTCTTTCTCCTTCAACCTCTCCCTAAACTCTTCAATCTCACCGATTGGTTTTTGCGAGACAACCACCGTGGGAGGACATTACCGACAATCAAGCTCTGTCATGGGCATCCAATTGGTATTGTATTCACCCCTATGTGTGATAAAACTGATGCAATTTGCATTTCTCCGTGCATTGTATGAATTGTTTGTTTGTTGAGAGCTGAGCTCAATAGGTGAGACCCTATGAAGGGTGTTGGTTGTGTACTGATAATATAGAATTGTGCATGTGTTTGTATTGTATGAATTGTTTGTTGTTTGTTAGTGCAGAGCTAAGCTTAATAGGTGAGACCCTATGAAGGGTGCTAGTTGTGTGCTAGAAATATAGAATTGTGCATATGCTTGTGTTGTGATATGTGAAAATGTTATGCTGAAATCATATAATTGTTGAATTGAAGACAAATGGATCGTATATATGGATGTATAATAGGATTGATTCTTCTAGGAGATTGAGTCATGAGTATATCGATGGGGTTTCGAAATTTGTTAACAATTGCTATAGAACAACCTTCGTTTATGTCTGAAGGAGGGATTAGGTGTCCATGTGTGAATTCTAATTGTGAGAAGATTATGAGTCCACCATTAGTCAGAGCTCATTTGTTGAAGTGTGGATTTAAACCAAACTATTGGGTATGGACTGACACAGAGAAGAAAAGTCTAATAATTTTGAGTTGGGGGGATGATGATAATAATAGTGTTGAATATATGAGTTATGAACCTCAGTTTGTCTCACTGACGCAGATGGTGTATGACGCATTTAGGCGTATACATGATGAAACACATGATAATGATCATGAGATACCTAACCCAGATGCCCAATAGTTTTTATGATATGTTATTATCTGTAAATCAGTCAATCTATGATGGAGCAACTGAATTTATGTTATCAGTAGCTGTGAGGCTATTAATAGCTAAAACTAACTGGCATGTTACTGAAAAATGTTTGGATTATTTTATGCAAATGCTAGTTAACGTAGCTCCAAAACCTAACAACATCCCAAAAAATTATTATCAAGCGACGAAATTTGCGTCTAAGTTAGGTTTGAAGGCTGAAAAAATTGATTGTTGTAGGGATGGGTGCATGCTGTATTACAAGGATGCATGATAACCATTTAAACCGAATGCAAGTTTTGTAATGCTCCGAGGTTTGTTCCTCGGAAGTTTGGGAAGGGAAGATACAAAGATGTTCCGGTGAAGAGGATGTTCTATTTTCCAATTATTCCAAGGTTGGCAGCGATTGTATGCGTCATTAGAGTCTGCTGCACAAATGCGATGGAATCATGAGAACTAGAATGATTATGGTTTATTGTGTCATTCATCGGACGTGAATCATGGAAACACTTTGATAATGTGTATCCTTATTTGCAAATGAGCAAGCAAAATGGAGTGATCAACAATGAAGTTAAATCATTAGCTTAGGGACCTAACTCTAAAGCAAAATCATATATGGACCACATACTTTGTTAATAGGTACAAATTTCAAACAAAGGAATGGTGTGGGGGTAAAAGACCACAAATTGTGGGGGTGCGTGTAAAAGGACTTACCAATGGCGGTGAAGATGACTTTTACGGCATCATCCGTTATATCTATGAATTAGAGTATCTTGGTTGAGTTACATGATTCCTCTTTTCTATTGTGAATGGTTTGATCCAACCAGAAATAGTGGCATGAGAGTTCAACCACAATACAACGTCGTAGAAGTAAAGAATAGTATAGGTATAATCAGTATGATCCATTCATTCTTGCACAAAAGCAAGTATGATCCATTCATTCTTGCACAAAAAGCAAGACAAGTGTATTATGTCACTTATCCAGAATTATGTAAAGACTTACGAAGTTGGATTGTGGCAATCACAACAAAACCAAAGGATCATGTTGAAGTTGATGGGGTTGAGGATGAAGTGCCTTATCAGGCTGATGGCAGTTCACACTGTTTACCAGTTGTAGACATTAAACAAATGTCAGGCTTAGCTGAGAATCGATATGAACCAATACTTCAGCCTATCCCTGAATCAATGGTTGATGATGAATTTGAGAATGAAGACACCCTATCAAATGAGGATGAAGAAAAAGGGTTGGATGACAAAGAAGATGAAGAGGATGATGAAGATCAAGAAGATGAAAATGATGTATAATTATATTAATACTAACGTGTACTACTTTTTGGAGCTTTAATATATATATAGAATCCAAACTCCCGATAATCTAATTTATGTTCACCACATTTTTTATATCATTTTAATTCAAAAAAAATAAAAAAAAATAAAAATTCAAATTATTAGTGACGGCCAGGCCGTCACAAAAATATCTGACACTATACCAAAATAGGTTTTGCAACGGTTAGGTCGTCGCTAAGTATTCCGACGGCCACAGTCGTTACTACATAGTTTCGGCTTGCGACGACCAACGACAACGCTATGTTGTGGCGACCGTCGATCTAGCGTCGACTTTTTGTGTCAGCGAGGCCGTCACAACTCAGCGTCGGTCGTAAATTATCGTCGCTACTGCATTAATGACGAGCATTGTAGCGATGGGTCGGTTGGCCGACGCTTGGTCGTCGCTAATTATTACCTCTGTAAGGTCGTCATTAAAAGACGATTTTCTTATAGTGATTTAACACAACTGCATACTCGGAACTCAAACTCAAAATTACTAATTAAGCTGAAATAATCCCTAAATTACCAGTTGTCCCACATGCTTGGTAGTTAACCCTCGTACACACATATACATGTCATCAAAACATGTTTCATTTCATAATCTCCAAAGGAGCATGTATGATGGTCAATATATCATTACTCAAAACACGCGAAGTGAAGAGACACACTAATCTAGTAATTGTCTAGAAGTACAATATATTAATGTGAATGAGAATAAAATTGAAATTAATAACAATACATTGGGATTTAGTGTTAGAATATAATAATCAATATTATAAATAATTGTGTTAAGAGAACTACATCTGAGAAGAATTAAGAATATTAAAATAAACATGTAATTTCGTAATATAATTTTTTAAAAGAACCATTTTAAAAGTTACATTTTTATTAATTAAAAATTTACACAATATTGCAATATTTTTAAACACAATTTGAATTATAAAATTTTTTTTAATAAAATACAAGCAAACACATCAACGTTAGTTACCTAGCTAGCTAGTTAGAGGCATCCCCTATTAGATTCTCATTAGAGAGAGTTATCAAAATAATATATGTAAAGTTTAGAAAATTCTCACCCTATAGTAGTCCAAAATCTAAGAATATGTATCGCAACATTGTTTTTTTTTTTTGGCAAATCCTTAATAAAAAAATTAACTCGGAGAAGCATAGCTTAGTGTTTAATTTGAGTTATAATTAAATAAAATTAATTTTAAAATTAATGATTAAAAATAACTTATTTACATATTTATATACATATTTAATAAAAGTGATTTCATTTCAAAAGTTTAAAGATCAATTATTTATTATTCCACGATGTCTCTAAATTAGAGAATTATTATATCAATTGTTTAAACCCCTTATAAATCAAAAATTAATCCCGTTAAAACTATTTTTTGTTGTAGTGAAACAAATTATAATCTCTATATAATATATGATAAATATTTGCTGATTATATACCCGCTATTCTAAATCAGAAGTGGTTTTTCTAGTCAAGAGAAATTGATTATTCCTTTTCGGTTTTATTTATAAGAAAACGTTTAAAATTTTTTATGGTCTTATTAATAAAATAAAGTACATAAATTTAGAAGTAATTATTATTTTTTCTCATATTTGTCCCTCTTGACCATTAAAGTTTTAAAATGACACAATTACTATGATAGTGTAGTTTAATTTTAAATAGGGATAAACTATAATTTTATAAAATAATTTCTTAAAAACCAATATATTAATTATTTTTGTCTTATAAATACGAAGAGAAGGAGAAGATCTCTACTCTCTGAAATCCATGGTTTTGAAACCGAACCAGTCATTGAACCGGTCAAGGCACTGGTTCAAGGTTCAATGGTCGAACCGTGGTCGAACCGGTGTTAATTTAATAATACTTTTTAAAAAAATTCTATAATTTACTAAACATATACAACAAAAATAATCATAATTCCATAATGGGAATTTAGTTCTATATGTACATACTGAAATATTCATGATTTAATATTCATATTAATTAACTACTAACAATCTCTAATATTCCTGTGCAAAAGATTGGGTTCTCTTTGTTTGATTAATTTGGTACATGATCAATGCCTTTTGAAATGTGTATATATAGAGACAGATATATGCATTTCAAGAACATGAACACACTAATCACAATCACAAAGGAAGTATCAATAAGAGTTTCAAAATATCACTAATCACACACTAAACACACTAATTACCCAAACAAGGCCTCTGAATATGACCACAATAGCCAAGGTTCCAAAATATCAATGCTTAAGAATTCCCTATCCAAAGTTCTATCCATATACTACCCTTTTGCTGGTAGGTTCAAAGATCAAGTTTCAATTGATTGCAATGACCAAGGTGTCTCATTTACAAAGATCAAAACCAACCTCTCAAAGATTCTCCACAACCCACTGAAATAGAGCCGAATCCTCTGTTCCAGATGAAGTACAATGGAGGGTCATGGATTCAAGTGCAAGCATATATTAGCCAATAAAATCAATTGTACGTCTTCCATTACCTGGGAAGGAGGTGCAGACATGGTGGCGAATGGCGAGCTCACGGCGGCCTGGGAGGCGGAAAATCGACGGAACGAGCAAGCGGAAAATCAATCGGAACGAGCGGCGGCGGCGGCGAGGCAAGCATAGCGGCGGCGGCCGGAACGAGCGCAGCTAGGGTTCCTTGCTTTTGGAGTTTTGGGTTCTGAACTTGATGATTTAGAAGTGAGAAAGAACTGAGAAGGAAAGGGCTCGAGCTCGATAACTTTCATTTTTTGTCTCAATTTTTTTAATTAAACGACGTCGTTTCTTTGTGTTTACAGTGAACCAGTCTAAACCGGTGAACCACCGGTTTTACCCGGTTTTGCACCGGTTTTGGCCGGTTCTGTACCGGTTTTTTGCTGGACGGTTCTAGGGTTTATTGAACCGGACCTATGGCCGGTTCACCGGTTTTCTGGTCTGACCGGCCGGTCCGGTCCGATTTTTAAAACCATGCTGAAATCTATACGCTCAGACGCCTAATTTCAAAACCCCACGTGACAGTTAATTATTGCTGCTAACATAACCTAGCTATGAATGAGCATGACCTGGACAAAATGCGCAGAATATATAAATCATCAAGTTCAAGCCAACGGGGGTATTATTGATGGATGATGTTTCCATTAATTAATTATACTTATACATAGCATGCATGGAAAATGTAGGAATGACAGTAACTTAAGGGCCAAGGTAGATTAGGTTTGGGAAAGGGAGGTTTATTTGTATTTGGAAGTCAATGTAGAAATCTAAGCCAACGGCTTCTTTTAAGTTTTAACGTCCCCTGTTACTCCTTTTCCCCTGAACATTATTATGTCAAAATATATTATGTCAAAATATTTTCATGGTTTAATTTGAAATGTATTTTTTTTCACCAGGATCATCCTATTCGTAGCTTTTATTCACAATTAATACTCATCATCCTCTTCGATCGAAGAATGTTTTAAGATCTTCACCCCTCCTAAAAAAATGTGTTTAGTGGGGATCGAACCGCAAGGCTCTTCCCCACAAATTAACTCAATCTGCATTGTCAACACTGAGCCACAACTCTTTGGTAAATGTGTTTACGTACTAACGTATTACTGAAGTCAGCTGCAAAATGAGAATTATATATATTCAATTCTACAATTTCATAGATTTAAATTGTTTATATCGTCTTAATTATACTTTTATTTTATATTCATTTTTTTTATCACATTACTTAATTATCACTTTTTCTATTATTTTTTATCTTTTTATTATTTCTCTCATTAGTAGTTTATTACACCTCCTAAACCTAAAATGAGTTATGTAAAACATTTTCGTATCTATTTTAGGGCCGTTCGGGGTGATTGCGAGTTTTCAGTTTTTTGTTTTTAAAGATTTTCAATCAAGTTTTTATAACTCAAAGCCAAAAACTGAAAATTTGATTTTGTGGTTTTCAAACAGATATTTGAAAACTACAAAAAGTGATTTTTAATTTTTGGTTTTAAGTTGTAAAATCTTAATTCGAAACTTTTAAAAACAAAAAATTCAAAACTGACGGCCACCCCAGTACAACCCCTTAATTATCATCGAGGGATAATATTTGCACTGATGGCTGAAGGTCAGTTGCTTATGGGCGAAGGCAGAATTGGCTTCGAAAATGGGAGGTTTATTTGGGTTTCGATCAGGTCAATGCAGAAACTAGTTTCAACGGTTACTTAACGTCTATGTTATTACCTTCTTTTTTGTTTTTCCTCTTGTATATTCTATTTTATTATATCAGACTCTCAGAGGGTATAATGCTTGAATTGACCCTGTCAACTTTATTTGCTTTTACATTAATTAAATACGCAACTTGTATGATTGCGCATCCATGTTCATAGTAGTTTTTTTGTTTCTAATATTAATAAAAAATACACACTTTCATTTTTAGCAGCATAGTCATCATATATAAATGTTGGGCTAAATTCCCCCTCGTAGAATCCAGTTGCCAAAAACATGATGATTTAATGCAGCATGCCATTTGATAATGTAGGATGGCTCCCACTTCTGATGACACAAAATAACACAACGTGCTAGTCTCGCTTGTCTCCGTCAAAAACACTTCACACTTCACAGACACAATATACACAGCTGTAATGCTGTATGTTTACATCTTACCGGTTACAGTTGATAAAGACCATGACATTTCTTTCCATAACAACCATGATTTTTTTTTTCACATTCACATTTTTCACATTTTATTTTATGCATTAGTTTGTTTATCTATCATTATTTTTCATCATATTAACTATCATATTTTGTATTTTTTATATTTTTCATTTTTTTTTACTTCTCTTTTCACCACACATCGATCTCATGTTTAAAAATTAAACATGAAAATATGTGTTTGATTTACCTAAAATCACGTTGGCATGAATCTTGTTGGGTACTAGAGGGGAAGAAAAATCTTCACCTGGGAAAGCACACCGACAAGAGAAATAAAAAAGAAAATGAATTAACTCATAAATTAACGTGCATGGTTCGACACCTTTTGTCTACATCCGCAACACACACAAAATTTTATTACTCCACTTGCAATTTTTAAAAGAAGAAAATTGCAAACCCTTTTACCACAATTTTTGCACAGAAAATTCAAATCGTCTCTTGACACACAACTACTCACCCCCCAGTACACCCAAAGACTAGTATTGTTATGGTGAGTATACCCAAACTATGACACCTTATTTATAGTAGTTTCATACCTCTTCCCTTCTTCCACTACAAGAAATTTGCTTTTCAGCGACGACTACGACACCGTCGCTATTAGCGTCGGACAGGCCAACGCAAACGGTCGTCGCTAAAGACATCACCGTTGAAAATAAACCACTTTTACTTAGTAACGTTAGCGACGGCTCTGGCCGACACTAAAGGTATATAATTTTTATTATTTTTTCAATATATATATATTATAATATTTTGTGCTATATATTCCAGAAACAATTTGGTGTAACAGTATGCTCCTTCTTTGTATCGGGAGGTTGTGGGTTCAATGCTCACAATGATAAATCTGGGAAGGGAGGATTATTTTTGAAAAAATATGTAGCGACGGCCACGACACCGTCGCTAGGCTGTAGCTAATGATGCAATAGCGACGGTTTTTGCCCTTGATCGTCGCATCGTCGCTAAAAGTCATTTTTTTTGTAGTGTTCAAACTACCCGATGTGGCACTTTGTAGGACACCCACACACTTTAAGCACAAGAAATCTAAGTTTTTAACGTGAATTTGAGGTAAACAATATTGGAGAGAATTGACATGAGGTCAAATAAAAGTATACTAACATGTTTGGTTTATCGTTGAAACATGGTAAACTCACGTTTTCAACACTAGAAATAGTTGCGTTGAGAAATCCAGATATAGTTTAACTAGTTTCAACACCAAACCAAACACATTACATACAAGTTATAATTTTTAGGGTTGAGTTAATTAAGACCAGTCCAAAATCTAAGAAGTCAAACACACCAAAAGTTTCATTTCCCTTGACAAAAATGGAAAAGAAATGAAATACAACTTTTGTTTTGATTTAAAAAAGATAAAGAAAGAAAATAAAAAAATGGATGGTGTCTCATTTTAATCTCTCGATGAGTGAGGGGAGATGAAAAAAATAGAGATGAAATGTAATTGCAAAAGTATTCTTATTAAATATAAATCATCTTTTTCCTCAAATATTGGATAGTAGGCTTGAGCACCGATCATGTTTGGTCGGATTCATCTGACCAAAACCAATTGCACTATCTTATGGCCCAATCACGACTGCACATGGAACGGATACGTCGGGTCTCGGGTTATGCGGGGCGGGTTGTGTGGGTGGGTTTATTCGGTTTGTTACATACTTTAATTTCTTTGAAACTAGATTAGTTTTTGTACGCAGATTTGCAATTTTCCCAGTAAACATTTTATTGTGAACAAATGAATGAAAAAAATAGCATAGACAGATTCATATTTTTGTTACAGATCTCTACTTTTGTCATAGATCTACAATTTTTTCTTGATATTTGACAAAAAGAAAGAAAGAAAGAACAATGCAAGAAATGACAGACAAATGGGTAATAGTATAGAGGGATGTTATATGGTAGCAAGAACAATGAAAGATAGTGAGATGAAGGACGTGCGACCGTGCTTAATTAGCAATGATGACGCACATGCATGTGCCTTGCAACGACAACGCTGAACTCACGGCTGGGGGTGACATCCTTGCAACAATGGCGGGGCGTTGTGGCTACGGGGTGGTGGGAACGCTGGACGCGGACTCCGGAACGATGGGGACGTAGCGATGGAGACCGGAGGGGAGGGAGGAAGGTATAAGAGGGGAGGGAGGAAGGTATAGTTATGGCAGATGGAAAAAGTTTAGGAGTGGGAGGCTATTATTGGTTTGTTGCGGCTACAAATGAGAAGAGGTGGAGAAAATATGGTATTATTGCTAGGATTAGTGAAACTCTCCTCTCTCTTCATGTTAGTAATTAGGCCTAGCCCCAACTTTTGTTTTAACTTTTATATATATATATATATATCTATATATATATATCTCTCGATATCTCGGGCTGTCCATTCGCAATTTTTTTTTTCACTCCCTCCGTCGCCCGACCCGCTAACCATTTTATCCGCTTTTTCTACCTGGATACCCTATTCCCTCTCACTTTCATCGTTCTCGCGCGATTTATCGGGTGCGGGATAGGATGATTTTTGCCCACCCCTATGGACAGAGACATTTATGTTAATTAAAAATAGTATCTCTTTTCTTACTTTTTAAGTTTCTACTCCATCCAATAAGAGTATTTTTTTCTTTATTTCCCCTCAATGAAAAGCCTATAATGAATTTGTTTTCACTTCTCATTGCTCTCTCCATCTTCTTATTTTTCCTTCAAATTAAATATACAGCGAAAGCAAAATCTATTAGATAAATTAAACATTCAATTACATATTGGATTAATACAATCGATTATAAATATAATAAATAAATCCCTATTTTGTCAGGTGATTTTGTGCTAATTTCTAAATCATTTTGAAAACACTACAAGAAAACTATTTTTTAGCATCGACTAAAAATGGATGTTAAATTAGAAAAACGGACGCTAACAGGTTCTTTAGCGTCGGCCTTGCCGATGCTAATAATTTTTTTAATTAAAAATTTTCTTCCCAAACTTATTAATTTTGAGAATTAAACCCATATCCTGCATGAAGAAAGAAAAATATATAACTGTTGCGCTAATTGTGTTTTCTTGTAATATAGTGCGAAATATTATATATATGAATTGTTCGGTTAAAAGCAGGCGACGCTGAATATCATCCCCTTGAAATTTTGAAATTAAAATATTCGTGACTATAATCCTTAACTTATATTTTTCCTAATCCATTTTTTTAATCCAAATACATTATTTATTATTATTATTATTATTATTATTATTATCATTTTAATTATATTACAAAGTAATGATCAAATTTAAAATATTTAATAAAAATAAATGATTAATATCTCAATATTAAAACTATATAAAAAAATATGATATATTATTTTTATAAATATAATAATTTGACTGATATATTTAAAAGTTCTTGCATTATAAAGTATAAACATTCATTATCACGTAATTTGAATTTATTAAATTTATATTTTATAAATAATAAAAAATAATATTCTATCTCTTGTAATGGGTGAAAAATATATTTTATATAATTAATATTTTTGAATATATATTAAAATAAATATATTATTTTCAATAATAATTTGGGATATGATAAGGACCGTTCTAATTAAAGGCATGAGTTAAAACATCAATAAATAGAAGATTTTTTAAAATGATCAAATTTATTGTCTTTATAATATTAAATACTTCATGTTTCAATAAACATTTTAAATTTTAGTTCCTTAATCAGTATCTTTCATTAGTTAGCATTTCTCTCTATCTATCACAATTATGTTTAGCATGAGAAATATGAAGTAGAATTAATATTGTTTGTACGATAAATAATTTTTTCGTCAGAATAAAATATCTGACTTTTGATTTTCTCCTTTGATTTTTTTACTTCATCCTTATAAAATATTTAATGACTTGTTTAGTATATATATATATATATATATATATATATATATATTGTTAATTCTATTGTTAATTATATGAATGTCCAACGTTTATTATAGTCATAAATCTTTCAAAAGTACCATGACACATTATGTAACAGTGTTAGTCTTTTTAAACTCATTGAAATGGTCAAATTACATGCCCAACTTGAAGTAAAATTTTTACACATTTCCTTCTTTCTATATAACAAAAAGGTCTCTGAATGAATTTAAAGAGGTTAATACTCTTGTATATAATATGTCATAGTACTGCATATATGATTGTTGACTGTGATAAACGTTTGACACATTACAATTAATAGTAGAATCAATAATAACATGGACTAAAAAATAACCTAAATATTTTAAAAGGATGAGATAAAAAGAAAAAAAATTATGGTATATGAAAATCATAATTAGATATTTTTTACAAATGAAAAAAAATAGGCTTAAATATGTTTTTAGTCCCTGTAAATATAGGTTTTTTTTTAGTCCCTGTAAAATTATTTTTTGGTTTTTCATCCCTACAAAATTTTCTGTTAGCCTTTTTGGTCCCTGCCGTTAATTTTGGGCTGATGTGGCTAACAGAGTGCCACATCAGCATTGCCACGTGTGTTGTTTCTGCCCCGCTTAAATTTGTATTTAGTCCCTATAAATATTGATATTTTGTTTTTAAAATCCCTATTATTTTTTTATTTGTCCATCTCTATAAATTTTTTTATATTTTCACTTCTATCCCATCCCCATCCAACATCAGTGTCCTTTTGGTTATACTGCATTGTTACACTTGAAATTTTTGAACTCCTCCTGGGTTCAATAAAATAAATTCTTTATGTATTCAATTATTTGTAATTTCAATGCACTTGGATTCACTATATAAAAGGGAAACCTGTAACGACTTTTTTTCTATACTAATTCTTTTTTTGTCTATTGACTAACAAACTTTTCATTTGATTTATGTCTATTAACCTGTAACTTAATGAGATTTGTGTTAACTAACAAAAAGGCTTGTAATTGTAAATCAAATGAAAATTTTGTCAGTCAATAAATAGAAAAAAAATTAGAGAAAAAAATGTCGTTACAGGTTTTCCCTATATACATTGATCCAAGAATTTATTTTTTAAACTTTCAAAATTCCAAGTATAACAATACAGTTGAAGCAAAAGGACATTGTGATGTTGGATGGGGATAAAATTGAGGTAAAAAACCAAAAAAAAATTATAGGAAATAAAATCAAAATGATTATATTTAAAGACTAAAAACAAATTTAAGTTGAGAAAAAATAACACACGTGGCATGCTGATGTGGTACTCTGTTTGCCATATCAGCTAAAAGTTAACGTCATGGACTAACAAGGCTAACGGGAAATTTTATAGGGATGAAAAACCAATTTTTTTTAGAGAGACTAAAAACAAAATGATTTATATTTACATGGACTAAAAACATATTTAAGCAAAAAAAATATTTTACCTTTACTTCTATTAGAATTGGTATCTAATTTTTTATGTACTTTTTAAATTAATTAATTTTTTTCATCATTATTCTCATATATTTTAAATTTTAAAGTGAATGAAAGTGTATAATTACAAATAATTAATATTTTTTTGAATTTCTAAATTAATAGATAAAAAACTTCTTTAAATAAGGAAGAAAGTATTAGTATTTTTTTTCAAAAAAATAAAGAAATACGGTACCGTACGTTACCAGCCAAATCAGCAAAAGCTGGATTGTGATACGATCGGAGAGTGGCACATGGTTTGACATGAATCAAATTATTTGATGGGAGTGGATGCCAGGTTGGAAAGTGGCACGAACTACGAAATTAATGCTGTGAAGTGTGAAGTGAAAGGGGAAACAGTTCCTGTTCCTGAGACTGCGAAGTTGTATCATTTGTTTGTTGGAGGGATTGAAAGTAAGTACGAGCTATGAAAACACCTATTCCAAATTATTATTATTATTATTAAAATAAGAAAAAGGTGAGCGATGGAAAAGCTTATCAGTAAACTAGCAAATCGGTCCCTAACTCTACGAGGATCATGCAGTTTCATCCTTGACTTTGCTAAAATAGCACTTTAGTCCATACCTTATTAAAAACACATGCAATTTAGTTCTTCACTTTTTTAAAAAGTATGCACTTTAGGGACTAAATTACATGTTTTTTGACAAGTACGGACTAAAGTGTTATTTTAGCAAAGTCAGGGACGAAACTGCATGGTTCCCGCAAAGTCAGGGACCGATTTGCTAGTTTACTCAAAGCTTATATTGATTTAATATATGTATATATTTTTATTTAAATAACCTAAAAATTATTTGACTTTTTTCTCACATTTTTTCATTAAACTATCAATTTTGTCCCTGAAAGATTGAAGGACCTTTATTTTAGTCTTTGAAAGAAGTAAACTGTCAATTTAGTCCCTAAATATACTTTTCGTCTTTCAATTTAGTCCCTCTGTTACAATCAACCTGATAACCTTAACGGAGACGCTGACGTAACACTTAAGTGTCACGTGTATATAGTGACGTGTCAATAAAATTATTCATTCTAGTCTCTCATTAATAAAATAGTTCATTTTAGTCCCTTATGATTAAATTAGTTCATTTTATTCTGTAACATCATAATAGAATGAAAAAGTAGTATTAATATTATCTTTATTATTATTAGTTAGAAATCATATATTTAATTAAAAAATGGATGGGTGGGTTGAAGTAGGCCCAACCCAATTAGATATTTAAAATAATAGAAGGGTTATCTATTTCACCCTATCTTTTCTTCAAACGTCAGATAACCAAACCTTAGGGAAGGGAGAAACGACTCCACAAGGAGAAGGTGCCACAGAGTAGATCATCAAGGGAGTTCTGCAATTCGTTTTCGATCGTCATCTCTAAGGTACGAGGGGAAGGGGTGCTACTATATGTGTATGCTAGAGTGCTTGGGTAGCGAGGGCGACCATAAGTTCCTCTAGGATCCCTAAATTTTGAAATATGAACGATGAATCGTATGTATTATGTTTGAAATTCGTGTGTATAATGCTTATTGTCGTGTTCTTGCTGAACTTGAGAGTGGAGAGCGAGATTGTCGAAAAGGGGTTAAATTAGGATTTTGGGGTGAGAGTTCATAATTGATCGATTGTTATTTTTATAGTAATATGTTGAAATAATTGATGAATTCCTTGATTTTAATCGGTAAAAACGAGTCTAAACAAGTTAGGAACTTAATATTGGAGTAGGGATTGAGGAATAGGGTTAAAAAGGGGTAAAATCACAGGTGCAGTCGTTCTCGGGTTTGTTGGTAATCGATTACACCAGTCTGTAATCGATTACCAGGTGTTTTCTAGGCAAAAAACACGAAACTGAGCCCCTGGTAATCGATTACAGGGATGTTGTAATCGATTACCAGGCTACCAGTCCTTTGGTAATCGATTACAGACTCCCTGGTAATCGATTACAGACTCCCTGTAAATGATTACCAGGCGTCCAGGCCCAATAATTGGGTATTTGCTTCTGGTAATCGATTACAAACTTCTGGTAATCGATTACCAGGTCCAAACTTGATATTTGAGTGTTGACTTGATGTATTGTGGTGATCGTTTACTTATATGATGGATGTCTATCTAATAAATGAATTGTTTTGTGGAATTGGCGAGATTGAATTAGATGTACAATGTGTGTTGACTGTGGTGCAAAGTATTGTCATGTGACTATCTTATATTGATGTTCTATGTGTAATTTTATTCAAGAGGTGATGTGGAATGAATTGAGTAGACGATGTTGTATGAGCAATGTATAAATGATGTTGATGCATTGAGCATGAGTATATGAGGTGTGATACATGAGATGCATGCCCTAGAAAGGGCGATGACCGTGATGGGGGACATTCGATGCACGGGCCCATAGAGGGGGTGCTTTATTATGCGACTCGCCAGCCCATAAGGTGTGAATGGGTACCGGTGGGAGGGAACAGATGTCTTTGCACGGGCCCATAGAGGGGGCGCAACCTACCGTGTGGTGTTAACGTAGGTCCATCACTGGTAACAACTAAGGGAATTGATGATGTGCGCCCATTGTGCAGAGTTCCAAATCATGACTCTTAGGATAGATGTTGTACATGTGCATGGTGTGAGCATATACCTTAATTGGGATTGTATGAAAGTGTGAATTTATATTTATGATTCTAATGTGTGAAATGAATAGTATATGAAATGAGATGAATGATGGTATATATGGTGATGGGTGGGAATAAGGGTAGCCTTCTGTATTGCATGTATATGTATGTATTCTTTTCCTCACCATACTCTTTCTGTGGTTTCTTAGGTGATGAAGAGGGCACTCAAAAGTGTTGAATTTTGAAGGGACAGGGTCTTGCTCTGATATGTGTGACATCGAGGCTTAGTAATTAGGAGTTTATTTCCTTTTAATGTTGGTCAAAGATTTGGAAAATTATTTCTAAGGGTTTTACATGGCCAAGTGATGTCTTTATTATGTTAATAATTTAGTTTCTTAAAAACCTTGATTTTACTCAATTATTGAGACAGCTTTGGATTTTGATTAAGTACTTGTTTAAAAAGAGGATTTGTGAACCTTTTTACCTCGGCGTTGACCGTAATTTTCCTGATAATTTAACTTGATAATTGTATTATTATTTGGGGTAGAAGGGTGTCACATTATCCCTTATTAATGTTAATGATTTCATTTTCACTCCTCCTGCTACATTTGTCTTTAAAACACGTTCCTCCCAAATTCAACAAGAAGAAACCCTAACTCCCAAATTGACAATAGATTTTTTCGGCCAAAATGAAGAATTTAAATTAAAAATTTTGGACTAACCCCTCATTTTGGTACCATGAAAGATTTGGAGCCAGTCATATTAGTCCCTGAAAAAAATTTGCATTTTTCGTCCATGAAAGATGAAAAATTATTCAATTAGTCATTGAAAAATGAAAAGTCATTAACTTTAGTCCTTGAAAGATTTTTTAAAATGTCAATTTAGTCCCTAAAAATGACTAAATTGAATAACTTGTCATCTTTCAAAAATGAAAATGCAATTTTCATCTTTTGGGATTAATGTCACCGTCACTAAAATCTTTTAGTCTTAAAAGATGAAAACTGCATTTTTATTCTTGAAAGATGAAAATTTCATTTAATTTAGTCTTTTTTAGGGGCTTAATCGGCATTTAAAAAATCTTCCAAGGACCAAAGTGAACGAATTTTCATTTTTCAAGGACTAAATTGAATAACTTTTCATCTTTCAGTGATGAAAAATGTAATTTCCTTTTTTAAAGGACTAATATGACTGACTCCAAAACTTTCAGGGTAGGGGTTAGTCCAAAAATTGCATTTTAAATTCTTCGTTTTCGTCTAAAAAGTCTATTGTCAATTTGGGGGTCAGAGTTTCTTTTATTTGAATCTGGGAGGAATATGTTGTTAAAGACAAATGCAGTAGAAGGGATGAAAATGAAATAATTAACACTGATGATGGACTAAAGTCAACTAATTTAATTATGAGGGACTAAACGAATAATTTTATTGACACATCATTATGTACACGTGGCACTTAACGTGCCACCAGTGTCTCTGTTAAGGTTAACTGGCGGATTGTAACAGATGAACGAGATTGAAAGACATAAAGTACATTCAGGGACTACATTGATAATTTCCATTTTTTAGGGACTGAAATGAAGGTCCTTTAATTTTTCAGGGACCAAATTGATAGTTTATTCCACATTTTTCCTATACTTGTTTTTCTTCATTTTCTTCCACTTTTCTTTCAAACCAATCAAATCACTAATGTTGTATCCGGGATATTTCTTTAATATATATACTAAGCGGGATTTAAGAGCATTTTCATGGAAAAACTTATTCAAATAATTTATAGTTTATTTTAATTATTCTTTATATGGGTTCTATACATGAGTAGTGCTAGTAACACAATCTTTTTTTACATTTTAAACAACATTATTTTAACAGAATAACTCTACAATAACTCATATAAGCACCGGATTATTGTGAAAACATCTTATTCTTAAAAATAAAACCCAAACAATGTACCTATAGAATTTGTTATAGTATTTTTAAATTTATTATATTATCCAACTTTCATATCTTAAAATATTTTGTTGTTTTAGCTACGAAATAGCTAAGGATTCATTGGGTAAATAAAATGTGTGGCTGATCCGTAGCTAATTCGTAGTTAATGTTTGCTAGGCCGCGGCACAACAAGGAATCATTATACGCTCCTAGTTGATTTACTTATAAACTTGTATGGGGTATATTCTTTTTAAGTGTGTTTGAGTATTTGTATCATGTTTTAGATACTAAAGCTTCGTCCATAAATACACCCATTCATTTTCAAATGATGTTTTAGATTGTTTAAACACTTTCTTAATTAAGCTTCACAGAATTCTGAAATAGATTTAATTATTGAGGATTATTATAATCTCACAAGACAATTCTGTCCACTACACAAAAGCATGAAACCTACAAATAATATCTTGAACTGGTGAAGTTCTCCGATGGAGGATTCCGGTCGCAAGATTGGTTGTCCACGGTGGTTTCCGCCAGAAACAGAGGAGGGGGGTGTACCTGCAAACACTCCGACGCTCAAGTCAGTTTGTGTAGCAGATAGTATGTAATAGTCAGAATCATGTGTACCTGATTTCGGTGTGGGTGTGCTCAATTTATATGGAGGTAAGTGGCGGGAAAATCCGTTAATGTAACGGTCACCTTATTCTAATTATATGCGTCGTAGCCAGCATGACATCCACGCGCTAAGGGGAGTATGCCAGTGATGTATGTCGTATGCCAGTAGGCGGAAAAGTATGCTTAAGCGAACATTCACCGAATCGCGAATGCCGCTCTCTTAGATGCCGGATGGCGGTCCAGAGCACTTGTTATCCATATGCAGTTAAGTTAATCCACAAGGTGGATGCCGGCATACCTAGGCTGGATGCCGGTCGAGAACAGTAGTGTCAAAGGTAGCATGTTGGTATGCCCCTTATGCCGGTAGGCGCCTGTATCACAAGCCGGCTTCGGTTGACCCGTAACGGAAATGGCATGAGGCATACGTATGCCGGATGCCGGCGGCATTGGTCCCAACAGGTCTGATCAAGGGGCTGAGCCCGAAACAATATCGGTGCAAGCAGGCCAGAAGTTGGTCCAGAACAGTTGCCCCCCAAGTCGTGTATTCACCGTAAGTTGAATATGCGACTTGCCAGGTGTATGGCGGCACATGCCAGCGACTTTTAGTATTCTTCAAGTAACTGTTGTATCCCCGTAGAAACGTGTGTCTTAATGCCGCCTAACCAGGAAGGGCCGGAACGCCGGTTAATTATTTTTTGACATTTGGATGTGGTAGACGCCTATTTGATATAATGCTCGTTGCTTTGATATCCTGGGGTCCCTTCACGAATTTGTTTGTTTGTCTGTTAAACGCGCACCTCGGGATCCCGGACATTGCCGGTGTCGGGATCCCTTCAGTCCCTTCACTAATATCGAGTTTAGAGAGGGGGCGCCGTCGGATGTATCCTTGCTATGAGGGTGGCATGCCATCATAGAGGGATACCATCACTTAGGTACTTAGTCCATTGTAGATTGTCAAGGAAGTCCTGCATTGGATGAGGCCGAGATGCTCTTCACATCCGGCATTGAATGATCTGATATATCGAGGAACTAAGTCCTGCAACCGAGATTGAGAAGAAGTCTGATGGCATCATTGCCACGACGCTAAGCCTTGTAGAATTTACAGTGGTCCTTGAGATGAACCTTTATCTGGCATCATTGCCACGGCGTTAAGCCTTGTAGAATTTGCAATGGTCCTTGAAATGAACCTTTATCTGGCATCATTGCCACGGCGTTAAGCCTTGTAGAATTTGCAATGGTCCTTGAAATGAACCTTTATCTGGCATCATTGCCACGGCGTTAAGCCTTGTAGAATTTGCAATAGTCCTTGAAATGAACCTTTATCTGGCATCATTGCCACGGCGTTAAGCCTTGTAGAATTTGCAATGGTCCTTGAAATGAACCTTTATCTGGCATCATTGCCACGGCGTTAAGCCTTGTAGAATTTGCAATGCGTTCTTTACATCAAGGCTAAACTTGGTGAGGGGGCGCCATGGGATGTACTCCTGCTATGAGGATGGCATGCCGTCATAGAGGGATATCATCAAAATGAATCTTCAAGTGGCATTATAGCCATGGCATTGAGCCTTTAACAATTAAAGTTTTAAATCGAAAGCATGGCGTGCTAGCTAAAGTATTTTCCCAGCTTCGCGGCATTCCATGTTCTCGGGATAGGGATCCCGACCAAAGTTTTTAGGAACTAAGTCCTGTAATCGGTGTTGATAAGAAATCTGATATCAAGGAACTAAGTCCGGCCACCGAGATCGGGAAGAAATCTGAGGTATCGAGGAACAAGTCCTGCGACCGAGATTGAGAAAGAACTCTGAGGTGTCACGGAACTTTGTTCGTCCATTAAGGAACTTAGTCCGAGATGAGCATTAATCCGGGGTGTTAAGGAACTAAGTCCGACTATCGAGGAATGAGGCCCCATAGGTAATTCCTGCAATGACACAGAAAAACTATGTATTTCATAAGAAAATATGTGTACAACATGTATGTTGGCTAACCCGAAATGTCAGCGTGACTGAGTTTTGAGTTCCAAGGGCGGGGACCCCGACTAATTAGTTACTTAAACCATTAAGATGACGGTAGAGTACAACATCAATCCATGGTTTAACAAGTTTGTACACCAAACGATGTAATTTCCAATATCAAATTTCAGTAGTCGATGTCAGATGTCGGCAACTTATCCCCCGCTTCATAGAGAATGCCCGCATCCCGGCTAATCTCGGCCTATGGAGTGGTATCTTCCAGCTTCAATGCCAATTCCTCATCTTCGAGGTTGATGTACTCCTCGACCCTTCTCAGAAAGTCTTCCATAGTAGGAGGTTTCTTTTTGGATAAATCAATCCAAAATGGCGAATGCAGGGATGAGGCCATCCTTGGCCAGCGTGAGTTGCACCCCGGACTGAATCCCTTGCACCAAAAGGGCTACCTTGGTAAATCTACTGATATAATCACGGAGGATTTCTGTCGGCGCCTGGCAGATCTGTTTTAAACTTGCTTCTGTCATGGGTTGGACCTTTCTTGTAGTGAAGTTAGTAATGAATTTTCCGCGCAACTCGGTCCAAGTGTTGACGGATCTGGGTGGCAAGGATTGAAACCAGCGTAAAGCAGTCTTCTTAAGTGATAATGGAAATACCCGACACATGATAGGTCCAGTGGCTCCCCTGATTGACATGGCAGACTCATATATGTCCAAGTGTTCCACTGGATCCCCAGTGCCGTCATACTGCTCGGATACCGGCAGTTTTTCAAACCTGCGATCAATAGAAAAAAGCATTATTCTTTCAGAAAATGGCATGGCGGCCTGGATAACCTCATCATTAGTATAGAGATCCTGTCGGTGGCCTTCATGGAGGTCATGGTACACGGATGGGGGAGGCCTATGATGCGACTGAGCTGGGGATACTGAATGGACGGATGCGGCCTGCGATGGGCGGCGTTCCCGGGATGGTCTTGGGTGAACCTGTGAATGACGAGGTTCCCCATTCAAGAATCTCCTTCTTGGAGAATTTCTTGGTTTTGCGGAATGGTCAGAGTGGGTTGACAAAACAGGTGGCTGAGGACGCGGTTGCAGCGTTTCTTGAGTAAACGATCCGGGCTGAGAGGCGGAGATGCTCCGCTTCGAGCTTAGAAAGGCGTCGGGCGTAATCTTGCAGCAAAGAATTCTGTTTGTTGATAAAAAACAGCAGTTCTTGACATGAAGGCTGTCCCAGAGGAGTAGAGCCGGAAGGTGGCGGAGTAGGAGGAGGTCGATTGTTTTGCGGCGGGGCCTTGCGATTCGCCGCAGCTAGGGAAGCCGTTGCGGCGGCTGCAGCTGCTGTTACGGCTGCGGAGGCTGCGCCAACATTGTTGGGATCTGGCATATGAGTGCGCTGGGGCGCGACAATCGGGATGACGGTGGCGGCTGCGGCGGTTACAGCGGCGTCAGCGGCGGCGCTATCTTGATTGTGTCCGCGCCTAGTGCCAGTGGTGGAGTTTGCCTGGTGTCAACCATTCTTGCGGGTAGAAGGGATGGAAAACGATTGTCGTTTCCCACAGACGGCGCCAATGAACTGGTGAAGTTCTCCGATGGAGGATTCCGGTCGCAAGATTGGTTGTCCACGGTGGTTTCCGCCAGAAACAGAGGATGGGGGTGTACCTGCAGACACTTGTTATCCATATGCAGTTAAGTTAATCCACAAGGTGGATGCCGGCATACCTAGGCTGGATGCCGGTCGAGAACAGTAGTGTCAAAGGTAGCATGTTGGTATGCCCCTTATGCCGGTAGGCGCCTGTATCACAAGCCGGCTTCGGTTGACCCGTAACGGAAATGGCATGAGGCATACGTATGCCGGATGCCGGCGGCATTGGTCCCAACAGGTCTGATCAAGGGGCTGAGCCCGAAACAATATCGGTGCAAGCAGGCCAGAAGTTGGTCCAGAACACATCTAATCATTTAAGATTATAGAATTATCAAAACTTGATGGTTCGTACAAACATCTTAAAACTCAACAACTGAAAATTTGTGACAATTATACATAACATTACATTCATATTTTTTAATTAAATTAATTATCTTTGAATACGATGAATTGAATATCACCTTACATCTTTATTTTATAAGAGCCCATTTTTTCATATAAATATGAATGAATGGAGTTTTTTTTTGGGGTCAAATCAATGGAGTCTTGATCGAATCGTTATTCAGAAAGTGATCAAATTGGATTTGAATTCACAGACTTGCAACCCATGCGTTCTGGAGATGCAGCTAGTTTTCCGTCGTCCACGAACCACCGACTCGCCCTCTGCTTCGGTGAGCTTCGTTTTAAATGTGCTGTAACATAGCTAAACGACACAATGAACGACAACCCTCTTAGATTCTGCGGGCCCTCTCCTGGTACCACCAATTTTGTCAATTTAGAAAGTATTCTTTTCACAACAAATTATTTAAAAGATATTTTTGGTTATTTATTTATTATGTTTTTCTGTTTTCTCATATTTATAATTCTTTTTATTTTGATTTTAAATTGTTAAAACTCATTAAATTTACTCAATTACTAAAAACAAATTTTCCTTATATAGTGTGGTGCATAGGATTAAATGCTTAGTTAGTATGTCTAACTAATTTTTTGATGAATTAGATGCTTTCACTTAAAAAAACTCATAAACTAAATATTCATTAAACTACTCAAATACTCAAAATAAAATTTCCTTGTATAGTTATAGCGTGGTACATAAGATCCAGTTTTTTTTTCTTAGATCGAGAATTACATGCATAACTTAGTTGTGGGTTTAACATTTAGGCTCTGTTTGTCACAAGAGAGAAAAATGAGAGGAAGAAAAATTGAAATAAGAAAAAGAGAGGAAGAGAAAAAAAAATGAGAAGATTTCTGAGTTGTTTGATTTAAGTAAAAAGAAGTAAAAAAATGAGAGAATGGAAAATGAGTGTGATAAATAATTACCTATTTATTCTCATACTTAAAATTATTATTATTAATATTATTATTGTTATTATTTTATTTTTATTATTTATTATTTATTATTTATTATTATAATGAAACAATCTCAGGAAATAATGTATTATTATTATTATTATTATTACAACAACGTTACTATTGTTGGGCATGATTGGTATTTAAGGGTCTGTTTGGTTTGAGGAAACGTTTTCTGTTTTTGAAATTTTACAAAGGAAAAACTGGAAATGCTGAAAACAGTAAATTTTTGTTTCCAGCGTTTCCAGTTTTTCCTTTATAAAATTTCAGAAAACAGGAAACAGAAAATGGAAACAGGAAATGAAAATGCAAACCAAGCAGGCCCTAAGCCTCTTTTCATTGTCTTTTTATTTCATCACGGCATCATAGTCATAGCAATGAAAACTGACATGCACTATTCCATGTACGTGCGTAAGGGTGTGTCTAATAATGTAGAAATAAATAGGAAAGAGAGAAATGGAGCGAAGATAAATAGATAAAAAATAGTGAAAAAATGAGTTGTTTACGAGGAAAATTAAGAGTAAAATAAAGTGAAAATATGATATTATTTCTCTCTCATTTTATTTGGTAGAAGGGAAAGACAGAGTGTATTATCACTTTCGGTGTGTTTGGTGTGGTGGAGAGAAATAGAGAAGAGAGAAATAAGGAAGAGAGAAATAGATGAAAAATAAAGTAGAAAATTAAGTTGTTTGGTAGGAAAGAAATAATAGTGAATTAGAAAGAAGAGAAATTGGATTATAATTTACAAATACAAAAATACCCTTAAGTAAGTTTCACAAGAAACAATAGATATAAGACACGTGTCCACAAGAGGGACAAAATGTGTCCAGAAAATTTTTTTGCTTCTCTCTCTCCTAGGTGACAAAATTTCTCCGCCTTCTTACCATTTCAGCAAGGAAATTAGCAAACCATGGGATTCCACCACTGCAAACTTCTCTCTACTCCCGTTTCTGCCCAACCAAATGCAAGTCCTTATTTCTCTTCCCTTCTTTCCTCTCCCTTCCTCCCTATTTCTCGGCTACCAAACCTAGCGTTTATTTTCTCCTCTCTTAAGGAGAGAAATTCTTTTTGGTGGTACTCACACCTTTAAATTTTTCTCATATCTAATTTTTCTCCTACCAATTAAGATTCTTCTCTCTGCCCTATTTTTCTCTCTTTACTCTCTACCAAATAGAGAGTCAGGGTCGGTTTGGATCAAACTTATGCAGAAATACTTTTAGGTGAGAAAAAATATAATGAACCAAAGAGGTCAAATGCATTTAACTTCTCTATAAGTTGAAATTAGTCTTTGTAATCCACCTACTCCAAAAGCTCTCTCATTTAGCTTCTCCATATATAAGTAACTAATTTCAACTTATAAATAAGTTAAATTAATTTGACCTCTTTGATTAATTCTATTTTTATCTTTTATAAGTTCTTTTGCAGAAGTGTATCTAAATTGAGCCTTAAACTAGAGGTGATGATTAGTAAAACTCTCCTAAGAGTGACAATTCCATAATTCAGACCTCTAACTCACATGTAAGATTTGTTAGGTTCACAATTCACTTCTACTGTGATCAACTTGTTTGGTACACGTAGGATTAGTTGCACAATTGACACGTTAAACATTTTATCCACGAATTATAACATGTTTGTTATTAACTGTGTATGGATAAAATTGATTTTGTGTGAACCACCAGACACGCTATGCAAATGTTTTTTTTTCTTTAAAAAAATTGATTTTGCATTAGAAAATGTGAAAGTAAATGTACCTTATAAATTTAAATTAATTTCATAAACTTTAAAATTTAAAGGTGTTTTTTTATAAGACTAAATATCTTTTATGGGACAATCTTACTCGAGTTGCATAAGACTTCTATTTTATTTTTTAAATTTTTAAAAGTATTTTATAAATAATTATTCATGAAAATATACAAGTATGTGTGAATATAGATATTACAGTACCTACTCGTCTCGTATCAATATAATATATTTATTATATTTTATAACTAAAAATTAAATTTTTAAGAATAAGTTAAATATTATGCTTTTAATCATTTAGTTATTATTAATTTTTTATCTTAAAACACTTATGATAAAATCCTTTATATTAATTTATAATATTATATATCTTGATTTTTTATAATTTTAGGTTATTTATTACTTAAAATATAATACTAAAAATATATATTCAATTATTATCGGTTTAATCATAATTGAACTATTGAACTTTGAACCAGTACCTTCACCGATTTAATTATCAATCCAATTTTAAAATTATTGGTATATATGTAAATATAAATATTTGAAATGCTATTCACGTCAATTTATATTTAAATGTGATTATTTTAAATACAAATTATCAATCCGACCGACACCAAATCATTACTATTATGACATTTTTTTTAACATATTAACTATTATATAGGATAAAAAATAAAAAATTAAAAGATTTTATTGAAAAATACAATTATCATAACTTTTAATACATTAATAATATTAAATATTATATTTTTAATAAATATTTTATTTTAATTTATTATCTTATATAATATATTGTACATGATAAAAAATTTGCTCATCAAATTAAATTATCACTGATCCAAAATCCAAATCCCAAACATCCCACAAAAGTGGTGTTTTCTTTTTTGGTTAACTGGAGGGCAAAAAGCCCAAAGCTACAGTAGAACCCTTCTGGGGAAGGACACCCCCAAAAAGTCTTGAAACAACAAAGAACTACAAAAAGGAGGATAGTTAAAGACATGCAAACCCAAAGGGAGAGAAAAAGCATGGGAAGCCAGAGAATCAGCTAGCATATTCCCCTCTCTAAAAGTGTGAGAGATGTGGAAATTGTGAGATGGTTGGAAGCTTCAATGATGGCCTGTACAATTTGGTTGCAAGGATAAGAGGATGGACAACCCTTTGTAAGCAAACTAACAGCAACTGATGAATCTGATTCAATCCATAGATTAGAAATGTTGTATTGTTTGGCTAAGACCGCAGCTGTTAAAATCCCCCAAAGCTTAGCCACGTTGACTGTAGTTGATCCAAGGAGTCTAGAGAACCCCAAATTCCAACGACCAGTGCTATCCCTGAACACTCCCCCACAGGCTGCCAAATTGTGTTGACTCCTCACAGCTCCATCTGTATTACATTTGGTCCAAAAATCAGTTGGAGGATTCCATCCAAATAATTTCCATTGATAAGAGGATTGATTTGATAAGGTTTGGATAATAGAAGAAGCCCCTGCATTAGTAGACAGATGATGACAAAGGCGAAGAAAAATATCCCTAGCTGATGATGAGCATTGATTAAAGATTGATTGATTCCTTTCCCCCCACAGAAGCCATAAAGCATAACCGAAAACTATGTTCCAGGGAGTATCACCCCAGAGAATAGTTGTAGTTGACAGATTTGATAGCAGCCAATCCTGAAAGTTATGGTGGTAGAAATTTGGGAAATTGAGAGTGGTGGTGATCATGCTCCAAAAAGAAGAGGCTCTACGATAATCACGAAGAGCATTTAAGCAGTTTCTGGGTGGTTATTACAAAGAGGGCAGGAATCATTGACAGGAATTCCCCTGACAGCCAGAAAATTCTTAGTCTTAAGGCCATCATTTAAGGCTAGCCAAAGGAACACCGGATCCTCTGAGGTCCCTCCCATTTCCAAACATGGCCACAAAGGAATGGTTAACAGTAGCAGTATCATCCAAGGCTGCATAGGCAGATTTAGTTGAAAAGGATCCGTCATTTGTGAACCTCCAATTATTCTGTCCTTTCCTAGGGATTCATGACCAGACAAAGAAGCAGTGATCTCAAGAGAAGCTTCCTGGGGAATGTAACCACTGAACAGCTCAGACTTCCATCCACCACTACCATCAGAAAAATAAGCTACTGAAGCATTTTTATCTCTAAAGGAATAGTGGATGCAACCTCTGACAAAATTACAACCCGATTTTAGCCAATGGTCATTCCAGAAACTAATATCCTTCCATTCCCAACAAACCACCTAATTCCTCCCTCAAGATGTACTTCCAGGTTTCCACAATTCCTTTCCAAATAACCGATTGATTCTCTTCTTGTTAACCACTGGCATTATGTTGTTACCTGCACCATATTTATGCCGCAAAACTTTCACCCAAAGAGCCTCTCTATTATTGATTAAACCCCAACCCAGCTTCATGATCAATGACAAGTTAAAAGAATGGAGGTCACGAATACCAAGCCCCCAGCAGATTTTGGCTTGCAAATATGTTGCCATGCCACCGAGTGAATTTTTTTTAAAATAGGTATTTGAATGCTATATTTTTATGGGCGTACAACTATTTTAAATTCACTTTTTCTAAGCAAAGAGAATATATTAACAAGAGAAACTCATACAAAAATATAAAAAAGGAGGAATACAAACAAAAAAAATCCTTTCCAAAGACCAAAACCCCAAAACACCATGACCACCTAACAGAAGCATGTAGTACACTAGCAATAATATGAAATTAAAATCTAGTGACCAAAAAAACAGAGACCAAATAAATAACAAGGTTTCAAAACAATTAGAAGGAGTTCTGTTTCTTTATCAGCAAAACATCAAGACCGAACAAATTCCAATATCCAAATTGATAATAAGGAGGAGTTTGTTTCAAGGTTTTAGATCATATTCCCGGGAATAATGTTTTCGGGAATCCTATTATCAGGAATGTTATTTTGGGTAAAATTTTTTTAAACATGTTTGATAGATATTTAATATTCCCGGGAATATTTTTAACATTTATTTATTTAAAAAAATTAAAAGTAGAAAAAAATAATAGAATGAAGTGAGAGTGAGAAGTTATTTAAAAATGACTTCCATTCCCACGGGAATGTAAGATTCCCACTCCTCACCATGGGAATAAAATGTAACTGAAACATGGTCCTGGGAATCAATAATACCCGGGAATATGATTTTTAAAACTTGTACCAATGTGGGAAAGTGACATTCCCAAGTTCATTTTCTCGGGAATATGTTTCTATTAGGTGAAACAACTCCCCCTAAAGAGAGAGGAGTGGAAAGTTTAGGCACGTAGTAGAATGCTCAGACCAGGAAGAAAAATTATATGAAAAATCGTGATCTTTCGCTTTTAGCCACTTCAATAATCGAAGCTTGATAAGATCTAGCACCTCAACTGCAGAAATAATATTATTGAAAAAATACATGCATTGCTGCTAACTAAAACTCAAAGAACAATCAACCAAATCACAGATCACCTAGACTTCATTTTTTAAACTACTTTAAATTAATTATATTTAAATAGATATGATACTTTAAATTTATATATTGAGTTAAATATTTTAAAAAATTTAAAATATAAATTAAATAATTTAAAATTTACTTTAATTAAAATCAATTCTATAAAATTAGTATGATTTTATGGAAAATTATATGGTGCGCTACTTTGAAAGTGGTGCACCAGTGGTCTGGTGGGGTTTAGGGTAAATAAAACTTTTAAAATTACACTGTGGTCCTCCTATCATTATGTTATTAGTAGTAGGTTTGTTTCTCTTCCGCTCTCTCTCTCCTATTTCTCTCTCCTATCTCTCTCTCTCTCCCCTCTCCTTGTTTCTCTCCTCTCTCTCTTATTTCTTTCTCCTCTCTCTCCCATCTATTTATCTCTCCTCTATTTCTCTCCTATCTCTTTCTTCTCTCTCATTTGTTTCTCTCTCCTCTACTTCTCTCTCTCTCCTATCTCTCTCTTGTTTCCTCTATCCTCTATTTCTCTCTCCTCTCCCCTCTCTATTTTTCATTTATTAAGATTCTCTCTCCCTTCTCTCCTCTCCTCCTACTGTTTCTCTCTCCCCCTCCCCCTCTCTTCTCTATTTCTTTCCTATCTCTTCTCCTCTCTCCTCTATTTCTCTCTCCCATATCTTTCGCTGTTTCTCTATCTATGTTTCTCTCTCCTCTCCTCTCTCTATTTTTCATTTATTAAGATTCTCTCTCTTTTCTCTCTCCTCTATTTCTTTGTCCTCTGTCTCCTCTCCTCTCTCCTGTTTCTCTCTCCCCCTCCTTCTCTCCTCTCTCTCCTTCGTTTCTCTCTCTGCTTTATCTCCTTTGTTTCTATCTTCTCTCTCTCTTCCTCCATTTCTTTCTCATCTCTCATATCTCCCCTCTCCTCCATTATATGGAGCACTACTTTGAATGTCGTCCACCGGTGCATCAATGATCTCAACCGTTGAATCAAATAACTGTTTATAGGATGCGTGAGATGAAAAGGTAACTCGTCAATTAATAACACTAAACCAAATTTAAAAATTCCAAACAAGTCCCTGTCTCTCCTCTGTTTCTCTCTCTCCTCTATTTCTCTCCTCCATTCAGAGCAATCGTCGATGGGGGTTGGAAGCATATATGTGCTGGTGGAACGAAAACGTCATTTTCTTCAACATCATATGGCGTTTCACCAAACGAAAATGCGCAAGAGCAATCTCGTAGAGACTTGAGACCACTGTTGAGATCTAACTGAGAAACTGAGAAGATGGGATGCCGAATGCAGTCCCTTAGGTGAGTTACGACTCAGAGAGAGGAGAGAGGAGGAGAGAAATGGGGGAGAGAGAAGATAGAAACAGAGGAGAGAAAGCGGGGAGAGAAACGGAGGAAGGAGGAGAGGGAGGAGAGAGAAACAGGAAAGGCATAAAGGATAGAGGAGAGAGACAAGAGGAGAAAGTGGATAGAGGGAGGGAGGAGATAGAAACAAGAGAGAAACAGAGGAGGGAGAGAGAGAGGAGAAAAACTGATGAGAGAGATGGAGAAGAGAGAAACAGGAGAGATGAGAGGAGAGAGAAAACGAGGAGAGAGAGGAGATGGAGAGGAGAGAGAGAATCTTAATAAATGAAAAAATAGAGAGAGGAGAGGAGAGAAAAACAAAGGATAGAGAACCAGGAGAGAGATAGGAGAGAGAGAAACAAAGGAGAGAGGAGAAAGAGAGAAGGAGATAATAGAGGAGAGAGATGGGAGAGAGAGAGTCATAGAAGAGAGAAACAAATGAGAGAGAGGAGAGGGGAGAGAGAGAGAAACATGAGAGAGGATGGGAGAGGATAGATAAATAGAGGAGAGAGAATCTTAATAAATGAAAAATGGAGAGAGAGGATAGGAGAGAGAAATAGAGGATAGAGAAATAAGAGAGAGATATGAGAGAGAGAGGATAAAGAGATAAGAGAGAAATAGAGGATAGAGAATTAGATGGAGAGAGGAGAAAAAGAAATAGGAGAGGGAATTAGGGGAGAGATAGGAGAGAGAAACAAAGGAGAGAGGAGAGTGAGAGAGATAGAAGAGAGAGAAACGGAGGGGAGAGAGAGGAGAAAGAAATAAGAGAGAGAGAGAGAGCGGAGAGAGAAATGGACATGCTACTAATAACATAATAATAGGAGGACCACAATGTAAATTTTAAAAGTTCTATTTTACCCTAAACCCCACTAGACTACCGGTGCACCACTTTCATCCTAGTGCACCATAAAACAACCCGTTATTAATATATAAAACTTAGTTAATAAAATAATTTATATAAAAAATTGTATACTAAAATATGAAAAAGTATACGGTTGCTTAATACAATGTCAAACAAACTCCAAAATTGAAGTTAAATATAAGACAAGTTATATATCTAATTCGCTTGTTTATTACCATTATAAATGAAACAATTGAAAATTGTGTACGTTACGTTGAAGATGAAAATAATGATAATCTTGAATTAATTTTTTTCCCATCATAATTTTCAAGTATAATTTTTTCTTTTCTTTTTTCGTAAAAATTCTTTGAGAATTATAGGTGTTTATATGTGAGTGTGTAAGTCACGCGTCATATTACACAATCTATAAGACAAATCTATATTTCTCAATAATATGATAGAAATACTGCTTTCATTTTAATTTTATGGGATAAGATGTTTTGGATAATTTATTGTACTAAGAATTTTAAAAACATAAATATCATCAAGCCTAACAAATAGTGCATCTACAACTTAACCAGTGGTCTCGAGTTCGAGCCTTGGTATGCAGCTGCGTTAAATACTCGGAGGGAGAGCTTTGTCGCCCATATAGAGGTCCTACCCGGCTCGAACAGGATTGCCTCCCGTGGAGGATACCTGCGGTATTGAAAAAAAAAAATAGTGCATCTACAACACATGGATAATTAGTATGAATTAAAATATACACAAAGAAGTTATATTTTGAAAATAAACATGGTAACAATTATTTAAATAATTAAATACTCTTTAACATTATATTTTTCAAAAAGACTTATATTCTTTTGATTGTTAAAAGCAAATACTATAATTTTTTGTTTAAATACAGGTATCCTCTACGAGAGACAATCTTGTTTGAGCTAGTAGCATCCACGTCATGGTGGGGCTAACTCTCCCAATAACATCCACAAGAATCAAATATGTACCACTTGAACCAACCTGCGATAGTAGCAAATACTATAATTTATCAAAACTCGTAGGCCTCTTCTTTTTCCTTGATAAATTTAATATTGAAATGTAAAAAAGAGCTTCAATATTGATGTAATAATTATAGCTACATAATTACTATATTACTGTAATTACTATTATTGGAATTATAAAGTGTTTTTTATTAAGGCCTTTAGCATGTTATAAATTTCATTTTATATTTTTATTTTATTTATATATTCATAAAATATACTATGATGTTGTTGTTAAATAAATGCTATAAGTTTATTTATTTATTTTTAGGAACTAATATTTATAATTTATTAAATAACTTAAATTATTTATTTTTATAAGACAAGGATTGATAACAGTTGTAGGCCTTTTTTCTTGGATATATTTAATATTAAAAATGTAAAAAAAAGCTTTAATATTGAACCAATAACTATAAATAAATAGTTACTATTACCTTAATCATAAAGTATTTTTTATTAAGCGTTTAAGCATGTTTAGAATTTCATAAAATATCTTATAACACTTTTTTTAATAAATGCTTTAAACTGTTTTTTATGGTAGAATATTTTTTTCTATCTGGATATTAATATTTTTAATTTGATAAATAAATGAATTATCTATTTTTATAAGATAAATATTAATAAAAGTTAAAGATTTTTCAGGTAAATTAGGGGAATAATACGATAGGAACATTACTTTTATTTTAATTTTATAGTTATGTTTTGAATAATTAATAATTGTACTAAGAATTTTAAAAATATAAACATCATCAAGCCAAATAAGTTGTACATCTACAACACATATATAAACTGTTAATATAAATCAAAATATTCACAAATAAGTTATTTCTTGGAAATAAATATAGTAACAACTAAATAAATAATTAAATACTATTTAATAAAAAATGAAAACTTAATAAGTTCAAATAAAATAAAGAATTTTAGTCATTTAACTATGATTTAACAAAATTCGTTGGCTTACTTTTTCTGAATGAATTTAATTCTGAAAATGTTAAAAGGGGTTTAACATTGATATGACAATTATAATTAAATTAATCTAATGATTTTTACCTTCATTATAAAGCATAACTATAAAAACCGGACCGACCGGTTCCACTGGTCTGACCGGGAACTGGTCCAGTGACGGTCCATATCATGCTAAAAACCGGTTGGTTCCATAATCGGTCAAGAACCGGTGAAAATCGGTAAAAATCGGTGTCATAAAACAGGTTGAACTGGTCAGTTTTCAAATTTTTAGTTTTTTTTGTTTTTTATGTAATCTAAATATTTTTATGATAAATAAGAACAAATATTGCACATAAATATTTATTATTTAGTCAATTTTTATTTTTTTTATCTTAAAATATATATTATAAGGTGCTTTATATTTATTTATAATCTTATATATCTTAGTTTCTTTATAATTTTATGTTATTTTATTACTTAAGGCCCGTTCGAGGTGGTTGCGAGTTTTCAGTTTTTGGTTTTTAAAAAATTTCAATAAAATTTTTACAACTCAAAACCAAAAATGAAAACCATTTTTTGTGGTTTTCAAAATAGACATTTTGAAAACCACAAAAGTGGTTTTCAATTTTTGGTTTTGAGTTGTAAAAACTTGATTGAAAACTTTTTAAAACCAAAAACTGAAAACTCACAACCACCCCGAACGACCTCTAAAATATTATATAATATTAAAAATATATATTTAATTATTACCAGTTCGACCACGGTTCATAGGGGTGTTCATTGGTTCGGATCGATCCGATGAACCCGACGAACCAAACCGAACCATTCAAATTGGTTCGGATTTTTTTTCTCATTCGGGTCTGAACCGAACCGAACCAATTAGAACCGATGACTATTGGTTCGGGTAACGGGTTGAGAAATCCAAACCCGTTACCCGAACCGAACCGAACCAAACCCATATATATAAAAAAATGCGTTTTTTTTATATTAGAGTTAGTGTTTATGATTTTCATGATATCAAGATATTTGAGGACTAATTTTCCTATGATCTTTAATTAGTAATTTAGTAATTTAGTCAATGTGTTAATGTGTTATATATGCACTGGTTTGTAATTTTCATGTTTGAATGTTATTTATAATTTGGTTATCTTACCACTAATACTTGGTTGAAACTTGAATGGTTGGTGCAAATTTGAAGCAACAAAAAGTCTTGTGCCTTTTTTATATTAGGTTATATGTATTATTTTAGGCAAAATCATGCATTTTTTCTTTTTTTCCTGAACTGGTAAAAAATGACATTTTTTGAGTTTCTGATCCGATTGAACCGAATCGAACCAACCCGTATTTAATTGGTTCGGTTTGGGTTCGGGTCAATGCAGAAAAAATAACGAAATCCGAACCGAACCGAACCGAACACTTTTGTTTGGTTCGGATTCGTTTTTTCCTCTGAAACCGAACCAAACCGACCCGTGAACACCCCTAACGGTTCGACAATTGAATTGTCCTTCACCGGTTCAATCACATGTCCGGTTTTAAAACATTGTTATAAAGTGGTTTAACATGCTTTAAATTTTATATTATATTTTTATTATTCATATATGTTTCATAAAATAGAAATGCTTTAAATATTTGTTTAATTTTTAAGGTCAAATGTTTATTTATGTCTTAGATATTAATATTTTTATTTTTTTAAATAAATTAAGTTACTTATTTTTATGAGATAAATATTACAAAAGTTGTAGGCTTTTGAAGAGATAAATTAGATGATATATCTTTTTTTTATTTTCACAATGGAAAAAATGGAACTTTATAAATTTAAATCAAATAAAAATTTAGTCATTTGACTATAATTTAAAACAACTTGCAGGCTTCATTTATTTTTTAAATAAAATTAATATGAAAAATATTAAAAAGGGCTTTAATATTGAGATAATAACTATAACTAAATAATTATTATAATTAAGATTATCATAATTGTAAAGTGATTTTTATTAAGTGTCTGAGCATGTTTTAAATTTCTTATTATATTTTTATTCTTCTTATATATTACGCTAAAATATTTTTTTAATAAATACTTGAAAATATTTATTTATTTTAAAATAAAAATAGTTATTTATTAGTTTAGTTTTAATATTTATAATTTATTAAAAAAATTAAATTATTTATTTTCATAGTTTAAAGATTAATAAAAATCATAGGTTTCTCAGGTAAACTAGAGGATATATCTCCATTAACATAATTACTATAACATATTAATAATGATTAATAATATTAACAATTTAAAATGTAAAAGTAACTTACTATTTTTAGAATCTTTATTGAAAAAAATTTACCTTTTAATCCTTTTCTTATATTTTAAAGGATGATTTCACTACCTTAATTTTTTTTTGTTGTATAAGGAAGGCAATGAGGCTTGAACTTAGAACATCGTGCTAAATTACACAAATTCCTAAAACCTAGTGGGTTCACTACTTTAGTTTTATATGTAATAAAAATAATGTGAACCGGTAATAATTATATATATATTTTTAATTTAAATAATTACATTTAATTTAAAGTTTGAGAGGTGTAATCACTTATAACCATTGATGTCAAGCATGTAAAACCTGAGTTTTACTAATTTAAATAATTACATTTAATTTAAAGTTTGAGTCTATTTAATTAAATAAATAAGTTTAATTGGATATTTAAGGAGTAAAGTCGAACTAATTACTCATTTTGTTTTGGATCAGCCGCAGTTCAAAAAATGAACTGCACCTCTTGCAATTCTGAATCAAACCATTAGAATTTATTAAATCTTTTTTTAAAAATGTAAAATATATTTTTATTGCATAATTGAATGGAGGGGATTCATGCAGTTCTAAAAAGATCAACAAAGAATTGTATTCCAACTTATTTACATCCTGAATATCCATCGAGCTGGAGATTGAAAATTTTATTAGTGATCTTGGGTTTGAGGAGTGCTTATATAACTGTGTATATTTTATTGATTATTGATATTTGATAACATTCCCAATATTTTTCTAAAAAAATTGGTAAACATCATATGAGCTAAGGTTAACAAAAGGGTGAATTACAATTTTAGTCTTGAAAGATATAAGTCGGCTCACTTTAGTCTCTAAAAAAATAGAAATTACCATCCCTAATAGAAGAAAATATCAATTTATTTATAGTATGATCGCTTTGTAGTTATGACTTATGAATCGAATAACTAATTTTGAATAAATGAAAAATTATTGTGTACACATAACTGACATCAAGATTCGTGATAACCCCAATATGATACAACACAATGCGAATCGGTGTATAAATAGACACTCAGTGCTTGTTTGTTTTAAATTGTGGTAGAACAAAATCATGGTTTTGAAAAGTGATTTTAAATCACTTTCGTCCAGCGTATTTCGTAAAGCGTGCATAATCCATCTCAACCATTCTTTTCATATGTTTATTTACCATTTGTTGGGAGGAAGAAAGAAAGTGTGAAGAGAAAAAAAATGTGAAAGAGAATAGAAATATAGTGGATTTTTATATTGTTTGGTTGAAGAGAAAATGAAAATAAAAGAATTGTTAATTTTTTTTTTCTTTTTATTTGATTGGAGAGAGAGTAAAAAGAGAAAGAAAAAGATTTTCTTTTTTAAAGGGAGAAAAGAAAAAAGATTTTATAGAATAAAAAGAGGGAAAATAATAATATATTTTTAGGGTTACAATGGAAATTCACGTCTGAAACTCTTTTTTTTTAACTCTCTCCTCATTTCAAAAAGAATGAAAAAAGTGGTAGGATTTACCATTTTTTTTCTTCCCCTAAACATATATCCTTCTAATTTTTTTTCTCTTTCTCTTCTCCCCTTTCTTTCTTTACTCCTTTAGTAAATCTGAATGAAGGGTTAGTGCTCGTTTAATTTACAAGCACTAAGTGTATGTTAATTTTAGTGCTGTTATAATGTAAAATTATGGTTTCATGAAATAAAATTTAAATCAATTTTGTCTAATATATTTCATAAATCATATATTAATCATTTTAATTATTTATTTTTAAAATTAATTCTACTGAACTGTAATCCAAACGAACACACACGAACACTAATTGATTGATATTTTCACTTTTAATGTATCAAAATAATAATTTTTATTTTTCATGGATCGAAATGACCGATCTTGTATATTTTAGAGCTTAAAATGATTTTTTACCCTTAATAAAAAGAAGGGGAAAATATGAATTTAGTCCCTGCAAAATACGCGAAATTTGAATTTAGTTCCTGTAAAATTTTTTTATTTTTTTTTCGTCCTTTCAAATATTTTCTGGTTTTTTTATGGTCCCTGCCGTTTATCATTAACGGTTTTCGCTGACGTGGTTGACGGCCTGCTGGGAAAAATTTGAATTTAGTCCCTGCAAAATATGCGAAATTTGAATTTAGTCCCTGCAAAATACACGAAATTTGAATTTAGTCCATGTAGTTTTTTTTTTATTTTTTTCGTCCTTTCAATTATTTTCTGGTTTTTTTGTCCCTGCCGTGACTATTGGATGGAAACTGATGACGTCACAAACGGAATAAACACTCAGCTATCCTATATGGCGTTCATCCTTACACAATTGGATTTCTTTAAAAAATCATGTGCTCTGCACGCGGGTCACAAAATCAGCTTGTTAAATTCAATCCATTTATACATTTGCCAAGCCAAGGATCCGATTTTCATCTTCTTCTCCACACCGCCGTGCTTCATCTTCGTGATCCCTAATTCATTTACAGTGAAGGCATGAGACGTGGGATGAGCTTTTCGCAGAAGAAAATGTGTGCTTCGAAGACTTCTTCATCTTCATTCCCTTCTTAATCTTTGCACTTTATCCTCTAAGGTTACCATTGAATGGAAAATTATTGGTTGAAAGTCCCTTCGTCAAGGAGTTCTTCATCCGCCCATTGAAAGAAGTCGCAAGAGAAGGTTTTCTGCCAACAAATCAGAATCCCAAATTCATAAACATAAAATGCATCAGAAATTTTCACAAAACTCAGAACAACCTTACCTTCCAATTTGGGCATCTCCAGAACTTCTTCCCTGGGTTTCTCACTGTCTTGGAGGTCATCAGAACCAAATCTTCACCGCAGTCACATAAGGTGCGCCTCGAAGGGAATGAAGATGAAGAAGTCTTCGAAGCAGACATTTTCTTCTGCGGTGTGGAGAAGAAGATGAAAATCGAATCCTTGGCTTGGCAAATGTATAAATGGATTGGATTTAACAAGTTGATTTTGTGACCCGCGTGCAGAGCACATGATTTTTTAAAGAAATCCAATTGTGTAAGGATCAACGCCATGTAGGATACCTGAGTGTTTATTCCGTTTGTGACGTCATCAGTTTCCATCCAATAGTCACGGCAGGGAAAAAAAACCAGAAAATAATTGAAAGGATGAAAAAAAATAAAAATAAAAACTACAGGGAGTAAATTCAAATTTCGCGTATTTTGCAGGGACTAAATTCAAAATTTTCCCAGCAGGCCGTCAACCACGTCAGCGAAAACCGTCAATGATAAACGGCAGGGACAAAAAAAAAACCAGAAAATATTTGAAAGGACGAAAAAAAATAAAATTTTTTTACAGGGACTAAATTCAAATTTCGCATATTTTACAGTGACTAAATTCATATTTTACCCTAAAAGAAATAGTAAATTAACACAATCAAAACATAGAGAGCGCTTTATATATATATATAGAGTGGAGAAAGTATAGTAGAATGAAAAAAAGGATAATTGCACATCAAAATTCAAACATCTTAAATTATAACATATAAAATATTAAAACGTGTGATTTGGAATGTAAATATTATTATTGCTGACAGTATAAATGTAAAGCGTGGCAAAAGAGTAAGAGAAGTTAGAAGAAGAGGGACAGCTGGTCCTTGTACAAGGCCTTTTCCATCCATAATGAGGAAGAAAGGTTTCATTTTTATATCATCAAATATTTTAATTGCTTACCAAATTAAAATAATAATTTTAAAACTATTACCAGTATTATTATAAAATAAAATGTGCCTCTTAAATAAAATTGGGTTTCTGGGGCCGTGAAAACATTTCTATGGTTGAAATTGCAATCCCAAAGGCTAAGCTAAGCTAAGCTAAGCTGGAAAGAAAAAAGGCCACTCTGGCTCTGCTTCTCTCTCTATCACTGTCCTGCTCCTGACTCCTGTGACTCCTTTCCGTGCTACTGCACTGCACCCGCGCGCTACTCATTTGTTCCAGATTCCAATTTCAATAATCTATTGTTATTGCAGAGGGAAGAGGAGAAATAAAAGAAAAGAAAAGAAACATTGGTTATAGTTAGAGAGAGGCAGAGAGGAGGGAAGGAAGAGTAGAAAGCGCGGTGCGCACCTTAGCAAGCACCAGCCCTTTCCATGGATTCCTCTCCGTCGTCTTCTCTCTCCTCCGTTTTCTCTCTCCACCAAATCGCTTCGTCCCCACGGCATCCTTGCACCAATTGACACACATACGCACCCCCACCTCCTCAGAAAAGGACTCATTCCAATCCACTTTCCGATTCCATTATTCCCCTTTCACAACACTGGCTGACATAAAGCCAACCCTAGCCTGGTACTTCTCTTCCATCCTCACCGATCGTTTCGATTTCAAGTCAAAAAGAAGAAGAGAAGAGGGTTTCGCCGCGTCAAAATGCTCTGGCTCATGCGATTTTCAGGGTTTTTCTCCGCCGCAATGGTCGTGATTGTTCTCTCTCCTTCCCTCCAATCCTTCCACCCTGCCGAAGCCATCCGTTCGTCAAACCTCGATACCTACCTCCGTCTTCCGGTTCAGACGCCGCCTTCCGTCGCAGACAACCGGTTTTCATTTCGCAAGGCCGCTGCATTCCGCAATGCCGATCAATGTGGTTCTAATCGAATGGCCATTTCCGGTGTCTGCGACCCTTCCTTGGTACACGTGGCGATAACTCTCGACATCGAGTACCTCCGCGGTTCAATCGCCGCTGTCCACTCCATTCTCCAGCATTCTCAGTGTCCGGAGAATATCTTCTTCCACTTCCTCGTCTCGGAGACGAATTTGGAATTGCTGGTGAAATCCACTTTCCCTCAACTTAAGTTCAAGGTGTATTACTTCGATCCAAATATTGTGCGTAAACTGATCTCAACATCGGTGAGGCAAGCGTTGGAACAGCCGTTGAACTACGCGAGGAATTACCTGGCAGATCTTCTGGAACCCTGCGTAGGGAGGGTTATATACTTGGATTCCGATCTGGTTGTGGTGGATGACATTTCGAAGCTTTGGAGTACCAGTTTAGGTTCTAGAACCATCGGTGCTCCGGAATACTGTCACGCGAACTTCACAAAGTATTTCACGGCGGGGTTTTGGTCGGACAGGAGGTTGACGGCGACGTTCAAGGGGAGGAAGCCGTGCTACTTCAACACGGGAGTGATGGTGATAGATCTGGTGAGGTGGAGGAAGAAGGGTTACACGAAGAGGATAGAGCGGTGGATGGAGATCCAGAAGAGTGAACGGATCTACGACCTTGGTTCGCTGCCGCCGTTTCTGTTGGTGTTTGCAGGACACGTGGCGCCAATCGAGCATAGATGGAACCAACACGGATTGGGTGGTGATAATGTCAGGGGAAGCTGTAGGGACCTACACGCCGGTCCGGTTAGCCTCCTGCATTGGTCCGGTAGTGGCAAGCCATGGCTCCGCTTGGATTCCAAACGGCCGTGCCCACTCGACGCGCTTTGGGCGCCTTACGATTTGTACGGACATACTCACTGATTAAGAGTAGTCGCCGGTAAATTCCCCTTCCAAGGCTGTTTTGTCACTTTCCTCTGTTCATTTAATTTAATTCTAATTTCTGTCAATTTTTTTCTTGATTATTATTTTGGGCTCTCTTCTTTTCTATTCTATTCCCCTTACTGTGAACAGATCAGATATCTAGTCATTTTTCATTACTTTTCGTGTATTTCTTCTTTGGACTTCGTTTTTCAGGGCTATTTTTTTTACCTTTGTATTCTATCATTCTATCTTCCATTCCGTGGTTCTTGCTCTGAAAATAAATAAAATAAAAAAAAAGGAAATGGTGGATCTTCTGATTTCTTATTGTAAGCATTTGATGTTGAACAGTTATCTAAACTTTCTGAGTATTAAGTGTGAACAGTCAGATAAAGCTGGCTCTCTTTAATTGAGTGGGGAGAAAAAACAATAATTGTGCTTTTTAATAAATTTAAGTCACTGCAATACTGGATTAACATAACATTATTAAATTTGGTTTATTTGTTTTGCTGCTGGTGTCTAGCTATTATTCCATGAATGTCCTTGACTGCGTTCACCGGCTAAGCGGTAGAGGGTAGGGAATGGACTTCGGTTTTAGTACATTGGTGTGATTTGCATAGCGGTAGTCCATGTGCAAAATTTGCATTGATCTTTTTTATTTTTGTAAATATATTGTTCGAATTTGTGTTGGTGTTGGTAAATTTGCACAGCTGGTTTGCTACTTGCTAATGGGAACAATGAAGAGAAGCTGAACTTTTGTGCTTTTTAGTTATTATTTATTTATAGTTGTTAACGTACTAAGCAGAAGGAGAAAGACACGAATGTTGCTGGGTAGCTTTAGTTGTACACGTCTACAGAGAGAGGGGGGGAGAGAGGCCAAAAGGAACCCTGCGTCTAACTTAAGATATGGGAAGATCTTGCCAGCAGCAGTAACGAAATCACATGGAAACAATCCAATGGGTTTGTGGATTGCGTTGGCAGCTAATTCTGAGGGAACATGTGCTTCGGTGGCAGCGGTGGAACATTTCTGAGCTATCTTGCATTCCTTGCGTCTCACTCTCATTTTGTCCTTTGCACCGCTGGCATACTAGGCAATTCTTTTGGTTATCTTCTCTATTCCATTCCGGCAATGTTTTACTGCATCCTGACACTATTGGATGATTTAATTTTATTTGAAAAGTAAAAGATTTGTGATGAAAGCATATAGCTAAGGAGGTTGAGGCTGAGCAAATGAAGTTGGATGGCTACGTGGGTTGAGGGTCCTGATGTCATTGCTGCTTGTAAGTGTCTGCTTAATGAAAGGGTGCGGGGACCGATTCCTACTACCCTTGGAACCACACGTAGCCACTTACTTGGAGTCTTCTATGTAGTTCCGGCTTACATGTGTTTGTTATGTGTTTTTTCAAATCTATTTCATTTCTTCAAAATATAGAGAACAAAAAAGAAGCCAATGCCCCTAATAATAATACATGTGATCGGTTAGGATGGAGTCTATCATTTGATTGTTCTTTTGTCAAATAATATAATCTAAAGTAGGTTATGATTAATGTATCCAAATTATGCATATGTGAGCAACATCGTTGGCTTTTAGCATTGCTAGCTGGGGCTATATAATACTTGGATAGTAGATTTATAGAAGAAAGGTCTATTGTCGGGTTTAAGATAATATACTACTAATAAAGGATTAAGACATGGCAACGGATGCGTGGACCTATGATATATTTGTATGGGCAAATGGTGAAGGATCAATATTTTTGACACTGACGTGTTTGTTACCACAATTATTATAATAAAAAGTTAGTGTAATTTTTCATTTAATATTATTTGTTTGAATGGGTTCTAGAATATGGAGATGGAATCAGAAGGTGGATACATATGAGGAGAAAGACAGGGCTGCTAGCCGCATAGGCTAATCTGATCATACTTTACTGCCTCGATTGATCATGTAGCTAATATGGGCTCCTAATTGAATTATTCAATTTCAAGGGCATTTTGTGTTTTTTTTTTATTTTGCATTTCTTGTCTCTTAGCACTTGCAATGGTTTCATCTGCATGAGACGAAATAAATTATTCTTTAAATAATTTGCTTCTCACCAAATTTTCGGTGGGTATAGGTAGTTAATTCATGTGAATGGAATTGGATAAAATCAGTTGAAGGTGGTAAATAAAACAAGCTCGTTGTACGCAAAACAGCCAATTGCCAAGAAATCTCACAGCAATTGTCAAGCATAATTTTAAGACTTTTTGATATGGTTAGATAAAATCTTCTCTAAGAGTGTGATGATAGGATTTGAATGCATAATAATATCACAAATAAAGTTGATTTGGGGTAGCAGGACAGGTTCAGCCCCATAATCAATCCTAATTTATTGGTCCCCATCTGCTCTGGTGTATTTGCTCTTGATTTTAGTTTTCTTTACACATCGTTCAGAAGTCATATCACATAATAATATTTAAATGGCAAATTAACGACGATAAAAAATAAAAAGTCAATATGGTCCTTTCGGTGAAGATTATATTTTACCTTGCTCTATTTCAACTAGGTCCTTGTCTCAATTCGCATGTTGGTGTCAAAAGAAGGCTTCATCAACATGATATGCTGAGAATACAATTAACAAATAATCTTTCTTCAAATAATTTGGTAAGCTGTCGATGGAATCTTGTTTTTATTTTTGTGTTAATTGCATATATCTCTTAGGCTTAATTACACTTTTGGTCTCCCTATTATCATTAATCCGCAATTTTGGTCTCCTTATTTTTTTTTTTCGCAATTTTGATCCCCCTATTATTTCAACTTTGCGATTTAGTTCCAAATCTTGGTCCCCTATTTTCAAAATCTGTGTTAGAGTGACCAAAATTACGAATTTGAAATAATAGGGGACCAAAATCGTGAAAAAAAAAGTAGGGGACCAAAATCGCAGATAAATGATAATAGGGGGATCGAAAATGTAATTAAGTCTATCTCTTATTACCATAATATATTTAGTAGGGGTCAAACTTGTAAATTCTTTTCACAATCTCAACCTGGCTTATTAATTGAGTCACAATCCTATAGATAGAATCTTGTTTTCATGCCAACAGGCTTCCTTCAGAAAATCTCATTCTGTTATAAAATTTTCTTATAGCCTTACCGGGACCATGTAATTTGAGGTGCAATTAATTGGAGAACAGAAATTATCTACTAGCAAAGGTATGAGATTAAAACCACATAAAGCGAGTTGGTAAAAATATCCGTGATCTTTTTCCATGTTGTTATACCTTTTTAATTTTCTTTGGTTATAGTCATGACTCATCACTCATGACATCAACGTTGAGCATTCGAGGACCTTGATTAGAGCTACGAATGAGCTATATTTTTAGAAGTTTTTTAGTTATGGATTCAATGCATCATGAACGAACTTGGCAAAATGATGATACCATTACGCATTACCTAAGAATTATCAATACATGATAATCTACGTAGTGTCACTGTCTTTTAGAAACCCAAACCAAATTTGGAAATATTCCATTCTTACCTTCAAATGCTTAAAAATAACTTACCCCGTGTTTGGATTCTCGATACAATCTATTAAAAGGGAGTCTAAAAATATTTACGATATTCCACATTAATTGTGTCAAATGGGGCACGCATTTACCATGTTTATTAAAACTTAACTACCCAATTTTTTTGGTGCAATACGGTATACTCCACGGGAGACAATACTGTTCGAGACCACTGGTTATGGTCCCCTAAGAATACAGCTGCATACCCAGGGCTCGAACTCGAGACCACTGGTTAAGCTGGAACAACCCTTTACCAGCTGACCCTGCTCGGTATAATTACCCTATTTTTGTATTTTGATACATGAGTATCCTATAATTTTGAATAAACTAAATTAAATAGACAAATTATCTTGTCCCAAGTGTACTATGGACCTAAATTCATGGTACTGTGACTTTATTGAATTATATTATTTCTACAATACTTATAACATTACTTTTCTCTTACCTTCTTTTTATTATATGCAACCATGTTATCCCACATTTCTCTTCTTTTTTTTCCCCTTATTCCTATATCCCTTTGTTCTAAAAAAATGTTTACACAAGTTGTATAAATACAATTTCTTGGCTTTATTTGCAGAAGTGACAACCGTAGGTAACAAACAGAGGGTCTTGTTTTGTAGGAAGTTAGATAACATATAGAGCGCATATATGCTTCTTGCCTTGGAACCACACATATTGGTTAAGATCCTAGAAGCAGTGCCAGGTTTGGTTTCAGAGTCTGGATATTCGCCGGTCACTATAACAGGAAGGAAATGAACAAAATGGAGAAAAAGAAGAGGTACGAAAGTATCCAAAAAAGAGAAGAGGCCTTTGGAACCTTTACAGCTAGAAACCATGGGGGTGAGTTAATTTGGGGTGCAAACAGGGGACCATAAACATTTCATGGTCCACCAAGACTGCTCCTTCTCTTTCTCATCTCACATATTAGGATGAACCTACATCTAAGAATCATTGACACTTCAAAACATTAACTGTATCAGGATTGTACACATATTTATGTTGGATACTCATGAACGCTTCTATTTATTTTATACATTTTTTTCCTTAATTTCTTAAATTTTTATATCAATAAAGATGAAAATATCATAATAAAAATAACTAGATATCTAATAGAATTTTTTTGTCTCTAAAATGACTAAAATTTCAAATTTAAAGTACTAACTCTCTTTTTATATTAAGTTTTTACTAACTTTATTTGTTGTATTATAATCATGTTGGTCGTATCGTATCACATTCGCATCCATGCAATATAGACCCGTACAAAAGTCTCTCACTCACTAGTCACTAGACCAAAACCTCAACATCACAAGGCAGCTCATATATACCTCATTCACGTGGGAAAATACCTGTTTATGTTGAAAATGCTTAGTGAACAAAAATGGATTCGTGGTGCCAAAGGAAAGAGCACCCTCTATTGAAAACTGTGAATAGTGTTTAAATTACAGTGGACCTTAACTTTGATCAGTGTTATGACAAACATGAATGCTTTTCTTAATGGTTAGCCAGAAGCACTTAATGAAGGAAGGTCCTTTCTTGTATAAATGCAGACCTTTCCCCACCTGCTTGCTGCAAACTTTTAACTCCAACTATTCCAAGTTGATTTTCATATCTTACAAGTACTTGTGTGGAGCCTGCAACTCTGCAAGGTGATTAAATAGGCGCAGAGCATATATGGGGCTATGGCTTTGGTTACAAACTCAATGTAAGGAAATTCAATTCTAACAAACACTACCAAAGTAGTGGATTTTTCTCCCCCAGTGTCTTGTTCCTTGTGACCTTGTTTATTATGCGTCACACATAATTTGTGGTCACGAGCTCTTATTTGCTATCTATTGATGTAACACAGATACAATTGAAACGTGGAATTCAAAATCAAAAACAGATGATGAAGTGGATGAACTTACAGGCTGCTAGCTGGGCTGAGATTGATAAACAACACGGAATCAAATTTGGTGTCCTCTTTTCCTTATCTGTCTCTAATTATTAAATAATGAGTTAATGGCAACAAAATAAAGTAAAAATGACAATTAAGGAAAAAATAATATATCACATTTAAAGATTTTTTTATTTGTTACTATCATTTAATTAAAGTAATAAAATAGGAGACAGGGGATTTGAATGAGCGACAACACATACTTGTCTATTGCCAGTTACATTTTCAAAACAAGTAAGGTTGTCTCCTTCACGACCATGATTGTGGGGACCATCTTGGTAAGATCCATACCATAGAGCTCCTGAGAGGGACCAATCACACTGATGTGTTAATTAATATCTTCTTAGACATTGTTGAATGGATTCAATCATGAGGAAAATTTCGGTTCCAGAACTGACACAAATATGAAAGGGTAATGCTAGATATGGAGGTAAAATTTGTAATTTTACTGTTAGATTTACGATGTGTCATACATGCTGTGCATTGTTTTGGTTAGAAAATTGTCTGGTTGCTTAACATATATAGTAAGCTCAAACATGGCCCGTGATAGTGCCACTAACTCAAGGTGACACATTATAGTTTAAGTCTCCGTGTGGTTTAAGTTTAACATTTCACCATGTCAAAACCATGATTTCGCAAAATTAATTTTAAATCACTTTCGTATAACGTATTTTGTAAAACGTGCCTCATTCATTTCAACCATTGATTTCTAGAACCAATTCTTCCCAATTATAAATCAAACAGACACTAAAATACTAAGATGTGTCTATATTACATAAGCTGAGGGAGACTTTACTGAAAGAGTCGACACAAATTAGGCTCCCAGATATTTATCCATTCAAGTATTTGAAGCTTTTTGAACCCACTGAAGGCACTGTTCCCAGTAATTCCTGCATAACCTGAACAAATGCGGGACAAGCTCAGTTATTTTGTTCCCTAGTGTTGTGGTGATAACGGTGTTGACTTGTGACTTTCAGAAAGTGACTGTGCTACTACTTGGACCTGGCTTTATGATTATATCTATGAATTCTAAAAACAATGTTAAATATGTAAGCAGTTATGATGGTATTTAAGTTCAACCTAACACAGCCTAACTGAATAGAAAGGCTCCATTGTCCATTAATTTTTATTTCACGGAGAAGCAAGAAGTTATTCGTGTTGGTGATAGATGAAATGTTGTAGTCATTCTGAGCACTTTGAAAAATGGTGATAGATGAAATGTTGTAGTCATTCTGAGCACTTGAAAAAGGACTGCAATGGGTGATACCAAAGCAATTCTCACGATATTGCCAAGGGACCTTTCTAGATGTCTTGCCTCACTGAAAATGGGTTAAAAGGGTCACTGCCTAGGATGAAGTTTGAGCCAAAGTCACTTGATATGAAAAAAATGCATAAACCTCTGATTAAAGTTTAAGATTTCTTAAAAATTAATAAAACCCTGATAGAGTAATTAGTTACTGATAATAGCACATCACATCACTAAATCTAGAATCCTGCAATCCAAATTTATTCCCATTAAAGTTAATCCCCTAGTCAACCTCTTCACAACCTGCACAATCACGTTGAAATGTGGGCATTTGCAAGCAAATGTGGGTGTAGTTGGGATTGTTGGGCATTTGCAAAGCAATAATGTGGGTGTAGTTCAAGGTAAAATATACCTGTGAGTTGGGATTGTTGTCAAGAAGCCGTGAGTCTTTAAAACTAAACTAATGAGCACTAAATTAACGAGTTCAGACAATAAGGAAACAGGACCAAGAAATATGGTGAAAGAGAAAATGCAATAATCTAGATTTGAAAGTTTGGATAAGTATAAAAATTTGCAACCTCTTTTTGCTGCTGCAAATGTTTCTAATATGTTCTTGTGAAGGTCTATAGCGAGGGAAAAGTGTCAGAAGTATATAAAAAAAAGGCATACCAGTTCCTAAGAGCTACCAATTATATAAGCAAAATATTTGTATCATGCAAACTGGTTAAATCTTGTGAAGCAATTAGGCAAGATAAAATTACATTATTGTCCATTTACAAGCTACCTTTAACAAGAAACTATATTTTCAAAACATTGACAGAAAATCAATTCTGAGTGAGATTAAAAGAACAACAGAAGCTATATGAAGAAAGGAAATGAATTCTTGAAGAATAATATTCCTCTCAATTAACAAATAAGGAGAAACAATAAGGGATAAATAAGGCTTCCGTGTACCAAGAATGGGGAAGGCTAAAGTTATGTTTGAACATAACATCATCTCATCATAGTTGAATTGAAATAACATATTTTGGAACGATCTAATGACTAAGCATAACCATAACTTGATTATTTAGTAACCTATATCATTTTTTCCAATGAAACAAAAACGTGTGCAAAGCCTATACCTAAGAGTAAGCTTCCAATTTCTTTTGTAGAACAGAACTTGCACATTTTTTTGACTTTAGAATCCTAGGAAGACACACGCAGAAAGACTTTTTGGTCTCATTTCAATTGTATTTGATCTTCCTTTCCATCACCAAAGGAGGATAATAAGTCTTCCATGATCTTTGACTAACACATTTTAATCAAGCTTATATATTTGTATCTATTTCTTCAGATTCATCCACCCAAGTTGATGCATGTCTAACGCAGAAATTATGAAGGCATAACTATGGTGTTTCAAAATTAGGCTAAAGGAATTTCTTAATACTTAAAAGTTAGAATGACAAATGAACTATATACTCCAATATCTTAAAACACAATGAGTGATTAATGGATGCATGAGGAATTTCATGATTCTTTGCCATACTAATAATTTTCAAACTTTCCCAACAAAATCCAAAATCATCCGTCAACAAAATAATTTTGGGAAACAAATGGTGTTCCCCATCTAATACATAGATATACTTTCTTGACAGATGAAGCAGGTATTGTGACACCCTTAAGACTTTCCAATAATTCATACAAAACTTTAATATCATACTACAAGACTTCATCAAGTGCTACCATGCAATTCTCATGGAAATTAACAAATAAGCACACAAATCTCTGCTTAAAGTTGTCATACAATTCTCATGAAAAATCAATAACTAACCACAAAAATCTTTTCTAAAAGTTGTCACACAATTCTCATGGATATTAATTCAATCTTTAATTCCACTCGAGAATGGTTGGGAGTGCAATCCATATTCCATGAGTTTTAATGCTTTAAACATTGGTGGGGGTATTTTCACTTTCAAGTAATTAACCACTTTAAGGCTACGAAGGTGAATTAGCTTCATGCCTTAAACTACAACAAAACATTGATAAGTCCATCTTTGTCAATTCCCACTGTTGTGTGACTCAACCACCCTTCTTACAATTTCAACATATTATTCAAATTGTTTATCATATCAACATACTATCAAACAATGATGTCAACATATTCACAAAGCAACTCTACAATATTATTGTTTGCATAGCTATAACTCTTTATATGCAATCCTCACTTCACAAACTTTGTAGCAAATAATCTTACTGTAGTTGCAAATTCACTCACTGTATTATCCACAATCAGGAGAATATAGTTAACAAACAACCATAATGGCAACATTTAATCATAGCATAAAAGCAATAATACCATTCTAACATTTTCATCGTTTGAGGGCTTTTAGATACCAAGAATAAGCATTCCACACAAGAACCAAAATTTCAATCTAAGTCAACTGTTCTTTTTTATTGGCTTGAATCTAAAGACTCGTCAATCACACGAAATCTTATTCAATCAACCACACAACTTTTTATAATAACAATCATGCCAATGCTCCTCATTTTAATTTTAATATTATACAAAGCATCTTGAATTATGTAAACTGTAATCACACCCTTTTGTATGACATTATAAGGATTTTTCGAACCATAACCCATGAACTGGGCTTTCCTTCATTGCTATTGTAATAAAACAAAAAAAATGCCGTTGAAGTCTCCGTAGTGCATAACTATTATGACATAATCGCATTACTTTCTATAGTATTAACTTATTTTGCTTCAAGATCTTGGAAAAGAGCTACAAACAATGGTTTGTATAAGTTTTAAGTTTTTTTAGTACAGTGGAGACAAGATGTGAGGGCACAACCACAAAACCATATGGGATAGCATCAATCACGTCCAGTGTTTTTCCCCCAAAAAAAAGACTTGCACATACTTTTTTTTGTCTCAATTATCATTTTATAAATTGGTATTTTAATTTTATTTTAATTTGGTTGTAATTTTTTATTGGTTGTATCTAAAGATAATGGGTTAGGTTTGTGCCTATCCAAAAATTCCTCAGTTGTATAATGGAAAATGATGACAATACATTTATTCCAATTTTTCGTAATCAACATTGCCAAATTTAAATATCAATAAACCACAAGAAGCTGACAAGATACAGTCACTGATATATGATTTATCCTCGTTACTGGACTACAAAAGCTTGAGCTACCCCAAACAAGGAAAAAATTGGGGCCTTATAATTTCAATTTCCTATATGGCACTTATTTCATGCCTTACTCATAAAACATAAGGATTCCTATTGCCTACAAGCCTTTCATTTCTAGGACTTTGTAGACTTTAATATAGTTGAATCATAAACTAACTTTCTATCAGTATACCATTATCATGCCATGTATACTGCAACTACTAAGGAGAAACCTAACATAATTGTAAGCTAAGGCTGAATCAAGTTGGTTAGTAAGAGGGTTTCATGCATGGCGATGAACTTCTATCACATGCTATTCTTCTAGCCCAACAGGAACTGCCCAGTGAATATGGTAGAGTACTTTGAATCATATTCCCCATCATCTCCACTGTGGACCACGGCTAACAAAGAACTCGAAATCAGGATGTCTAACCTGCAAATTCTGTAGCCAATCAGCAGCAGCCTGCGTTAGGGAGTTTATTTGCTGGAATTCTGAGGCTCCATTGGGAGTCAAAATTGAGCCTCTCAACTTATATGAAGCAAGGCCAAATATGGGAAGAGATATATTTAAAGATCCATCAGCACCATGGACTTTCCTGCCACTAGAAGCGTGAAACTGTGGTTGATTCTTGCCTGTACAATTAAAGAGATACAAAATCAGGTACAATAAATGGGAGCTTCATTACTTGTGTATTTAGCATTGTTCGAATGAAAGAGATAGATATATACTTCTAGAGTGGGTTGACAAAGCATGGAAGGTTAGGAATGATGCATCCAAACTCACTAGTGTTGATCCCACGGGTATTCTATAAATTGGATACCTGGACCAAATTTCAATTCATTATGAGTACAAAAAAATAACTCAGGGAATAACTTAAATGATGACAACATATGAACTTTTTGACATCTACCAAGCCACAGAAAACCAGCTAGAAGGAGATATATCGGAGCTCCTATACTGATTAAGATAAGGGAAATCAGAAGCGAGAGTTGAAACCTGAGAGGAACAAGAAATCAAATCATTAGTGTTGAAATGGGGGATCCAATAAGTATAGATCTGAAAAGAAAGGACTTACCTTATTGTGAAAAGGAGGGCGAAAATGTGGCGGAGCTCCTTCAAAATATTCATAGACAAGCTGCATGGGTGAGTCATAGACCTCGGTTTTATGACTACAATAACTTGATGTAGTTCTATCTCTCAAAGTCAGTCTGCTAAGACTCTGAGAATTAATGTTCATCAAGTTACCACCCCTGACTTGCTTGTCTGCTTCATCGCTGCTGTCAGCACTACTTGTCTCCTTTGAAGACTCAGCACCACTGTCCTCACTAAGCCTCCTGGTACAGTTTCAGACCAACAATTTACATGTGAAATAAGTACACATCTTAAACATTGCAATGGTGGCATAATGACGTCTTAATTTTGAAGAAAATAAAGGAAGACAAGGTCATGAACTGAAAGCATCATTTAGTTCTGACTTAGCATTGAACAGAAGTGATCTGAACTGACATGAACTGTGAAAGCACCATACAAAACTTACATATAAGATTCACAAAAGTCTATCATTTATCAAAGTAAACAGGGTATGAGATAATGGCAACAGCAAGTATGGTGATTAAATATGTCTATAAGATGGTTACAACCAGCATCAGGTCAACATGCTATGCAAACACTTACATTAATGATGTGAACAACGTGAATTGCATTTAGAAAGATCCATTATCAATTCAGTCAATCAACTTTTACCCCCAAAACTAAATGCCCTTTAGAAGTAACCAAAGGGTGAAGAATCAGGTTACAAAACTTTACCCCATAAGACTAAACAGATAACCATTTATTGCTAACCAAGTTGTCTCTTATCAGTTACTGTTATCACTCAATCTGCCTAACTCAAGCATTGATGACAAAAACAAGTCAACGATGAAGTTATAATGGATGAGCAAGTAAACTAACCAAAATGAAAGAGGACATACAAAACCAACTGACCTTAGTATGTGAGGCTCAGCATACAATTGTATTGCTGACAGGTATGGAACAAAGTATTGTTTAATTGAGTCACCTCCATTTGTTATTAGCGGGACCTCTAGTCCATATGTACTCCATTCTCTGAAAGATTCCCATAAATCCTCAAGGAAAAAGTAAGGACTTCCTTTAGATTCAGGTGTCCTGTTTCCCTTCATTTTAGGAAGTGCAATCTAAACCAAAACAAAGTCCATCAGTTAACAACAGAAACAAGGAAATGAGTATTACTATCAAAAGCACCCACCAATTACGCAAATAAGAAGCACTACAGTTACAAAAATAAACACCCATTCAAGTGATCAAAACTGTTCAAAATACCAATAACAATAAAACACGGATGAGGAATGGGGTTAGAGTCTCAGTGACATGAAACAGAGAAAAGGATTCAATTTAGCACCTCGGGTGACAATTGAACAGGGACGAATGGGGTGAGTGAAGCCAAGAGGGTATCCAAATTACTCAAACTCGACAATGCTGACTCGTCTGAGTCGGTCCGAGTATCCGGTTCAGCCTCCAACGCTCTCTGTTGCTGCTTCTGCTGGTTTCTCCGGAAAGCCGGAGGGGTATAGAACCGGTTCGAACCGCGAGATTTTGCCAAGGCAGAGCCACTGCTATAGTTCGACATTGTGGTAATTGAAAGAAATTGCAGGATCAGTAGCAATGCTGAGATTGAAGCAGAAAAAAAGAAGGGATTTCGATGGGAGAAAAAGTGAATGAGGGGTTTAAGAGGGGTTTTAAGAATTGATAAATATGAAAATTAAGGTACTGTGGCCTCTCTGTGTGTTGGTAGATTTGGATTTGGGGAGAAGAAGTAGAGTGAGTGTGTGTTATATAAAAAAATTGAGAAAGTTGTAAAATAGAGTGTGGAAGATGAGGGAGAAGGACGTAGCAAAGGACCCATCAGTGTTTTTTTTCAAAATTAATTTGGGATGTTTTTGAAGAATTTTGATGCTCGTTAACCCCCGTGGACTTTTTTATTTTTGAACATTGTTTGTTTGTGTCACCAGACCAGAATTCCCGAAATGGCCTTAGAAGTTAGAACTTAATTGACGCATGTGACCTTGAATATTGTGTCACCATTGTTTGTTTGACTTTTTGCTTTGAAATGAATTCTCATGGCGACAGAAGCCAGGGGATAATTGATGATAATCATAATCAATGCAGCTAATTAATAAGCTTGAAACTCTTTAATGGCCATATCCACAGTCATTACTGAACCCATCAATCAAACATGCTAGTTGATTCAGATCACAGAAATAAATGTAAATATGTATGAGGTGAAAATTCTTTCAAGATATGGGATTATGGGTTTGCTTTTAAAACATATGAATAAAAATGTTTATTTTTAATCTTCAATGAGGATGAAGTAATTTTGAATTTAGTTATTTTTTTTTATCATATATCTAAGTTAAAAGATACTCCCTCCGGACCTATTTATAAGAATTTTTTTGGGTGAGTCGTCCTTTTTATAAGAACATTTTCATATTGTCCTATGCATTAATTATTTATTGACCAAAATACCCCATTAGTGGAGATAGGTGAGTAATTAATTAGTGGAGAGAGTATCACATAATAGAGTAATTAAATAGAAAGAGAAAGATATTGGGTCTCAATAAATTCAAGGGCAATTCAAGAAATATGATACACATCCATGACAAATTTATTGCAACCAACTAAATTAACCAACTTTCTTAATCGGTGTGAATTAGTTAAAAGGTTCTTACAATTAGGACCGGAGGGAATAGTAAATTATTTACCTTTGAGTCTCTCTTAATGGTTTGCCCTATAATTTTCCTCGTCTCTATCTACCTTTAACTGTTGGATTGTTCTCTATCTGGTCTACTCTTCTTATTTGTGCTTTTATAGATCTTCTCCATACATGTTTAAACCATATAAGGTGAAGTTCTACCATCTTTTGTATAATATGAGAAACTACATCCTGTGTGATATCCTCACAAGAGTTGTTTCTTTGTACTTGCTTGCGAGCTTTGATCACATCTAGTCATGTAAATTAAAATTGCTTCCCAGCTCGACTCAACCACTAAGGGAACGTACACAAGACAAAAATTAGTAACAAACTAGAAATTATATAAAAAAAATACGTATAAGACAGAATAATTTAAAAAATATTCTAACAATAAATGACATAAAATCAATTTTATTACTTGTTAACAAATAAAACCTAGTCCAAGCCCGATAGGATAAACAAAACAACTCTGTTTAAGATTTATAAGATTAATAAAAAAAATCCATGTTTCACATAAAAAAGGACAACTTAGTGCTGTAAAACTCCTATCATGATAAGGAAGGATAAAATCTATTGTGGGTCTATTATAAGCAATCTTAGGTTGACTCCATAACTCGAATCGAACTCATGACCTTTATATGATGGCAACATCAACCCTTTGCACCAACAATTCAATAATTCGTCATTGAAAAACATTGTTTAGAAGAATTAAGATAATAAAAGCTTTTAAGAACATGAAAAAAAAAAAGATTGACTATTCTGGACCTTGACAAGGCCGACTTCAGGCTACAAGAAGAACAGAGACATGAAGCATCGCCTTATTATTCCCTTTTTTGCTTGAAGGCAGAGAATGTTGTGTTTTTGGTTTGCCTCCCCCGATCTATAATTCTACTTGAAGATGTAAAGACTAAAGAGTTGAAGGTGACTCTTTCTATGTAGGTTGAGCCTTTTATAGTAGAGAAGTCAATGAATTCCATATAACTATTGAGAGAAATTTTCGTCTAAATTTATGCAAAGGGGTAACTTCCCAGAGGTAAGAGTGTGTCAGAAGCTGTTTCTTTTATTTTTAAAGTGACTATTTTCATGTAGGTTGAACCTTTTATAGCATAGAAGTTATTAAATTCCATATAACCGTTGAGAGGATTTTTCGACTGAATTTATGCAAAAAAGTAGCTTTCCAGAGGTAAGAGTGTATTAGAAGTTGTTTCTCTTATTTTTAAAGTGACTTTTTTCGTGTGGGGTGAACCTATTATAGCAAAGAAGTTAATAAATTCTATATAACAATTGAGAGGAATTTTCAGTTAAATTTATGCAAAAGAGTAACTTCCCAAAGGTAAGAGCGTATAAGAAGTTGTTTCTCTTATTTTTAAAGTGAATTTTTTCTTGCAGGTTGAACCTTTTATAGCAGAGAAGTTAATTAATAAATTCCATATAACCATTGAGAGGAATTTTCGGCTGTATTTATGCAAAGGAGTAACTTCCCAGAGGTAAGAGTGTGTCAGAAGTTGTTTCTTTTATTTTTAAAGTGACTATTTTCATGCAGGTTGAACCTTTTATAGCATAAAAGTTATTAAATTCCATACAACCGCCGGGAGAATTTTTCGACTGAATTTATGCAAAGGAGTAACTTCCCAAAGGTATGAGTGTGTCAGAAGTTGTTTTTCTTATTTTTAAAGTGACTTTTTTCGTATGGGGTGAACCTATTATAGCAGAGAAGGTAATAAATTCCATATAACAATTAAGAGGAATTTCCGGCTGAATTTATGCAAAGGAGTAACTTCCCAGAGGTAAGAGTGTGTCAGAAGTTGTTTCTTTTATTTTTAAAGTGAATTTTTTCTTGCAGGTTAAACCTCTTATAGCGGAGAAGTTAATTAATAAATTTCATATAACCATTGAGAGGAATTTTCGGATGAATTTATGCAAAGGAATAACTTCCCAGAGGTAAGAGTGTATCAGAAGTTATTTTTTTATTTTTAAAATGACTTTTTTCGTGCATGGTGATTGGTGAATCTCTTATAGCAGAAAAGTTAATAAATTCCAAATAACCATTGAGAGGAATTTTCGGCTGAATTTATGCAAAGGAGAAACTTCTCAGAGGTAGAAGTTTGTCAGAAGTTGTTTCTCTTATTTTCAAAGTGACTTTTTTCTTGCATGTTGAACCTCTTATAGCATAGAAGTTAATTAATAAATTCCATATAACCATTGAGAGGAATTTTCGGCGGAATTTATGCAAATGAGTAACTTCCCATAGGTAAGAGTGCGTCAGAAGTTGTTTTCCTTATTTTTAAAATGACTTTTTTCGTGCAGGGTGAACCTCTATTAACAGAGAAGTTGATAAATTCCATATAACCATTGAGAGGAATTTTTGGGTGAAATTTCGCAAAGGAGTAACTTCCTAGAGGTAAGAGTGTGTCAGGAGTTGCTTCTCTTATTTTTAAAGTGACTTTTTTCTTGCATGTTGAACCTGATATAGAAGAGAAGTTAATAAATTCCATAAAATTATTGAGAGGAATTTTCGACTGAATTTATGCAAAGGAGTAACTTCCGGCCATAGATAAAAGTGTGTCAGAAGTTGTTTCCCTTATTCTTAAAATGATTTTTTTCTTGAAGGTTGAACCTCTTATAGCCGAGAAGTTAATTAATAAATTCCATATAACCATTATGATAAATCCACTTTAGTAGTAGATTTATAGGTTTATTTTAGGTAGTTTTTATTGTTTAGGTGGATAATTTTGTGAATTTTGTAGTTAAAATTGTACATAATTGAATATGTTTGTGTTTTAGGTGATTGTAGTAAATAATAGTAATTTTGTTCTAATTTTTCATTGATTTGGTGTTTTTATAGGTATTGTTTGAAAAAGAAGAAAAAGAGTTTGAAGAAAAGCATTTTTGAAAGTTTTGGAAGAAGCTAACAGTGAAACATTGGACATATGAGGTGCAAATTAAGAGAATTACTCTCTGCCAGAATCGTGTGGGAACAAGCTGAAGCTGTGTGAGGACACGAAACAAACAGAAGCCGCAAAATTTAGAAATTGCTCTCTGCCATGTTCGTGTGGGAACATGGCAGGATCTGTGTGGGGACACGATTTGACATAATCACTATAAATAGTTGCTGTTAGATTTTTAGCGGGAGTCTTTTCATTTTTTCAGATTTCTCATTTCTTCCACTCGAATTTCCTCTTTTTCTCTCTCTTTTTCCTGAAGATCAAAACCAAGTGGAAGCTAGGGTTCTTGATTCAATGAAGTTTCTCATTGAGTTTGCAATTCTCTTCTCCTTTATCTTCTCTTTTGTAATGGATTGCTAAATTTCTTAGGTTAGGAATGGGAGAATTTTGATTCAAACTCCATGTAATTTCGTTTCTTGAATTCAATTTAAATTGTTATGATACAATTACATTGTTTACTTCCAATCTTAATGCTTCATTGACTTGATCAACCAGTGTATGATTTGAGAGTGATTCTCACAATTGGAAAATTGGAGAAAACTTGGATCTGAAGTAAACAACATGAGTAATTAATTACCTAGGAATAGGAATTGATTCTTGTGTGATCTTTGTCAATTCTTGTTGTTAATGCATGTCACAATTGAATTCACCTAAGAAATTAGGGTTCTTAATTGTAGATATAGGGTTAATTCACCAAGGAATTGGGATTTAACTATCTAAGTGAATTGGATCATGAATTAAATCATAATAATTGAGTTGAATAACCTGCTACATTGAGTGAGAATTAAAAGGAACCAAGTCCTAACCATTTGTTGATATTGTTCTTTATCAATATTGTGTTCTTGTTTTATTCTTTGCATCAATTCAATTTTGCTGGTTTAGTTTTTTGGTTTAATTTTCTGCACTAGTCCTTAGGTTACCAAATACAATTGAATTCTCTTTGTTCAAGTAGATAAATCTTCTGTTAATTGATACTTGATTCATCAATCTCTGTGGGATGATACTCTACTTTCATTATATTACTTGTTACGATTCGGTACATTTGCCGAATTTTCCATCACATTGAGAGAAATTTTCGACTGAATTTATGCAAATGAGTAACTGCCCAAAGGTAAGAGTGTGTCAGAAGTTGTTTTTCTTATTTTTAAAATGACTTTTTTCATGCAGCATGAATCTCTTATAGCACAGAAGTTAATAAATTCCATATAACCATTGGAAACAATTTTCGGCTAAATTTTTGGGTGAATTTATGCAAATGAGTAACTTCCTAGAGGTAAGAGTGTGTCAGAAGTTGTTTCTCTTATTTTTAAAGTGATTTTTTTCTTGCACGTTGAACCTCTTATGGCAGAGAAGTTAAACAATTCCATATAACAATTGAGAGGAATTTTCAGCTGAATTTATGCAAAGGAATAACTTCCCATAGATAAGAGTGTGTCAGAAGTTGTTTCTCTTATTTTTAAAGTGATTTTTTTCTTGCAGGTTGAACCTCTTATAGCAGAGAAGTTAATTAATAAATTCCATATAACCATTGAGAGGAATTTTCGGCTGAATTTATGCAAAGGAGTAACTTCCCAGAGGTAAGAGTGTGTCAGAAGTTGTTTTTCTTATTTTTAAAATGACTTTTTTCGTGCCGCATGAACTTCTTATAGAAGAGAAGTTAATAAAATTCATATAATCTTTGAGAGGAATTTTCGGCTGAATTTATGCAAAGGAGTAACTTCCTAGAGGTAAAAGTGTGTCAAAAGTTGTTTCTCTTATTTTTAAAGTGACATTTTTCTTGCAGGTTGAACCTTTTATAGTAGGGAAGTTAACAAATTCCATATAACGATTGAGAGGAATTTTCGGCTGAATTTATGCAAAGGAGTAACTTCTCATAGATAAGAATGTTTCAGAAGTTGTTTCTCTTATTTTTAAAGTGAATTTTTTCTTGCAGGTTGAACCTCTTATAGCAGAGAAGTTAATAAATTCCATATAACCATTAAGAGGAACTTTCGGCTGAATTTATGCTAATGAGTAACTTCTCAGAGGTAAGAGTGTGTTAGAAGATGTTTCTCTTATTTTTAAAGTGACTTTTTTCTTGCAGGTTGAACATCTTATTGCAGAGAAGTTACTGAATTCCATATAACGATTTAGAGGAATTTTCGGCAGAATTTATGCAAAGGAGTAACTTTCCATAGATAAGAGTGTGTAAGAAGTTGTTCTCTTATTTTTAAAGTGGTTTTTTTCGTGCATGTTGAACCTCTTATAATAGAGAAGTTATTAAATTGCAGATAATGATTAAGAGGAATTTTCGATTGAATTGATGTAAAGGAGTAGTTTCTCAAAGATAAGAGTGTGTTGGAAGTTATTTCTCATATTTTTAAAGTGACTTTTTTTCGTGTAGGTTGAATTCTTATATCAGAGACATTATTAAGTTCCATATAATTGTTGAGTTATTAAGTTACATATAATTGTTGAGAGGAATTACCGGCTAAATTTATGCAAATGAGTAATTTGCTAGAAGAATCCTAAGAGTATGAGAAGTCATTTTTCTTATTTTAAGTCTTTTGGTCATGGAATGAACTTTCACGAACTATGTGTTTATTTAGGAGATTTCAACTAGAAATCATGGTTCAGTCCTCCGCTATCTCGAGTGGTCACGCTCAACATATGAAAGAAAAAATAATAATAATAATCACTTTAATTTATATTATTATAAGCCTGTTTGTTTAAAATTATTTCTTAAAAGAATTACTTTTTTTTAAAAAAAATCACTTATATGAATTTTTAAGATGTTTGTCTAAACTTTTTTTAAGAAGCAGAAACAGAAAATAATTAGTTTTCTGCTTTTTTAAGAAGCAATTTAGAGTTGCTTTTTAAAAAAAGTTGTTAAAGTAGAAGAGAGAGAAAACCTTTTAACAATGTGCAAACATTTATTGCAGCAAATAAAGTGTTTTTTCATGGTTGTAGCCAAACAAAAATTTATTTCTGATTATACAAGAATCTCTTAAATAAAATCAATTTTTTTAAATAATTTAAAAAATAAATATATATTTTGAAATAAAATATTTGAAGATGTTAACTATATAAAAACATATTTTTCACGCATTGAACGGGAACTATATTAAAATTGAAAACCATATTAAAATAATTAAATTACATTAGATTCACATTTACAATAATGTTATAAAGGCAAAAGTTTCTACCAAAATCTGGGGTGAGTATAAGATATAAGAGCTGGTGTTTACATGTATGGTACAACGTGTGAGTCTCAATTACAAGGATGCGGATTTCCTACAGGGAGTGCGGTTTCATCTCTCATCATTAAATGTATTATTTTATAAATATTTTATTTTATTAAAACCAAATTTTAATCGACCAGATTCATCCAATTCAAATGGAGAGAATCCTCACCTTAGTTACAAAGGGAAAGGGGCACATGTAAAGTACAATAAATTTGGCAGCCATTTGGTTTAATATAAATTATTGAACGATAATGACAGAGGCGTAGTCGGGATTTTTTCATTGAAGGGTGGAAATAAAATACTATATTGAGTCTTTTTACAATATTTTTTTGATGATTTAATTTAGTCATTTTTCTTAGACTTGTTACAAATTTTTAGATGTTTTTATTATCTTTTTTTCATCTTTACCCCTCATAGTTAATGAACATTTATATTTTTTAGGTTAGTTAATGTGAGAAATACAATAGAGTTTGACTTACAAAAAAAGATATCGAAAAAGATTTACAAAAAGGGTAAATTTGGAAGTTTCATATTTTTTAAAAAAACTAAAATATTAAAACATCTTTTTTTAATTTTATTATCTAACCCTAAAAGTAAAATTCAAATCAAATCAAAGAAATTTCCTTTTTATTCTTGTAATCTTTTTATTTTTTATCATGTAGATCTAAAAAATAAATCACATTCAAATAAAACACAATCTTCTTTAATTTTGAATAAGACTTTATAATCTCTAAATAAGGAAAAATAATTAATATAAAGAATACATAAAAAAGGAAATGAGGACTCAATACAAGTAGTGAAAAAATTATAAAGAGGTAATACTATTAAATTGACAAAATATTTTGGGGGGGGCCAGATTAAAAGTTAATAAAATATTTTATGTGAGATCTATATAATTGGTAAAAAGATTGAAAATTTTTGGGGGGGTCGTGGCCCCTGCTAGCCCCCTTTGACTACGCCCATGGGTAATGATGAGCAAAGACAATAACACATATAATTTGTCCCGATACACGTGTCACGTTTTTTTTTACTTGCATTTTTTAAATTTTTTTAATCTCACTTCACTAAAGTGATATTTTTATGAACCATGAGTATTTTTCATGGGAGTCAATCTTGCTTGTGTCACTTTCTTTTTTTCCCCTTTTTATCACGCTTTGATTTTTTTCATTATTATTATATTAAAACAGTTTTTTCAATATTCATTCATGTTTATCTGTCTCATTAGATAAAACATACATTTAGAAATAAAATAAATGTGCTGATTTACATTAAATTTAATATGTTTTTTCAATATACCATTTATCTCTCTACTTTATTCATCAGTGTTTTCACTTATCATCTCTCTTATTTATTCTATTTATTCGCAATCTTAAAATTGTTCCTAACTACACCTGTCACATTTTTCTCACTTATTTTTTTTAGTTTTTTATTCTCGTTTCAATATTGTGATTATTTTTTATGAACCATAATTATTATCTACAAGAGACAATTCTACTCCTGTCACTTTCTTTTGCTTTCCTTTTTTTAAAAGACTTTAATTTTCATTTTTATTATATATTTTTAGATTAAAATAGTTTCTCTCAATATTCATTAATGTTATCTGTTTCATTGTATTTAAATACACATTAATAAAAAAAATGAGTTGATTTAAATTTAATTTAAAGTATTTTTTAGTATATAATTTTTCTTTTTATTTTATTCATTAGGGCATCTCCATCCCAACAACCCTTAAAAATTTCTTAAACCAATATTTTATAATTCTTCACATTTTTCTATACTATTATATTATTTTTTATCACTTTAAGCAACCCAATCACTTTCTTATCTCCAACCCAACAACTCTCACAAATTTCTAAAATGGACCCCACAATTTATTCTCACACTTACTTTTTTTATCTCTAACCTATTATTATTATTAAAAAACTCTCAGCAACCCACTTTTTGGGTTGTTTCAGTGGCTTACCGTAGCTCCGATCTCATACCCCTCCAATGGAATAAAATCCCATTGAGTTTCTTTTCTTCTGACAGCAATCGATATAGCAACTCCATAATGGAGTTGGCCTTAATGGTTTACCTCTTTATCAATTATATTTATTCATTAATGACACCTGAAATGAGAGAACTCTATTAATATAGAGTAAATAGATAGAAGAATATATAAATAGAACTGATAAAAGAGATAAATTATTAATGAATAAAAGAGATAAATCATTTATTCCGTTTATTAATATGTATTTAAATACAATAAAACAAATAAACAGTAATGAATATTGAGAGAAACTATTTTAATCTAATAATAATAAAAAAAAGAAAATAGTTTTTTTTAAGAAAAGAAAATGTCAGGAGGAGAACTATCTTACATGGATGATATTTATGGCTCATAAAAAATAATCACGATGTTGAAATGAGAATAAAAAAACTAAAAAATGCAAGTGAGAAAAACGTGACATGTGTACTTGGGGAATAATTATAAGATTGATAATAAATAGATAAATAGGATAGATAAGAGAGATAAATGATATATTGAAAAAATACATTAAATTTAATGTAAATCAACACATTTATTATATTTATGAATGTGTTTTTATTTAATAAAACAGATAAACAAGAATGAATAATGAAAAAAATTAATATAATAATAATAATAATAATAATAATAATAATAATAATAATAATAATAATAATAATAATAAAAATCAAAGTGTGATAAAAAATGGGAAAAAAAGAAAGTGACTTGAGCAAGACTGACTGAGGATACCCATAGTTCACAAAAATATCACTTTAGTGAAGTGAGACTAAGAAAACTAAAAAAACACAACTGATAAAATGTAACAGGTATACAAAGTACAAATTGTACTTCCTTCGTCCCTTATTATAAGACTATTTCAACCGTTTCACACAGTTTAAGAAAAAATAGTCAATGTATTGATCTTTTAAAAAAATAATAGCATTCCAGATATACCCCTATTTAAAAGCCACTATATTTTAGAGACATTAATTGTGACATGGTGGAAGACTCCAAAAGTCACTTTTCAATGATGTAGTTGGGCATGTAGGTAAAACTTCATTAATTATTCACACTTATCAATATATGAGGAATAAAAAGAGTTGAATATTAATGAATGACAAGTATAAAAAAAATTATTGTTTTACCTAAAAATTTACAAGTGGTCTTATATTAAGGGACACTCAATTTTTCTAGAAGAGGTCTTATAAATAGGGGAGTATATTTTATGGTATGTGGCTCATCATTAGGGTTCAATAATTTATATTAAATCAAATGATTGCCAAACCTATTGTGTCGTACACGCACTCCTTCCCCTTATAGCTTAGACTCATCCATTGTACTATACATATAAACAACACCCCTAGTACCTTAGACTCACCCTCTAAATATAAGGGTGTTCAAGACTCGATTTGTTCCTTTGACCCGTCCCAATTCGTCTTACTCGGGTCGGGTATGTTTCTATGTTACAAGAAAGAATATAACCAAATTGGGTCTCATCGGGTTGAGGACAAGTTCGGTTTAACCTTTGAGATACCCGACCCGTCCTTTATATATAAATATAATATTTATTACTTATAATTTTCTATTATGTAAAGTCCTAACTTTATTTTTTTTCATTTTAGGTAGGGTTTTTGAGTTTAAGTTTAATTTCCTCTATCTATCTTTAATACTATTTTCTTTTGAACATTGTAATATGATCATCTCAAGATCATATTTAGTTTATATATCGGGTCAACCCGATCCAATCATACTCAGACCTAGTCTTATTTAGTCTCGCACATCATCGTGTCTCTTCGGGTTTATAGACGAGTTCGGATCCATAGAATTGACCCGATCTAGAATTAGGGTCAGGTTATGGACAAACAAAACTCATCCCAACCCATCTCATGAACACCATTAGCTAAATGTGTCTTGGAGTTTACACTCAATGTGTCACCAAACATGCGTTTGAAACTGTAGCCTCTTACAACACCATAATGGCAAGGATGTTACATCGTTAATTTAGGTAAAGGAAAAATTATTTCGCATGTGTTATTAAATGAATGAATAAACTTTCTCTACTTCTTTTCTTGATAAACGTTAATTACACTTTTGATCAAGGATGTAAATGAGTGGAGCCGAAATTAAAACTTATGTTTGGTTTGTAGGTGATTTAAAATTGGTTGATTTATTTCAATGAGCTAAATTTAAAGTTTGGGCTTGACTTGCTAAAGAAAAACAAAGTTTGAGTTTGACTTATTTGACTCATTTGCAACTTCATTACTTTTGCTTTTATGAAAATTTTCTTTAAATAATTTTTAAAGTTTATGAATGTAATATTTAATAAATATTTTAATATTAAATGGTAATATAAAAGTCAAAATATATTCTTAATACATGGTATATGTAGTTAAAAAATTCTAAAATAATATATTTTTCGAAATTCAATACATAACTTTTTTATTAATATAATAAATATTTCAATACTTATTTTCATATATGTGGAGTAATCCTTTTACTTTATTATTTTATTGTTTATTTTCAAAATAAACTCATAACTTTATATATTTTTTCTATTTTTTACTACTCTTGTTTTACTTTAATTATTTATATTAATTAATCATTATATATATAATAAGTGATATCCATGAACCCTCAATGTCAAGCTTACAAAGATTGGACTTGAGTCGTTTAAATAATCAAGTCTTGTGTTTGTTTATTTAATTAAACAAAGAAGCTTGATTGAGAATTTAATGAGTCGAGCTCAAATAGTTAACAAATAGATAGCTAGCTCAACTCATTTATAACCCTACTTTTGACTCATTATATATATTTTTCGTTGGGTATACTCACAATGGGTGCAAAATGTTTAAATCTAGTCTCTTTAAAACTTGAACCAAATCTAGATTGATGAGACTTAATATACAAGTGAGTAGGTGAAGCATGCTCATTGAACCAAAACACTTTGATGTACATTGGAGGTCTAGCAATCACACTACACCCTTCACAGTTCTTGTTGTTAACACTGTTTTGCGCTAATAGACCATGCGCGTGTCTGGTATTCTTGAGTGCTCTAGAGATTTTGCCACAACCCATACAAGCGGCCCTACTTGACACTCATATAGGTTATTTCGTCAAGTATATGTTGTAATTCATATACCACCTATAAAGGATATGAAAATAATTAAAATTTGTGTTTAACCTCACAATAATGCAGTTTAGCACATCTCACACCATAGGAAGGGAAAATTAAATTGTGCTAACAAAACTAACAAGTGACCTGTTTCTTACCCATCAAACCTTCTTCATGGGATCTCCAATCACAAAGGTCGGGTTACCATCACTTATTAATTTCAAATTGGCTTTAATCTCATTCCTTCTGATCTTTCATATATTAATTTCCTTCCCAAAGGTTTGGTCAAATTAACTTCTGACTTCACACAATCAATTGATATAATTTCATCTTTTTGTAACTATTTTATCACTTTATGCCTTAATTGTATGTATCTATTTTTACCATTGAAAGTCTTATTCTTTGCAATGGTTATTGCCGATTGGCAATCACAATGTAATGGTATTAATGGTGTTGGTTTTATTCCTAAGGGAATATTTGCTAAGAAGTTTTTCAACCACTCAGCCCCATTTCTAGCCAATTCTAGAGCTATAAATTATGATTCCATAGTGGATCCAACAATTATTGTTTGTTTGGTTGATCTCCATGTAACTGCACCACCACCAACTGTAAATATATAACCACTAGTGGATTTTGTCTCATCTGAATCTGAGATCTAGTTAGCATCATGTATCCTTCCAATACTGCGTGAAATTCACTATATTCAATACCATAACTTATGGCACCTCTCAGATATCTCATGAGTCTATCAAGCACATCCCAATGATCCTCATTAGGATTATGAATATATCTACTCAACCTTACCACATAATATTCTATGTCAGGTTGAGAAAAATTCATCAGATGTAGTAGACTCTCAATAATTTGGGCATACTCAGATTGACCAACAGGCTCACCTCAATTTTTCTTTAATTGAGTATTAGCATAATGGGGGTACTCATAAATTTTTCATCATGGTGTCCAAGCTTCCTAAGAAGTTTTTCTAGATAATGTTCTTGGGATAACATTATGCCATCTCCCTTCCTTATGATCTTAACATCTAAAATCACGTTTGCCTCACCCATGTCTTTGATGTCAAATTTGGATGAAAGAAATAATTTAGTATCTATCTATACTATTACATTAGTGCAAATTTTTTGCTACTATTCATTGGTGCAGTTTATTTTTTTGTTCCCACGTGTGTGAGCCCCTTTTGGTGGCATGTGTCTTTCTTTTTTTAAGTCATATTAGGCCAGGTTCAGTGAAGTTCTATCAAAGACATTGTATTTGATTTTGGTAGTTAGTGGGTCCCTCTTTTTGTGTATAGCTTTGTGAATTAGGGGTAGTGTACGTAGGCTCACTCTGTGAATTAGGCTATTGGGAGATTGTGGAGTGGTGTGGTAGTTTTCACAGCAGTAGTCAATCGGGTCAATCAATAGGCTTTGTGAGTGACCGTGGATTTTTTTACGATGCGAAATGTTTGGAAAGGTATTTAGTTTTCATATTGTAAAAAATTAAAGGTATTTCCTGTTCCTATTCTACTAGCTTTTTTTTGGTGAATAATAAATTTAGGGTAAGGGGATGGTGCCCCAGTCCAAGACAGGGAAAACCTTCGGGCTCTTTGAAAGTAGAAAAAAGAAAAAGATAAAAAAATCAAGAGAGTGTGAAATAAATGATAATTGATGTGATATGAAAGAAAGAGAGATAAAAAAATTAGGTGTGAAAAAATCTCATATATTTTAAAATTAAACTATTAAATACATAAATACATTACATGTTGCAATCGAAAATATATACAAATAATCGGAATTTAAGTAAATACAAATGACAAGACAACACTAAATATTTTGAAATAAATACTATATGAATTGAAATCACATAAATACATACTCCCTCAATTCCTTTTTATAAGGCACCTGTTAGAATTTTTTGTGTTCCTTTTTATAAGTCACTTTACAATTTAAAGAAAATATTTATTATAATTTCCCTTATTTTTCCTTATTAACTTTAATGTCTTTCCAACTATCAAATGATAGTGGAGTTAATTAATAATATTAAATAAGGGCAAAACAAGAAAGTTAAACTATTTTTTAAAACTCAAATAAAATAATTAACTAGCTTTAATTACTTTTATTGGTCTTTGTGATTTAATATAATGTGCCTTATAAAAAGGAACGAAGGGGTTATATTATATTTGTTTACATTTAAATATATATAAACTAGATTTTCATTTTTTCCAAAAAAAATAAGAAATGCGGAACACATTTGGGGACACCTCGAACGAATTTAATTCTATTTGATCATCTCACTCCATTAAAGTTTCAACGAATACAATTTTCATTTTTCTTTGTTTTGTTGTGACAATTAATAAATGTCAAAGCTAGACATTGTCACATGTTGGTGTTTATTTACCAAATATCTTTTTCTCGATCTAATGGTCAATTATATGTTTCTATATCTAGGGAAAGTCTCGACAAGGACTTAGAATTCTTATATGTCATTATATTTTAAAACTTTAGGCTTAAATACATTTTTGGTCCCTATAGTTTTGTAAATGGGTGGTTTTGGTCCCCCCTAGTTTTAATTGCTCAATTTTGGTCCTTATACTTTTGTAAATGGGTGATTTTGATCCCTCTAGTTTTAATTGCTCAATTTTGGTCCCTCTTCTTTAAAAATTGAACAAATCTAATCCTACCGTTAGCCTCTTATTAAATATTTAGCAGAGTTTGCTGACATGAATTTAATTTTGTGACATGTAAACTATCACATGACAAAGATTATTATTTAATTTTATCTCTTAATTTTTTTAAACAAAAAATCAAAATATATAATCAGATTCTGCATAATTTAATACAATGAGAAAACAAAATCATAAAACAAAATCTCACTATTACACTCCAATTTTCTCAAAAACAATAAAGCGAATACAAGTCCCAAAACTAAAACAATTGCGGGTCTGCTTCAACCACCAACTAAGCGAACTGAAATCTCATTGGGCATGAAATGAAATTTAAAATGAAATCGAAAGCGAACTGAAATCTGTAAGCTCCGATTATACGTTTAAAAGATTAAGAGATAGAATTAAATAATAATCTTTGTCATGTGTTTACATGTCACAAAATTAAATCCATGTCAACAAACTCTGCTAAATATTTAACGGGAGGCTAGCGGTAGAATTAGATTTGTTCAATTTTTAAAGAAGAGGAACCAAAATTGAGCAATTAAAACTAGGGGGACCAAAATCACCCATTTACAAAAGTATGGGGACCAAAAATGTATTTAAGCCAAAACTTTATAATTTGATGAAATATATAATGTATAAAGAGATAATTCAGAAAATATAAATGATATGATATGGTATATTTTACATTTGTAATTATTAATGTTTGAAATTTGTTGTTTCAAATAAATTTTTTATGTTTTATTTTTTCAATTCTTTCTATATAAACAAGTATAAATTTTAATATGAAAAAAATCACTAATCATTATCATATTTTCTAAAGTTTACATATTTATATTAAATAAATTAAATATATTATAGTATTCATTATAAACAATCTATTTGAATAATAATACCCCTGCATCGCATGAGTCGAACACTAGTTATTTACTATTACATTACAGGTTCCAAAAATAAGCGTGTTATCTACATACAAACAAATTCACAAATTCTCCATTCATTAATTTCGTATACACACATTTATCAACTTCAACAAACATCATCAATCAACACTTGATTAAATTTCTCATACAATTGTTTTGGTGCTTGTTTTAAACCATATAAGCATTTGGGAAGTTTGCTCACTTTGTTTTCTTGACAAAAAACTATACATCCTTCGGATTGTGCCATGTAAATTTCTTCTTCTAAATTACCATTTAAAAGAGCGGTCTTAACATCCATTTAATGTATAACGAGTTTATAAACAGAGACCAAAGTTATTAAAACTCAAATTGAAGAAATTATAGTTACAGGAGCAAAGATATCAAATTAATCAATATTTTGTTTTTGAGAAAATCCTTTAGCTACTAATCTAGCTTTATACTTATGAATTGAACCATCAGAGTTTTTTTTTTTTGAAAATCCATTTGCAACCAATAGTTTTTGCTCTTGGAGGTAAATAAACTAAAGCTCAAGTTTTATTTTTTCAAAATAGATTCAATTTCTATTTTAATAGCTTATTTCCAAAATGGTGCATTAGAAGAGAAAATAGCTTCAGAAGATGTCAATAGCTTATTTCCAAAATGGTGCATTAGAAGAGAAAATAGCTTCAGAAGATGTCAAAGGATAATTTTCAACCAAATATGTATAAAATCATTTCCAAAGGATGTCTTTTTTCTTTGTCATTTACTTCTTTTCAAACCCTCATATAATTCTCATTATTATTTTCTAATGGTTCATGAGAAACATTTGATTGAAGAGAATTATTTGATTCATGAGAATCATTTCTATTTTTCAAAGGATATACCTGCTCTAAAAATTCAACATTTTTAGTTTCAATAACATAATTGTTTTCAAGTACATCACTTTTCAAAACAAGAAAACTATATGGAGCACTACATTCAACACATCTAATAAACATACAATCAGACGTTTTAGATCATATTTTTCTCTTCTTTTAGAGTCGCGAAGCATGACCTTAGATAGACACCCCGCACTTTTAAATATTTTATGTTTGATTTGTAAGCTTTCCACAACTTATAAGGTATCTTACCAGTTTTCTTATGTGGAATCATATTTTGTAATTAAGAAATACCCTCTTAACAAGGTTTCACCCCAAAGGTTGTTAGGTGCGGAGAAACTAACTAATATAACATTCATCATTTCTTTTAGGGTCCTATTTTTTCTTTCTGCTACTATTCCATTAGATTGTGTAGAATAAGGCGATGTTACTTCATGTATTATTCCTTATTTTTAAAAAATATATTAAATAAAACATATTCACCCCCTCACGTTTGGATAAGTCAAGTTAAGGCAATCAAATGAATTTAAATCAAACTTATTTTTTGAATTTCGTACTTACATTTAAGCTGGAACTTTTAGTTTTACAATTTACATCCCCATTTTGTTTTTGAAATCCAAGATAAATGGGAATGCAAAACTTGCATAACAATTCTATTATTAAATAGCTATCAGGATAAACAGCTTTACATCTATAATTAATAATTATCATTATTAATTTAGTATATGTCAATTTGAGTAGTAAAAAGATCAGGATCAAATTCAAGTTACATTTGTCAGCTAAATATTAGGAGTTAATCAATTCAGATTTAAATTCAAAATACAGATATTAGGAGATAATTAGGAAAAGAGAAATGAGATAATTTTTTTTAATTTGAATTAAAAAATAAAAATACAAATAAAGGACTTGAAGGGATAGAGTTACTTAATACAACAAATCCATGATATGAGACAAGATAAGATACCATTATTATATCTCATCCTTTATCAATCCACTTAACAAACTCCTAATGTTATATGGAATTAGTTGTACAAAAATAATTTCTAGATAATGATAGATATAATTAGGAAAATTCTGTTAAGAAGATAGATACTCAATAAAGTATATCTCACGGGATTATTAATATTAAAAGGGCGGGACCCACACGTTTGTGGCGAAAAGAGAGAGTGGCGAGCTTATGATAGGCGATAAGAAAGACGTCAATATAGAATAGTATTCGTATATATATGGCTCCTTTTTACGGTGTTGCCTCTGGTGATTATTATTATTGAACTAAACGCAGCACTGCATAAGCATAATTAAGCAAAGCCTGTGAATCAAGTTATGTTGCATTGACTCGCACAAACAAAACAAAACAAGATCAACTCGCTTGCTTCGATCTCATCGAACCCTAATTTCATCACGTCTCCTTCTTTCTTTCCCCTGAAATTCAAAACCAGAAGAAGAATTTCAATCCGACACGGTTTCGTCTCGAACGAGACTCCATGCCACTCTGCTTCTCACCCATTGCCCTCTCCACAGAGGACTCTTTTGCTTTCGCTACAAAACTCGTTCTTTCTTTTCACTGCACATACACACTTGTACAAGTACAATTCATCAGCCATGTCCGCCGATTCACATGCCCCTAAGGGTCTCCTCTGCAATGCCGGCGCTGGTGCTGCCGCTGGTATGCCAATTTTGTCCTCCAATATATCCTACTGATACTCCTTTATTCATCAATTATCATATAACATCTTTCTTTCATCTTATGATGCAGGGGTTATTGCTGCTACGTTTGTGTGTCCTTTAGATGTCATCAAAACTAGGTTTCAGGTTCTTGGGGCGCCTCAGCTTGCTAATGGAACTGTTAAAGGTATGCGCTGACTTTTGCTTCTTATATTTATATCAATCAGTACAAAGTTTTTGACTTTGTTGACAAAATAAGACAATGAAGACATGCCCTGTAAGTGACTCATATAAAACACATGCCTAATTTTGTGTGTTTGTGTTATCAGGCAGTGTTATAGTTGGTAGCTTGGAGCAAATATTTCACAAGGAGGGATTGCGTGGCATGTACCGTGGGCTAGCCCCAACTGTGTTGGCCTTACTTCCAAACTGGGCGGTGAGTTTATTTAATGCTTCTTGGCTTGCCGATGTCTGTTTGTGACCATTACTTTTCCAGATGAACTATTCTTGGAACTCTATTGACAAATTTATTAATTTCTTGTCCAATGCATGTAATTTTCTTGTTTTTAGCTTCAAATTGGCAGTGAAATATATCTACAAAAACATTTTGTAAATCATGGGTAGGGTTAGCTTAGGTGGAAGATAAGGGAGGACAAGACTTGTTGCTGGTTTTTGGAACAATGTACTTTATGTTGGTATGGATGTTCAAAGATTTGGACAGAACGTTTTATGACATAGGACAGCTGGGGGCTTAAAATTGGTGGACTGAAGGGGTGTGGCACACAGATAAAGAAAGGCTGATTTATAGCCAATCAAATGGTGTTTAAAGAATCCATTGGTCGCTGATTATGTGCTGCGAATAATACCTGCAAATAATGATCTGGGGTTTGGTGGGTTTTGAGGCAGGTTTAACCAAGAATCAAGAAGGATCTTGGAGGAATGCTTTTGGATTGAGATGTGGGCTGACTAGAAAACAAGAGAATGAGAGTAAAGTTGATAAGAAGGAGAAATTAACCTACATATCACACCTAGAGTAGATGATTGGTATGATTGCACCACACAATCAAGAAGGGAGCAATCTTGCTACTGTAGTTCATGTAACTGGTTTTTCTTTATTATTTGATAGTTGAGTACATCACTTAAATAATAAATAGGTATAGGACTAGCCAAAACTTGGGACCATATACTAATAACTAATAAGGCCCATATTGATAAACCTGACAATAATAAACAAAATGGGTGATTCATTTAAGTAAATAAAGGATAGCTTACAAACAATAGCACATATACAAACAGGGATAAAAACCTGAATTAAAATACCAATGTTAAAATACCCTTGGCCAAACTATATGATATTAACCGAAGTAACACCATTTGACCACATAAACCTAATAAATCTTAACATTATGATTCTGTAGAGCTATGAGTAACTATTAGTACTAATGTTAATATAAAACCAAACTAATGATATCTTTTGGTCTTTAAGCTTCTGCCTTTTGGAGTTTCTTGTTGCCTTATTGATTTAACTTATTATTGGATAATGTATTTTGTTGGCCTATGCTTATCTCTATATGTTACTGGCTTGAGTCTATCTACATTCTTTTTGTGTGGCAGAATACTGTTCTATTCTATTTATATTCTAAAATGTATCAATTTGTTAACTTGCAGGTCTATTTTACCATGTATGAGCAGCTCAAGAGCCTGCTTTGTTCTAATGGTTAGTTTATTGCTGATCACTTTTGTTTTTAAGCTTGTTAACTTGCTGCCTGTGTGTGTGTATTCATTTATTTAGATGTACAGATTGTAAGAGCTATGATATCTTTGCAGATGAAAGCCATCACCTTTCAATCGGAGCTAATATGGCAGCTGCTTCGGCTGCTGGAGCTGCAACTACTATTGTTACAAATCCGCTTTGGGTTGTCAAGACTAGACTCCAAGTGTGTTTTTTTCCCAGTTCATGCTGAATCTTATATTATCATCAATTTGCTTTTGCTATCAACCTATCATATATAATTGACATGATTCATGAGCGCATTAAATGCTTAAAATATACGCAATCAGTTACTTATTAAGTTAAAAAGTCCTGTTACTGTGTCTTTGATCATTAATGTCTTAGAAGTAGATACTTTAAGATTTTATTTGGTTTCTAGAACACCTTGACTAGTCTAGAACTATGTCATCATCAAATGAGAAGGAAATTAAGGTATCATAAATTTGACATAGTTTGTTGGCTTTCAGTATACCATTCATGCAAGATGACAGAACTTATATCTATATTGGATTGGAAAAGAATGAACTCATAAAACAGCTAGTTTATATGTTTTTGCCTTGGGTGGATCATGTTATCCCTTTAGGAGCAGGGATGTATAGACGTTTAAGAGATAGCTGTTATAAGTATAATATTGTTCGTTTAAGTATATGATGATGTACAATATATGTTAAAACTACAAGACTTTCTTTATCCTGCCTATCATCAGTGCATGTGTATATTCTGCACAATAAGTTCGCTTCCTTTTTTTACTGCAGACCCAGGGAATGAGACCTGGTATTATGCCATATAGGAGCACTCTATCTGCTTTGAAGAGAATTGCTCATGAGGAGGGCATTCGGGGGCTGTACAGGTTGGTAATTTGGTATTACTTATCACCAATGAAACATCATAGTCAATGTATAATGCTTTACAATTAATAATTTATTGACATCTGAGATATCCTTTACCATGCATAAACAGTGGCCTTGTACCTGCTCTGGCTGGTATCAGTCATGTTGCCATCCAGTTTCCAACATATGAGAAAATAAAATTTTATTTGGCAAATAAAGGTAATTCAATGTCTGTTCTAGTTCTTTCTGGCACCTCGAAATTTCAACAGTTGGTTAATTTGATCATTATTGTGTATTAGATAGCTCAGCAATGGATAAGCTAGGTGTACGTGATGTTGCAATTGCCTCATCAGTCGCCAAAATTTTTGCTTCTACATTGACATATCCTCATGAGGTAGGTTGCTGAATGATTGACTTAAATTTATTTAAGATATTTGTTTGTGTATAATCATACATACTCATACTTCATGTTGCCTGCCTTGTGAATCAAATGATCTTGCTATTTCTAAATCCATTTTCAATGGTTAAAGCTAAAAGGAAAGTGTATTCAACCCCCTTAAACTTTTGGCCCTTTTCAAATTACCACTATGAACTTTAAAGTCATCTAAGTTAGTCCCTAAATTATAACTATTACTCAAATAGACTCTTCTGTTCAACATTTGTTGAGTCACTAACTATATCTATGTGGCAAAATCCAATCCATCCACTTGTGTTAATCTAGACTGTTGATTAATTTATTTATTAAATTCGAATGTTAACGGATTTTATATTTCCCTAAATTAAAAATTTGGATGGTATATTCTTGTCTTTGATCAAACTAAACAGTCTGCATGAAAGCTACTCAGGAACCAGCTGCACATGCCTTCCCTTTCTCACACCGCGTCCTGACTGCTCTTCCCTTCTACTGTCTCTGCCTTAAATACACAACTTTGTTGCTCCCTCAAAAGTGAAGAAGTAGGAAGAAGCTCACATGTACAACCTATTCAGAATATATTCCCATAAAGCAGGATTGTCTGGATATAACCATCTAATTACACTATCACATTGTGATTCATGTCATCAAGTCATAAAGATGTGACCACATTCACATCTTACGCTGGCTATCAATTACCATGCAGCTCTCTGTTTCCATACTTCAGGCCAGCTATGTCACATAACATAAGTTGGATATAATTATCCAATCATCTATTAAAATTGAATTTGGTTGTAAAAATCTTGAGGTGTATGTAACAGACCAAAGACCACGAGGAGAGTTGTATGGGAAAATTGGACTGACGGGTCTAGAGAAAGAAAGAGAATGGGAGTAAATGAGGAATGAGACTGGGAAGAAATAGAAGGGGAAGAGCAGAAAACTTGACAAGACCAGTGGAGCTTGTTGTTCTTTGTGGAAGAAGACCATGTGTGTCTCACATGGCCTATTTTATTTTTTTCTCGCTGTTGTTATTAATTTTGGTTTTGGTTTTAAAAATTCATTAAAACTTAATGAATAAACTAATAAAAGGTCCATATTTAACACACATGGATGATGGAAGGATAAGATTTTGCCATGTAGATTTACTGATAATGACTTAATTGAATATTTTGCCTGAACATTTTGAACTTAATATAATTCTGTAATATTTCCTTCCTTTCATTGCCAACATAGAAACCCATATACCACCTATTGGTTTGAGAAGGATTCATGAATTCCTTATTCTTCATTTCCGTTCTTTTGAGGAGACAAGTATCAAAAAGTATGAAATGTTTTTATATTTTGTTTGCAGGTTGTTCGTTCTAGACTGCAAGAACAAGGGCACCATTCGGAGAAGCGATACACTGGTGTGACTGACTGCATTAGAAAGGTTTTTCAACAAGAGGGGCTTCCTGGTTTCTACCGCGGGTGCGCCACCAACCTCCTAAGGACAACCCCAGCTGCAGCAATTACATTCACCAGCTTCGAAATGATACACTGTTTTCTTGTTTCACATTTTTCTTCTGACCCACTGCCACATATTTTGTAAAGATGAAACATGGTGGTTGTCTATAGTCTGTAGCAGTAGAGCGATAAAAAAACATAAGGTAGTCCAGCCGACTAATCATTTTCTTGGTGATTAAGAACCCATTCTTTGTGATTCTTAATTGTTTATGAGGTAGATTTCCACATCATCTGAGCCAAAATTGACCCCCCCCCCCAAAAAAAAAAACCAGACTTAGGCAAGTTACTTGACTTTGTAGGTGACAGTAAAAATGTTAATACAACATTTGCTGAGTATTTTATTATGAAACTTCTGAATTATTTGATCCTGTTAAACAATCTACCACAATCGCTTCTTCACACCTCATACATCTAGGTAACGGAATGTTGATTCATAGGTCAATTGCTTACTATATCAATTCAGAATATCAACCATCAATCTCATGTGTTATGTTCCTTCAAAGAGTTAAAATTGTTCAGATAGGGGGCATGTCAAAAGGCAGTACAATTAATCTACTGCATATTTTATCTGGCTGTCAGAAACTATTAAAATTTACTTAAAATCAATCTGATGATATGCCAGTGCGACTCTAGCATTGGAATCCATCACTTACGAGTTAATCTACCATTTCTTTTTCCTTTCCTGTTCTCAACAAGAGAATGGAAATTAATTTTGTTTGGGTAAATCAAACTGCGTAAATTACACACATCATTTTACTCGCATGGTTTTTTTACCATTTAATTTACCCGCAACCGATTTTATATTATGTGTCAATTTGGTTTACTCTAAAATCACGTTTCAAATGTGGATTCAGGTTCAAGCTAAACCAAATTCATTATTAGTTAACTGATTTTGCATCGTACAGGGTCACCTATGTTACCACTCAACTCCATTGTTGCTGAAGTGCTAAGTGGTGGGATGTTATGTGTGCCTTTGGGGAGGTACTGAATGTGACCCTTTATCATCATGCCCAAGAAAGGCGTAGAGACGAGGGGCAGTCTCCCAATACCTTGAGGACTAGTAGGCCCTGCTTAAACCTTAGGTTGAACGTAACTACCCTAAAACATGTAGTGTCACCACTGTAGAGAAGGTACGCGGGAGATCCCTTTGGATGGGAGGGCTGAAGAAGAAAGAGGAAAATAAAATATCTCACGTAAGAAAATTAGAAAAAAGGATGGGAATGATTGCTTTTCCTTTTGGATGTTTAAAAAGTAATAAAGACCGTGGTGACTCAAAATGGAGTATCGAAGCTTTTGGAGGGTTGCTTTCCTCATCTAAAATTCTATCAAACAAGGAAGAACATTCAATCTAAACATGGGATTAGAGGTCATAGAGTTCTTTTAGGATAGTGCATAGTGTGTCAATTTATGAGGACAAGCTTTAGGCGAGTTGAGTCGTCACTTTGAATGCCTAACTAAACGCCTAAAAGCTGGGATGTTTTCTCCATCAACCCATCTCAATCACCATCCCTGCCTAACATGCAATTTCTATCTTCCAGACTGGGATGGGTTCTGTTTCCCCTTTAGAACACTTGCCTCAATTATATTATGTTTAAAGTATAACATGTGCTACTACCAAGTGAACCTTTTTTAGTGGTTGCTTCACAACTTAAGAAAATAATGCTTTCGAATTTAACGCCGGATCTCGATTATTAAACTCCTCTTTCCATGATAATGCCAGTTAACTCATGCAAATAAAGGTCATTTCATGGGGGTCCATAATTGGACAACTCATTAGTGAACATAAGTGGGGTTACTAACTAACTATGAAGATTAAAGACTAAGGATTAGCATCTACTCTTTCTTGGCATCCAAAGCTTCAGACATCCCTGGACAAGACACATAGGATTGGATTCTTTTGTCATGTTCTATCACATCCCAAGGAAATAAAAGAAAATTTACCATGGCTTTATTTTCAGCTTTCTTGAACCTATATCAACACCATATATATTTATAATTTTAGTTTAGGTAAGAAGAGGAGATAGAATAAAGTCAGAGAGGGTGTTACTATTAATAGACATTGGGGACTCAAATGTTTTGTGAGTGACGTTATTGCTGTTGTGACATAAGAAACAAAATGTCTGCACAAGTACATAATTTGAGGAATGAGGATAACAAGAAGAAAACATGGTTGGGTAGGAGTAGGAGTGGGATTTGAGAAGCAGAACAGAGCACTATTCTTTCAGTTTCACCTTCACTTTCACCCTCATCATATTCATAGTTTGGTCGGTCCAAAATGCCTAAACCTATCAAAGCAACTGGGAGTGCTATGCTTTCATGATTCCTATTGAAATGCTGGCTACCCCACCTCTTTAGAAAGTGTGGTGCTTGTGGGGGAGAAAGAGTGACAAAGAGCAACTTTTTTTCCCCTTTTCTTCCAGGACCATTTTCTAATTGAGAACTGGTATTCCATTAATTAACTTAGAAATTAATCTTTTTCTTTCCTTCAAACAAAGAATTTAAACCCACTTACTGCCACATTTTGTTAATGCAACAAACTCATTTTTTTACTTAAGAGTAAAGGTTAGGCTTCTTTTTTGTTTATAAAATATTTACAAACTCAAAGTTTTGTACTGCATATTTTTTGGTTTTAAAATATTGTTCATATACAATTTATAGGTGGTGTAATCTTCCCTAGGAAGGCCAATGGAAATATAATAAGTATATGATAGTAATAAGGACGATGATGAATGCGTTAACTATGACAGCTCTCAGCCTAAAGCTATCCTCCAGAAAGTCACTGCTATGATGAATAGAGTAGGTGACAATCTTCTTATATTTTGGGGTCATGTTATGGATCATGGCCAAAAGGTACACCTACATTTCATAAAGACTAAAGAGGAATACCAACCAGATTGTAATAATGCTCACACTTTTGTCCTCTTTCAAGTTGCAACAATGTCAAACAACTGGTCATAGTCATTACTGCTATCTATTCTTATCAGATTAGTACATGGATTTTGTTCACAAAAATATCTTAGTCTATTTTTTAAGGTAACAAAAATTAAACTTGAAATTAGCCCGCTTGTTTTCCAATTGGAAATGTTACAAATGTATGTTTGCCCATGGTTTTGCATCAGTTTATTTTACCATTCAATAATGTAAAATGCATCACTCATCTCAACTAAATCAATTATAATCAACTGTAAACCAAACGGACATTAATTGTTATATGCCCAAACATATGTTTTAAAGAAATCAACTGTAAAACAAACAGGCTCAAATGGCTTGGACTCTTTATTTCTTTTAAAGAAAATTAGGTTTATATTGTTGTTTCAATTTCCCTAATAAAAAAAAACCTATACATTATAAGATGAGGACTTTTCTTTCTCTTTTTTGGGAGGGTGGGGTGGGTATTGAGGTGCAGGGAATGAGTATTTTTTTCTGTTTTTCGGTCATGGGGATTGAGTATTGCTTTCCACAAAATGAGAGTGCATGTGCTTCCATTGTTTGATGTGGCTTGCCATCTTCAGAGTTGACAGCCATGAATATCTGCACATTTCTACACCAGAAAGTGATGTAAACCTCACAAAGAGAGTTCATGAATATAATCATATATTATGGGTAGCAGCCGGGCTCACTTAACATGTGAAAGTCATAAAGAAAAAGCAATAACACACAACTTTAACCTTTCAATAATAACCGTAGCTATGAAGCTTTCTCAAATTAATCATCATTTTAAATTAACTATAATCCAACAATCCAAGTTCTCGCGTATTATATTCGGTATATCATATGTTTGACCTTTTAATCAGTATTAGAGGGGGAAAAAATAAACTATGGTGTTGACCTGATTACAACATCTAAACTCTAAAGCGGTAGCTTTTAGTTTTAGCCTTTTACTGTTTTATAAATAACTTCCTCCTTACTTAAACTGAATTTATGGCTTAGTTTATCTAGATTCTGGTCGCATCAAAACTTTATTAATATATAAAAATAGTCGTCTACCCGTGTATGACACGGGACATTTTGTCGTATTGACAAACAAAAAAAAAAACAACAGTGATTAGTTTAAGTGGTACATGCTTGATTCCCCTTAAGTAAGGTCTCGGGTTCGAGTCTTGTGAATGGAAATAATCTCCCCTGGGAGAGCTAGCCCTACCATGATATGAATGTTCCCCCTCGAAAAGGATTACCTCCTGTGGTTATACAAAAAAAGAGACATACAATAATTTTTAATAAATAGAATTCATAATATATGAAAGTTAAAAATTACATATTAACGTGAATGTTTATTTTTCTCTATTCATCTTTTATTCTTATCACTGCCTCAATTTTTCATTTGCACAATATATCCTAAGAAACTCAAGCTACTTTCTTTCCTCCTTTATTCCACCCCAACATATAAATTTTTTTATATTGTCCATGTATATCCGTTAAATCCTAGTTTAATTTATATTTATAAAAGAAGTTAAAAACTATAGTAATTTTTAAAATTATTTTAATTTATTGATTACATAATATTTTCCAAAAAAATGATTATCTAAACATTCTAAAAGTTTTAAAAGCACATTTTTTAAAAAGGAACTATTATTCTTTTTTGTAGTTTGTCAAAGAATTTTTTTATATTACATTTTTAATGGGATAACTAACTCTTTTTAAAGGTTGATAACTATTTGTCCTATAATTGCTCTCTCTAACCCTTTTATTTAACTGAAAATATGTATCACCACCATTTTCAATGATACTCTCTGCCGACTTTTTTTCCATGGAAGTCATATTTTAATTTTTTGTACATAACCATGAAATTGATCAATTTTTGAAACTTTCCCTCTCATACCTCATTTCATACCGAACGAATTTTTCCCCAAAGAGATTCATTTATGATTAATATTCTCCATTCTCATTTATCAAATATGTTAAATTAAATGATTACATCTTTTATTCCTAACACACCCATATATCTTATAGTCTTTTATATTTTTTTATTTATTTGAAAAGATTTTATTTTATTTAATAGTTTATCTGATCTATAATTTAAAATTCATAAAATATAAGATATAATATTTTATCTTTAATGCCTATAGAGTGACCCCATGAGATTTTTACTGTTGCTTATGGAATGCCTCTAGTACATACATGATGTAAAAAAACATGAATGACCTTTTAGAGTATTATTTCTAGTGCTCCAAGAATGCCTCCTGTATAGGATAAAACTTTAAAGATTCTTGGAATTGCTTTCAGACGTAATGTTCATTATTTTATTTTAAGGTTTAAATTCAAATAGACCGAACTATAATATTTCTTTCTAAACACCAATAATTTTCTTGTCAACTTATATATGCCCGCATTTGGCAATACAATTGAATAGAACTAAAATTTTATGGGTTATAGGAATTGCTCAGTTCATCAACCACTTAAAAACTTTGCGAGCTAGTTTTACCCATAACCAAATCAAATTTTAATTTTCCTATCAAGTGAAATTTTGCATACAAATATAAGTCACTAATTAAATAAATTCTACAACATTTTCAATCTTTCATTTATTATTGTCAACAATAAAATAAAAAAAAACAAAACTCAAAAACCAAATGAAGATGGTCATAACCAATCACAATTTAATTTTTTTCAAATATTTAGTTGGGACTTTGACATTTGCAAAGCATGAAAATTAAAAAATGTTGTTCTTGATCCTAGATCACAAAGACCCTCCACAGAAGAACACTAATTAAATAATTATTATAATTAATATTAACGTAATTATAAAATATTTTTTTAATATTATTTTAAATTTCATAGTATATCTTTGTTTATCTTATAAACCTTTTTTAATATATTTAAACTATTAAAATGACCTTTAATACTGATATTTATTTTGATATAATAATTTACTATAATTATTATAATAAAAGTTGTACATTTTTTAAGTGTTTGAGCATATTTCAAATTTCGTATTATATTTTTAATTTTTTGAAATGATTTTCTAAATTATTTTAATATGTTATAAATTTTGTATTATATTTTTATTTATGTTATAATTTTTTTAATATTGATTGTTAAAATTGGATTTAATATTGATGTTTGATACAATAAAGGTAATTATAACTAAATTATTAATATAATTACTCTTATTATAATTATTAAATAATTTTTAAGTGTTTGAGCATGTTTCAAATTTCATATTATATTTTTATTTTTTTAAAATAAAATTTTACCTTTTTAAAATTATTTTATTATGTTTTAAATTTCGTATTATGTTTTTATTTATTTTATAAACCTTTCATTTTTAATATTGAAATGGTTAAAATTGGTTTTTAAATAATATTGATTTTTTATATAAAAATAACTATAATTAAATAATTACTATAATTATAAATTAGTTTTTTAAGTGTTTGAAAATGTTTTAAATTTCTTATTATTATTTGTTTTTTTAAATTTACATATGTTTTAAATTATCATTATTTATATTTCTTATTATCATAATTTTTTATTTTTATAGTGATATTCACTTTAATATAATTACTATAGTTAATTAATAGTGATACATAATATTGATCATTTAAAATGTCAAAGCTACTTTCTATTTTTAGAAGTTTTGCTTAAAGAAATTTATTATTGTGCCCCCACTTAGATTTCATTGGCCACTTTCACTACCTTACTTTTATATATATAAAGATAAAGATATGTGTATCTATATTAAGTTTCCTACTCTGGCTAGCAAGTAGCAAATCGTTGAATCTATACTAAACAAACCAGTAAACGGTATAGATAGCAGCTGAATGTGACAAACATAGTGATCATACAATGTAATTAATGATATGTGATAGTATTATTTCTTTTGAATTTTTTTCATGTTAATACTATCAATTATGTTTCTTGGTAAGATTAAGACCTGGATAATGAATGGTTTAGAGTTTGAATTGAATAGTCAACAGAGAATTTTATGAAGAAAACGTTTTGTATCCACTAATAATCCCATTTTCTACGTGGTTGGCACGCGCTTGAGGTGGAAGTGGTTGTATGAAGGAGTGGATTGAGTACTGAGTAGCACGTCGGGAGTTGCCGGCGGTTATGATGATGCAAGAGAAAGGCGCCACGTAGGAAACAAAGATCCCACGCCGTCTGGAATGAATGATCTGTGACGATGATCGAGTGAGTGGGCCCCATTATGCATTAAAATATTAAAATGATTTCCCATTTGCTCGTGAAGTGGGTCCCGTTTTAGATGCTCTACGTGGCCTTTACCGTATTAATGCTCCCGAACCTCGTCGCTCCGGTTCCGAAGCACCATTTTGAATATTTTGAACGTTACGGTGATACTCGATCCGAATTCACAATTATGCCCTCGCCTATGTTTCCCTTTCGTTGTTATTATTTGAAGGAAAATCTTTAGTCCAAGGACTTATTTGACACTTCGTATTAAATATCATAGGATAAATTTATATAATATATTATGATCTTTTCAGTTATTTGGTATATTGTTTAGTCTTATCTATCAAACTTCTCTAACAAATTAAAAATTTAAAATGATAAATAATTTAATTATATTTTGAGGGGTGAAATTAAGTTTGATTAGGTTTTTTAATTATAAACTAATATTAAAAATTCTCATTAAAATTTTAGAGATGTTAATATATTTTAAGTTAAAATTAGTTTTAAAATTTTAAAGATAAAATATAAATTAATAATGCTTAATTAATAAAATATTAAATTTTAATATTTTTAAACTCTAATTTTATAAATAAGTAACAAGCCAATTAACTCAATTATAAAAATATTTTTTCAAAAAAATAATCAACTGCATAAAAAATATAAAAATTAAAATTAAATTAAATATTGATACTTAATTATATAAGCATACATAAATAATTAAAACTATATGGCTATTTAAAAATTAGTACAATATATGTATGGGTTTGTGCAGGCGTGTGTAAGAATTAAAATCTATTTAAATTAGTGCATTTCCATTCAAACAATGTGTCGTCTCCCCCTTGGGGGCTTCCTCCCCTATTATAGGGTTTCTCCACCCACTCTTGGTAGGTTCACCTCTCTTCCCGGTGAGAGTTTTTTTTCTCCTCCTTACTTCATCTCCCTTTTCCTTCCTCCATCTTTCTCTTCTCTTAACACCACCTCTACCATTTTCCTTCCTCAACCCCTCTTCATGACTACTTTTCCTACATCCACATTAATCCTCCCACCTTCTTCAGCTTCATTGCCCTCCTCCCTCTTCCGTCGAGGTTCCGACAACACTATCACCACCACCTGACATCTCTGTTTTGGGACAATAACATCATCCATGTGGCTTACCCCTGCATAGCATGTGGCCAGAAAAAAGAAGTGAAGTGGAAAACATGGAAAATCTCATTTTCGTTTATAGATTTGTGGTTTGATTCATTTGTTGTGGTTAACTGTGGTGGAAAATTGGGATCTGTTAGTTATGTTATTTTTTGTTCTATTTGTTTTATTTTATAATTTTAGTTTAGTTCTAGTTTTATCAGTGTTTTCGATCGAGCATGTTATATTCGTTAATGTTTACTTGTCACAACATTGTTATATCGCTCTATGTGACTTATGAAAGTGTCTTTGGCTATTTTTAATCCAACTGTTTTCGACAAAAAAAAAACTCATATGGGTTAGTGGGTTACTATGTCTAACACTTGATATATATATATATATATATATATATATATATATATATATTTTTTTTTTCGGTGTACAAGGAAAGCAATGAGGTTTGAACCTAGAACCTCATGTTAAACTACCCAAGCCCCCAACCACTAGGCTGACTCTAGTGGGTTACTTGATATATATATGCTTAAATATATATTTAGTCCCTATAAAATTAGCGAATTTTGTGTTTAATCCCTACTAAATTTGCCACCTAAGTTTGGTCCCTCATTAATTTTCTTACCAATTTTAGTCCCCCCGTCATGTACCTGCTATTAAGTGGTATGACGGGGCTCTTTACTCATCCTAATCAGTTATGCTGACTTGTCTCAATGAACTTATATGTCATCAACATCAGATTTCATTTCATTTCATTTTTTTGTTTGATTAAAATAAATTATCAAAAAACATTAATAAAAGTAAATCCCCTCCTTGGTCTCCCTTGTTTCTTTTATTAATGTTTTCCGATAATTTATTTTCATCAAATAAAAAATAAAGATAAAATAAAATAAAATCTGATGTGGATAACAGGTTAATAATTCATTGAGACAGGTCAGCAAAAATGATCAGGATGAGTAAAGTGTCGTGTCATCACTTAACAACGAGTACTTAACGGAGGGACTAATAAGGTGCTGTTTGGAAAAGCCTAATTGAGCTTATCTTATGACATAAACACTTATGTAACTTTGGGTAAACTTCTGAAAAGACCTTATGACGTGCTTATAAGATGTTTTCAGCTTATTTCAATAAACTCCTGAGAATAGTTTGTAAAATAGCTTATGGAGAATTTAAGTACACTAGATCCTCTTCAATTTTCATCAATCTTTTTAAGAGTTTATTCATTAAGTGCTTATTAAATAAGAACTTATGTTATAAGCACTTAAATAAGCTATATTTTCAAATGGGGCCTAAATTTGGTAACAAAAAATTAATGAGGGATCAAACTTAGGTGAAAAATTAATAGAGACTAAACACAAAATTAATGAGGGACCAAATTTAAGCAAATCAAAATTTATTATAATTTTCAAACACATGAAGAAATACATGCTTTATCATCGTGTAGTTTGTTGTATTATTATTTATTTATGCATGGTCACTTCACTGATAAAGTGTAACTTTTGAAATAGTTATCTTGAGAACCAAACTTTTTTAATATGACAATAAATGGTTAAATGATAATTTTTTAAAAAATTACATTGACAGTGCATTAAAATTAAATTTATATTTGTATTTTCAATGTTTCATTTGAATATTTATTTTGCACAGATAATTAAATTTTGTTCAATTTTTTTATTTTATTAAAATCTTCCATCTATTTAATTATATATATTTATTATTATTATTTTGACGAAATATATATTTATTATAAATGTTTATTAACCTTCTATTGTTCAATTATAAATTTATAATTAAACTTGATAAAAAGGAAACATTACAATTTACAAATGCACCAACGGAAATACAATATTTTTTTTTGGTGCAAGACCACAGATATCCTCAAGCTGGAACAACCCCTTACCAGCTGATCCACGTGCTCGGTGCTAACGGAAATACAATATGGAATTATGGATAGAATTTATTGATATTTAAATAAGGTTTTTATATAATACCGCATTAATTAGATCAGTATAACTGTATAAGAGAGTACCGTTAATTTTTAAAAGTGGGAGGAGATTTTTGTAATTTGGTCATGCCTTAAGGAGGTGAATTCTAAGTTCTAACTAATAAACAGAATCATTGAATTCTACTTCACTCCACTCAAAACATATGATAGAAAAAGGCTTTGGCATATCCATCCACACAGTTGGATTTTCAAGACTTTAGTGGGCAAAGCCTACAATATGGGAACTTAATTGTCTTAGATGAGAAGGCCACAGTTGATCAGTTGCATTGCACATTGCACTACTGGTTTTTAATTTTTCATCATTAAAACTAGAAACCCTACATATTTATCATTAATTGAGATACAGAGGCAACTGTTTTCCAACAACCACTTCACTAACCGACAGAGACGTTCCCTCTACCAAATCATGTGGTGCAGTGCCATGCCCCCATTCATTTTTAAGTTACCATTACATGGATTGTTATTAATTGTATATAGACTATAAGACATTGTGAGCAAGTGTGCTTGCTTTCAAACTTTTTAACTAGCTCAAGCAAAAATTGCTATGTGGCTATTTCACTATAAAGTCTATCCATAATCCTCTTTCTTGACTTGGAAACTTAACCACCGGCCATCCATGATGGATATATCAACATCAAAATGGTGAACTATATGTATATTCTTATGTAAGTTCTGGCTATTGAGTAAAAAAGCCAGATGCTTTAACATCAGAAAATGACATGACACTCTCTAAACTGAATTCACATGGTCACAAAAGTCTAATTCATTAACATAGGTTGGCTTAGTTAAATTATTCTAAAGGTTAATTTAATTAACTTAAACAATGATGGGCCATTTTGACATTCTGGGTCTCGGTTATAAAACCAATTAGGAGCATCTAAGCGTTACAAGCTCATCATTATCATCATCTTATCTTATTCTTAAAATTATAAAACCATGATTAATTTGAAACTCCAGCGGTAGGAGAGGGACCTACTAAATTCTTACATTTTGAATTAATGAACAAAATAATGCTTTTAATTTGAAATACAAAGTTTAATTGACCAAACGTGGTGTTTTGTGGATGAGCATAAACGAAGTAGACAAGCCCAACCAACTCCAACTTCTCAAAGAGAATATTTTAAGTGTTTGAATATTGTTTTTTGACCCCCAAAGAAAGGATTTTATTCTAAGTTAAGTTAGGCAGGAAACTTTTCTTTTCCTCTGATTATTTTTTCCCCCTGTGTGGGCAGCAGATTATATAGAATAAGGAGGGTTCTACATGGTTGTGGCGTTAAGTGACTGTCATCATATCGTTACTCTTAAACTATACACTTCAATTTGTTTAAGAATTGAAAAAGAGGTTATGGCAACAACCAATATAACCTAAGAGTATTAGGGACAGGGTCATGCACTCATGACTCGTGGTCATAACCTAAGCGTATTGTTTATTTGTGCAATATTCATATATTTGGTTTTTAATGAAATCCTTAAACTAAAAACTAGGGGGGAAAAAAAGAAGATACTAACGTTGGTGGATAATGACATGTTATTGAGTTTCAATGGAGCAATAAAAACAGGGCCATTCATGCTTGGCCGCTTAAGAACTACTAAGATGGAAGTTTCCTATAAATGCATTTGTTCCGTAAATATAAGAGTGGAAATATGTCAGTCGAATTGCGACCCGGTCGCTTGTCTCATCTATTAAAAAAGTCAGATTTAGCCTTTTTAAAAGACCTATTTAATTAAAAAGGTTAAGCTTTAGGCCTATAAAAAATATTGCTAGGTCTTATAAGTTGGCCTGTTTAATATAATAATATATAATATATTAAATTTATTATATAAATAACTATATATATAATTAAAAAAACTAAAAATAATAAAAAAATAAAAAATATTATATTAATGATATAAAAAATCTGTTTATAAGTCTGTTGACTTGCATAGGCTTATAGGTCTGTTTGTAGGCCTTGTTATGAAAATAAATTTTTAAACAAGCTTACTAGCCAAACTTTTATACATGTCATACCAGACCTTAAAAAATAGCCTGCAATAGGTAATGGGGCCAAACTTAGACTTAAGAATTAGAAGTCAGTTCAGACTCCTACCAAAACCTGGTCCAGCGTAACCTGTTTCCACCCCTGTATAAATGGCATGTTATGTAAAGTAATTTCTTGATTGCTTTTAAACTAAAGCTACTATAATTGATCAAACAAATCCATAATAATTTACAACAATCAAAGTTTGTATCAAATAGTTATAACTATTCAGTAGTTTTCCTTCTAAGAATTTCCTTGGTTTTTCTTCAAGAGCTGTAAAGATAGCTGAGCTGAAACTATTTGTGAAAAATCCAATTAAAATTTCCTTATAATATCCAACATAAATTGGCCATAAAAGAAATTAACTGTCATAAACTTTTCCACTTTCTCTTCAACGGCGTGAGTTAGTGCTTTCCCTGGGAATTGTTTGGAAGGTTGAAGGACACGCGCCTTGAAACGAAGTTAGAGAAAAACATTATAGAAGCTACGTGGTTAGGAAACAAAACAAGCATTAAAAAAAAAAGAACTATTTTTTAAAGTTTCAAACTTTGAAACAGAGAGGTTTTGGAAGGAACATAGAGAGGTTCGGAGGTTCGGCATGGGAAAGAAGTTGTAGTGGTGTGGTGAGTATAAAGCGGATACAGAAAGAAAAAGGGTATTTGTGCTGTGGGAGTACCACCTTGCTGTATTGTATCTGTACAGAACAGAGAAAGAGAAAAAGCGAAAAGGTATAACGGAGAATCTATGTGTGTTTGTTTGAATTGGTAACAAAGATAGAAACCTCAACAACACTCAACACCATCATCAAATATAAAGATCATAGAGACACACAGGGAGAAAGAGAGAGAGAAAGCAAAAGAGACTCACTCTTCATCAGCTTTAGTTCTCTATCTGTTTCTTCTCATCATCATCAAGATTCTTTTTTGTTTTCCTTTTTTCTTTTTATCCTATGAAATTCAGCTCTCTGATGAGGACAATGTTGATGAGTTGAATTGTTGAACTTTGTCTCTGGTGGGGTTTGAGAGTTCAGCTTGCAGTTCGGTGAGTGTCTGGTGTTGTTTGTTATGGCGGCATTGTCATTTTCAGTGGCATCCGTGGTGGAGGATGTGCTTCAACAGCATGGTACTCGGCTTAAAGATCTTGATTTGGAATCCAGAAAAGCAGAGGAAGCTGGTAAATTCCCATTATTTTATGGTTTTTTGAGAAAAAATCAGTTTTGGAATTGTGGGTTGCATGCATTTTCATTGTGACAAGCCTCTTACTTATGTGTATCTTATATCTTCCCCTGCTTCTACAATCTAACTTATGAATTGCTATTTTCTTATTGTTGAAAAACTTGGGAAGGTAACTGTTCCAGGGTCTAATTATCATCTTTTTCATGAATGTGTCTAACCATCATCCTTTTCTCTCTGATAAGTTACTTTTACTGAAGGTTAATGGCTTGATGCATATCAAATTCTTGTGAAAAAATGGATTTTGTACCTGTTATCGTGAGATTGATAATCTTTTGGTCAATGCAGCATTCAGAAGGTATGAAGCAGCAGGGTGGCTGAGAAAAATGGTCGGAGTTGTTGCTGCTAAAGATTTACCAGCAGAGCCCTCTGAGGAAGAATTTAGGCTTGGTTTGAGAAGTGGGATCATTTTATGCAATGTTCTTAACAAGGTTCAACCCGGTGCTGTACCCAAGGTGAGCTTGGTCATAATTTGATTGATTCTGTTTTTTTGGTTATTGTTTATTTGCTTATGTTTACTCTGTATCTTGTTTAAGGTTGTGGAGAGTCCTGTTGATTCTGCACAAATCCCTGATGGAGCACCATTATCAGCATTTCAGTATTTTGAAAATGTGAGGAACTTTCTGGTGGCTGTCCAGGAAATTGGAATTCCTACCTTTGAAGCATCTGATCTGGAACAAGTATGTAAAGGACCAGTTACTGATTTACCGTTTCAATTTTTTTATTACCAAATGAATAATGGTAAATGGAATTGTTAATGATACAACAACAGAAAATCCCTTGGCACTTAGCTACATTGGATACTATTGAAGTTTAATAAGGTTTTATTTTGGTTTGCTGCTAATTCATTGGTTTATGTTTTAGGGAGGAAAATCAGCCAGGATTGTTAACAGTGTATTGGCCCTAAAATCCTATAGTGAATGGAAACAAACTGGGGCTAATGGTGTATGGAAATTTGGTGGAACTATCAAACCAACAACATCTTCAAAATCTTTTGTGAGAAAAAACTCTGAGCCATTTACTAATTCCTTGTCAAGGAACCCGTCCATCAATGAAAAATCTCTCACTGCTTCTACTTCTGACGTTGAGTCTAATAAAATGGTTGGTAAGCTTTATTTTGACATTTATATGTGCTCTGGTTTTGCCTAGTGGAACAAAAATAACAACTAAATTGATTCTTTTTCATTTTTTTTTCTAGCAGTATGGTTCTCATTCTTTAGGTATGCTTGTCCGTGCAATACTATTAGATAAAAAGCCAGAGGAAGTTCCAATGGTAAGGGGATATGTTCTTCAGTGTTTCATAAAATAATTTATTTACTAAGTTAGACAAATGGAGTATGAGACTGTTACATTGTATTAAGCATCTACTACATGATAATGAATTTAAAAATTACACTGGCATCTAAAACCATCATCGGCTTCTCCCTTTTGGTTTGTCTGGCCGTTTCTGTTACTTGAAACACTAAAGAATGCATCCTAAATGCAGAATTAGCACTACTGCAATAGTCTCTCGCTGCATTTCACTCTGTCAATCATATTACTAAAAGCACCTTTTGAGATTTTACTTACTTAAACTTATATTGTTCTTCTGCATGGAACAGTTGATTGAATCCGTCTTGAATAAGGTTGTAGAGGAGTTTGAGCATCGCATTGCAAGCCAGGGTGAACAGGTACAGTAATTTTCACCTTTTAGTTATGTCTTTAGTTTTTAGGTGATTGGCTGATGATTTTATGTGCTTTTTATTTTACTCAATTATTAGAAATAAAAACTTGTTCTTGCCAAAGTTAATTTTTATGACAAGCCATGTTCTTGGTTATTTATTTGTCACATACAGACAAAAACAAGTTCAAGAGGTTCTGTGTCCCAAAGCAATGGATCTATATCAAAGTTTGTTATGGCAGATAAAAAGGTAATAGTACTGTCCTCACGTTTAACACATTCTAGGACCTTCATGAAACTTGAAAATGCTTGAATTCTTATACTCGCCTAGGTTTTGATTGATTAGGCGGATAACAAGATTCCTGTGGCAACAAAGAAGGAGGAATTCATCCAAAAGAACCATGTTGCTGATGAGGAATCGCAAAGACAACTTCTGAAGCAGCAAATGCTCTTTGATCAACAGCAAAGAGATGTTCAAGTAGGGAGCAGCAAAGATATTATTAGTAATTTTAATTTTCTAATTTTTCAAATTATATGTAAAATCTTACTATCCATATGTTTTTGTAGGAACTAAAGCATACAATTCAGATAACCAAAGCTGGTATGCAGTTCATGCAAATGAAATTTCATGAGGAGTTCTCAAATATAGGTAATATTTTGCTAACAATACATGATTAGTTTATTTTGAAATTCATTGCTATATTGTTTCATTCCTTTCTATTTTACCTTATCATTGATTGGTGGATGAGATGCCGCATCGTATTTGATTTTCCATTTTTCTTCATTAGGCATGCACATTCATGGCTTAGCCCATGCTGCTTCTGGATATCACAGAGTTCTTGAAGAAAATCGCAAACTATACAATGAAGTCCAGGATCTTAAGGGTAATAAGATTACTGGTTGCTTTAAGCTTAATAGCTTATGCCCCATTCATGCCTTTGTAAGGACTTTATGCCAAAATAAAATTAAAGTGGATAATTTTGTTTATTAGGAAGTATTAGGGTGTACTGTCGAGTAAGACCCTTCTTATCTGGACAACCAAATTATTTGAGCACAGTGGATAATATAGAAGATGGAACTATCACAATTAATATTCCTTCAAAGAATGGGAAAGGACGAAGATCCTTCAACTTCAACAAAGTTTTTGGACCATCTGCAGCCCAAGGTTGGTTTGGTTTTCAGTATCAGTTATCCTTAGGAATTAGGATTACTATTGTTTAGTATGTAACTGATTTTTTTTTTTTCCTTGTGTCCAGCGGAAGTCTTCTCTGATATGCAGCCACTCATTAGGTCTGTTCTTGATGGATATAATGTTTGCATATTTGCTTATGGACAAACAGGATCAGGAAAAACTTACACTATGGTAAGATACACTTAAATTGTCACCTATAAAAACTTGAGATTTATAATGGCGTTTTTCTAATTTATGTTTTTTACTTGTAGACTGGACCGAAAGAGATCACAGAAAAAAGCCAAGGTGTAAATTACAGAGCTCTAAGTGATTTGTTTCTTACAGCAGATCAAAGAAACGACACTTTTCGCTATGATGTGTCTGTTCAAATGATTGAGATTTATAATGAGCAAGTCAGAGATCTATTGGTTACTGATGGAACAAACAAAAGATATCCTTTTAGCTGTTACCTTAAAATTATAGAATATATAATTAACCTCTGCTTTGATTTTTTTTAATATTGTTTAAGCTCAAGATAAAAACAACCTTTACTGATGATGCTTGATTGCTTGCCCTTAACCATTTATACATTAGAAATTCGCAGTAATTCTAATAGAGGGCTCAGTGTACCAGATGCATGCCTTGTCCCAGTATCATCAACAAATGATGTAATTGAACTAATGAACCTGGGCCATAGGAACCGTGCAGTCGGAGCAACAGCCCTTAATGACCGTAGTAGTCGATCTCACAGGTATATGCTCCTATTCATTGTCCTTCTGTTATCCACTCTTGTTTCTATGATGGTATTTTTTATGAAACAATTAACCTTTGGCTTCTCTAATTATCATTTGGCAGTTGCTTGACTGTTCATGTTCAAGGAAGAGACTTGACATCTGGAGCTAGCTTACGCGGATGCATGCATCTGGTTGACTTGGCAGGAAGTGAAAGGGTTGACAAATCTGAGGCCACAGGAGATAGACTGAAAGAAGCACAACATATTAACAAATCTCTTTCAGCTTTGGGTGATGTCATTGCTTCCCTTGCTCAGAAAAACCAACATGTCCCCTACAGAAATAGCAAACTCACACAGTTACTCCAAGACTCACTTGGTAACGTTTAAGAAGTTGGTTTGCTAAGTTGTAACTGTATTTCAGATAGCTCTATTCTTTTCTATACCTGAATTATACAATTCTCTTGTACTTGAATTTCTCAATATGTTGGTTGGGTTTATTTCAGGAGGACAGGCCAAGACACTAATGTTTGTTCACATAAGTCCTGAGGTTGATGCTATTGGAGAAACAATTAGCACCTTAAAATTCGCAGAAAGAGTTGCTACAGTTGAACTTGGCGCTGCTCGAGTAAACAAGGATGGGGCAGATGTCAAAGAGCTCAAAGAACAGGTTGATTTTCAAAATTTGACCTCGATAGTTCTTCACAATAATCTTAGGAAGTCTTACCACATCAATTAACTTAAATTTTTTTAATTGTGTTTCAGATAGCCAACCTTAAGGCAGCATTGGCAAGAAAGGAGGGAGAATCAGAACATTCTTTATCTGGCAGCTCTGGAAAATATAGGACAACAGCAGCTAGTGAGCTATCTCCTTATCTTGCAAACCAGCGTGGTGCAGATATTGGGTGCCGGCAACCAATGCTTGATGTAGGCAACATAGAGGTATGTATACTTTATTTTCTGGTTCTTTTCTGATGTTTGACAAAAAAATTCTAATTTCCCCAATTTTGAAAAATAGTTTGATGTATAGCAAAAGATTAATCCCCTTGAATGTTCTGAGATTTCATTTCAGAATGGAAATTCTGATATAATTTTGGAAAAAATGCATGTTTGTTAAGGGGACTAATTCATGCACAAAATAGAGACCATTTATTGTTTTTAGTATAGCAGAAGAAAATTATTACAGCCATTTTACTTACACATATAGGTTGGAAAGAATGAGTGCATAGCATTCACTGGTTAGATATTTGTTTGATTATTGCTATTTCTTATTGAAACCTGATGAAATTTAACCTTTGATCATGCAGCTTCATAGTAATACCCCATTGAGGCAAAAAACTCAGAGCTTTGATTTTGATGAGATATCATCAAATTCACCACCCTGGCCCCCAGTGAAAAGTCCAGGACAAAACTATGGGGAAGATGATAAAGAAACTGTTTCAGGGGAGTGGGTTGATAAGGTAATGGTAAACAAGCAAGATGTAAACAAAACTGAGAACATGTTAGGGTGTTGGGAAGCAGACAATGGGCACTTACCTGAGGTCTTTTATCAGAAATATCTCCAAGATTCTTCCAAACTATACTCAGAACGACCTTACAATATGTTCATGGGAGGCAACAAGTTTCACACTGCTGGTTCTGATGACATGGATGATCTTGATGCTGCAACCAGTGATTCCTCAGAACCTGACTTACTTTGGCAATTTAATCACTCCAAACTTACCACCATAGCCAATGGAAATGGATCAAAGGCTTGGAGACCTGTCTTAAAGTCAGCAAAAAGTCCAGAATTAAGGTAATGCAAAAATGTTCTTTTTTGTTTAGTTTATGCACAAATTGTACAGCTTTACTATACTAGTTGATTCACTTAAGATATATTTTTTTTTTATCTTTTTTATGTTTGATATTAATAATCTTTTTGCAATTTTTTCAGCAAGAATAATATTAATTCTTCTGTTGGTCCTTCACCTTCACCTTCACGGAAACAAACAAATGGAATTCGAACAGGAAGGCATCCAGCTCCAGTTGACATGAAACGGAAAACTGGGAATAGAAAATAATATGCTTACTTGTTAGGCACGTCAAAAGGGTGATTTTTTTTTTCTTTTATTTTTTCAATTTTTTAGACAGATGACAGAGAACTTTTGCGGTTTTTTTTTTTTTTTTTTCTGGGTTGGGTTTTATGTTTGTAAGTTTTGTAACTTGTATTTACACATAATGGATGGAGCAATAATGCCCGTTGCTTGTAACATGTGTCCCTGACATTTTTTTCTATTTAATTATATGATGTAAAAATTTCAAAACCCCAATCTTTCTCACTGCAATGGTCAAAGTTGCAAAAACGGTCTGATTTACCCCTTCCGGTCAAATCTATTTTCTTATCTATTAATTTATCCTTCCCACTAAAACCATAATTTATTTATTTATTTTACTTTTGGTTTCTACTGGGTACACATTATGAGTACATTATTATTAGTGTAAAATATTCGATCATGCGATGACAAATAGAAAATGAACTTAATTTACATATATTATTAGTGTAAAAATGTTACCCTGTTATTTAATGATTTAAATTTTACATAATTTAATAAATATCATGAAACATGGATTGTAAAACTTTTTAAATGACATGTTAATATATCATTAGATAATAAATTAATTTTTTAATAAAATTAAACTCTTAAAACATGTTATAGAAGTAATGACTAAAAGATTGCGATTCAATTGATAACATAAACTTAAATTGTGAGATCGCTCTGCTATTTGATCCTTATTAAAAGCCTTCTTAAGAAGGAGTGTAGAGTTTTAAATGTGACTAAGTTCTCTAGCAAGACTATCCATAGTTACACGAGAATACACGTTATTACAAAAAAATCCTTATATTAATTATTGAACAATGTCTTTGAATTATATTTTGTGAAATTAATTTTGCCAAAAAAAATCCTTCAAACTATTTTTGTTCAGATTTTCTTTCATAACTTTTTATTTAAATTAAAAAGTTATTTTGGTAAAAGTAATTATTTTAATTTATGAATAAAATTTATTGAGATATATAATTATTAATTAGAATATGTAAATATTGTCAAGAAGATAAGTAATATTAAATAATATCAAATTTTAATAATATTTTTTTTATCAATAAACATGTTAGCATATTTTTAGTCGCAATGCTTTTATGGATGAGGACATTTTCTCTCACGAGGACTGTTATATTAACAGTCCTCGTGAGAGAAAATAATATAAAATAATATAAAATAAAGTTCCAAAAATTTTAAAATAGAAAAAAACTAAATTAAAAGAACACACTGCTGTGTTTTACTTTTAGAATTTTAAAAGTATTTAAAATTTGATAAAATTCAAGAATAGAAAATGTAAAATTTACTTCTTACTTCTTATTCTATGTATTTTTAATATTTGAAACGCAAATCCTGAAATATTGAGATTGGTTAAGTTAATTATTTAACTTCACATTAATGAAATAACTTATTGCAATGATGAAAAGAGTTTAAGGATTATTTGGGACAAATTAAAAGTTCATGGTGGCTAGGTGCAAAAGGACAAATTATACTCTTTTCCCTTAATTTTAAATTATTTGCTAACAATGGTTGGAGTCTTAGAGATCCATAATTTGCCTATGTTATTTCTGTTTCAGACTTACAACAACTTTTTATACTTTTGAAGTGCATGACTAATTTTTATTAGAGATATTGAAGCTATCTTTTTTTTACAAATATAAATCCCTACCTACAGTCATAGTTGTGGGTTTAATTCTCGGTCTGAGGATGGTTAGGTTAAGTTCTCCCAAGAGTGGAAAGATTCGAACCCCTCACTTTGCAGCTAAAGTCTGTCTTAGTCACAGTTCACTTCCACTGTGACCAATCACTGTTTGGTGATAAAATAGTTTTTTAAGTGGCCACTAGCTTTTTTGAGAAGTTACTTGAGGTGATTTTTTAAAAAAAAGTTTGTTTATTTTTTTATAATTTTATCACCTAATAACTTTCACTCAATTATATGTCATTTTAATGATCCCTCATGTTATTTTATAATATTCAACTAGTTTTACCCCACACTTTTAATAAAATTAGTTAATTATTCAATTTTTAGCTAATTTTTCAGTTTTCAGTTGTCTTTTCAATTAATTTTATCAAATACACTCTAAATTACCCAACCGCTAAAACTTGTCTATCTTTTAATTATTAAATGCTTGTTTGTTTCCACATTTTCACCTTATATAACGTGGTTCCAAATAATTGAAATGAAATTGCTTCTATTAAACGTACATAATAACTTATGCATAATTCATTTTCAGTTATCGATTTAATCAATTTTATTTAATTATAAATCAAATAAACACTAAATCAACGCTATAATTAGAGTTTGATATAATCATTAATAATTTCCGGGCTAATAAAATACACTGTTGGAGAGTGATCTTTTGTCATTAAGCTAATAATTTCTTCTTTTTTGAGACCAGCTAATAATCTTTATTCAAGTACATTATTTGCTATCTTTTTTCGGTCGAACATTATTTGCCATCTATAATGTTGATGAACAGAGTGATGGTGCAAAAAGAAGAGCTGGACCTGCTTCCTGGAGGAGATTGCCAAGACCCCAGAACAACAGTTGAGATGATTAATTTTTGGACAATCTGCATTAGGTGCCCTTGTGGGTCATCTTATTTGCTGTATGACAAGAAAAAAATATTTGACAAATGGATGGCCTTTGCCCTAGAAGATAAACAATCATAAACGCAAGAAAAATATTTGGCAAACCTAACACTTGAAATGACAGTAGGGTAACTATGAATATGTAACATCGCCAAAATTTAAAAACTAGTATGGTGAGTGGACAAATGTTGGAATTTACAGTATGCATCTCAATATGCTGCCAATTACCAAAACCCTTACAGTGATTTTCTTTTGCATTATATAAATTATATTACTTAAATAATCAATTCTTGAAGGCTTTATCTATTCTTGCTTTTTCTCCACTTCCTATGAAAGAGTCTTTGGAAAAGAAAATGTTGAGTTGCATACAAGTTGGATGGCAATCCTATTTTATTTCCATTTTTAACAAAATAGTTAGATGGAAAAGGCTAACGAATACCCTTATGACACTAGGTATGCAGCTGTGTTAAATACTCGGAGGGAGAGTTTTGCCGCCCATAGAGGTCTTACCCGGCTCGAACAGGATTGCCTCCCGTGGAGGATACCTGTGGTATTACACCAAAAAAATACCCTTATGACACTTGTTAAGGAACCAAAAGTAGAAAGTTTTTATTAGAATGTGTGATATGTAATGTCATTGATGTAATCAATACTGTGATTTCCAATAAAAACTTTCTCCTCATGGAAGTGCCCTTAATTAGGGAACTCGTTAACATGACCCTAGTTAGATAAACCATTTTAAAAAAGATTCTAAATAGATCAACTTTGCTTTAGATTCGCCTTAAAGGGTTGGCCACCTGCTTTGGCTGTGGTTGGAAGCTCACAATCAAAACCCGTCATAGTTGTATCAATATATGATAAAGAATAAGAATGTCTTATCAGAGTTTGAGATTCCTTTCAAGTTACAAGGTGTCTAAAAAATTCTGGTACCATCATATTTAAATGATGGAACGTGTCACCGGTAGATTTGATGATAATGATCACTATACTTTGCATGTGAGATGAGAGTTTAGTGGTGGTTCCATAACAAAATTGATGTGAGTTGTTATGGGTTCCCCAGTTGGGTGGGAGTGGGACAATGAAATTGAAATGCAATTGATATTTGACAGAATTGGGGTGACAATGAAATCGACTTGCCACTGTCACATTGTTAGGTTCAGTTAAGAATAGCTGTCTAGCAATGGGGAAAAGCTTGAATTTGAAATGAATCAAGACCACTTACCCGACACTGGGACAGGAATCTTTCAACCTTGAACATGGAGCACTCTGTGATTCTTATCCTCATTGGTTTAACATTTTTGTTGTACTTGTTGGTCATGACAACAAAATAACATTGTAGAATTCAAAGCTAATAATATCATCCTCACCTTTGGTTCTGCAATATCAAGAAAAGTAAGCAGAAACAATGAACAATGAACAAAGATACTCATCAAGACTAATCCAGTGATCCACCAACATAACGAAAACTATGCAAAGAAAATTGTAGCTTTGTCAAAACCAGCACACCCCACACCTTCTCAATGCCAAGCCTTGGACAACAAATCAACGTAGCACTCCACATTATACATGGTAAGTTGAAAGCAAATAGTGTCTTAGGCTGTACAACATCAAAAATTTCTTGTACATGAATGAAGAAATTGAGGCTGTACATTAATATACTATTTGGAATTGACACCACTCTAGATGGACTTTAAGGTTCATTGAAATTTCGAAGAGAAAGAACATCTTTACATCAAGAATTTCCTTTTATTGGAAAATTTTAATGAAGAAATTCTTGATGGAATATGAATTTTGTGTCTCATGTACAGGTTGAATCAAAGGAATGACTAGATTCTCGGAGATGATGATGATGATCTCATGCGCTTGACACATAACTAGATTGCGGATGTTGGTGAGAAAAGCAAGAGGAAAAGTTTGAACTCTGCAGATCAGGACATGGCTCAGGAAACACCTCCTCAGAGAAACCCTTTACATTGGAACAAAACCATGAAGGTGGTGATGACTCAGAACTGACAGAAAGAGTCACATTTGAAAGACAAATAGATGTGAATGGCGAATCAACTATCCCTGAAAAATTCCCAGCAATAGCAATACTTTCACCAATCACATTCTTAAAAGTAATTCTACCAACAACCGGAACTGCACTAGGATCATACTTGTCATCTGGATGGGAACCATAGTATCCTGTCATGCTGATAGCCAAGTGAATATTTTCCAATTCTGCATCAGAAATGAAGATGTCTTTCAAATAGCCACCTCTACCCCTAGTTGTCTTCAGTTCAATGCCAATTGTAGAGTTTTTAATATGAAGCTGCTCTGCAATAATGTTGGATATGCCTCCAGACATCTCACTTCCAAATGCTAAGCCAGCACCTGATGATGATTGTAGGTGAACACCCCTGATGTGGACAGTTGAGGTTGGTTTGCCATAGGCTACTCCATATTGATCCCAACCGCTCTTCAGCACAATTGCATCATGACCAGTGCTAATATTGCTATTGTCAATGCAAACAAACTCAGAAGAATCTGCAAGTTACAAATACTAATGAGATTCATAATGTCCAAAAAAATAGAAGTTCATGGAACAGCTTTGAAGAAAAGCAATGTACACGGAATTATCACTACATGACTAAACCACATGTTGAATATTGAGATATCATGAGGAACACCTTTTTGAATTGTAGAAACAAAATCAGAAGATCTGTGGAAGGGAATGCACTAAAAATGAGAATTGAGAAAGCTATGCTTTCTTCAATCATAACTATAACTCTTATTGCATGCCAAATAGAAGATATAGCTAACTAAAAAGTTCAATGATTTAAGTGTGCAGGTTGTGTTATCACTAATCAGAGAAGTAACAACTAATAACTTCTCAATTTACCTGGAACTATACCACTTGTGTAAGGGGATTCAGCTGGTGCTTGAGCTGTTATGTTCTGAATTTGAACGTTGCTGCATGCATTGTGTAAAGAAGATTCAGATAAAATTGAACATTTTCATTTAATAAAAAAGTCAGAGATCACAAACATGAGCCACTTGTACCTGCAATATACTGGATGGATGCCCCAAGCAGGAGAGTTTAAAATTGTCAAATTTGAGATGATGATATTATCAGAACCAATAAGTTCTATGATATGTGGTCTGCTGTAGTTTAAGGAATGAGTACTGATCAGGTCCCACCAGACAGAACCCTGGCCATCAATAGTTCCATTATCACCTGATGCATTTAACAAATACATGAATGAGTATGGCAGCACAGCAATGCTCATCCTATCAGAGAAATACTTCAAATAAGAAAATATTGTAATGGAAGAATATCCCTGCCTGTAATCACCACATCACTTAAGTTCTTTCCATAAATCAAGCTGATATATCTCCCACCTGGAACATCAATTCCTCGACCATAGGAAGGTAGGGAATCCACTACAGTCCAATGTGCATAATCCTGAAATGACATAAACAAAGGCACATGTAAATTTTTCCAGAGTGAGCAAAATTGGTCTTTCAGTATATATTGCTCATTGGTAGTTTCCTTCTGCAGGTTCCAGAAAAATCACTTCATATACACAATTTTTATGCTCCAGAAGTGTGACAGACTGACAGGCAGTATAACAAGATTAGGCAAGGTTTAAAGAATGGCGTTAAAGAGTTTATTCCATTTTTCCTTCTGCATTTTTTCTATATACATTCTATTGGTAAGAATGCAGATATGAATATAATTTTGTAGAGCATGTATGATAATTTTGATTGAAAATAGAAAATGCTGCCAAATTTATTGACTACATGAATTTCCCATCCTGACTGAATTTCCCATGAGACAGTTTTGATAGAGTGCAAGAAACAAATCTGTTTGGTATGCCTCAAAGTTTTTTCTATGAAATGGGCAAGGTAATTGGAAGGGGGCTAAAATCCAAGTTAAAGATTAAAACCTGTGATGCAATAATGGTTGCGCCTCTTTCAAGGAAGAGAGTGAGGTGGCTGGTAAGGTTAAAACTTCCAGTAAGCCATCTTCCAGATGGAACATATAGTTGAGCACCACCTTTGTCAGCAAATGACTTGGCATAAAAAATTGCATTTTGGAATGCAACTGTGTTCAATGTTTTTCCATCTCCAACAGCCCCAAACTCCAATATTGACACGCTGTGAGGCCTAGGATCCAATGCCTTCTGTTTACATGGTCCATGATCATCTTCTCCACTGCTTTCCAGAGCAGTGCTTAATGCTATTAGTAAAAGCACAGTTACCTAGAAAGAAAGAGGAAAAGGAGAAACTTTAAAGCACACTGCCAACTGCCAACTTCACAAGAACTTTAAGGAGGGCAATGGGGACATCAAAACAGAAGATATTATGAAATTTAAAAGCAGTGCAAGTCATCAAAACTTCCAAATAATAAAACAGTATCTTGAAAAGCAAAACAAATATTCCATTACAGCTTCCAATTGAAGAGATTTTGCCTTTGGTCCAGGCAACCAAGTCATTGCTTGATGGAAGAAAGGAAAATAATTTACATCTTACAAAAACAAAGGGACAGAAGATGCAATTTGAATATGAAAGGTGTGAACACTTCATATTCTAAAAAGAGAGTAACCAGGAATAGTGGAATACTTTGAAACACCACGAGAACAATTAACAACCTCTAGTCCTCAACTCAAAGCAAACTAATCAAGTTGGATACAATTTCATAGAAGATGTTCTAGAGATATTGCAATTTGAATACTTGATTCATAATAATAAAAAATAGGATTATTAGAAAGTAGAAACCAACAACAAACATGTAATTCAGACTAGCAAACCATTAATACGAGATTTCCAGTTTGACACTTTGATTAAAAGGCAAGAGAAAGCAAGAAATTACAAATGTTGACCAAAAGATCTCTAGAACCATTTTCAGAAACAAGAAAACAATGTTTCTACCAACATGCCACAGCTTAATCACCAATCTATATTCACTACAAAAATCCTTTTCAAGAATTGATCTTGACAGGGATTGACGCAATTGAAACCCAGACATTGCAACCATATAACCTTCGAAGTCACTACAAAAACTAGAACAAACATCAATATCAATTGTGGGTGTTGGGGCAAAATGAACAAAAGCTCTTGCAGGCTGAAACAGAATTCCAAACAAATGAACCCCCACAGTGAAAAAAAAAATCTTTTTCTTTTGGGTCTAATTTTTTCTTAACAACGTACTTACTAGCCTCTTCATGGGTATGTTCCCCTTCCTTCAGCCCCACAAAGTGGAACAGCAACCTCTGAAAGCAGTGCAGGAAAAACAGAGTGAAGAAGAAGAGGGAAGAACTAGAACAAGAACATAAGGACAGAAGAAGAGGAAGAGAGCAGTGCTACTTCGTATACAATGCCAACCAAGTACTAGAAACAAGAAAACAAACGGGGGAGGTAATAGAAAGCGACGGCTATAAAGGAAAAAAGCCAGCTAGGCATTTCATTTACCTTACTCTATTAAACAAATTTCCACGCATACAACAAGGGCAGTGTAATATAAAATAGTTATAATAAGCAATAAACAATAATTCAAAATCCTTAATTTCCTATTACTAGTTTGATTTTTTTCCATGAAAATCTCAATTTAAGGTTCCATCCTGCCGACACAAAAGCCCTCCAGGGCAATCAAATGGAGATTGTAGAGGGTTAATAGGCTTTGGAGTTTTAAGAGAAATTTATTTATTTATTTATTTATTAATAATACTGTGTGCTCATGATTTATTTACTTAAATATAAAAACTAATTAATGACGTAACTCTCACTTAAGTAACATGTGAACAGGGACAGGTCTGATCAGTTTTTCTCCTTCCCTCAATCATTGCTCTTACATATTATATTTTAGAAATGCTACTTGCAAATACCTTATTTGGTAAAGAGCGTAAATTTTTTTAGAATCCAATTTTTTTTATAATCACATTATTTATAGAAAGTGTAAATATTTTTTTATATAATACAATGCATTTTTGGAAGGCAATTTTACACGAATCGTATAGAATTTTTATCAACGGTAAAGATTTCCTTTTACAAAGTATAAGTATGATATCAGGATAAATGCACAACGAGAATTTTCTGAATAAGAATCAACTGTTTAACTTTAAGGGTCTATTTATTCAAATGAAAGGAGGGGAGGAGAGGGATTTTAATGAAGGGGAGGGGAGGTAAGATGATTTCTTTTACTTGTTTGGTTCAAGGAGGGGAGGGAAAGTTAATCCTTATTTGTTTGGTTTACGAGGGGAGCGAAGAGAAAATAAAACTAATTTACTTTTATACCCTTTAAATATTATAACATAAATTTTATAAACTTGGTATTAATAAAATTAAGTATGTTTATATATTCCATTACATAATTTCATACTATAAAGTAATCATCAAAAACATATTGACATATGATTTCTTCAAGCTTCATTCTTCTTTTCTTCATTGATGCTTTAAGCTTGTCATTCTTGATGCTTGCTTATGCACTTGTTCTCTTATGATGCTTTATGCACACAGATGACGATACTTGCATTAATGGCTTTTTAACATGAGCATTCACTCCGTTCTTCTTCTTTATTTTCTTTGTCAGAATCCCTCATTGTGTAGATTCTATTCGGCTGCTTATAGCTAGTGCATATTTCTTGATTAGAAACAGACAGTGTTTTAGCTTTTCAGTTTGGCAGCATTTGGCATATACAAGTGTCTGCTGCATTTCTCTTCACCATCACCAGTACATATAGGCCTAGGTTTGAGAAATCCGTTTAGAGATAACATTTTCCCGTTGTGAAACCTTTTTTATGGAAATACGAAATTGCAACGCTTTTTTCTGGCTTTTGCATCTCTTGCAGACCAAGTTTTCCTCTTTTGTGTTTGTATTTTGAGTCTCTGCCAAAAAGGTGTCTTTTTTTCTTGCCTTTCTAGTATAATGAGGCTGCGTGTGGTTCTGGTACAAACTTTGATTTGTCATGTCAGATGTCCTTGTACTTCAGACAGACTTTGTCTTCAAATGAGAACCATTGTCTGAACCATTCACTCTTCAGATAATTCCTTGATCTTGTGATAAATCCACATTAGTAGTAGATTTATAGATCAATTGTAGGTATTTTTTAGTTGTTTAGTTTGATAATTTTATAAATTTGTAGTTAAAATTGTATATAATTGAGTTTGTTTTGTGTTTTAGGTGATTGTAGTAAATAATAGTATTTTTGTTCTAATTTTTCATTGGTTTGGTTTTTTTATAGACATTGCTTGAAAAAGAAGAAAAATAGTTTGAAGAGAAGCAGTTTTGAAGTCCCTAGAAGGAATAAACAGTGGAGCATTGGAAATATGAAGTGCAAATTAAGAGAATTATCTCTCTGCCAGAATCATGTGAGGACATGGCAGGATCTGTGTGAGAACACGAATTTGACAGAAACATTATAAAATAGTTCTGCTTAGATTTTTAGCGGGAACAATTTTCATTTTTTTCAGACTTTTCACGTCTTAGACTCGAATTTTCTCTCTTTTTCTCTCCTCCCTCTTAAGATTCAACCCAGAGGTGGAAGCTAGGGTTCAATTCCAATGGAATGCGTCCTTGAGTTTGCATCTCTCATCTCTTTTCTCTTTTTATTTGTAATGGATTTCTAAATTTCTTAGGTTAGGTGTTGATGGATCTTGATTTGAACTTTGTGTAAGTGATTTGTTCATTCAATTCGATTTTCGTTTTCAATTCAATTGCTTCCTTCTACTCTTAAATCTTTAATTGAATTGGCCACTCAATTGCATGAATCAAAACTTTCTCTCACAATTGGAAAATTGGGGAAAAGCTTGGATCTGAAGCAAGCAACATAAAAGATTGATTGCCTAAGAATAGAAATCGGTTTTTGTGTGATCTTTATCAGTTCTTGATGTTAATGCATGTCACTATTAGGTTCACCTAAGCAATTAGGGTTCTTAGTGATGATACAGGGTCAATTCACCAAGGAATTGGGTTTTGGTTAAGTTAGTGAAATGGATCATTGAAATCATTTACAATAATTGAATTGAATGATATGAACACTTGCATGAAGTGAAGATTGAGTGAAATCAACCCTAACCATTTTGTTAAATTCGTTTTTCCAAACTTGCTGAATTCTTGTTAATTGTTCAACACATAATTCAGTTTTCTGGTTTAGTTTTCTGTACTAGTCTTTAGGTCACTTAATACAATTGACTTTTCTTATTTCAACTAGATAAATCCTCTATTATTTGGTACTTGATTCCTCAATCTCTGTGGATACGATACTCTAACTCATTGTTGAATACTTGCGATAATTTGGTACGCTTGCCAAATACTCATCATCTTCAGAACTTTGACCAAACTTCGAATCATGGCATGACTTCAGACAAACTTTCTTCAGATCATTGACGTATTTCAGATTGCTCTTTGAATATGAGATGTTTTGCGTTTCTGAAATATTAAACTATTCATCAGTAACTTTGTGAAGTTATTACTAAGTTTATTTCAGGTTTGTATTCATCAAAGCTTGAGACTTAATAGGGCTAAAACGGGTTGGGCCAAAAGGTTCAAATTTAATTATGACTAAAAAATGGCGACCAAGCCCTCAAGCCGATATTTTAGCGGGATTTGTGGGCTAAGCTCACCATTTTGATAAAATAGGTTGCACTAAAAAAGCATGATATGAATCCGGGCTTAATTTTTAAAAACCAAGCCCTACAATTTAACGGGCGAGTTCGGGTTGGCCCAATGGGCTTAACCCATTTTACCGCCTCTTTGTTTTTTGAGTTCTTCTAATGAGTAAACCCTCAATTTGGTCCCTGAAAGATTCGAGGTCGGTCACATTTCCCTGAAAGATAGAGATTATATTTACGTCCTTGAAAGATGAAAAAGTCATTCATTTTAGTCCTTTTTAGGGATTAAATTAACATTTTAAAAAATCTTTCAAGGACTAAAGTGAACAGTTTTTATCTTTGAGGGACTAAATTGAATAACTTTTCATCTTTTAGGGACGAAAAGGGCAATTTCATTCTTTCACGGACTAATATGATCGACACCAAATCTTTCAGGGACCAAAATAAGGGTTTACTCTCTTCTAATTTATTTACCTTCTAATATTTTCTAAAAAATGTCATTTAACTTGAATTTCTTCAAGGGTGTGTTCTTAGAGCGTGTAAGGAGTTTTTGCTTCTTTTTTTAATGTCTACATTTTTTAGGAGTTTAAACCTTCTAAAGGATGTTATATGAGTATAATTTTCTTATGGAGGCTTTTTTGAAGCCTCCTAATACTGTGAAGCAATCTTTTTAGGGTTTTTGTATGGTTAATTATGCTTTGTTCTTATCATTTAAACTCTTTAATGGTGATGATTGAAGTAACCTTGGTCATTTTGACTCTCAAGATAGTTAATTTTTTTAATGCATTATTTTGATGCCTTCTTATGCTTTAAAGTAACTTTCTAAAGCTTCCTTTAAGCTTATGATACTTGATTTTGATAAATTAAATACTCTTATAATCTTTGGAGAAGCATCTTGACCTACTTGAACTCTAGAACAATTCTTTCCATGTGATCTTCATTCATTTTTGTCATGAATTTTATGAGATGGCACATTTTTAATGTAATGCTCTTCTACTTGACGCCTTTACTAAACTTTAAAAATTATCTTTTAGTGTTCATTTAGTTTTATTCAAGTTGATCATGTACTTTCTTAAACAAACTTGCACATTACCTGTGCATTCGCACGAGTGGCGCTGAGTTGTGAATGTTGTTCATTTTTACATATATTACTAGATTTTGATAAAATTATGATAAAATCATATATATCACTTAATAGAATATTAAGAGCATATTGTTATCATTTTTATAGAAAATAGTAACCAATATATCATTAATATAATAAAAATTTAAAATATATTAAGATTTGAGATCTCACAACCCAATCACTCTAAACCTATATAAAGTGTATGGAAAAAACCCTCGTCAGAAGAGTTTTATATATAATAAATAGATTTTTAATTTATATTTTTATGTAATAAAAATTGATAAATATATAATGAGAGAAAGTTTTTAATGTAAGAATAATAAAAAATATAAGAAAGTAAATATGAAAGAAAGAGAAAAGTGGGCGAGAAAGAAATTGTCCAAAGAATGACACGTGTCCATGTAGCGAAAGAGTTTTATATAAATTTCAAGTATAAACATCCATGCTTCAAGGTTCAGAACACTCGAAAATTGATTTAGAAAGTTTGTTGTTGTTAAAACCATGATTCAAAATGATCCTGGACTTAATGGAATAAACCCTTAAATTGGTCCTTCAAAGATTAGGTTGTCATCATATTAATCCCCTAGAAATTTTTGTTGTCAAATTAACCACTCAAAGGTATAATATTGTCACCAAATTCGTTATTTTGTGTCACCAATATTTTTTTCCCCATGGATGAATTTGGTGACAGTTATGTAACTTTAAGAGATTTAGGTTTTGCTTGGTTTACCGTTCTGCATGCCTCAAGATCGATTTTCATGGATCCCCATGCAAACTGAGTGACCGTGATTTGTTTTCAATTCTATTATAATCAATTTTAAGATCCCCTAACGGATAAAGAAACGAGCATTCATTTGGTGAAAATTTCTTCAGATGACTAATATGGCCACACTTTAATCTTTGATGGACTAATTTGACGATAAAAATTTTTAACAACATTTTCAATTAAGAAAAAGCTAAACTTCGCCATATATCACTAATTTCATCTTTAAGACGCCTTCCTTTTTTATGTGGGATATTCTTAAGTGCTCTTAAAATAAGAAAAATAATCATTTGGTATGATTCAATGCCAATTCAATTATAAAATTGAAAATGCTTCCCATGCTCAACTTTCTATCTCTACAGACATGGAAAACTAGTAGCATGTCCCTAACATCCCATTATTTCTTTCCAACCTCCATTTTCTCTCCAAACCACTAATTATTTCAGTTCTACTTCATGAAATCAATGTTTTCAAACAGATAAAAGCCAGAGTCTTCTCCATCCTGCTACACCTACCTATCCATCATGATCAAATTCATCAACAAGAAACTGCTTCACCTCTAATCCCACCTTTATTGACCACTCCCACTTCACCATTGCCCCCTTCAAATCGCAAAGTCCTCGATCTATGCTACCAATCCCAAACCATCACTGCCATTATTTCCGTCATTTAAACTTAACCCAATGGATCAACAAATTGCCATTCAACAAGTCGCACTACGACAACATCACATATCGAACTCGACACTATCTAGCAAATGGTCAATTTTGGCGAGTCATTCATGTTGGGATTCCTCTCAGAGAATGCTCGATCGGTTACTGTCAAGGTCGCCCTTTATCTTGTCGATAACTTCAAGAATTCAAGCCCATTTTAGTATGGAATCAGCGCAAGACCAATTTTGCAACGTGGTTGTATTGCTTAGTGAGGTTGAGGTGATCAAAGATGAATATTACCGAGTCATGGTGAGCATGTATTTGTAAGTATTTTGAACTGATGGAACCAAGCCATGGATTTAAGTGGGATAAAACCAAGTTGACCCAACATATAAGTTAAAATAAAATCATTAAATGGTCATATACTTATATTGTAATTGTCGAATGAAAACAATTCATGTAATTAATAAATATATTATATATGAGGAGGGATCAAATTACATCGGTGTAAGTTACATCAAGTATTATAACGCTGGATAACTTTTAACAGATCAATGCATTAAGCAATTCATCGTTGGATTAAAAGTTACTATCATATAGATCATACATATAAATTTTCTATTAATCCGAAATTATTTGATATGTCATTGAAATGACTCAAGATTAACGTCATATATACATTTGAAATATATGAAAAAAACCAACCATTTGTTTAGTGTTAAAATTTTATGAAATTTTACGAAATTTGACACAAATAATCACGATGATAAATAAACATAATTTAACGGTTGGATTACTAAATAACACTTTTGATTTGTAGTTATCGGCGGTGTAATACTTGGTGTAACTTGCACCGGTGTAAGTTGAACCTTCCTCATTATATATATTAGAATTTTCTTAAATATATAAAATATTTTTTTAAAATTTTTGAAAAACGTTAATATATCACCAAGCAAATCTACATATAAAACACTTAGATATTCTTGTGGTTCAAACGAACAACATGCACAATCTATATACCGAAGCTGACTCTTTGACTGATGTTACTCTCATTTTAAAGGGATGCTTGCCAAGTCATCCTTGTAGCCCTCTCATCTTCACAATTAGGAGCCTTCTCAACCAATTCCCAGGAAACATTCGCATAACTCACTGCTTCAGAGAATCCAACAAACTAGCGGATCGTTTAGCAAATTTTGTTTTTCTTTTTGATTTTGGATTGTTTCTTTCACAGGACCCTCCTCAGCATATCATTCCCCTACTAAGGGATGATATAATAGGAGTTACTTTCATTCGTCGTTCCTCTATGTAATTTGGGGATTTTCCCCTCCATTTAAAAAAAAACATGTTTAAAAAATTAAACTGAGAATAAAATAATATTAAATCTTAAAATATTTTAAAATATAAATATGTGCATATAAAGATCGAAAAGTATGTGTGTCCCGCAAATAGTGGGATCACACACATTTACCGCACCAGACTTGGGCTCAACAAAAAAAAAGGAGAGAGAATGAAATTTTGAACTGAAAACTGCAGTGTGATAAAATCAGTGTACACACTATTTGTGGTACACTGATCATTGCTCTTTGTTATTATTATTTCAAACCAGCAGACGATTTAAATCCTTCTCAAACCAAACACACTTATAAAATTTTTCCCCTGCATTATTCAACAATAATTACATTACATAAGAATGTAAATCTGGGACCCGCAACAATAATGTGTTGAAAATGCTAGGCTGGCGTTACTCGGCTTGCCAGATCAGAAGTACATGGGGGGTTTCCTTGGCGGCCCCCACCAAACCCATTCTTTATGGTTTTTTTTTTCTCCTTCTCTATGAACAGAACAGTATGTGAAATTGCAAACCCATCTTACCTTATGATTGAAAAAAATTGAAACCTATCCTTTTCTGGAATCTAAACAAAATTAAAAACTGCAATGTTACGTAGCACTGTCATCACGTTAGGTTCCCTATTATGAACAATTTTATCCTCTTCCTGACAAAGGTGCATTTAGATTTTTAGATAAGAATATTAAGAGTGTTTTTAGTAAAATTACCTTAAAACTGGAAAGTTATATAAAAGCTAAAAATATAACTAATTTGATTGAGAATATTTAGTAAAATTAGCTGAAAAAACATAAAATGATATATAAAAATATCATTAATTATTAAATAATAATAAATGAGGGTATTAAGAGATAAATTTGTAATAAATTTTCAGCTAATACGCAACCTGAATATATGAGTTTTTTTTTTTAAATTATCTCAAGTAACTTCTCAAGAAAAGCTAGTAGCCACCTAAAAAAGTTACCCTACCAAATAATGATAAAATGATTTCAACTATTAATCTCAACTTCTATCTAACTGAAATATCTTACCAAACACACTCTAAGATTTAATTTAATAAATATCTATGTTCTTAAAAAAATCAATAAATAATTATTATATAAAATTTATGTCATAAGTATTTGATTTTAATAAACTATTAGTATGTAATAAAAATTTTTCGTAAGCTTATAAAAAATATCTATTAAATAAATTTTAAAAAAATTATAAATACATCATAAATTATTTTTATAAGATCATTTAAATATCCAAGAAATATTATTTATTACAAGGGGATTAATTTATTATTGAAATTAATTATTTATAGAGGTTAATTATTTCTTAATTATTTATTAAATGATTAAGAAATAATTAGGTAGGTTAATTTCAATAATAAATTAATCTCCTTGTAACTTCTCTACAATTAATTAATTTTATTTAATAAATAATTAAGAAATAATAAATAAATTTAAGAAATAATTCTTTCAATTTCAAATATATATGCTCTAATTCTTTAAAATTACTAAAATAAAGTTGGGAGTCAATGAATATATCAATATAAAATTTTACCCACACATTCAATAATATATAATATAATATCACATAACTTAATCAATAACCTGTAAGGCTGAATGTTTTATTCCATCCGGTTTTATTATCCTTCAACTGAAGCGGTGACAAAAATCAGATGATGAAACCTTGATTTAAATTTTAGAAGAAGAAGAAGCTAGCTTGTAGAGAGTTGTGTCTGATTGCTGAAGCTGAAGCCAAAGGCAGAACCCAGAAGAGACAGAGAGAGACAAGAGAAAGAAAGTCCATATATATGATGATAATTGACAGCTGATAAGTGGTTGCGGTGATGATAATCTGGCAGGGAGAAGAAAGTTAAAACGATCGATCGAGATTATTTCGCACAAGCACACGTCACTGCTAGGCTAGCATAGCCATCCCGGTTACATTACAGTACACCACATGTGCACCGTTTTAAATCTGGCAGTACACTGCATTAATTTAAAACATATTTTATATAACGTGCCTTTTTGTCCTATGCTCATTTAAAGGTCCCCTTGTTAATGCCATAGACTTTTTCGGTGATACTTTGCAGGGCCCATCCTTCTCGACTGTGAGGGAGAATCCAATGGTCTGCATTTACTGTCACAAATGTAAGGCACACAACACATTTTTTGTATGTATGTCTCCGTGTGTATTCCATTTTGACCCAAATCGCGTTTTAAATGTATATTTAAATTAATATTATTAAGAGTAACGTTTCAGTATAAATCAAATATATTCACACTCTTTTTAAAATGTTACTACATTAAATAAAGTTTATGTAAATAAACAATGAGATTCATATAATTTTATGTAAATTTCATTTAATAAAAAATATAATGTATAGGAAATGTGTTATCAAGGTTACTCTTTTGTCAATTTATTTTATGATAGCAAAATCATGTACGTGATGCTTGCACTTCAACAATATTCTAGGCCTAAATAAGCCAGACATTCATTTATCATTTCTAGACAGTGGTTGCAAGGGATTCAATTAGCAGAAAGACAACTTTTTAGAAACCATCATAGTGGTTTTGCTGGAGATTTTATTATTATTGAAATTAGTCATTTATGTAGAAGTTAAATATGAGAACTTTTAGAAAATATGAATTATAAATATTAATTTCAACCCATGAAAAAATTAAATTCATTTAAAAATTGTTAATATTTGCAAAATTCTAAATATTTCTAATTTATGGAATCACTGTGGTGCAACAATGGCCCCACTAGCCACTAGGACGTTACCAAACCATCAATAATGCTTTTGCAAATGCTCGTGTAATACTTAAAAGTGAAGTTTTGGTGGCAAGAAACGTGAAGGGAAGGACCATTTTCAAGCAAACAGCAAGCAGCGATGACTTATGAAGAGCGTTGAAATTCATCGTGTTATAAGCTAGCTTTGGACAAGAATGTGCAATAAGGGCATGCAGGTAGTACAGTTTAAAGTAAAGTCATGATAACGAGGCACGCCTTATATAGTCAAAATTGTCTTGACGAACCGCATAGAATAGAATAGAATCCTATACAAGTGAAGACAATTCATAAGACAACGCGTTTGCATGATTCTGTGCGATTTACCATAGCGACAACGACCGATCTAAGAAGAAGGCAGAAGGGAATAGCATAGGGAAGCATGGTAGAAATGATTGATGTGTTCAGCGGTACAAAGGTAATTTTTATTTTATTCCAGCTAGACAGGTTAAAAAGTGCTATAATCAATGTTTGTATGCTTACATGATATATGGTTGTTCTCCCCTCAATATCCGTTATGTCAACAGAGAACACTTTTATTTGTAAATATATATGTTAGTGTAAATTAAAAAAATATTTAATAAGTCCAATAATTAATATAAATTATTAAAAATTATTGAGTAATTTGATACTATATCATTAGATAATAGCATAAGCTTTTTTTTAATGTTGATAGTATATTAAAATCAAACTAAACAAAGTGACAAATATTATATATAGCATATTTATTTTCCGTTGCAAATTTTACAAACAAAAAAAAACCTTTCAAAGGGATGATTCCCATCCTTTTAGACTTTAGTGTCTATTTGATTAACCCAATGAAGAAACTTTAGAATTGCTTTAATTTGCACATATCTTAAGTCACACACTTAGAATTAATTTTGCTACTCAGGAATGGTAAAACAAATACACATTTACGTAGAAAATGTACTTATAAAGGTTAAACGTGAAAGCAAACGTACTCTAAAAAAAGTGAAAGTTAATCAATACTTCTTAAACCAATGAACTTTTGCTAATTCATATTTGTGTATTTTTTATATAATTTTGCAGAAATTTTTTCTATCAGGTTCTACATTGCTGCCAGTTTGACTTCATTTTACTTTCTTCTTGCGTTTGTGCACCAGAATATACTTGGATTTTTTTTCTTTTTGGTCAATACCTGGATTGTTTGTTGGAGCAAAAACTCCTTCTTAAGCTATATGCATGAGGTTCTTCTGCAAAAGAAGCAATGGGCTATCTATTTTGTCAATGCTGGCCTTTTTTCAGCCACGGGCTGTTACTGGGTTATGTAGCCTTGAAAACAAAAAAGTGGTGGCCCATTCTAGATGTCCATGAAACAAAAATTGTATTTGTCCTAAAAAAATGAAAGAAAAATTGTAAAACTGAGAAATATTCAGTGTTTGCTTAATAAATATAAATAATAAAAAATTAATTAAATAATACTTTTCTACTTCCGAGAAGACTGCGGGGTCGGGTGCCCTTATTGGCTATTGCCATTTGCCCATTATATTCGCAGTTGCAAACTTGTCTTCTCTCCCTTGGCCACCACCCACAGTTGAAATTGGAATTGAATAATGGCGTTGTACGTGCTGTCACGCCGTTTATCAGCCGGATCCACCTCAACGACGGCTCTCGCCTTGCGTTTTGCTTCCACTTCCAGATCCTACTCCTCTTCCTATAGAGAAGAAAGAGATACCTTCGGACCCATTCAAGTTCCCTCCGACAAGTTCGTTCTCCTTTTCCTCTTTTTCTTCTTTTATTTATTTATGTAATAACTCTGTTGCGTGTGTACCGTTAGATTATGGGGAGCACAAACTCAAAGATCATTGCAAAACTTCGATATCGGTGGCCCCCGTGAACGCATGCCAGAACCCATCATTCGCGCCTTTGGCATCTTGAAGAAATGCGCTGCTAAGGTACTTGTACTATACACTGTATAATCATCATTTTCTAACTAATTATTAGGTATTTTGGTTGTGGATTTCAGCATTAATTACCTGTTTTAAAATGCTTTTAAATTTAAATTCCGATTGTTATCCTCATTCAATAGCGCGATTGTTCTTGTAATGCAGGTGAACATGGAGTATGGTCTTGATCCCACAGTTGGGAAAGCAATCATGCAGGCAGCACAAGAAGTTGCTGAGGGAAAGCTAAATGATCATTTTCCGCTCGTTGTATGGCAAACTGGCAGTGGCACTCAAAGTAACATGAATGCTAATGAGGTTAGTACTTACTACTACTTAGCAATAATTGCATATTATAGATAATTGTTATATTAAAGACTTGAGAATCAATTTAGTTTTTTCCAAGGAGTATTTCTGAAGTAATAAGTTCTCAGTTCATGTTTTGTCTAGACTATTCCTATACTCTGACTGTGTGGCTTAGGTATCCCTTCCATCTGTTTGATCACTGCAGCGACCTATTGTAACAAAAGAAAGTCTGTCTTGAACTTTTCAGGTTATTGCAAACAGAGCAGCAGAGATTCTTGGCCATAAGCGTGGTGGGAAGTTTGTGCACCCAAATGACCATGTTAATAGATCACAATCTTCTAATGATACATTCCCAACTGTAAGCATTTTGCGTATCTTTAGCAATTCCATCTTACAAAAATTCTCATTAAATTGGCTTGCTATCTATGGAGTACAATTCCTAGTAAACTTTTTCTTATATTTTCTTTACCTTCTGTTTTATCTTGTTGCTTAAAATACCAATTTATTTATAATTTTTAATCTGTATTTTTTTCCTTCTTTCCAGGTAATGCACATTGCCGCTGCAATGGAAGTAAACTCAAGACTAATCCCTAGCTTGAAAACCTTACATACTACTCTGAACTCAAAGGTTTGAATTCTAGTTCATACGTTTAGATTAGTTATAGTTTGTTTAGAAAACTGAACCAAACTCTCTCCACCACCATCTTCTATTGCCTGTGATCCTATGACAGTTTCAGCTTTTAGCAAATTTTTTGTTGTGGCTGCCCTCGGGCATAAGAGTTTTGATGCTATGGTGGAAGGGCTTTATGAACGTCTAGTGTCTATTACTGGTTTGGTTAATTGCAGTTAGCTGAGTTGTTTCTGTGCAGCAATTAACGAAACCATTTCAAATATGAACTGATTTTGATTGTTCGGTTTATTTCTGTGTGGTTTAGTTCAGTTTAGTGGTTTGGTTCAGTTCATGATTCTTTTGCCTGTCCTACTGCTAATTCACATGCCATCCTTGTTCGAGGGGAATTTGAGTGATTTACATTAGACCTGAGATGTTTTTTCCATGCTACATTGAAATCTGTGATATAAATGTGAAAATTGTGGCAGGTTAATATGTTTTCAGTCTTGCCCGTTTATCTTATGGTTCTGGCCATTTTACAAAATCAAAACTAATATTGTCAACACAGGGCTCCCTAATGATAAACTTTTCTAGTCCTGTTATGTGCTTGTGGTTTTGTCTATAGCTCTTTCTCCCAATTTTCCTTGTGGTCTATCAAGTATGCAATTTGCATTTGCAAATAACTAAAGAATTATTGTGACAGAAAACATGATAGATATCTCTGAACTTTCATGAAATCTTTATTTATTGGCCTTTAAGATTGAATTTTATAAACTGAAGACACTTGCTTTGTAATTGTTTTTCTTTTGCTTCCATTTATCGTTGTCTTTGTTAATCGGTATTAATTTATTTTAAACAATTTTACCAGTCAATTGAATTCAAAGATATTGTCAAGATCGGTCGCACTCACACTCAAGATGCAACACCTTTGACTCTCGGACAGGAGTTTAGTGGGTATACTACACAAGTAAGCTGGCTTTTGTTAGGCATATGCTGCTGTGTATTCTGTTTATAATTGATATGGGTTGTAAAATCCTGACAGATTATGGGAATTTATTTTTCATTATTTCTTCCTTTATTGACAGGTGAAGTACGGTATTGATCGGGTAATTAGCACTTTGCCACGCATGTATCAGGTTAGACATTCAAGTACAAACATTAACTTGTTCTTCACTCATGCTTTTGAAGTTCTGACTGAGTAGACTTGTTACTTGAACAGCTTGCCCAGGGTGGTACAGCTGTAGGAACTGGATTGAATACAAAGAAGGGGTATGTATGCTTTTTGATAACTAAGTGTTGTTCTTTTATTTTCTTTCTGTAACCCTTTAGTGTATTGTTTTATTTTGTATTTTGCTATTTGACGGCTATTGAAATGAATGTGGTAGCTGCTTTCTTTTCATTCTTCTTGGCATATTATTCCATTTGATGAGTTTTTTTTGTTACACTTGTTTCTTACTATCATCCAATACCAAAAGTACTGGACATTGCCTGGACAGATGTGCATGCACATTTTCCATTATTGGGTTTTAATTTATTATGGATGTAATAGTTGGAAATTAGGCGTCATTTTCTCTAAAGATCTCAATCTTATGGTCGTGGGCTATGGTAATTAGGCGTCATTTTTCCTAAAGAGCTTATTTTATTATAAAAATAATACTGTAGGCCTGACTTTTTGGGATGAAGAAAACACTTGTGGTTTAACTTCTAAAGAAATATATTTGATTAAACAGTGATAATTTTCTGGTTGATGTACAGGTTTGATGCTAAGATAGCTGCAGCAGTAGCTGAGGAAACACATCTGCCTTTTGTCACGGCAGAAAATAAGTTTGAGGCCTTGGTTTGTCTTATGCCACTCTCCCTGTCTCTAATTTGTCTTATGCTATTTTCATTACCCTAGCTTCTTCCATGAATCTTGCGTCATATGCAGCAACACATTGGCTTGCAGCATGCTCATATCTCCTTTTGCAGGCTGCCCATGATGCTTTTGTTGAAACTAGTGGAGCCCTCAACACAGTTGCGGCTTCTTTAATGAAGATTGCTAATGATATACGATTATTAGGAAGGTAGATTGCTAGTTATATGACACTGACAAATTTCGTTTTTTAATAGAAAATTAATCTTTAACTGTTTTCTTAATGCTATCCTATTTTAGTGGTCCCCGTTGTGGCCTTGGTGAACTAATTCTTCCTGAAAACGAACCAGGAAGCAGTATTATGCCTGTAAGGTCCTCATGCTAAGTGAATATATATTTGTTATGGAAACGAGCTGTTTTATTGTTACCTGTTGTAGTTTGTTATTTTATTTGTTTAACAATTGAGATTTGGCTCTAAGCGACAACCTTATTCTGTTTCAGGGGAAGGTTAACCCTACCCAGTGTGAGGCTTTGACAATGGTCTGTGCACAGGTAGACATCTATTCACTTCATTTTATTAACTACTTTATGACTAATGGGGTACTGTTTGGCAAAACAGTTTCTATGGCTTGTAATAAAGTCACGCTTTTTGAATTTTATGCTGGCTGTAACTATTTCTAAATTGATATTATGACTCACGTATCTCAGGTCATGGGAAACCATGTTGCAGTAACAGTGGGTGGATCAAATGGTCATTTTGAGCTCAATGTGTTCAAGCCAATGATTGCCAGTTGTCTCCTGCATGTATGTTTTATATCCTTCGTATTGTTACGTTATTTCTAGTTTATAAATCACACAACCTGTTAGATCGGCTAAACGCTTAGTTAGTACTTTAGCTTTTAGGATAATATTATCAAAAGGAAGCTGAAGGGTGTTTACTAATACTCAATCTTCTGAATTGGTCCAAGCACACTGGTACATAGAAACAGAGATTGTTGATGATGCATTAAGCTTGGTGCATAAGATAGGAGCAAAAGTTAAATTTCTATGCTCTTCCCGTTTGTCAGTTCGGCATCAGAGATGTCTGTGATACAAATCAGATGGACTTGGCTGGGAACTCTTTGCTGTCAGTGAAGTAGGAAATGAGGATGAAAGATACTTTACAAACATTATGTTTTTGTGATTATTCTTAGGCTGCTTATGTGTCTCTGATAACATTGTATGTGGTGATGGTCCAAAAAATAAGATAAAGGCTAGTGTGTGTGCACTATAAGGACATTCTGTTGACTTATATATTGTTGGTTCCAAATTCATGCAATATGGAATAACTTATCCTACTATATTACCTAAATGATGTATTTAAATACTCAACCTTTGTTTTGATTCTGACAGTCACTAAGACTGCTTGGAGATTCATCTGCTTCCTTCGAAAAGAATTGTGTAAGAGGTATTCAAGCCAATAGGGAAAGAATTTCAAAATTACTGCATGAGGTAAGTTGACGACTTATTTGAAAGTTGAAACAAATATCACATGACGCCAAATGTTAGATCCCTAAGCTAATGTGCTCTGTTCTTTCACTGTTCATTCACCTTGCAGTCACTAATGCTCGTCACGTCCTTGAACCCCGTAAGTTTCCACCAGTGTAATCCTGTCACTCTCTAAATTTCACATTCTTTTGAAACTTAACTTAATTTATCTGTTCCAGAAAATTGGTTATGACAAGGCAGCAGCAGTTGCCAAGACAGCCCACAAAGAGGGGACCACTCTTAAGGTGAAGATGCCTTGTTATTCTTGTTTATCTGTTTGTCTTGCATATTTTGACCTCTCTCGGTGAAGATTAAAAAAAAAAAAACTGGCATATATTAATTATTAACAAATTAAATTTAAGAAACGTATACTTCTGCTTCAGCAATTAACATTCCAACTCATGTATTGGTTTGACTGTCATTAACAGTACTAATGTTTATATGGATTAATTGATTCTCGTTTAATGATTTCTATATGTTGTTCCAATAAATTGTCTCAAAATATCAAAATTTAAATGATTGTTTAGGAAGCTGCATTGAAGCTTGGAGTGCTGAGCTCTGAAGAATTCGACAATCTTGTGGTGCCCGAAAAAATGCTTGGGCCATCTGATTGATTGACTAGCATATGGTGTATTGTTCTAATAATTCCCTAGTTCATCATCAGTTACATTGGATTAGTACTTTTTAAGCGTAACCCTTTTATTGAATTGAGAAATGGCAATCCAAATAGCCAATAATTTTGAATTCCGGAGTAATTCTTGAGGAAATAGCTCCTCCAAATTTGTAACGAGGCAACAAATTTACTGACCCAAATAAAGGGAAAAGAATTTTATTGCTTGTTCTTGAATTATATTTTGTTCTTTTTTCTAGTGAATCCTGGATTGTAATATTTGAGTAGGGATGTTATAAGCTATTAGAATTCATTCTCTCATTTAAAAGAAAGAAAGACTCATAGTGAAATTCAAACTTATATGACAGTAACTTTTATATCCATGTCCATATGGCATATTTAATGAATACCAATGTCACTTGTTAAGACTTTTTAATAGCTTTTTTTATCTAAGCAACCGGCACCCTCCACTTTAGGAGGCAATTTTTCTTTGTTTGAGAATATTTATATCATGGGTAGGGTTTGCAGCTAGCTTTTGGTGGAGTTTTTTTTTTTTTTTTCCATACACAAGACTCGAATCTAGAGCTGCCAAAGTGAACCAATCGGGCTCATCCGAACTGGCTCACTACGGGTTAAACAAAAAGTGAGTCGAGCCGGGTTGGCTCACTTTTTTAGTGAGCTGGAAAAATATCAACCCAACTCGACCCACCACTAGTTGGTGAGTTATACGGGTTGACTCACCTAATTTTTAAAAAAATTAAAAAATAAATAAAAACGCAGCAAGATGAAAGTGTTCTGAGATTAGAATGCATATTCTAATTTGGTGAACAATCACCTGGTAACCAAAACCCAAGGGCAATGTGTAATTCAGATTAAAAAATCTGATGAACAAACATTCAATCATTAAATGAACTCAAGACTCAAAATTTTAGAAAGTTGATTATTAATTTCCTAGCTTCTATTCCAGTCTCTTGCAGGTTGCAACAGAATGTAAAAATGGTTGTCGAAGTTGAACGCAACAACAAAACGATGGGCGACTCCGGGATGTAGAATGAACAATGCCAAAACAATGGCTGGTGGAGAAATTGACAGCGGGCGGAGATATGAGAGGCGAAGGGGCGAAGGTCGCAACGAGAGTGTCAGTGAGCGTGAGTTAGTAGAGGTCCAGAAATTTGAGAGGGGGGGGGGGGCAAAGGCGAAGAAGGTCGCAGTTTGAGGCTGAGCGAATCAGAGCGTTGAGCGGCAGTGGCCGGTGGCTGGCGACGGTGAGAGGAGAAACGAGATGAGGCACGTCATAGGATGTAGAGGCAGAGTGATAGTGTATGAGAAACTATGTTAGGGTTTTAAATTTTCAATTGCATGTAAAATAACTTTTTATTACATTAGTTATTTTTTTAAAGAAATATGGGTTGGCCCGACTCAATCCGGCCTAACCTGCCTTGGCTCGCGGGTTAAGTGAGTCGGGCCAGATTTACCCGGGGTTAAGTGAGTCCTATTTTTTTGTAACCCAACCCATCGATGAGCCGAGTTTATATGGGTTGACTCACCTGATTGGGCTCGTTTTGACAACTCTACTCGGACCCAAAACTTTACTTATGAGAATATCACTTTAACCAATCACTAGTTGGTTTCATAGCATATTTAGTTCAATAAAATATGTTTTTCTTTTAATAATTGTTTATAAATTAATAAAATAAAAAAAAGAAATTAGAGATAAAAATGTTCAAAAAACTTTTAAATCTTAATTATGAAAATAATAAACATATTATGAGGATAAGAAGCAAATTGGGTACTATGGTGTCTAGGTTTTGCATTTATACATGCATATTTTTTAAGTAATTATCTAAATCCAAATTTAGATTTATTTAATGAATAAAAATATTTATCATGAGTAATTTTTATAAGTAATCATTATATTTGAATTTTATTTCCATCCTTGACTCTGTACACATAGTATAGAGGGAAATTAGGGAAGAAGAGAAGAAATAGAGATGGAGGGGTGTGAATATCAAAAAAGGGGCGCTAAAAGCAATTCCTTGTGATTAGTCACATTCTTTTGCTATCACTTGGCGTGAGAAAGGTGTTGATGAGAATTAAGGAAGTTAATGGGCAGGTTACAACCCTATATTTTCAAAAATATTTTACTAATAGTGGGAAGAGGTAATTAATATACAAGCATATCTTCCACTTATTCAATATTACGACTATGCACTCCATGACTAATGAGCATGATTACGTCTCAACTTCATTGTAAAAGAGCTTCAACAATTCAATCCAATACAAGTTATTTCCTTTATTTTCTTTGTTTTATGTTTCGGTCTTTCTAGTTTTATTTATAACCTTTCTTTATAGCTTTCAATTTCATTTACATTTGGTCGTTTACTTTCATTCATTTATTGTTTTTATCTACTTAGCTTCAATTAGTTTAATAGAAAAAGTTGAACCTCTCAATAGATGACTCTAAAAGCTTTTTGTAGTGGCCTAAGAACCCACATTGGAAGACAAAGTAATCATCTAATGAAAAGGAAATCAATTAAGTTGGTTGCTTGTCGAATCCAATCAACTAATTACTAAAAATTTAAGAACCTAAGATAGTAATATCAGACTATTAAATTTACCTAGTTAGTTTCTTAGATTTGAGTCATTTAAAATGAAAAAATACATATCATTTTTGTTCATATACTAATGGATTATAAACTATATAATACTTCATATGAGAGGCATTATTACTACTAATTACAAACTTAGAATTTTGCTTGTCCCAAGCAAACAATTAAAGCTCAATCAAAAATATTTCTAGACAAAACAAGGGTTGAAATCCACAAGTAAACATCCCAATTCTCCACAATTCTTTTCACTACAAATCATTCAATTCTAATCCATTCCTCAAACAATTAGCATAAGTGGTATCACAAATCAAACAATTGCAATTCCTAGCATCAAAATATCTCAGTCCAACTTGAAACAATGCAAGATAAAATATGCAAAAGTTTCACAAAGAAAAGTATGAATTGTATTCACAACCCTCACAAGGTAGTGTTTCCCTCCTCACTCTTAGTGTTTAAAAGGTACTGTTTCTCTCAAAATTACTATCTACTCAAGATTCATTACCATAAGCTTGACAATGTTCTAAAACTTCCACTGCAAACACAAGTGCAACCACAAATCATGAGGACTTTTAATTGGGTTGTAATGGGGCTTGGGACAAGGTAGGAAAATTTAGGATCTAGTTAACCCCAAAAGAATTAAAGGATATATGTGATGAGCTCAAGAATTAAGTATGAAGTTAACTCATCCTTCCTTTGATTTCATTTCATTGCCCCCTTTTATTTTTTTCTGAACTTTTCTTTTTCTTTTCATCAATCTTTTTTTTTTATTATTTTGAACTTTTCTCTACTGTAGCTCTGTTTTTTTTCTTTTTTTCAATGTACTTTGATTTACCTCTTTCTTCTTCTTTTTTTTTTGCAGTTTTTTTTCTTTTTTTTGAAATAAAGCAAATTGCTTTCCCACCCCAAACTTAAGGTATTTGCTTGCCCTCAAGCAAAAATAGAAAGTAACCCCAAACTTAATTTCAAAAACTCATCCTTGAATGTGCCATATATCCTTTAATCCTAAAGGGGAAGGACATTAATGGTTTTGCACTTAAGGCTTGTAATGAGCTTAGAAAGAAGAATGGGACAAAGGCTCAAAGGGGCTAAGCAAAGGGAAATATTTTTCAGGATGGTCTATTTAGCCCAATAGTTAACAAAAGAATGCCTCAATCATGTATGTGGAAGTAAATGAGAAGCAATTTCAATTAAGAACAAGGTCAAGTTCTAGAATGAAAACTTAAGGAGCAGCCAATCACACAACAAAGAATCAATTAGAGTGTATGGCCCAAAATCCTCACAGGGTAATGTTGTGACTACAATCCAACTAATTCAATGATTTACTCCACATAATTATCAAGCAAAGATCAAGAATTTCCAATCAATCAAGATGTTCAAAATTTGTAATTGAATATTGAGGAACACTTATGAAAATTGCCCAGGAATAAGATTATTATCAAATAGATTAGAGTGAAATTAAAATAAAGGAGTCATGGGATGCTTCAGAAGGAATTCGGCAAAGAAATCAAGCTTTCCTAAACAAAGAAAACAAACTAAGAAAACAAACTAAAATAGAACAAAACAAACTATTATTTACATCCTAATCTATATAATGACTAGCAAAAACTACATCCTAAAAATATGTTCAAAAACAAATACTAAAACTAAACAAAACAAACAAAAAAAAATTATGAATATGTACAAAACAACTCTATAAAGCTATATGAATATCAAGTGCCAAACAGTGAATCATGGTGTGTGAGCCATAAAATGTGGTGCAAAATCTCTCTGTTCCTAAAAATCCTTGAAATAATGCTCTCAGAGATTAATCAAACAGTGAGTAGAACATTTTTACAAACAATGTTAAATGCAAGGAAGTAGAAAATTCTCACAAGCATTTTATCAAACATTTTTCAAGCATTTAAAACACAACTGCAATTCAAATTTATTCCAAGAATAATACCTCACAGTGAAGACACGTGCAATAAACTCGCACTACTCCAACAATTTCACAGTGAAAATCAATAAACCAGTCAACCAATCAATATGTAGCCAATCACCATCTTAAATATGAAAATGAAAAAGAAAAAGAAAATGTACCTGTGAAGCCCTAAAATTATTTCTTACTAAGAGCCCTTGAACAACTCCTTGCAAAAGGTATCCAACCATGAATGTGATGGGAATTAAAAGAAAAACAGAGATAGTGGGAAGGGAAAAGTGATGGGAAAAAGAGAAGCAATGCGACGAAGATACGCACACAGGAAACAGGGAGAATTAAAAAAAAATGATGATTTAATTCTGGGAGAACTGAATGGAACGGTGATGCACACGCAGGAAATATGTATGAGAAAAGGGATTTGTGTTTTTTTTTGTCAAAAAGGGATTTGTGTTTGAAAGGTTTGCTTTTGAAGGGTGGGATTTCGTAATGAAAAAGAGACAGGAAGGTATCAGAGAAAAAAAAAAGAGTAAAAGCAAAAAAGATTTTTTTTAACATAATGAAATGAATTATTATTTTTATTTATTTATTTATTTAATTATTTTTTTTATATGCGTATGAGAAGTGATGCTTGTTGGAATAAAGCTAAAAAAAATCGTGTCTACACAAAGGCAAAAAGATGTCCTCACCAAAATTACATAGAGAGCACCTACTGTCACAATTTCCTTCTTTGTTTTCTTTTTCATTTTCGTGTCCCCACATGAGTCAAGGCTTGTGAGGACACGATTCTGGCATAGGCTAATTTGAGCATCAGACTTGTTCAAAAATTGGTTTTTAATTATCGTGTCCCCACATGAGTGCAAGCTTGTGAAGACACGATCCTGACAGAAACATTTCAAGGCATCTGCATAATTTCTTCAATTTCCTGCAATACAATACCACTTGTTAGTCATGTAATTACAATCAAACAAGTAGCAAACTATCACGGTACTTTTAATTCTCTAAAATTGAACTATTTCTAACAAAACAAATCCTACGAATTAACACTAAGTTCCTAATCTATTAAAGAAAAACAGAAAATTATTGCTACAACTACTGGTTTTGCATCAATGCTCAATTCATGGAGGATCATTTAAAGAGACAATTGACTTCCCCCTTTCATTTTCTCCTCCAAAATACTCCTTGAGCCTTTGTCCATTGACTTTAAATGTGTTCCCAGATGTGGGATTCTGAATTTCAATTGCTCCAAATGGTGAAACTTCTTTTACTATGAAAGGGCCGGACCACTTGGACTTCAATTTCCCAGGAAACAACCTCAATCTTGAGTTGAACAATAACACTTGCTGTCCTGGGTGAAATGACCTGTTCAGAATGCATTTGTCATGGTAAACCTTGGTTCTTTGCTTATAAATTTCAGCATTATCATATGCCATAAGCCTTAATTCTTCCAACTCATTCAATTGAGCCTTCCTCTTTTCACCAGCAGCTGTGGTATCAAAATTCAAGTACTTGATAGCCCAAAAAGCCTTATGTTCTAACTCAACAGGAAGATGACAAGCTTTTCCATACACCAATTGATAAGGCGATAATCCTAAAGGTGTCTTATAAGCTGTCCTATAGGCCCACAAAGCATCATCTAACTTCATAGCCCAATCCTTCCTTGATATATTCACTGTTTTCTCAAGAATCTTTTTAATCTCTCTATTGGAGACTTCAACCTGCCCACTTGTTTGTGGATGATAGGGAGTTGCCACTTTGTGCCTTACATCATACTTAGTCAGGACAGATTGGAGCTGACTATTACAGAAATGACTTCCCCCATCACTTATCAATACTCTAGGCACTCCAAATATAGAGAATATATTCTTTTTAAGAAACTTGATCACAATTTGAGAAGTGTTGGTTGGTGATGCTATGGCTTCCACCCACCTTGACACATAATCAACACAAACAAGAATGTATTGATTAGAGAAAGATGATGGGAAGGGTCCCATGAAATCTATTCCCCAACAATCAAACAATTCAACTTCTAAAATACTGTTGAGTGGCATTTCATTTCTCTTTGACATACCACCAACCCTTTGATACTTGTCACAAGCTTTCACATATGCATGAGAGTCCTTAAAGATGGTTGGCCAGAAGAATCCACTCTGCAACACTTTAATGGCTGTCCTTTCCCCATTATAATGTCCTCCATACGGAGAACTATGACAATGCCATAAAATGTCTTGAGCTTCTTCTTGAGAAACACAACGTCTAATCAATCCATCTGGGCAATGTTTAAACAGAAATGGATCATCCCAAATGAAATGATTAGCATCCTTAAAGAATTTCTTCTTTTGCTGGTATGTTAAATCAGCAGGAACTATTGTTGCAGCCTTAAAATTCGCCATATCTGCGAACCATGGCCTTCCTTTGATCATGAACAACTTCTCATCAGGAAATTCTTCTTGAATATCTATATCAGTAGCAGAATCATGTATTTCCTCAAGTCTGGAAAGGGGATCAGCCACCAAGTTCTCACTCCCCTTCTTGTCTCTTATTTCCAAATCAAATTCCTGCAAGAGAAGAACCCATCTTATCAATCTTGGTTTAGAATCAGCCTTAGAAATCAAGTATTTAAGTGCAGAATGATCTGTGTACACTATGATTTTAGAACCAATTAGATAGGATCTAAACTTTTCTAGTGCAAACACTACAACAAGCATTTCTTTCTCAGTTGTTGCATAGTTTACTTGATTATCATTCAACACTTTACTTGCATAATAAATGGCATGAAAGCATTTTTCTTTTCTTTGGCCTAAAACTGCACCTAAAGCAAAGTCACTTGCATCACACATGATTTCAAAATGTAAAGACCAATCAGGTGGAGAGATAATAGGTGCAGTAACCAATTTACTTTTTAAAGTATTAAAAGCTTTCAAACAATCATCATCAAAGTTGAAAGGAACATCCTTGTTAAGTAAGACACACAATGGTTTAGCAATTTTTGAGAAATCCTTTATAAATATTCTATAAAAACCAGAGTGTCCTAGAAAACTACGAACTCCCTTCACATTAGATGGTGGTGGTAGCTTCTCTATCACTTTTGTTTTTGCTCTATCCACCTTTATTCCCCTTGCAGAAATTTTATGTCCAAGAACAATTCCCTCTTGTACCATGAAATGGCACTTTTCCCAGTTGAGAACTAAATTAGTCTCCGTACATCTTTTCAAAACAAGGGAAAGATTAGTCAAGCAAGAATCAAAGGTAGGACCAAAAACAGAAAAATCATCCATAAAAATTTCAATGGATTTTTCAATCATATCAGAAAAAATAGAAAGCATACACCTTTGAAAAGTTGCTGGAGCATTGCACAATCCAAAGGGCATCCTCCTATATGCAAACACTCCATATGGGCAAGTAAATGCAGTCTTCTCTTGATCTTCAGGATTCACAGCAATTTGGTTGTACCCGGAGTATCCATCAAGGAAGCAATAGTAGGCTTGTCCTGCCAACCTCTCAAGCATTTGATCTATGAATGGCAGTGGAAAGTGGTCTTTCCTTGTTGCTTGATTGAGTTTTCTGTAGTCAATACACATCCTCCAGCCAGTCAGAGTGCGAGTAGGAATGAGCTCATTATTTTCATTCTTAACAACTGTGATTCTTCCTTTCTTAGGCACAACTTGTACTGGGCTCACCCAAGCACTGTCACTAATTGGATATATCATTCCAGCTTCAAATAACTTGAGAACTTCTTTTTTCACTACCTCCTTCATGGTTGGATTAAGTCTCCTTATTGGCTTGAAATTGTCTTCCAACATGATTTTGTGCATACAAAAAGCTGGACTAATCCCCTTCAAATCCGAAATTGACCATCCAATAACTGTCTTGAATTCTCTTAGGACTCTCAATAATTTTTCTTCCTCCACTTTAGACAAGCTATTGCTTATAATCACTGGATTCACTTCTCCCTCACCAAGAAATGCATACTTTAGATGTGAAGGAAGAAGTTTCAGCTCCACTTTTTGTTTTTCTTCTTTTGTTTCTTCCTTCTTAAATTATTCTTGTTTCAATGATGAGTCTTTTGTAAATGCTTCCAGATTTTTCAAACATTCTTCTACTTCTTTTTCTTCCACCTCATCATGAGTAGTCAAGGAATTCATTAAAACTTTTTCAAGTGCAGTAGAAGGAACTTGTTTCTTGAATGAATCTGAAACTATAACATCAACTACATCACATCTCAAACAATGTTGTTTATCATTAGGATGTTGCATAGCTTCAAAAACATTAAATGTAACCTTCTCATCATGCACCCTTAGCATTAATTCTCCTTGCTGCACATCAATTAAGGCTCTTCCTGTTGCTAAAAATGGCCTTCCAAGTATGAGTGGCACCTCTGCATCTTCTTCCATATCAAGCACAACAAAATCTGCAGGAAATATGAATTTATCCACCTTAACAAGTACATCTTCCATGACTCCATAGGGGTGTTTGATTGATCTATCCGCAAGTTGAAGTGCCATTCTTGTAGGCTTGACATCTCCCACACCAATCTTCTTCAATATTGACAGTGGCATCAAATTTATGCTTGCTCCTAAATCACATAGGGCCTTCCCAATAGACACACTCCCAATGGTGCAAGGAATGGTGAAACTACCGGGATCCTTGAGCTTGGGAGGAAGTTTCCTCTGTATAATAGCACTACACTCCTCTGTCAAAGCTACTGTCTCATCTTCCTTCAACTTCCTCTTCTTTGTTAATAACTCCTTCATAAACTTCGCATAGGTTGGCATTTGCTCAAGAGCTCCTGCGAAGGAAATGTTGATCTGTAACCTCTTGAAAATGTCAAGGAATTTAGCAAACTGCTCATCCTTCTCTTTCTTCTTGGGCACAATAGGATAAGGTAACTTGACATAAGAAGGTAATTTCTGCTCCTTCTCTGAATCTAATAACAGTTGCTTCTTTGTCTTTTTCCATGGTGCATTCTCATCAACCAATTTCTGTTTTGGACTTTCTACTATTTCTTCTTCAACTTGTTCTTTTTCTTTTTCACATTCAGCTTCTTTTTCTGCAGAAACTTCTTTTGAACTGTCTTGTTTCTTCATTTGAGTCTCCTTAAGTTGAGGTTCAATCACCTTGCCACTCCTTGTAGTTATTGCCTTGCATTGTTCTTTTGGATTGACAACGGGATTTCCAGAAAAACCTCCCTGTACAAGTACAGCCATTTGATTGGAGAGCTGTCCAATTTGATTTTCTAGATTCTTGATGGAAGAATCTTGATTCTTGAGACTTGTAGTTGTATTCTGCATAAAAGAATAACTTTCTTGAGTTAGTTTAATTAAAGCATTTTCCAAAACAGAAAGTCTATTCGATTGTGAAGATTGCTGCACAGGTTGAGAATTCTGCTGCACAAATCCCCCTCCTTGCTGAAAATTGACATTATTTGGTTGAGGATTGGGTTGCCTCATTGCATAATTCGAATTGAACTTGTTTTGCTGATATGGTTTCCTTGCTGGAAAATTTTGTTGTCTTTGATAATTTCCCATAAAGTTTACTTGTTCAGAATCTTGCTGGGGAAAGTAATCTTGAACATCACAAGCTCCATTGGGATGATTCCCTTGACAGAAATCACACACAAGTTGAACTTGGTTCATTGCCTCCAATTGTTTTCCTTCAAACATTGCTTTTAAATCACTCAACTGTTTAGAAAGCAATTGGTTTTGAGCCATCAATGCATCAACATTGTTGAGCTCTAAAACTCTTCTTTTAGAAGACTCTCTTTCCCTTGTTACTGCATGGTTATTTTCAGCCATAATTTCAATCAATTCTTTTGCTTCTTCAGGGGTCTTTTTCCTCAAAGCACCTCCAGCTGCTGCATCCACTTTAGATCTTGTATCTTCATTAAGACCATCACAAAAAGTCCTTATTTGCAGCCATTCAGGTATTTCATTATGTGGACACTTTCTTTGTAACTCCTTAAATCTTTCCCAAGCTTCATGTAAAGATTCAGCATCTCTTTGTGCAAAAGAAAGTATCTCTTGCCTCAACTTACTTGTCTTTGAATGTGGGAAATATTTGGCCAAAAATTTAGCCTCTAGATCATCCCATGTTGAAATGCTTCCATGTGGTAATGAAAGTATCCAGCTCTTTGCCTTGTCTCTCAATGATAAAGGAAACAACCTCAACTTTAAAGCTTCATCGCTAACTCCATTTGTTTTGAACATCTCACAATATGACAGAAAATTCTGCAAATGATCATTAGGATCTTCAGATGCATGTCCATTAAATTGATCTTGTTGTATCAAATGAAGAAGAGTTGGCTTGATCTCGAAGTTGTTTGCTTGGATTGGAGGTCTCACTATAGGTGCAGAATTTCTAGGACGAGGTTGTGAGTAATCCTCCAGTGTTCTTCTATCTCCATTTCCCATACCAGCCATGATTGGTTGTTTTACACTGTCTCTCTTTGGTGAAGATAATGGTGTGGTAGAAACTTGAATGCTTGGTTGTCCTGGTGTAATGTGCAGTCCCTTTTTAGACTTCCTCTTGAAATGAGCTTTAGACTTCCTCTTGAAATGAGCTAAAGGAAGTTCAAGCTTTGGATCAAATTCCACTGTAACCTTGTTTTTATTTTTGCCTCGCATACAAAAGAACAACTAAAGCATATTAGAACTGGAATTAAAAACAGAAACAGAATCCAATCTAGAAAATTCACTGAACTAATGATATTGAAACTATCAATCCCCGGCAACGGCGCCAGAAAACTTGATGGAAAATTGGCAAGCGCACCAATATCGTCAAGTATTCGAAGTAAATGAGGGTATCGTATCCACGAGGACTGAAGCTCAAGTACCAAATTACAGGGAACTTATCTAATTGAATAGGAGAAATTCAATTGTGTTCAATGATCTAAAACTAAAACAGTAAACTAAATCTCACAACTAAACCAGAAATCTTGAAATTGTTTTGATCAAATTGATAAAAGTGCAGTAAAATTGGAACACGAATTTTATAAAATTGGTTAGGGTTGATTTCACTCAATCTTCCTTTCATGCAAGCATACACTTCACTCAATTCAATTGTTAAAAGTGATTCAATGATCCAATTCACAAACCTAGTTAAGATCCAATTCCTTGGTAGATTAACCCTATGTCTTCAACTAAATACCCTAATTCCTTAGGTGAACCTAATTGAGGCATGCATTATCATCAAGAATTGCTAAAGATCACATAAAAACTGAATCCTATTCCTAGGCAATCAGAATTCTATGTTGCTTGCTTCAGATCCAAGATTTTCCCTAATTTTCCAATTATGAGAGAAGCTTTTGATTCATGCAATTGAGTGGCCAATTCAATTGAAGCTTTAAGAGTAGAAGTAAGCAATTGAATTGAAAACGAAAATTGAATTGAATGAACAAACTACTTACACAATGTTCAGATTAAGATCCATCAACACCTAACCTAGGGAATTTAGAATTCCATTACAAAAGAGAAGAGAAAATGAGAGAAAGATGCAAACTCAAGAATGAGATCCATGGAGAATAGCCCTAGATTCCACCTTTGAGTTGAATCCTCAGAGAGAGATGAGAGAAAACGAGAGAGAAATTGAGAGAAAAAGGAAAGAATCTGAAAAAATGAGTAACTAACTGCACTAATTCCTAACTGACACTATTTATAGTGTTTCTGCAGAAATCGTGTCCCCACACAGGCCCTGCCGGAACATGGCAGAGAGCAACTTCTAAAGTCTGTAGCTTCTGGAGTTATCGTGTCTTCACATGAAAAAATCTTGTTCCCACACAAGGCTGGCAGAATGTAAATTTTTCAATTTGCACCTCATTTGCCTCAAAATTTCACTGTTTGACTCTTCCTCACACTTCAAAATTGCTTCTCTTCACTTCTTTCTTTCTTATTTTCCAAAAAATTCCTAAAAACAACAAAACAAAGAAAAATTAGAGAAAAATACTATCATTTACTAAAATCACCTAAAATACAAACAACTCAATTATATACAAATTTTAGCTACAAATTTACAAAATTATCAAACTAAACAACTAAAAACTCCCTAAAACTATCCTAAAAATATACTAATAAAATGGATTTATCACCTAAGAACCCACATTGAAAGACAAAGTAATCATCTAATTAATGAAAAGGAAATCAATTAAGTTGGTTGCTTGTCGAATCCAATCAACTAATTACTAAAAATTTAAGAACCTGCGATAGTAATATCAGGCTATTAAATTTACCTAGTTAGTTTCTTAGATTTGAGTCATTTAAAATGAAAAAAATACATATCATTTTTGTTCATATACTAATGGATTATAAACTATATAATACTTCATATGAGAGGCATTATTACTACTAATTATATTTTCTAAGCAAAGAAGATAATAATATCAAGCTATCAAATTTATCTATTATTATTTTTATTTTGTGTGTTAAATGTATATGTAGATAGTAATATTTTGTGTCCTAAACGAGTAAGCCAGATATGATAGAAGAAAAATATAAATAGCCAAACTAATTTGTAAAATAAATACTACATTATATTGAGTTTAAAGTCTTTAAAATGATGTTTTTTTTGTAAATTAATGTGACAAAAATTATTAAAAATTGATTTGATTGATTAAGTATACATTTAAGAATCAACTTAATTAACTAAATATACATTTAGAGGTAAGTGTATCAAGTATAATTTTATGATTAATTAATTTGACATTATATTTTTTAAAAAGGTTAATTTTACTATTTACTTAAAAAATAAAAAGAAAAAAAAACTCCATTAAAACTCTAGTGATTTGATAGGCCAATTAATTCGAATTTCTAGCAGTCTACCATTGGTGATGTGATGTTTGCTGATGTATAATGCATGATGAGAAGGGTCACAATCACCGAAAATCCTAAAGTAAATACATTGAACATCGGCTAACATTCTGATGTTCATAGAATGAGGCCATGGATCTTCTCTACCACAAGTCACATCTCTCCTTCAAATATTAATTTGTGTTCTCTTTACATGATTCTAATTGTGGGAAAATCACTAAAACCATCAATCCCTCTTCACACTTCTTAACGATACTTTTCTTAAAATTTCTATCATAATGAATTGTATTCCACCAAAATTATTAACTCGTTACATAAAAACCACTTGATTCCGGAATCAAATTTAATTGGATTAATAAGCAACTCCAGCAATCGGGTCCCCAATTCCTAGTAACTAAAATTTAAAATCAGTTTATGACTATAATTCGAGTAATAGTAGTCAATGAAATCGATCCCGTTAAACAAATAATGTAATCAGGATTAATTATATATAGTTATAGGTCAAATGCAATTAAACAAAGCTAATTAATAATACAAATCAGAACTTGTCAGTTAAAACTTTGATGTTTCCCCTAACCTGAGCCCACTGTTTGCATGAATTTCAGAGCAGAAGAACTAATCAGTCTCTTTTTCTCTACATTTCCTTTCTCAACATTATTCATTACCTGTAAAAAGTATTTGGCCCCTTATCTTATTTCATATCTTAAAAGTTTAATTTAAGTAGCACTTAAATATAAAATATAAATACAAAGCACCACTATGAAAATTTTCTTCGTAGTAGAAGGAAAAAGTTAGGACTTATATGAGGTCGACGCACACGCGAATCATGTCTGAATTGATTTAGTTAGTTGCCATCGTTGTCATCGTTTCACCTTTGCAGCTTGCACTTTACTCATCCTTCTTCTTCTTCATAAATGGACGGCTCTGATCATCCGAACGCAACTCTTGCGCCTTGATCTGCCTCCAGATTTCTTCTTCTTGGTAACCACTACTGTTCACACTCTTTTGCTTCGCCTAAGATCCATTCATGGCATGCAATTATTCACTGAGTAATATTTGGTACTGTTTTATTTGTTTTCAGAAAGATATATATTCGGTTTTGTCTTTCACCTTGTGTTTAGATTGATAGCTCAAATTGGCTCTGGTTGCTGTTGATTTTGAAATTGTTTATGTTGCTATGATAGAAATAGAATAGCATGTATAGAATGCATATAACTTTGTGTAATGTTGTTGATAGATGGATTCATAGTGATACATGATGGAGTCATGTGATTGCATAGACTCACAGTGGCCACCGGATGAGCTTCTTGTGAAATATCAGTATATATCAGATGTGCTTATTGCACTTGCATATTTCTCCATTCCTGTGGAGCTGATCTATTTTGTGCACAAATCAGCTTTTTTCCCATATAGATGGGTGCTTATGCAGTTTGGGGCTTTCATTGTTCTTTGTGGAGCAACTCACTTCATAAACCTATGGACATTCTCAATGCATTCCAAAACTGTTGCTGTGGTTATGACAATTGCCAAGGTCTCATGTGCTATTGTGTCCTGTGCCACTGCGCTCATGCTTGTCCACATCATTCCTGACTTGTTGAGTGTCAAGACACGCGAGCTGTTTCTTAAGAACAGGGCTGAAGAGCTTGACAAGGAGAGGGGGCTTATTCTTAGTCAAGAAGAAACAGGGAGGCATGTTAGGATGTTGACTCATGAAATTAGGAGCACACTTGACAGGCATACCATTCTCAAGACTACCCTTGTTGAGCTTGGTAGGACTTTATGCTTGGAGGAATGTGCACTCTGGATGCCATCAAGGAGTAGTTTGAATATGCAACTTTCCTATACTTTGAGTTACCAGGTGCAAGTTGGGTCTACTGTGCCAACAAGTCTTCCCATTGTCAATGAAGTCTTCAGTAGTCCTCAAGCAATAAGAATACCACACACCTGCCCATTGGCCAGGATCAGACCTCTTGTGGGAAGATATGTGTCACCTGAAATTGTTGCTGTGAGGGTGCCTCTTTTACATCTCTCAAATTTCCATATTAATGATTGGCCTGATGTATCAGCAAAAAGCTATGCAATCATGGTTTTGGTCCTCCCTACTGACAGTCCTAGAAAATGGCGAGACCATGAATTGGAACTTGTTGATGTTGTTGCAGATCAGGTCTATTTTCAGATTTCCTTTCTCTTGTTGAAAGTCTTTTTTTCTTGTGTTCTTGTTTTTTATCACATATTCCTTGTTCCTTATTTTTTTAATTTTAATAACTCTCTTATTGCTTGCCTGTAAGTTAGTTGCTCCAAGTAAAATTCATTGGACTGCAGTGTAGAGTATAAAAGATTTTGGATGACTATTAAGTACTAAGTACTAACCATTTCCCTTGCCTCCAAATATAACAAGGTGAGGCCTTATAGGTTATTTAACAAAGTTATATCTCATTTTGGAAGAGCTGAAAAGGTGTGAGCAAACACTATGGTTGAGTTAATTTTTTCACTGTTCTATCTTGCATAAATTTATTCCCTTCATGCCCCTGATCTGAATAATAACTAATGAACCTACAGTCCTACATATTACTTTTTTTTCAATTCTATGCTTTGCAGGAATGTTCATTTTCTAACTTGACTAAATGATCTTGTTAACATAGTATTTAGGATTTGGATTTTGTGACATTAGCCATAGTGCCACAGTTACCGTTTATTATTCACTGATTTCAAGTGCTGTATGGGAAATTATTTTCTTTATATTGACCTCATATGTGGGAACATGATTGTAATACTGTTAAGAAGGACATATCAAGGTCTAGTCCCTCTACATGCTGGACTCATTTCTAGTTTCCAAACAGGTAGCAGTTGCACTTTCACATGCTGCTATTCTAGAGGAGTCTATGCGAGCCCGTGATCAACTTATAGAGCAGAATATTGCTCTAGATTTAGCTCGTCGGGAGGCAGAGATGGCAATTCATGCTCGCAATGATTTTCTTGCTGTCATGAATCATGAAATGAGGACACCAATGCATGCAGTTATAGCCATGTCTTCACTTCTCCTTGAGACCGAGCTTACTCCAGAGATGAGGGTTATGATAGAGACAGTATTAAAGAGTAGTAACGTTTTGGCAGCACTAGTCAATGATGTTCTAGATCTTTCTAAACTCGAAGATGGTAGCCTTGAACTAGAAATGGAAAAATTCAGCCTTCATGGGGTTTTGGGAGAGGTAATTGCTATTAATCATCTCCTGATGTATTTTTGAAAGAGCAGTAACATTATTCTTTATCTTGTACAGAAATGACATTTTGTTTTCTTCTTTTCTATCTTAATTCTTGAATGTAGGTCATTAATCTGATAAAGCCTATAGCATCCGTGAAGAAATTGCCTATGACTTTAGTTTTGGCCCCTGATCTGCCTATTTTTGCAATTGGTGATGAAAAAAGGCTTATGCAAATTCTTTTAAATGTTGTGGGTAATGCTGTTAAATTCACTAAAGAAGGCTATGTTTCTATAAGAGCATCTGTTGCAAAACCGGAATCTTTACTGGATTGGCGACCTCCCGAGTTTTATCCAGCATCAAGTGATGGTCACTTCTACATGCGAGTACAGGTCCAAATATCTGAATTTTGATTGTCTTAATTCTTGGTGTATAAGTTGTGGACAAATTCCATGTGTTTTATAACCAAATTCTAATATGATTTTGGATATCTAAATAACTAAATCTTGTGGGCTATCCATGCATGAATGGCTTGGAATATGCCAAGACACATGCCTATCTTGGTTTTGTAAATATATATGGCTAGCTTGGATAAATAAGATGAATTAAGAGAGTAAAATGAATTCAACTTCTCTCATGCTGAAATTAGTTACTTATGAGAAGTTAAATGAGAAAGGTTTTGAAAAAGTTGAGTTGTAAAAATTAATTTTAACTGATGAGTTGTCATTTAACTTTTGTGCAACTGAAATTAGTCTTTACAACTCAAAAAGTTGAAACCAGTTAAATATTAGTGTTTGAAATTAGTCTTTATAACTCAACTTTTGCACCATCATCGGTGTTTGAAACTAATCTAGTTATTGGTTGTCATCTCCCTGGGATCCCTCTTTTGTGCAGGTTAGGGATTCTGGTTGTGGCATTCTCCCACAAGATATTCCACATCTCTTTACCAAATTTGCTCAGTCTCGTAGTGGACCTACTCAATCTAGCAGTGGTTCTGGTCTTGGGCTTGCAATATGTAAAAGGTATAAACAAAATCCTACCTAGTAAAACTACTTTAGTTTGCAAGGAGCTTCTCATGGTTCAGAGTAATTTTGGTGCTCCTTATCTGATGAGACACCATTTTTACGCCTATTCTAAAGGGATGCTAATGCTATTATTTATCATGCAGGGATCAATATCCTCTGAAGTGCACCATGCACTTTAAGAGTGTAAAATGCAAAGTTGATAACCATTGATAAAAAACTATGAATTTCTTAGAACTTTTTTTTTTTTTGCATAAGTATTTAGTATTTAATAAATCCTTTATATACTAGAATTTTCATTATCAAGTTACTAAGTTTCCTCTTCAAAATTGAATCAGATTTGTAAATCTAATGGGAGGTCACATATGGATTGAAAGTGAGGGCCTCAATAAAGGAACCACAACTACTTTCATTGTCAAAGTTGGTATCTGTGGCAATCCAGATTCTTCAGGGCACCAAGTTGCTAACAGTAACAGAGGTCAAGCATACAGTGGAAGTGGACACCTCATTGGATATAAGCCCTTTGTCAAAGATAACGATGAGCTGCGTTTTCCTAATAGACGCTATCAAAGAAGTATCTAAAATTTAAGACACCAAAGTTGCATCCACGGTATTGTATCAATGATTTTTGTTTCATCTTCGAGACTATCTTCCTATCACAGTCGACTTTATATAGATTTAGTGCTATCATTTGCACATCCAAAATTGTATAATTTGTATTTTGCAGCTATAGACCTGCAAACAAACATAAGAAAAAAATATATTATTATTACTATGTCACGCATTTATGACAAACAGAACTTCTATAAAGCCATGTCATATTAATTAGTTTAACGGAATTAAGGGATCACTATTACTAAATTTGACTTCATTCACATTGTTAACGTTTGCAGCCCATGGACACCCCGAGAATTTGTGATCTTTTCATACTATTAAACATAAAAAAAAATTTTGCTTCTTTCATATTATAAAATCTTGGAAATAATATTTTAACTTATTTAAAATGATAAATTTCCTTTCCTCACATTCTCTCTTATTATCAAACTCGCCTATACAAACAGAGGATCATTTTGATCAAAAAAATAATAATAATAATAGAATATCACCTACAACAGTGGCGTCACACTTCCTTCCGTTTAAAACAATAGAAAAAAATGGTCACGTCACTTGCTATTAAAAAGAAAAGCAATCATTGTCAATTGCAGAAAAGCAAATTGTAACTTGTTTAAATAAAGTAAAATAAAAGTAACAATTTCGAAATTAAAAAAGTCAAAATTCCTCTCATTTATGTGTATGAAATCGTTTGGTTGTTGCTCGCATTCTTTCTTCCCTCTACTTTTCTCTCCCACTTTTTCTTAATTAACTTGAACGCCCTTTGTCTCCATTGTTTGCATTCTTCATGCTCCATAGTCCATACTATTTAACCAAGTTATTAATTATTTATAACTTATAAACATATAATTTGTAATCAGCTGAGATGAAGTTTATAATTTGTTCTGATTCAATTTATAACCAAAAAAAGAGTGATTCACAAAATTCCTCATGCTCAAATTTTAAGCAAGTAAAACAGGGTTTATAACTTATAAGCATACAGTTTGTAACTAGGGGTGTGAATAGGCCAGTCGACCTGTCAGGGGCCTGTGACCTGGCTTGTTTATGGCCTGACCTGGTCTTACTCGTTTATTAAAAGGGTCAGGTTAAGGCTGGTTAAAAGGCTTGTTTAGTTAAGTAGGTCAGACTTCGCCTATGAAAAAGCCTATTAGACTTGACAGACCGGCCTGTTTAATATAATAATATATAATATATTAAATTAATTATATAAATAACTATAAATATAATTAAAAAATATCACTACCAGAAAAAACAAAAATAGAGACGGAAAAAATCCGTCTCTAAAATGAGTTTTTTCCGTTGGGTCGTCGGTGACTCGAGCGTCACAAACCTGTTAGAGACGGAGTTTTTATGTCCGTCTCTAACAAATTACAAAATCCGTCTCTAAGAGAATTATAAGTATTTAGTGATTCCGTCTCTACAGAGACGGAATAATCCGTCTCCGAGTATTTCGTTTTCCGTCTCTAAGCAGAGACGAATGGGTTGTCTGTCGCTAATTTAGAAATTATGTTCCGTCTCTAAGTTTTTAAATTCCGTCTCTAACTAGCGACGGACATATTTCCGTCTCTAATCCGGTGGAATTATTTTTGGTAATTCCGTCTCTAAAATCCGTATCTATCAGCTAGCATTAAGCTCCTCCAATCCCACTACATCATACACATCCCCATCATGACACTGCACTAAAATCCTTAGTACTCAGACATTTCAATTTTTTTATCTGAAAAGTACCATCACAGGGACAAGGTAAAAGACCAAAACAATCTTCAATATTAAGATGTGTGAGTTTTTATACACATGATATGAAATGTTTCTTAATGAACATATCATAGAACACATTACAACTACTGATTGTGTTACCAAAGCATTTCTAGCTTCCCTATATTATTAGAAAGAATGTGTATCCACAACCCAGAAAAAACAGAAATAACCTGGTCACCATCTGAAGGTCCAGAATCACCCCCACCAGGCCTCATCAAACTCCCAGGCACAATTTTCTTCTTCCTTAATTTTCCAAAAGAAACAAAATTTAGAACACAGCCTCGACCCTAATTAACAACTGAAACGAACCACCAGAGCAAAAGCACCAAAGTAAAAAGAAAATAATCTACCTCTTCTCATCCTCAGAAGGTGGCTTCTTATTTTGTGGTGCAAATTCCTGTTCAGCATCTTCATTTACAGCAGCCATAGCTACAGACAATAAGCCAAATCACTGAAGGTTTAATTAATAACAGGACAGGACAATAAACTAGATACATACATTTTGAAGGTTTCCATCGGAGAGGGCAGAGTCTATATACTGAAATCACTCTTTAACAATAGTCATATATACTGAAATCAATATCAAACCAAAACCAGAATTTTGCTCAAGTGTGTGTGGGAGAGAGAGAACCTTGTGAACTGCTCCTAATTGAACAACACCCGCTCTTACAACAATAAGGATATGGTATGCAAATATATATAATAATTAAATGAAATAAAGAAAGGAGATCATGTTTGAAAGGCTGGGGGGTTGCACATAAGAATAAAAAGGTGGCCTATATTTTTTATTATATTGCCAGCCTAGCAACAACTAAATATAATTCATCTTATTGTTAAAATGCATAATGAAGGACTGTCAACCCATCATACAAATTGAAAAGAAAATAATTAAAAACAATAGCACCTCAAATTATCAAAAGCTAATGTAATAAAGCCTACAATCATTTAGAAATATTTTTTTAAGCAAGCAATATTCATACTCATAACACATTACTTGTAAGAATAACTTACAAGCAACTGAAGTTACAAAAATGGTATGAGCTTTATGCCAATTTGGACACTTAGGAAATTGCTTAAGGGCTTTTGAGAGATCCACATAACTTTCCCAACTCTCTCTCATACTCATCAAACACTTACCTGCATTCAAGTTTTCAACTAAATAAAAAATTTAAATTAACTTTGATTAATTAAATATGTTTGGGTGGGGCTTTTGCCTGCTGAATTTTTCAATGATGTGTTTAAAGCAGGACTGTCATGCATAACAATTAGCCATAAACACAATATCATAAGAGGTGCCAATGGTTTAAATTTAAATCTATCAACATATAGGCAATGAAGTACACTTGAATAATCAAAGCACTGTCAAGGAAAAGAAAGCAAAAAAAAAAACCTCACAAATCATTAAACCATAATTACAGACAGAAGTATTGTAAATCATCATGAAGGCACAATAATATATTGCCCGCCGCCTTATTAAATAATAATTTCAAACTTTTAGACATTATTTTTTAACATATTTAAACTATTTTTATATTTATTAATGTACAAAAAAGTTGCACGTATATCTTCATTCACAAGATTCATTTACGTCTTAGGGTCCGTTTGCTTTACAGTTGAGTAAAATTGATTCTAGAAATGAATGGTTGAGATGGATGATACACGCTTTACGAAGTACTTTGGACGAAAGTGATTTAAAATCAATTCCGCAGAATTGATTCTGGATGGTTTGGAATTTAAACCAAACGGGTACTTATAAGTTAGGATATAAGTCAGAATATAAATATCCTGGCTCTTGGATAAGTTTTACAAAAATTCAGTTTGAACTTTAAAAAATATATTAAAAGAGATAATGTCTATACTAAATTTGAAAGAAAAGACATGCATCGTAATTAGATTAAAGCATCATCTTTTTACTCACTCTTAATATTTGAATTATAAGTTTTTTATCTATCTTTTATTCTCTATGCTACATTCAGATTCGATTATGATTTAAAAAAAATTCAGTCCATGAGGATAACAATGTTTCAAGTAACAAATCACAAGTCAATAACTTACCAAAGTAATTACAACTTAACATGTAACTCTGCTAGTAAAGGAAGGAATATCTTAAGCTACAATTAATGATAAAATTTCACATAATTTTTTTACAAGATAAGCATAATATAAAATTTTAATAAAAATTCTTTCAATTTAATCCCTTTTATTTATCCAAAGAGATACAAAGAATAAACACCAACATAACATAGCTCAAAGGCCCAATCCTACAACAGCAGTGCAAAAATGACTAAGACCAATCATCTAAATTAGTGCATCGAGTATAAAATCATAAATTTGAACCTATATTTATAATTTGTTGTAAACCGCATGTACCTTGCTTAGGTTCAGGTTCATATGAAGATGTTAAGTCTTGCAGCTTCCTTAGGTAATTTTCTTTCTATGGTTTTGGAACTTGAAATGAGAACCATGTAAGAGTTACCAAATACTGCAAAGCTTGAATAGAAAACTGATATCAAGCAAGCCTTGTAGATAGCTAGCTAAGTGAGCTTATGGTACTCCTTCTCTGCCTAAACCACCAAAATGTCATGATAATATAAAGGGATAAAGCCATATAAAGTATATATATATATATATATATATATATATATATATATATCCAATGATTATGTTTTGTTTTATATCCAATTCACGACATATATAAAACAAAACATAATCATTGTATATAAAACTCTTTTTTTGCCAAATCTCCTGACAATATAGAAGTTGCTAAATAATAATAATAAATTAGCTATTCGAATAATATAATATTCTTGGATAAATTAAATCAGTTTCAAACATTCATATACTTTAAGTCATGATTTATTATATAATGCAACGCAACAAAAAAATGATGAAGAATTAATTAGTAATCAAACAAGCCTTATTTGTTTCACACAATTAATTAGTAATCAAAATTATTTTCGAAATAGCTACTTGTGTGTTGTAGATATGTGGGATTAAATTTACCACTACCCATTACACTATGTGATGAGACATTTAAGTTTTAGAACACCTATATAGTTTCAGTTTGACATCCTGAAGCATAACATGCAAGTCTCAGCAACTACGGACCTTTCAAATCAAATATCATAGAAAGAAGAGCATGCTGATGATTATGCAAACTGGTTCAGGGGAACTTACATTGTCTTGATCAATCTCTTTGATTAAGATTAAGCCTGCATTGATTTGACAAATCTGAGGTGTCCAAGTTCTCTAAAACTTGTAAAAGGTCCCAGAAAGAGTGAGAAAGCATTGTTAAAAAATTTTAAGCATTACAAATTACCACCTAAGTACTGAGTCTCAAATGTTAAAGGTCCCAGAAAGAGCAGAAATGTTTTCAATGCAAGTACTCCAATCATCAGTAAAATGTTATATATATGGCATAATCATTCAAGTTATGCTTGAAAATACAGAATGAGGACAGCCAACAGTATGTGTTCAATGCCAAAGTTTACCTTGTTCAAGTAGTTAATCTGCAAAAGACAACATCCTATCATAACTACTGTAAAGAACCATGTCTGAAATTAAGTAAATTGATTTGAACCTTCAAATGTAAGCTTCAAAGCAATTCCCACTGCTTTCACATAAACTTACATCAGCCTCTATTGCAGTTCTCAGAACTGATGCAGCATAAACTTTTACATGACCCCCACCATCCACTTGATCTGCAAGAAGGAGAGTAACTGTGAGCCTCAGCGTGCAGACAACGCTTGCAAAATAAAATGTATAATGCATAAAAGTGAGGTGCCCTTATACTGTAGAGTCTCGGTTACTCAGAGAGAGCGAAAAGTGAGTATTTCAAGAGGGAAGCATCCTGAGAATTTATGTTGTGAAGAATATACCATGTTTTTTTACCTGAAAATGATGCTTAAAGCTCCTAAAGGAGTTACAAGTATTGTAGGAGCAAATGCACATGCTGCAAAATTGGTGATTTTGCACACACGCCTAATGGTGCACACACCGCAGAAAAAAATATTTGAGCAGAACACATATAGAGCAGAAACACAGACTAGAACAGAACACGAAGTGAGTAGGTTGCAGCTCGCAGTTGCAAATCACACCTCTCAAACACAGATCGCACCAGATCGTACCACTGCTCACCAGATCTCACCTCGCAGACACAGTTGCAGCAGGAGCAGGTTGCAGCTCCGGCGAAGGCCAAGCAAAGGTCGCCGCTCGCGCAGGTTGCAGTTGGTAGGTTGCGTCACAGACTCGCGGCGACTAGCATAGTTGCAGATCGCGCACGCAGTACAGAGTTGCGGTGGTGAGTCACCGTATCGTCGTGCCGGTGCGAGGACAGAGTTGTGGCAGAGGTTGGAGGACGAAGACGGAAGAGGTCGTTGCAGTGGTGATGGATGCCGTCGTTCCGGTGCGAGAGAGATTCCAGTGACTGGAGTCGCGAGACGGTGACGGTGTGAGACTGAGACATGAGAGCTGCGACCGTGAGTGTGAGTTCGTAATTTCAGCTTTAGGGTTTCAACTTTTCACACAAAGAAGATAAGGGGATGAGTGTGAGAGGCGGAACTCGTCTCTAATTCCGTCGCTGTTAGAGACGGAATAAATTCCGTCTCTAATTTCAATCGGTATGTCAAGTTTTTCTAGTAGTGTATAATATAGTAAAAAACTAGAATATATTAAAATAATTATATAAAAAAGCATGTTTAAAAGGCTTGCTAGCCTGCACAGGCCTATAGGCTTGTTGGTCTATTTGTAGGTCTTGTTATAAAATAGGCTTCTAAACAGGCTTACAGGCTAGGCCAGGCTTTTACGCAGGCCAGACTAGGCCTTAAAAAAGGTTCTAGACCTTAAAAAAGGTTTGTAACAGGTAACAGACCCACGCTTAGGCTTAAGAATTAGCAGTCAGGTCAGGCTCAGGCCTGCCAAAGCCTGACCTGACTTGGCCTGTTCCCACCCCTATTTATAACCAATTGAAATAAAGTTTATAACTTGTTAGCACTTAGTTTATAACCAACTGAGATACACAGTACACGCGCGCGGATAGGCTCTAAGTGTTTCTCTCTCTTTTTACATCATTTCAATTTTTATTTTTTTAAATAATAAGCGGTAACATGATGGTAAAAGTTTTTTCTTCATTTGTACTTTTATTTAAATGCACTTATTTAAATAAGTTGCAGTTTGTTTTTTTACAACTGACAATATGATTGCTTTTCTTTTTAACGACATTTGACAAGACCATTTTTTATTGTTTTAAATGGAAATAAGTGTGACGCGTAACTTGTTGTAAATTGTTGTAGGTTGCCTTACAAATATAATATCTCAAAATAATTTTGATCCCCCCTTTCATATTTTAAAATTTGAGGTAATATTTTAACTTATTTAAAATGTTAAATTTCCTTTCCTCTCATTCTTTATCACTCTATCAAACTCACCTACACAAATAAAGATCACATCCCACCTAAAACTAAATTTTAAAGTGTAGTGTCTTCAATCATATGCCGCCAACTCCACCATTGGTGGCCAAATCAGTGAATGTGTGATGCCTCTGTCCTTATTTACTATAGTAATCATGCATTTGTGTTAAAGTCGTATATTAATATAATTATGGTAGAAAGTATAATTTATAATAATTACATTAATTTTTATTTATTTATGTTAATTAATTCACAAAACAATTAGAAAAACTAAGATTGTCCTTATTGTAAATCTCACTTTCTTTAAATAGATTGTATAAATATTTATAACATAAACACATGTAAAATAAGTAAATTAATAAATTAAACAACCTAACCAAAAAAGTACAATGTAAGAGAATCAAATAGATACTTTTTTAAATCATAAATTTGAAGAAATTAAATATCAAATAACATATTTGTTATCTCGTACAATGCACATGGTCGTTCATTCTAAAAATTAATATGAATAAAACTTATAAAAAAATTAATTATAATTTTTTATTATATTAATATAATTATGTAAAAAGCTTAACTTATAATTCACAATAATTAGCTATATTAAATAAATTTGTAAGGCAATTATAAAAATAAGATTGTCACTGACTCACTGCTCTCCAAGAAACTACTATAGATGTGCCAAATGAAAAACAACAATTATGACATGTAATATTAAAAAATAACTCATATTGCTAAAAAAATATGGGATAAATACCAAACATTAAAAAAAGGCTCACTCCTATAAAAATCAGAACAAAAACATTACAAAATACTTACATAAGACGGTCACTTTCAGAGAGGAGGGGAGGATTTTTATTTGTGTATATTTGGACACTATTGTCCTAATATGAAGTGAGAAATCAAATCAAAATGGATTTGGGGGGTTATGAGAAAGTGAGAAATCAAATCAATCTTTTTATTGATTATATAAATCCTACATAAAATATAGTATTACAAATATTTTATATATTATGTAGTATTACCTCTTTATGATTCTTTCACGGTTTATCTTTACATTTTTAAAACAAAATTAAGATTTAACTTTTTCTTATTTTCTTTTTTATATTATCTTTCTATTAATTATTTTTCTTTATTTAGAGATATTAAGATGGTATTTAAAATTAAAGATCAAATTTGGTGAAAAAAATATAAATATATAAAGAGATTGTGAGAGATAAATTACATATATTTTCATATTCTATTTGATTCTTTGAAGTAAAAAATGATCAAGAATATAAAGAGAGAAATTAAAAGAACGTGGATTTAGGAATTATGAAAGGTGAGAAAAAACCGATAACTTCAATGCACTTGGATTCACTCTATAAAGGGGAAAAACCTCTAACTGCCTTTTTTTCTCTACTAATTCTTTTTTTTCCTGTTTATTGACTAACATATTTCATTTGATTTATGTCTATTAACCTATAACTTAATGAGATTTGTGTTGACTAACAAAAAAGACTTGTAATTGTAAATCAAATGAAAATTTTGTCAATCAGTGGACAAAAAAAAAAGAATAAAAAAGAATTGCATAGAAAAAAAAATTGTTACAAATTTTTTCCCTATATACAGTGAATCCAAGTGTTTTGAAATTTCAAATAATTGAATACATAAAGAATTTATTTTTTAAAACCCACGAGAAGTTCCAGAATTTCAAGTGTAACAATGCAATGGAAGCAAAAGGACACGGTGATGTTGGATGGGGATGAAATTGAGGTGAAAAACCAAAAAAAAATGTAAGAACTAAAACCAAAAGGATTATATTTACAGGGACTAAAAATAAATTTAAGTTGGTGAGAAATAACACATATAGCATGTTGATGTGGCAGTTAAAGGTTAACAGCAGGAACCAGAAAGGCTAACGGAAAATTTTTAAGGAATGAAAAACAAAAAAAAAATTACAGGGACTAAAAACATATTTAAGCCATATATTTTTATATTTTTAACAAAAAATTATGACATGAGGTAATAAATATGAATATAACCACAATATTTATATATTATTATTGACTAAAAAAATATTAATTACATTAACGAGAGAAAGGGAAATGGCGTTTGGGAGGGGAGAAATGGGGCTTAAAAGGCATAGTTATTACATATGATTATACAAAAACGACGTAGAAAAATAAATGGAGGGAGTACTTATATTGACGTTAAATTTCAGATTCCGCTAAGAATGTCGTTTTAGGGATGAAACCAAATATTTTTAGTTTTCAAATATCGGGTAACAAATTGGTTAAAAAGATTGAATAGCATCAAAATTTAGACATAAAAAGCAAAAGATAAGAACAAATAATAATCTAGTCTTGATTGAAATTTCCACCTCATACTCCCAATGCACATCCCTTATAGTATGGACCTCAAGAACTATTTGATTCAAGGAAGAAGGCCAATAACTAATAACAAAATTATTAAATATTACTTTATGTAATTGATAAGGTAATGATATGAGAAATGTTTTTTGTACAACAACATGATGTACAACAATGAGAGATGTAGAGATAAAAGGGAGAAAAAAAAGAGAAATATGAGATGTGATGAATGATGTGATAGAAAAATATAGATAAAAAAGTATGTTGTATAAGTTATTGTATAATTTTTGGTGTATAAATAAGTTATTTCTAATGATATTCCCAGTTTTTGACACTATTTTCCTGATCAGGTAAATGACATTTCATACTATTTTCGTTGCACTAATTTTACATAACTTTTTCCGTCAAAGAAATGTGTAAAAATGATATAGCCATTATTTTGATGTAGTATTGGTTCCGGCCTATTTTTTATTTGTATAAAGGAATCTTAAGCCCAAATCTGCAAGATCTTCTATTACCAAACTTCACAGTCTAGTAGAGGACTTTCTAAGAAAGGAAGACCTACGGGCTCAGAACAAGCAAAGTTGGCTCAGAAATCTGAAACCATACTACCTCCACGTAATGTATGTTTAATCGGCTCATTCCATTTTATTCCTCGAAGAAGCTCAATAGATTTAACATGAGATTAATAAGGATTAGATCGTACAAAACCTTTTGCAGCTTCACAACCAATAGAAGTACAACTCCGCCAAGAACTAATTAACCTCATGGTTCCACGAATTGCAGAGTAGAATAAGCCAAAACACTCACATGTCTTACCATTTCAGCTAGCAAAAATTGAAAATAATAGCTAAAACCATTTCAAAAATGTTTAAAAAGGTGGCTAAAAACTTTTCTTAAAAAACTCCAATTTTTAACTACTACCTGAAAAATTAATTACAAATATAACACTCAAACACCTCCACTTATCATTGTTTAATAATTAATATTATCCTTAAATATATTTTCAACTAGTTTTACCAAACATTCAATAACTTTTCAGCTTTAAGCTTTAAGCTTTCAGCTAATTTTTCAGCAGTTTTACCAAACACACTCTAAGCCATCCATGATTTTCTCCATCCTTCGTATGGTAAAGGCCACCCTACCACTAACAGTAAATAATTATCATTTGATTTCTATAATGACAAAACGCGTTTATTCTGTGTACATATTAATAGGATAACTAGGGAGAATTAAGCAATTCATAACTCTCTCTAGTCTATTTTCAAGTGGCTAATAAGCTTCTATGAACAAAGTTCATAACAGGGGATTGGAACAGTGGCTGAGAAATAGAAGGATGATGAATGATAAGGTTTGTGCCACATGACTCTTTCAAGAGTAACTTTCCAAGGTTGCACATGAAAAGAGCATGCAAATAAAGTTATTATCCAAGAGTCCCTCAGATTAACGAAACCTCGAACGAATTTTATGATGGAATTATTATGGGGTAAGCAGGGATGCTTCGGAAAGGAGACAATAAACTTCATAGCTAAAACAAAAATAGCACAAGTATTTAGCGACCAAGTGCATCTCCATCTTCATACCAAAAATAGCAAAAACAAAACAATACAAATTGCGGATATACTGAAATTTCAAATATAACTAACAAGCTCTAAATAAAAAGATTCGTCAAAACTACATTAACCCAGTAACTCAGGATGCCAGTCACATTGAAGATTCGACATCCTTCCAATCTCTGGATATGATGTGGCTTACTTCTTGGATTTCTTTGGTGCTCTGTACAGAAGACATTCATTTAGACCACAGCATAGGCGCATAGCCAACATTTAATTATATAAAGTGTTATGTAAGCAAAAGCGTTTAATACTCACTGAGCTGGCTGGGATGCTGTGGCAGATGGTGCAGTAGGGGCAGCAGATGGCTTCTCACCAGGACCCTAAACATTCGAGAAAGGAAGTGACCAGGTCAAATTATCGAACTACAATTCTTATTAGTGCTGTAAGTTACCAAGTGTAGTGTGATTAAGAAAATACAACTCCAATATATACACATGAATATATTCTCAAATATACTCAAAACATTACAAAACTCACTTGAGCCAAGCGCTCTTCTCTCCGAGCAATTTTCCTTTCCCTGCTTGCCTTGTTCTTTGCACGCTTGGCCTCAAACTGGTCAGATAAAGTCTTCTCTCTTGCCTTCTCAGCCTTGGACTTGTGTATACTCTCCATCAGGACTCTCTTGTTCTTGAAAACATTACCCTTCACCTTCATGTACATATCATGGTACATGTGCTTGTCAATCTTTTTTGATTCCCTGTACTTGCGAAGCAAACGTCTGAGCACACGCATCCTCCTCATCCAAAGAATTTTGGTGGGGAGCCTTGCCTCTCTTGTACCCTTACGCTTACCTATTTGTATTTAGGAAAAAATTATAATTACCAAATAATGCTTTGCTGCTAGAACAATAAAGCAATTCATTTCATGCTCAGGTAGCAATATTACACAGGTCTTTCCCATTGAAATGCAACTAAATAGAATCATGTTAATTCTAATGTGTAAATGAAAAAAAAAATCCATTGAACAACCCATTCAGCTTAAGGTTTAAAACAGTTAAATACCATATCCAGAGTGACGTCCCTTCCTCTTGGCCTCCTTCATTCGCCGAGCACGGGAGCGGGAGTGAATCTTAGTTGGCTTCCTGATAATGAAGCCATCCTTAACCAACTTCCTTATGTTTTGGCCTGAGAATGGAAATCCAAGAAGCTAAGCAGAGCATTTGCAAACAATAAAAATTGAACCAGAATACTAAATCACAAGACTATCCTTGTACCACACAGAATACACATGATAAGAGAAAAATACATCAGGTATTTCAATAGCAAAGTCAGAAATTCTCATTGTAACTAAAGGATAACATTTCATTGAAAAAGATCTTAAATAACCCTAAAGCAATTCAAGAATTGCGCTCTAGAGTGCTAGCACATGAATAACTGTATAAAGTTAATACCATTTATACAAGTACAGAACAATCGAGTCCAATAACTGTAAAAACTCAAAAAACCATCAGATTCAGATCGTTTGAAAAAAACAAAAATCGATAACCAACTTGTATTTCACAGTTCAAATAAAATTCATCAACCTATTATTGAAGAGGTCGGACATGTTCAACAGTTCAAAAATGAATAACAAAAACTTAAAAGATGGAGAAAAAGAGTTCATACGAGAATTGGCCATGGAGATTTCATTGCACTCGTTAGGGTCAAGCCAGACCTTGCCTCTGCCACACTTGAGGACGCTGGCGGCAAGCCGCTTCTGCAGTTTCAGCGACACCATCTTTCCCTTACCTTGTTTCTCGCTCTGGCTTGGTAGGCTGACGGTGGAAGGAAGGAGGCACTATATATCTCCCACCTCTCAATAACCCTAGGTTTTGCAACTTTTTTTTTTGTGCGTGCAGTGCAAAATAATTTGACTATTTTGCTGGGCCATTTATAATGTACATACATCTCGGCCCATATTCACATACTCGCTTAGAACACTAATATTTTGTTCGACAAAAAAAAAACATTAATATTTTGTTTTGACCAAAAAAAACACTAATATTTTGTTGACCAAAAAAAAGAACACTAATATTTTTTTTTTCATTTGACCAAAACAAAGAACACTGATATTTTTTTCCATTGACCCAAAAAACACTAATGTTTTTTGAATAAACTTTTTATTTAAAAATAATTATTTTTCAAAATTCTAAATAAAATATTTTTATAGATCAATTAAATAATTAAATAAATGCATATTATCAATTGTGATTCACATCAACTAATGGGCTAATAAGCTAATAATATATGAAGTGTCATGCTCATTAAATGACGTGGCAACACATAATTGGATGATAGTGTAAAATTTAATGTATAGTGATTAAATTCTTAATAAAACTATATTTTGATTAAATGATAAGTTTCATCTTATTAAAACTTTTTTCTCATAATTAATAATTATTTTATTCATTTTATTAGTTGATTTTTCCTATCATGTTAATCCTAGTTATAATACATTTTCTATTATGTAATATAATAAATATTATAATATATCAAAATCACCAAAATAACAATATAAACGTTAATTATACATAATATGAATTTAATAAATAATTTTATATCTAAATTTTTTAAACAAAACAATTCAATAAAATTATAATAATTTATTTTAGTTAATTAGAGAAGACTTCATCTGAAAATTTTGCCTTAGGTCTCAACATATGTTGGATCGGCACTGCTAACCACCATGAACTCATAGCTTTATAAGCATAATGAGAACTTGGATGTCTATGATATGATCATACACTTCAAGAAAATCTATCATGAACTAGTTAAACTTGTTAGATATGGGATATCTAAAACATTGTTTCAATGCAAATTTGAAAATGACAACCTTATTAGCGCTCATGTTCTCAATATGATTGAGTTCATTAAGATCCTCAAAAGTTGAGTTTTTTGCTCTTGACTAAGAGTTGGCGAAAAACTTGTCCTACAACCGTTGTCGAATAAATATAATCAGTTATTCATGGATCATAACATGAATTAAATTGGCAAACCTTTACTAGACTAGCTTAGGATGTTAAGAACAACTAAGCAAGATATTCACAAGGAAAGAACGATAATTATGGTTCCAGACAAGGGGAAAAACAACACAAGAAGGCCCGATGACAATGTGGTTAAAGAGAGTAGTTCCCTTGTAATGTAACTAGGCATTAAAAGTAAATAATAATGATATGATTCTCAACTTTTTAAATTTTAATCATTCTCATATGATTTTTACAATAGATTTTTAAATAAAGATTATATAACTAAATTTATAGATTTTACAAGTTATTTTGAGTATGTAATATACATTGTTTAAAAATAACAATCAAATCCCTCAAGCAAGATCCTTCCTTTTCAAGACAATTTTAGGATATACCCCCATACTTTATTATTATAAAAAGTAAATTTAAATTAATAAAATATATTATTAAATATTTTAATATTAAATTTATATTACTTTTAATAAAGGTCTATCGTAGACCCAAAAAATAAGGATCCATACTAAAATTCCCCTCCTTTGTATACTTCTGGAGTTTCAGCAAGAGTAGTGCAAAACCATCTTTCACTTGACACCAATTATCTTTTTATTTGGTAAAAAGATTATAGTTACACGGGTTAAGGCCCAGAACCAGTCCAGAAAAAATGCAACGTAAGTACAATCCAATCTAACCAAAGATACGCGCATCGATTAATACCCCGTGTGACTATCTTAGGGGAAACTTTTCCCTTCAAAATAGGGTTATTTTAGTAACAATGTGTTTTTATTATTTATCTTTTAAATTATTTATAGAATTCTAAATTTTCACTAACTAAACATTAATTATATTGATTTTTAATTTCACCAATCTCTTTCTATACCAATGACCTCTATTCGTCTATTAAACCTCTTTGCCTCCCTTTTATCTCATTTAACACTCAATTTCAAGTCTTTTATATGCTATTCATCTTTATCAATTGTAATTGTAATTTTTTAGATTAGATCCACTTGTTGTTATCATTTCTATTCATCTTCTTCATATAAATTTTGTGTTAGTTTCATAATTTTATTCCTATTAGTTATATATATATATATATATATGGGCTTTCTCCGGTACCCCTCTAACGGTATCCTCTATATAGGTGGTCCAATAAATGTGTGCCACATAGGTTACCTTTGTTTTATAATTTATTTATAAGTCCCTTTAAAATTTAGTCTATTTGATCATCTCACGAAAACCCTTCATTTATCTATTATACCAAAGTTTTTCCAAATTAAATCAGAATTTTTTCTTTTATTCACTTTTATTAACCTCATTCCCCCAAATTAAAACAGAAAATAAAACACCCATTCCACCATTTATTCTTCCTCACTCATTATTTGATTAACTCCATGAACCCTAATCCCAATCTTACATGCATCCCTTCCCGTCACATAAACTATTGAAGCGCTTCATTCCCTGAACCAGAATGTTGGAAAGAAGTTTGAAATGTTGCATCAGTTTGGAATGTTGTAGTTCGAAGACAGAGGGAATGAACGCACTACTACACAAAATACTTCTAACGACTATTATTCAGTGACAATCAACTAATTGCCGAAATTTCATTTTAATTCAAAGTTTTAGTGGCTAATAAAAAATTGTCTGCTAATGTTTCATTCGTCATTTTGTAACAAGGCTTTCTCAAAATTTACATCTCCCTTTGATTTTTCATATGGTTCAGAAAATCCAAACTAGATTTTTCCACTTCTCTCAACTATCCACACTTCACTTTTCTCTCTATAATCTTTCTCACAATGAACCCTAAATCCCAATTTTCTCAAAAATAATCATTAATTGCATTAATTACATAATCAGAATCTCTACGGATCATATTCATCAATAGATTAATCTTTATAAAAATCAAATCCACAATCCATTTTAATTGAGAGAACAATTATTAAATGGATATATCACATTGATGAGAAAATTTATTAATCAAGATTTGAACCCTTTTGCATTCTTCATAAAAATATGCTCTTTTCAAAGGATCCTGACATTAATGTATTGTCTTCCATCATCTTCTCATTTTTTTTATTTTGTATTTATTATTTGATATATATATAAATATATTTTTATTAAAATTTATATTTTTTATCATTTAATTTTCTTAATTTTATTACCTACAAATAAATAAATTTTTTTACCCGTTTAATAAAGAAAAATAAGAAAAAAATACTTAGGGACTGAGGAAAAATTTGTAAAATTCACGTTAGCTTCGTTTTTGCAAGGGGAAAAAGAATTTGCATGCATGACGGGTCTCATGCACCTGGTAGGATTTGGACATTGTGTAGTTGTCACGTGGCCAATACTAGGGGTTTAGGGTTCATAACCTAACTTGTGTTCTTTCATGGGTTCCTATGGTGTGTTATGCCCTAGATGACTAAAATGGAAAAATGACTTCAACAACATGTTGGGGAGACAGTGAGGGGTCCACTGTTAAATTTTTCGATTTTTCCAAGTTAAAATGTATTTACAGTGAATTATTTACCCATTTAATAAAAAAATAAGAAAAAAATGGCTATGGACCGAGAAAAAATTTGGAAAATTCACGTTAGCTTTGTTTTTGCATGGGGAAAGCAGAATTTGTATGCATGACGGGTCTCATGCACCTGGTAGGATTTGGACATTGTGTAGTTGTCACGTGGCCAATACTAGGGGTTTAGGGTTCATAACCTAACTTGTGTTCTTTCATGGGTTCCTATGGTGTGTTATACCCCAGATGACTAAAATGGAAAAATGACTTCAACAACATGTTGGGGAGACAGTGAGGGGTCCACTGTTAAATTTTTCGATTTTTCCAAGTTAAAATGTATTTACAGTGAATTATTTACCCGTTTAACAAAAAAATAAGAAAAAAATGGCTATGGACCGAGAAAAAATTTGGAAAATTCACGTTAGCTTCGTTTTTGCATGGGGAAAGCAGAATTTGTATGCATGACGGGTCTCATTGACAGTTGTCGAACCTGCACAAAATTATAATTATAATTATCCGATCTGCAAACTACTCGTAGTAGAATGGTATAAATCGGGTCGAACCCTGAAGATCCACTCAAATTAATCCTTCTTTGGGGGGTTTTGATTGATTGGAATAAACTGAAGAAAATAAAAGATCAAGTTAAAAGCAAAGGTTGAATCAATTCAAGACAACATCAATCCAAGGAATTCAGAGGCTATTTTTCATGGTAAATCATTGGTTATTTATAACATGCATTCAAGAGATTAAATCTATCAACTTAGAATCATGTGGAACCCCTACAATGATCCTGGATTCACTACTGAAATAATTTCCAGAATTCAATTGATTAAGATTAACAAGATCAAATAACCATGAAATCTTATGTTAGATCCAAATCAATTTTGTAAACGGAACCCAATTGAAGTAAATAATTAAATGAAAACATTCAATTTAATTGCTCACTGTATGCTTTTCATTCATTGTATGATGATTAACCAATCAAGAGTACAAATACATCAATAACAAATTTCATAACCAAAACATGTTAACCAATCAAGCTTTGATAAAGAAATATGGAATTGAAGCAAATGGAGTAGAAAAGCAAAGTAGATGTAATTCAATCAACATGTAAATGAAGATCAAACCTCAAAACCAATATGAAAATAAGTTTGACTCCTTGAATTGAATAAAAACTTAGCCTTCCATGAAGACTTTACAAAAAGATGAACAAAAGTAAATAAAACTCTTAGTAATTTCTACTACAACTTGGGATGCTCTTCTCCTTAGCAAGCCCTCCTATTTATAGGAGGGGAAAAGATGCCATTCCAAACATGATCACTCAGCCATGACTAAGCATGTTTTGTCCACAAATGAACTTATTGATCAATTACCTAACGCATTTGTCCATTACTTTGAATTATTCACCTACTCTAGCTATCATTCATCTACTTGTCTCCCACTTTCACCGAGCATATCATCCCCAATCTGGCAGAATCCAAGAGAGTTGTCTTCATATGAAATCAAGCTCTGGATCTTAGCTTTCAAATGCCGCTGGTTTGAGCCCAAAAGGAGTTTTCTAGCCCAAGTTATGGCCCAATCATTGAGTGTTGGTCAGGTTTTCATATGATGCTCACTATTCCGTCTTCCAAGCCCATTTTGACTCACTAGCCATCCGATTCAGCTTTTGGGTTCTTCATCAAAGTTGTAGGGCTTTCTTTTATCTTTCCTACACTATAAAGAACATAATTTTTAGATGTCTAGAACTCACGTTATGCTTGAAATACGAAAACAGTTTAATGCTGAAAAATGTAATTGAGCCCAATATGAACCTGAATTGGCATAATATGCTTATGACTTGTTAATTAAGCATAAAAAATGCATTAAAAGGTTAAATTTGAGGGATGATTAAAGTGTATAATTTGTATTTATCAGTCATGCACCTGGTAGGATTTGGACATTGTGTAGTTGTCACGTGGCCAATACTAGGGGTTTAGGGTTCATAACCTAACTTGTGTTCTTTCATAGGTTTCTATGGTGTGTTATACCCCAGATGACTAAAATGCAAAAAATGACTTCAACAACATGTTGGGGAGACAGTGAGGGGTCCACTATTAATTTTTTCAATTTTTCCGAGTTAAAATGTATTTACGGTGAATTATTTACCCGTTTAATAAAGAAAAATAAGAAAAAAATACCTATGAACCGAGAAAAAATGGGAAATTCACGTTAGCTTCGTTTTTGCATAGGGAACGCAGAATTTGCATGCATGTTGGGTCTCATCCACCTGGTAGTATTTGGACGTTGTGTAGTTATCACGTGGTCAATATTAGGGGTTTATGGTTCATAACCTAACTTGTGTTCTTTCATGGGTTCATATGGTGTGTTATACCCCATGTTACTAAAATGGAAAATGACTTCAACAACATGCTGGGGAGACAGTGAGGGGTCCAATTTTTTCGAGTTAAAATGTATTTACGGTGAATTATTTACCCTTTTAATAAAGAAAAATACCTAGGGACAGAGAAAAAATTTGGAAAATTCACGTTATATATACATTTAAAATATATGAAAAACTCAATCATTTGATTATCAAGTTATTAGTCTCAAAATTTTATGAAATTTGACACTAATAATCACGATGATGAATTAACATAATTAAATGGTTGGATCTATAAAAAACACATTCGATTTGTAATTATAAGCGGTGTAATACTTGGTGTAACTTACACTGGTGTAATTTGAACCCTCCTCTATATATATACATACACATATTGCGGTAATGTTAAAATTGCTAAGATAAATTAAAATATAAATCCCTCAAATAAATATTAAGTCGTGACCAAATGTCTTCCAATGCATGACACTCGTCAAGACTAGAATCGATTAAGTGTAGGTTTGACAAAGCAGGGTACCTTTATCTATACTAGTGAGGCACGATGGGATAAAAGAAATATTCAATTGTCAACCATTGGGTTTTGACTTAACTAGGTCAATATGATTGAAAACCTAGAGGCATTAAGTTAGGAATAAATTCATAAGATGAATTAGAATGTGATACAATTGGAAATTATTTCCTGCGTAAATAACTTGCTTTTAAAGGGATCGGCCAAGGCTGACTTAGAACTAGGTGAAATATGGATCTTGGCCCACCAAAAAATTCTAGCAATGGGATCTTTTCGAATAAATGTTGAGGATAGTTGATTTGAATAAAATAGTGGGGGTAATGTTTAATAAAAGTCATTATTAGATATTTAATAACATGATATTCATTCTACGATATTATAAGTGCGTTGCAATGTTAAAGGGGTCTATACAACATGAAAAGTTCATATCTTTGGGTGTTAAAGGGTCCAATCGTTGAAGTCCTATTCATCGCCATTACAACGTGAAAGGTTCGCGGTGAGATAAAAACCTCGACTCAAATGTTGGTTGCGAGAAACATGCTCGTTATCAATTTGCTGACAAGAATGTATTCAAATGATGCGATGGACTTACATGTTTATCGGTTCGTGAAGAATTCATTTGTTGTGAGACATATATTGTTAATTGGTGATGCGATATCTAATTTTTGAGTCGGGAAAATATCTCACACCCCGCTAAAGGGTGGTCTCTCTTTGACAAACATGTATAGTTATTTTCTATCCTTGTGATTAGTCCCTTATAAGGGCATTTTTCGTTTGGGATAAAACATTTTATATTTTAAAGCGACGGTCTTCTAAGTGACTTGTTCTAAATGCCCTACATGTTGAAAAGATACTTATGAGAAACATTAAGATAATATTTTGGACACCTGTCACACATTCTAACCACCATGAACTCATAGTTTTATAAGCATAATGAGAACTTGGATGTTTATGATATGATCATACACCTCAAGAAAATCTATGAGGAATAATTTGACTTGTTAGATATGAGATATCTAAGGCATTGTTTCAATGCAAATTTGAAAATGACAACCTTATCAGCGCTCATGTTCTCAATATGATTGAGTCGTCAAAAGTTGAGTTCACTTCGGACAAGTATAGTAAGTTTGTCATGGATTATAACATGAACTAAATTGACAAACATCTGCTAAACTAGCTTAGTATGTTAAGAACAATTAAGATATCCATGAGGAAAGAACCATAATTATGGTTCAAGAAAAGAGATGACAACAGAAGAAGCCCAAGGACAATGTCGTTAAAGAGAGTAGTTCCCTTGTGATATAACTAGACATTAAAAATAAATAATAACGATGTGATTCTCACAATTTTAGATTTTAATCATCCTCGTATGATTTTTACAATAGATTTTTAAATAAAATTTAAAGAACAAAATTTATAGATTTTATAAATTATTTTGAGTATGCAATATACATTGTTTAAGAAAATCAATCAAATCCCCAATCCAGACCTTTACTTTTCAATACTTTTTTAGCAACACCATCTTTCACTTGACACCAACTCTCTTTTACTTTGGTTAAAAGATTCATTGATTCCAGAAAGTACTTACAATGGTTAAGGCCCAAAACCGGCCCAAAGAAACTGCAATGTCAACAAAGTACAATCCAATCTACCCAAGATACGCGCATTGATTAACCTTTGTGTGACTATCTCAAGGGCAACTTTTCTCTTCAAAATAGGGTTAATTTAGTAGTAGTATGTGTTTTTATTATTTATCATTTAAATTATTTATAGAATTCTAAATTTTCACTAACTAAACATTGATTATATTGATTATTAACTTTCACCTATCTTTTTCTATATCAACCTTCTATTCTTCTATTAAACCTGTCTGCCTCCATTTCATCTTATTGATGACTCAATTTCAATTCTTTTATACTATTTATCTTTATCAATTGTAATTTTTTAGATCCACTTGTAGTTATCCTTTCTATCCATCTTCTTCATATAATTTTATGTAAGTTTCATAATTTTATTCCTATTAGTTATCTCACACACACACATATAATATGTATGATTTGAAAAGAAAAAATAAAAGAACCAAACTTCAATGTTTTAAAAGACAATGTTTGAGTTAACATTTAAAATATGGATTTAATAACTATACACTGTCAATGAGTTTAATGACACATGAGGTGTCATATTCATTAATTTATGTGACAAAATATTATTAAATGACTATGTAAAATTTCTTTACACTGACAGTGTATGGTAATTAAACTCTTAAAATATACATAAATCAATGTATAGTTTTGTTTTTTTAATTATAAAAATCAATATGTAGTTTAATATATATATATATATATTATAATAAAATTGTTTTAAATTATTTCATAAACACTATTTTTTTTTACGAAATGTCATAAACACTGTTAAAAGGCATAATGATTATCTATAAAAGTAAATTCCAGAGATATAAAACTTATTAATATGTAAATTGTAGATAGTAAATATATATCATAACAGATAAAATTTTCTACATAGAAATATATTAATATTTAAATTATAGGATAAGTACTTATATCATAAAAAACGTAATTGTAAAAAAAAATATTTTTATCTTTATATATTTAAAGGTAATGTTCGTTAGAGCATTTATGTAAAAATAATTTTTTTAAGGTTGCATGAATTTTTTAATAATGAAATTCAAAATAAAAAAGTTGAAATAGTAAAATAAATAATAATGATGTAATTGACAAGATTTCACAATTCAATTTTCTTGTTTGAATATTATAAAATTTTTGTTTTAAAAAACATAGTTTAGTTTTAATTTTTTTTCACTGATTATTATTTTGAAATCCAATCTTTCCCATTTTTTATTTCCATCTTTTTCATCTGACTTTGTCAATTGGGATATTAATATTGTTGTTCATTTATTGCAACCCTTTTAATTGTTGGAATATTTCCATTTATTTTAAAATTTTAAATGATATGATAATTAATTAGTATCATGAATTTTAAACTTTATAAAAGAATATGGTAGTTTAAGAATTATATGAAATATTATTAGTTGAATATGGTTAAAATAATTACATTTTATGAAATAGTAATTTAGATTTAAAATAATTGTTTTTTAATATACACATTTAAATTAATTTCTTAATCTAATTATTTTTTTAATATTTATATATTTAATTTAAATTATATACATAAAAGTAATTATACTATGATATTTATATATCAAATTTAAATTATTCATTTAGATTTAATTTATTATGAAAAGTAATTATACTATGATATTTATATATCCAATATATTTTTTTATTTTAGTATATTTATTTATTATTAAAAAGGTATATATTTTAAGATGTTATTTTTATGATAATATATATTTTATGTAAATTAAACTGGAAAAAATAATAATTCAAAAAAAGAAATAAGATTAACTGAGCGAGAAAGCACTGCATGCGCTTTTTTTAATTCTTTTTTTTCACACTTCTATCTCCATACTTTTTTTTCTTCATTTGTGTCTCTCTTTCTTTCATGTTACTAAAGATGCCAACAGGGTGGATGGGGTGGGGCGAACACAAGTAGTAGGTACCTGCTATCCATAGGCAAATACCTTTCCTTACCGGTATGGGTACCCGCCGAGCGGATTGTAAACAAATTTTGTTTATATCCACGGGTGCTCATGAGTATCATCGGACATTTTTTTTTACCAACGGGCATAAGGTGTTCTTTGTCTAAATCACAAATTGGGAGGAGAGCGATGAGTGCCAACCCTTCTCGTTCAGTGCCTTCCTCGTCTGATCCTCCACCCAAGCCCCCGGATGATGGTGGAACTAAACAGCAGGAACGAATGTCCTTCCGTGGGTCATATTCCATGCCCACGATGTGAAAAGATGGATTTGATTAGCCAAAAGCTTCTACGAGTTGAGTATGGGGATGGGAATAGATTGTTGCCACGTTGCTTTATAGCTGATCAAGTTCTTCATGAACTATGGAAGCCTTGGCCGGATGCAGTGTTTATTAAACTCCTGGGGAGATATGTAGGCTTCACAACCATGAAGGAACGACTGAAGTCTGTTTGGAGGCTGTCAGGAGGTTTTGACATTATGGATGTTGATCATGGTTACTATATGGTCAAATTTGACTTGCCTGTAGACAAAGATAGGGTCATTGAAGGAGGACCCTGGATGATTTTTGACCATTACCTTACAGTTCGACCCTGGGTTCCTAACTCTGTGTCCTCTCAAGCTACTATCAACAGCGCTCTAGTTTGGATCCGCTTTCCGAATCTAGGAATGGAGTACTACGATGAGAGTGTTCTTCTAGGCCTGGCATCAGCAGTGGGCAACCCTCTTAAAGTTGATCTGACTACGTTACATGCTTCTAGGGGAAAGTTTGCTCGGGCGTGTGTGGAGATTGACCTTGCTAAACCTGTAGTAGGTAAGGTGTGGCTACGAGATCATTGGTATCAGGTAGAGTATGAAGGTCTCCATTTACTGTGCTCTCACTGTGGGTGTTATGGGCATGTCTCTCGCCACTGTTCGCAAGCACCCAAGGAACCTACCTTGAAGCCTGACGGCGGCCAGCCACCACCAGTTTCTTCCAACCAGCAAGGGGCACAACGTGGAGCGGGAGTGACTCCAAACCCTAGCATTGATGGTAGCGGAAATCACGTGAAAACAAATCTGCATGGAGATTGGCTCCTAGTTACCCGCAATAGAAAACAACCTAAATTAAAGGAGAAGATTCAGAAACAAAAAACGGTTAGTGGGAAACCTGAGCTGGCAAAATCAAATAGATTTGAATCTTTTAAAAAAGATTCTGGGGCCACAGAGAAGGTAGATAAAGACAAAGGTGAGGCAGTTGTTTTCGTTGGAAATCAGTCAGAGTCTAATGGGCCAATTGGACCCAAAGTTTGGACAAAAAAGAAGAGACAGAGGAAGGAGCCCAGTATTTCTCCTATCAAAATTGTGACAGGGGAGACTTACGATAAAATCTTTTCCAAGTTGAATATTCCCCGGCCACCACAAGGCCAAGTGGAACCTATTAATAGTGCCACGATCAAGGAACCTGGAGCTGCGGTGAGCAATCTTCAAAATGAATCCATTACCATTCTCCCTAATGGTTTCAGGACGATGATGAATGTAGAGTTAGTTTCGAACAACTGTCTCAGGTTTGTGGATGAGCCCAAGCCTTCTGATATGACTACTGCGCAGGGGAAGCCTCTTGATGATACATCGTTGTCTCAATTGTCATCTACGAACATGGATGCAATGGGTGCTGCTAACAGCAATGGTGGAGATTATGAGATGGTCATGGATACATATGGGGCTGCACCTTAATTTCGCACGCTGTCCCTATTTTATTTTTTTGTTTCCCATGATGAGTGTATTCAAGGACTTTGCAGTGCTTTCTTGGAACGTGCGTGGGGCTGCTATTAGGAAGAGCCACGTCACATTAAGGATCTCATCAGCAAACATAGACCTTCTATGTTGTTCTTGTTTGAAACACATACGTTATTTGAGAAAACTAAGAAGTTTTGGACTCAAGTTGGCTTTGACCCTGTCTTTATTGTAGAAGCCCAAGGGCATTCTGGTGGTATCTGGGCTTTAAAGAGGCCTGGAATTTCTTTCACTTTTCAGTGTTGGAGTCATTGCAATCAGGCCGTATCGTTGTGTGTTGCGACAGGTAGTTACAAGTGGATCTGCACGGGTGTGTACGCAAGCCCGAATCCGTCCCAACGCTCTTTACTTTGGGATCATCTGGTCAACCTTAGGCCTTCTTTCCAATATCCTTGGGCATTGATTGGTGATTTTAACGAAATTCTTTTTGCCCATGAACAGAAAGGTGGTGTTTTTTTGTAGCTCTAGAGCTCGGAATTTTGCCCAAATGATAGGTCGTTGCTCACTCATTGACCATTCCTTTTTTGGAGGCAAATTTACTTGGCAGAGAGTTGGGCCTTGTGGGAGAAAATTCTATAGAAGGTTGGATCGGGTGTTAGTAGATCAGAGCTGGAGTATTGCTTTTCATGAAGGTTCTCTGGAGCATCTCTGCCGTACCTATTCGGACCACAATCCCCTGTTGCTTCGTTGTGGACCTTTGCATAAAAGACAGGGAGAGAGGCCTTTTCGCTTTGAGGCCATGTGAGCCTCTCATCCGGATTATGAGGCTATTGTTGCCAAAGCTTGGGCTAATAATGACCCAAATATTGCTCAGACTTCTTCAAATTCAAGAGGCTTCCATCTCTTTTAATAAAGGCATTTTTGGCAATGTTTTCACCCGCAAAAAGAAGCTCGAGAATAGACTACAGGGTATTCAGAGATGTTTGGAACGTGTTGACTCCACCTCTTTGCTGGAAACACAGAAACTCCTTCAGGCTGAGTATGACCAAATTTTGGTCCAAGAGGAGTTGCTTTGGTTCCAAAAATCAAGGGAACAATGGGTACGTTTTGGAAATTGAAACACTTCTTTTTTCCACACCCAAACTGTAACGTCCTAATTTCTAAATTCAGAAATAATGCCTGTTGGAAGCACTATTTCCAAATTCGTGAAATTATTTCATTCATTTCGCGTATCGACATACAATACCATCGCTTGAGTAACCCAACAATTACTAAAGCCCCAACAATACATATATAACGCAATGAAATGATAACATACTGTTGCCATCAAGGTTCCAATACAAAAATATTAAACTAACATCATGATTCCTAAAGTAGCTTTAACAAATAACACTAGTGGTTCTAAACAACATGAAAATCATCAAGTAAAATAAACAATAAAACTAAGGGTCTTCACATGTCATCTACTACTCGTCATAGCTTTGATCAGTATCCTGCACCACTGAAAATATTGTTCCCATATCGTGGGATGAGACTACGTCCCAGTGAGCGTAACAAGTGTGTGCGGTGTGGGGAAACAATCAAGAATCATCACAATTACACATATCTATCTAGAGCATCATGAATAAATGAATTACACATAATATATCATCAGTGAAATAATGTTTATGATGCAATGCATGACTGTGAGGTGTTGTTACCCGACACCCGGGGTCTTTACACTATAACGTGACTGTGATGAGCGCTCGGCCTGAGAATCCAAGGACCGTCGTCCAGGGAAACATGAGATTAAGTCTTATTTGAACATGAATGACACATTACTTGATTATTTTTAATAATTGAGGATCCCCCATCTTCCCTTTGGCCGAGGGTTAGATGAGATCACCTCGTCTTTCTTAAACATGATTGCCCGAAGGCCTGTGACAGTCAATGACCCTGTGATAGCCTGGAGGCTCTGTGATGGCTATAAGCCCTGTAATATCTTAATTCATAATTCATGACTGTGATGGCCAAAGGCCCATGATTTCATAATAAAATACTCAAGGTTCATAATACATCATACAAAATCATCCAATCATCTACCCTAAGGTTTTGTCAATTCAATACATACAATAGTCAGTATATTCACAATTCTTATATTCATACTATACATATATCACTAATTCATAAAAGGAAAGGGGAAAAAGAATAGGGAACATGCAATGGCAATCATCCAGAACAAACAAGTGAGAGTCCACCCACCTGTGAGTTGAGGAAACGGAGAACGAACGAAGAACGGAGGGCCTTGAAGGGAGAAAGATTGAGGCAAGACTCGTTCTTGATGAGTAGAATTCGTTCTTGGCCTTTGCTGGGACTTTCTCTCACTAGAACCTCTCTCTCTCTGAAAATACGAAAAATTGGAAGAAGGAACTGACAGAAACCGTGCACGAACGTGTTTTAAAGTGCAGCTCAAGCGCAAGTTCTCGCTCAGGTTGCGCTCGAGCTCAGCTCGAGCTGAATTTCCTTGAATTGCTCTCTGTTTTTCTGCGCTCAGGCTGCGCTCGAGCTCAGCTCGAGCGAGGAAACCAGAGTGATATTTTCCCTTCTTGTTACGGTGCAGTTTTCATCCAAACCCTATCATATAACCTATTAAACTGAAGCCCCGGAAATAAGCTTTCTAATGAGAGTGGAATCACCTCAACCGGACATCTACAACTCTAGATATTTGCAATTTAGTGCACCAAGGTCATTAGGCTTAGAACCAACATCAAGCAACAACCTTAGTTTTTGCCTCTTAAGCTTTTCCTTATTCATCTACATTCAAATTCGAATTTGAATCTTATATTTAAACATTATCCTAAACTTGATATTACTTTCTTATCTCTATTTCTTGTGATGTTATCATTCCTATTTTGAATTATGATATTTAAATTAAAATGCTAAAGCATATCTCTTTCCTGAGGATATCCCAATCGGTTCTGATATTATTATATTAATATTAATAATATAATAACTACTACATTTATAACAATTAAGGTTAATTGAAACATTAATAATATAATTTATCTTCTAATAATTTTATTATTATCTTGTTATATTAATAAAAATTATTATATCTTCTAATATCAAATTCTATATCTCTCTTTTAGTATTCATATTATCGTGCCATTATTATATCATTAATATTATAATATTATTTTATTAATGGTTATTGTTATTATTATTATAAAGATTCTCTTTTCATCACCAATATTATCGAAATACAATTATAAGTATTTTGATTTTATTATGATTATTATTTTTGTTATAATTTTAGATTTCTAAATTTTTGGGATGTTACACAAACAGTTGTCAGGAGGAAAAGAAACAGAATAATGGGTCTGACCATTAACGGGGTGTGGTGTACTGACAACGCTGTTCTCCAAGTTGAGGCTATTAAATTTTTTAAAAATTTATTTAGTGTAACATCCCGAAATTTAGAAAATTAGAAATATAATTTAAGCACGTATAATTATATTTCGGTAACGTTAGCAGTAAAAATAGAAGTTACACATTAAAAATAGTAAATATTAATATACCTGTATTTATGAGATAATAATGATATAATATTATAAATAATAGGAGAGACGTCAGATTATTAGGATCTTAATCAGATATGGTCATATCGAATATAATTATATTATTAAGAGATAAATCATAAGATTGCAAATAACATTAATTGTTATAAATATAGTAATTGTTATATTAATAAAATAATATCAGGATTAATAAGGACAATCTTAGGAGAGAGATATGGTTTAGTATTTTAAATTAAGATCAGATTTTAAAATAGGGATAATGAGATCACAAGGATTAAGGGTAAGAATCAATACAAATCTAGGATAAGATTTAATTATATAATTTGAATTTAAATTTGAATGTAGACGGATAAGGACTCCGTAATATACTAATAATTCATAATATAAATGAATAAATAAAATAAAAGAAAGAAATAATAGTATTATTATTTTTAATAATATTAATTGATTAAATAAGAGGAATAAATAATAGTATTAGTAATATTAATATTTTTATGAATAATGTTATTTAATAAAATAAGGATGAGTGGGTGGAGAGTGGGTCCAACCCACTTAAGTATTTAATTAAGGAAGGGTTACCAATTCACCCTAATCCTTATTTTTCAAAACGTTAGAGAGTGAAACCTTAAGGAGGGGAGGAACGACTCCACAAGGAGGAGGTACCGCAGAGTAGATTAGCAAGGGAGTTCTATCTTTTCGTTTATGATCGTCAACTCTAAGGTACGGTGGGAAGAGGGTGTTGCTTGTATATGCATGTAGGGGTGCTTGGGTAGTGATTTAAGATTAGAAATTCGTATTAATGTATGATATAATTGAGAATGGATGATATGAACTGTGATTTATGGTTGTTTGAATGATTCCTGATGAATCTTGAGTGATTTGAATGATAATAATGAGAATAGCGAAAATGGGGTAATAAGGGTTTTGATGATTTGGGGTTTTGATGGGAAATCCATGTAAAACTCTTAAAGATTGATGATTTTGATGAGTTTGATGAATGTTTATGATTATGAATGATGTTTGATCGAAATGGATCGATTAGAGATTGATTGGAAGGGTTTATAGATGTTTGAAATCGTGAAATCTGCGATCTGCGTCGGGGGTAATCGATTACCAGGTGTGGTAATCGATTACCAAGGTGTTCTGGGCAACCCAGAAGTGTTGTTTGTTCACTGGTAATCGATTACAAGATTGTGGTAATCGATTACCAGAGAGTTTGTTTGCGGGTAATCGATTACAGGGGTGCTGTAATCGATTACCAGAGTGTTTGCTTGCAGGTAATCGATTACAAGGTGGTTGTAATCGATTACCAGAGACTTTGTTTGTGGGTAATCGATTACTAGAGGTTGGTAATCGATTACCAGAGTGGATTTTGAGAGCCTAAGTGCTTAATGATGCTTAATATATTTGATGTTATTTGGAATGCATATGTTGGTGAATATGCTTAATATATTTAATGTTATTTGGAATGCATATGTTGGTGAATATGCTTAAAATATTTGATGTTATTTGGAATGCATATGTTGGTGAATATGCTATATATTTGATGTTATGTTGGAATGCATATGGTTGGTTAATATGCTATGTAATTGATGTTATGTTGGAATGCATATGGTTGGTTAATATGCTATGTTATTTGGAATGCATATGTTGGTGAATATGCTTAATATATTTGATGTTATTTGGAATGCATATGTTGGTGAATATGCTATATATTTGATGTTATGTTGGAATGCATATGGATGGTTAATATGCTATGTAATTGATGTTATGTTGGAATGCATATGGTTGGTTAATATGCTATGGTATTTGGAATGCATGTGGTTGGTGAACATGCGATATAATTAATGATGATGTTACTTGAGTTGTGCGGGCCCATAGAGGGGGTACAACTTAAGAGAGATGCCTTGAGCATGTGTGATGAGACCTGAATTGTGTGGGCTCATAGAGGGGTACAATTCGGGAGGTGAGCTGGGTTGTGCGGGCCCATAAAGGGGGTACAACTTAAGAGAGATGCCTTGAGCATATGTGATGAGACCTGAATTGTGCGGGCCCATAGAGGGGGTACAACTCAGGGGATCAAGATGGGGCGTTCGATGCACGAGCCCATAGAGGGGGTGCAACCTAGGAGTGATTGTACTGGCCCATAGAGGGGGTGCAACCTAGGGTCGAATGTCGTTGTGTGGGCCCATAGAGGGGGTACAACCTATCGGATTGGGTGTGGTAACACTGGTAGCTATCTTGGTACTAACTAGAGTGATTGACGAGGTGCACCCATTGTGTGGAGTTCCAAGTCATGAGTTTTGGGTAGGTGATGAGATGAGTTTGGTGCATATAATGATGTGTTATACTCAACGATGGAATTGAGTTATATAATAATGTTAATGAGTTTTGGTGTATACATGATGGATGTATATGTGTTATATTTGATGATGATATTGAGTTGTATAATAATGTTGATGAGTTTTGGTGCATACATGATGGATGTATATGTGTTATATCTGATGATGATATTGAGTTGTATAATAATGTTGATGAGTTTTGGTGCATACATGATGGATGTATATGTGTCATATCTGATGATGATATTGAGTTATAAATGATGTTTTGAGTATTGATGATGAATGAGTATTATGTGAGTATGTGATTACTTTGGTGAATGATGATATGAGGTTTATATGTTGATATAGACGAATAACTATATGCTGAGTTTTAGATGATTATTATCTGATGGATTATTGATATTTTGGTATGTGGTATGATGAATGATGATGTTGTGGGTGAGGATATGGTAGCCTCATATGTGTATGTATGAGTAGTATTCTTTTCCTCACCATTACACTGTGGATATTTGTACAGGTGTTGATGATGACACGACTGGCGTCGAGTTTGATTAAAGGGAATGTGCTCTGATAGATGTGACATCAGGGTATAATTTGGGGGTCTTTTATTATGTTTCTAGTTAGGAAGTTTCATGTAAACTATTTTGGATGCCTTGCACGGCAAGTAGGATGTTTAGTTATTTTTATTTCTGTGGAGATTCCGCTGCATGAGTACTTGAGTACATTTGAATTTTATGTTGTTTTAATTAAGTTGTTTTCGAACTAAATGCGATTTTTTTTATAAGAGAGTTTTGTGAACCTTTTACCCGTTGTGGGACGTTATCTTTCTACATCTTCGATTTATTAAACATATAAGAGTATGGGGTAGAAGGGTGTCACATTTAGCACCCGGGAAGCACAACATGTTCCTCTCAATTTCCCCAGATTGAATCAGATTGGAGAAAATTGCACTCATGAGCTTACTAAACCAGTGTCCAAAAATGAAGTCTATCATGCCTTGATGGGCATGAAATCTTACAAGGCCCCGGGCCCGGATGGTTTCCAACCTATTTTCTTCAAGCTTTACTGGCATATTGTTGGCGATGGGGTGTGGCAGCTAGTTCAGAATGCTTTTTCTCATGGGAGTATTGATGCTAAATTAGCAGAAACACTGATCGTTCTTATTCCAAAAATGGATGATCCCCAACACTTTAAGGATTTCAGGCCGATTAGTCTTTGTAATGTGGTCTACAAATTGGTTACGAAGGTTTTGGTTAACAGGTTACACCCTTTTTTGAATGAGCTTGTTAGCCCCCTCTATAGTAGTTTCATCCCGGGAAGGGGGGCTGTTGATAATGTAATTATTCTTCAAGAGGTCCTTCACCACATGCACAAATCTAAGAGGAAGAAAGGGGACTTGGTTTCAAACTTGATCTGGAAAAGGCATATGACAGAGTTGATTGGTCTTTTCTCAGGCGGGTGTTGGTGGACTTTGGTTTCCCAAATGTTACTATTAATTTGATCATGAGTTGTGTGACCTCATCTTCCCTCTGTTTACTTTGGAATGGTAGTCGTACTCCGTTCTTCTCTCCCTTGAGAGGTCTTAGACAGGGTGATCCTCTATCCCCTTACCTCTTTGTTCTATGTATGGAAAAGTTGGGTATTCTCAATGATCAAGCAGTTCAGGAGGGTAAATGGCAACCTGTTTCTATATCCCCGGGAGGGCCCCAAATTTCCCATCTGTTCTTTGCGGATGACTGCCTTTTATTCTTAAAGGCTAGAAATTCTCAAGTTCGTTACATGTCCAGCCTTCTGAATGATTTCTGTATGGTTTTGGGTCTAAAGATTAGCCTCGAAAAATCAAGATTTCTTTCCTCAAAAGGTGTCCCTAGTGCCAAGAAGGCTCGGTTCCAAGCTTTATCCTCTATTCAACCCACTACAAATTTGGGACGCTACCTGGGCTTCCAGATGATACAAGGGCGACCAACCAGGGAGCATTTTCAACCAATTATGGACCGTATTCAGTCAAAACTTGCCTCTTGGAAGCAAAAGTTATTGAACAAACCAGGTAGAGTCACCCTAGCAAATTCTATTATTGCTTCTATTCCCACTCATGTGATGCAAGCATACTGGCTCCCCCAGTACATTTGTGATAGCCTGGATGGTCTAACCAGAAACTTTATATGGAAGGATGGAAATAATAAAGGCCTCAACTTGGTTGGTTGGCATAAGATCACTCGTCCAAGAAGGTTTGGTGGGCTGGGTGTGAGAATATCTCGGTTACAGAACACTTTGCTCCTTGGGAAGCTTGTTTGGGACCTGTTATTCAGTGACAAGATGTGGGCAGATGTTCTTAGGAATCGCTACCTGCAAGGGGATTCCATTTTGGATGTTCAACGTTCCAAAGGTTCCTTTATTTGGAACTCTATTATCAAAGCTAGGGATGACTTGCGGCCAGGCTTTTCTTTTAAAATTGGACGTGGTAATTCAAGTTTTTGGTACACAAATTGGCTAGGAACAGGCTCACTGGACTTAGTGGTGCCGTTTGTTAACAGTCATGACATGCATGCTACTTTACAGGATATGTTTCGAGATGGGCAGTGGCATCTACGATCTCTCTGGACATCCCTTCCCCCTGAGATTGTCACCAATATTCATAATTCGAATCTCCTGTTCAATGATCATGTTGATGATACCTTCATTTGGTCCGAACCAATTAGTGGAACTTACTCTGCTCGTAGTGCTTATTATTGGCTTCTGAACCGGGGAGTTTCCATGGATGTTTCTTGGTCCTGGATTTGGAAGTTACAGGTCCCTGAAAACATTCGTTTCCTAGTCTGGCTTATTTGCCATAATTCTATTCCTACTAGGTCCATGCTAGCTCATAGAGGTTTGTCTATCCTCTCCACTTGCCCTCAGTGTAATGGTAGTGAGGAGACCATCTTACATTGTTTACGGGACTGTGATAAGGCTAAAGAAGTGTGGCATCAGATGGGGCTGTCGATCGGTCCTAGTTTCTTTCATGTTGCTTCTCCTTCAGATTGGATTTTCTCTAGTTCTCAGCAGCATGGCACTCTGTTCTTATCAACTCTCTGGTGGATTTGGAAGAGTAGAAACACTTGTGTTTTTTATAATGTCATCTCCCCTGTTTGGGAAATTATCCATTCTGCTCTTTCCTTGGACATGACTTGCAATACCATTTTTAACTCTCCTGTTTCTTCTCGGGTTATAAAGCGGGTTAAATGGGATCCTCCATGTTTAGACCAGATCTCTTTGAACACGGACGACAGCGTCATTGACAATAAGGTTGCGTTTGGAGGCTTGCTGAGGGACCATTTGGGAGATTGGATTCAAGGTTTTTATGGGAGCATGGAAACAAGGGACGTTCTTGGTGCGGAGCTCATGGCTATTCTTAAAGGTCTTCATATTTGTTGGGAGCTGAGTTATAAGGATGTTAAATGCATGACAGACTCTCTTCCAGTTGTATCTCTTATTGAAGATGATGTCTCCTAGTTCCATAGATATGCTGGCTTTGTAAAGGAAATTAGACACCTTATGATGTGAATCCAAGGGGGTGGTTTAGGATTCTGAATAAGGACCCTAGGAATTGTGTTTGCTGCCTTTGAAATTTACACAAAGAGAACAAAATATAAGTCAACCCAAAATGATTAGGATTAGGCTTGTAATTAAAGGCAAGGAAAGGAATAACAAATTGGGTAAACCATGCGTGAAACAGATTGCATAATTGATGCAAAATTTTGATGATATATCAACGTCCAAGTGGGACCCAAATATGCAGCTAGCTTGCAAATAAAAATGAAAGAATTAAGGTGCTGAATTCTTGTATTTCAGCGCATGAAATGGAATCAAGAATTGATGCAGTTTTTTTATCACAAATAGCGCTTAATGTTCAGATAGAATTGGAACAGAATTGAGGTGCGGATTGAACATGTAATCCAGCGCACATATGAAGCAATAAGGTGCAGAATTATTAATCAATATAGAACAGAAACAGGTGCAGCAAGATTGTTCAAACCCAGCGCATATAAATGTCCAGAAAGTTGCAATTTGGATGCTAAAAAACTCAGCGCTCGCACATGGAAATTCTGGGACAGAATTTGTGATCATGGAAAGGAAAGAAGAATGGTATGGAAAATATGAAGGGCGTCACACTTCCAAGGATGGAAGATAAACCCAGAGATTGAACACACAAAGGGGTGAAGAACCTTTGATAAATCTCAATAGATGGATTGCCAAGAATCCTGGAGAAATCACTTCTCAAAAAAGAGTTTTTCTTACAAAATCATGTTCTGCCTTCCATATGCCTATGTGCAGCTTATATAGCCTTTTACATTCAGCCTAGGCACATGACCTTTACATTCAGAAAAGTTACAAAATAAAATCCTAATAAAATTCATCATAAAAACAATAATTAGCTAAAGTGTAACCGCCAAAGAAATAAAAGCATTCAGCCTACAATTTTTAAACCAAGCTGGTTGCATGCATTTTAAATCATATTGTAACAGCCCCAAAAATGATTATAACTCAGCCAATTAAAGATAAATTGTTGGCTGCCCATTCAGCAAATGATCCTTCAAACTGCCCCTCCAATTAAGGCCATGCATCCTTGTTCTCATCACCTTATTTCCTTAGATTGGAACGTTGTCGTGGTGCATACCTTGCATGAGGGCAATCAATGTGCGGATCTCCTAGCCAAGCGGTATGGTTTAGGGTTTAGAGTTTAGGGTTTAGGGAATGAGGATAATACTCCTTTTTGTGTGCTTCATCAACCTTTGGAAGAGCTCAAGCCTCTGCTGCGGGCAGATGCTATGGGCGTTGAGTTTCTAAGATTGTGGTTTTTCCTTTTTGTTATGTTTGCTCTTTTTTGCCCACTTTACCAAAAAAAAAGGTGTTCTTTGTCTAATGACAAAATTTTCGTGCAGGTACCCACAAGTGCATGTACTTTTGTTATTATCAGTTTAGATGAAACTTCTAGAGGAGTATTTTTAGGTGAAAAAAATAGAATGAATTAAAGAGGTCAAATGCATTTAATTTCTCCATAAGTTGAAATTAGTCTTTGTAGTTCACCTACTCCAAAAGCTCTCTCATTTAACTTCTCCATAGTAACTAATTTCAACTTATGGAGAAGTTAAATTCATTTAACCTCTTTGATTCATTCTATTTTTATCTTCTAGAAGTTCCAGAAGTGTATCCAAACAAGGCCATATATATCACTTATCATGTTTTTCATTCTATCAATTTTTTCCTCATGTTTTCTTTTATCCCTTTCCTTTACACTTATCACAATTTTAACTTTCTTAAATAGTTTTTTTTTGTGTGCAAGACCACATGTATCCTCCATATTTGAGTTGGGTATGACCTCTATGGACTGCAAAGCTCTCCCTCTGAATATTTAACACAATTGCATACTCAAGATTCGAACTCAAAACCACTGATTAAACTGTAACAACCCCTTATCCACATGCTCGATAATATTTTTTTTAAAATAGTTTTTTTAAATAATTTGAGTGTGCTTGTAGTGGACACCCTATTTTTTTAGAGCGTCGATTAATTTTTTTTTTTTTTAGTTTGAGTGTGCTTGTAGTGGACCTCTGTTGAGGCCTCAGGGAGACGCTGTCAAGTTGGATATATTTGAACTTGTCGATCCACATTGTCCTAAAGACAAACACGGGTTGTACTACACATACGGGCCGTGTCGTATTACAGCAGTACCACAACTAAGCACAACCATCAGTACAAGGTTTTTTTGAACCCAAACCCATTTGCGCCCACTGAGTGCCCGCGTCTGTTGTTTTGTTTATTCCGAGAAAAGGAAACATGGTTGAAACTTAATACCAGCTGCGCCACTGGATTCTTTCCACGCTTTTCCACATGCTTCTAACTGCTTTGGTATATCCCATCAACATCGCCGGCATTCAATGACCCAAAATATTACGTTATCCACTATAATATCACCAAGAAGGCAACAATTCATGATTAACCTTTTATTTTTAATTAAAAAGAACGTCCTTGACCCCGTTTCAATCAAACTTCTTTAACAAGAATTACTCAAAAACAAATTTGAACTAATCCGCACAATCACGCTAATTTGTTTTGTTCTTTAACCTGTTTGGGGGCTTGTTACGAAGAATTTCATTTTTGCATATTTCATCGAGTTAAAAAACGCCCACTTTTTTCCAGTATTGGAACAACAAAAATCCCCAATTCCAATATTAAAGCAAATACAACGCACGCAGCCATCTTTGCCCACTCATGCTTTTTGAGTGTTCTCCAACCGCAAATTAGGGACCGAGACGAAATAAAATGACCAACAAATGGAATGTAATAAATAAAACACTACATGAATAAATTTCACCAAAAGAAAACTTGGAATCAGACTTTAAACATTGTAGATTTCATTTGGTAAACTTACAATTCAACATGCCACCAAAAGAAAAATTACAATTCAACAAAAGTAGACGATGGTCCTAAATTCTGAAAACAATAAAAAAGTAAACAAGCGAGCCAAAACTCATGGCACCAATTCTAGCCAAGTACCGAAATTTACAATTCTATCCATCCCAAGGTAAAATGCAAAGAATCGAGTCATGAGAATGGGGAGAAGAAGTCTTCACAGGATTGATGTAAGGTTAGAACTTAGAAGCAGAGCACGAAAACCCTCATCAATCGAAGCTCCATAGATCCCCAACCACACTTTCCTGAACATTATTCTGCGCCACAGATTGCCCATCATAGTAAGGAATCTGATAAAACTTCATGTAATTCTCATATGCCATCAGCTCTTCTGATAGCTCCTGCACTTCGCTCTTAGCAGCTTCAGCTTCAATCACCTCTGTTTTTTGCTCTTGCTCTGCTTCTTTCTCATTCGTTTTCATCATACCACCAAAATAACCGTTTACATGCTGATTAGAGCCCATGAACTCTGTTGTTGAGTGATCAGCACCCTCTGAACCTGAACCTGGACCTGGACCTGACCCATATTCAGAATTTTCATCACCAGATACAATAACAGAGTCAGAGTTAACAGTGCCCAGATGGGAAGCAAATGATCCAGCTTGGTTCAGATCATAACCAAACTCCAAGTTCAGGTTTTTAGGAGCATTATTGAGATCGCAACGATATTGTTGTTGATACAGGGGAGGAGGGTTTGGGGGTCGAACTGGAAGGGGTGGATTTCTACGACGAGCTTGAATAGAATATTGATCGTCTTCGTTTGGGAAATTCACCTTGGCTTTCTCACCACGGATTTTTCGAGCCTCTTGATCATAGGCCCTAGCAGCTTCTTCAGCAGTGTTGAAGGTACCAAGCCAAACACGAACCCCTTTTCTAGGATCGCGAATCTCTGCAGCCCATTTACCCCAAGGACGCTGGCGAATCCCTCTGTAGAGGTTTTTCCTCTGCCTTTTCACCGGCTTCTCAACTGTTTAAAAAAACAATCAAATCCCATTCAGAAAAATCCTAACTTGATTAATTTTTTTCTAAAAAAAGGAAAATGAGTGAGTGATGAAGAACAGAACACTGACCTGTGCAAGGTTGAGATCTTTTGAGAGTGGATGGTTGTTGATGAGGCACATGAGAATAATCGAAGTCTGAATCATTCTTCTTACCGAATGAATTGGGCCAAAGCTCAGAGGCCGTGAGACGGCGACCTCCACGATGAGGAATGAAATCAGCGATGATAGCACCGCCACACATGATGTTTAATCCAGGTTAAGATGACTAAGCTAAGCAAAGCAATTATAAAAGGTTGGTTTGGGATGTTAAATGAAATGAGTGAAGTTGAGTTAAGGTTAGAAATAATATGGGAAGGAAAATTTTTGTTGCTTGTGTTATGTGTGAGACTGACAGGACGTGAATAAATTTGGAGGGGAGGGGGCTTTTGTAGTTGGAAAAATATGGGAGGGGAGAGTGCGTGACAGATGAGATAGGAACCTTCGTAGATTAATCTTTACCTACCCTACACTGACCCGACCCAACAAGTTGCTTTTGCTTTTACTTTTGATTTGCTCACAGTAAACTAGCAAATTTTACTATTACTCTTTCACGTTCATGCAATTTAATTAAATAAAAAATCTTAATATAGTTTCGGACTTTTTTTTACTATAATTCAATCGGGTGTTTTTTTGTTAATTTTTTATGACGTGTCACGTTTAGTGATACTCTGTCACACTGTTTGTCATCAGGGCACAAAAATAATGTCATTGAGGTTGGGACCTTCCAATGAAAAAAAAGTGAGAAGAGAAAAAAACGGAGAATATGGAAGCACACGACTATTGGAGTTGAAGTATTTCAAGTTATGAATTTGATAAAACCACATCATTTTTGTGTATCTGTGGACACTTTAGTGGCAAACAGTATGTCAGAGTATCACTAAACATGACACGTCATAAAAAATAAAAAAAAAACATACAGTTGAACTATAATAAAAAAAATAAAAAATTAAGAACTAGATTGCATGAAGTTAAAAAAAAAAAATTGGGAGTGATTAACTAGTTTACTCCTAAATTCTGACTTGCGTGGCTGGCAAGCAGCTCACTATATAGGGTGTAGTATGATATATCTATAGGGTCTCACGTTGCGTTTTTTTTAGACCACTTGGATTGGATCGGGTACAGGCCGCGTTTGAATAAATATCCAATTTGGATAAAAATATCTCCCACTCTCATCTAGCCCGCATCTCTGGCGTTGAATAATAATATAGTTCACTCCATTGACCCAAAAAAAAAGAGAGAATAGTATAGTCCTCTTTGTAGAATATTAGAATAAAATATATAATGAATTTAATTGTATGCAATGTGAATATGATATTATTTTACACTATTATTTAATAAATAGTATTATATCATTTATTGAATTTAATTATAATTTAAAAAATTAAACAATAGTGGTTTGATAAATTATATAGATGTCTAGTTCATTTAATCTAAGGGTTTATTTAGTTTATAGTTGAATAAAAATGATTTCAATTGATTTATAAAGTTAATGGTTGTAAATAAATGATACACAATTTATGAAACATGTTAAATATAAATAAAATCTCACTTACAACTTGTAACAAATAAACACTATATAATTGTTCGTGCCAAATTTCCTCACGGTGTCCTCCGGTTGAAGGTGTTGAATCCTCTCATAATCCACGGCGGAGTGCGGCGTACCCACGGCGGGGCAGGGTGTACCTGCAGGGACTCCAACGCTCAAGTCAGTAAGGGCTCTGATCCGAGTGTATGTAATATAGAGTAAATGTGTACCTGGAAAATGGCCTCCCACAGTGTATTTATAGAGGAAAATATGGAGGGAAAATTGGTTAGTCAGTTGTAACTGTTTCCAACATGTGTAGTGACGCGCCCAAGTTACACACGCAGTGGATCAGCCGACTTGAATGGCCAGGGTCCAAATTATCTCCAGAACATATGCCCCCAAAGTCGGGTGCTTTAATATAAAGTATCTGACTTGAAATAGTCCGGAGTCAATCAGCCGGCTTGATACGTTCTGTAATCGGTGGGGATAAACTAGTAATCGGAGTTCGTAATCAAAATCGATTTGCATTTTGATTGATGGAGTCCCGTAATCGAAATTATGTAACTCGTCGAAAGTCGGCAGTGCTGGTTAGGTGCAGATGACTACCTGTGCCATGTATAGCTGGCAGTCCGGGAACAATGCCGATACCAATAGGTCAGAAAAGATGCCCCCAAGTTGATATTAAGTCGGTACAAGTTGTCGACTCTTGAAGTCGGTTTTATCAAGGGCGCTCATATCGACGTGCCTGTCGAGAAATTAAGTCTGAAATGACAATGAGCAATCTGCGACCTCATGAAGGGTAAACCTGAGATTAATCACGGAGTGAATCCGTTTTAGTCGAGGGGCAAAGCCCGAAATATCCCACGGAGTGAATCCGTTTTAGTCGAGGGGCTGAGCCCGAAATGTCTCGGAGCGTATCCAAGATCATCAATCGTATCCGGGATCGTCGAGGGACTAAGCCCGAAATGTCTCGGAGCATATCCAAGATCATTAATCGTATCCGGGTCCGTCGAGGGACTAAGCCCGAAATTCAAGAAGTGCATGACTTCCGAGGTGTGAAGACCCCATGTATCCGAGAAGCATGCAAACAGGCAGTATGTAATCCAGCAGAGTGTAATCAGAGATAAGGATCGTATGGGTACATAAGTATATGATCCGAGAAGTTAATAATCCAAATGCTTGATCCGAGTAAGTTATAATAAATCCCAACTGGACAAGAATTGTGTAATCCAAGCTGTATGCGCACATAAAACCGTGCAAGATTCTTACTCAAATATATATAGCAGAATTACCTATTATACTGGAGAGAAGAAAGATAGCCACGGAGAAGGTAATTATAAAGGATTGCCTCATGAGGAGTCTTCAGATTCACTGTTTTCTTTGTGATAGAAATTCACGACGTCCTACCCAGGCTTGAATTATAATCAAATATCTCCAACAGAAGAGGAATCAGAGGATGTCAATTCATCCCAAAATTTGAAAGACTGAGATTTCCTTTCCATTTTAAATTTATTTCGAGCTATATTCGAATTAAATACGGCTTGCTAAAAGGAAGTCTTGGCTCTAGTCGTTGATTCTATTATGTCATGCAGCCCACTTGCTACATCGACTAAGATATGGAGCTAGCACATTCAAGGCCCCACTGGGATCTAATCGAATTCAGAGATTTCTTCGCCCGGGAGTCATTTATTTATCGAAATTAATCAGCTCGAAATCTGTTATATCTGAATTACATGGCGTGAATAATCAAATCAAAATTCTAGGAGCGGTGGGGGGCATCTCGGAATTAAACCAACATATATTTGTAATTCATTTTGCCCCCAAACTCTGAACATATACTTGACAAATCCGAGAGCATGGTCGGACTTCGACAACCAATATGTTAGAAAGTAGACGATCGTATGATAAATTCCAATGATAGTCGAGGGACTTTGCCTGAAAAGCTCAAGGGACTAAGCCCGAGATTGCTCGAGGGACTATGTCTGAGGTGTCGAGGGACTGCGACTGAAATGCTCAGGGAACATGCCCGAGATAATCGAGGGATAAATCCGAGATCGTCGAGGGGCTGAGCCCGAAATGTCTCGGAGCATATCCAAGATCATTAATCGTATCCGGGATCGTCGAGGGACTAAGCCCGAAATGTCTCGGAGCATATCCAAGATCATTAATCGTATCCGGGATCGTCGAGGGACTAGGCCCGAAATGTCTCGGAGCGTATCCAAGATCATTAATCGTATCCGGGATCGTCGAGGGACTAAGCCCGAAATGTCTCGGAGCATATCCAAGACCATTAATCGTATCCGGGATCGTCGAGGGACTAAGCCCGAAATTAAACAAGAAGTCCGAGATGTAAAAGAGACAGTCTGACTTTCGAGATGTAAACTATCCGAGAGCTCCATTCCAATAAATTATAAACCCGAGCCGGATACAAAAGACTAAATTTATAGTCCAAGCGCGCTGAGCAAGTTTGAGCAACGTATAAAATAATCAGTATATGATTTGAGAGACGTAATCTGAATACGTTATAGTCCCGAGATGTCATATTCGGAAAGCCATGAAGAGAATAATTAAAAGGATTCACTGTCCAGAAACTTGATGTCGGACGTATGCATAATAAATGCCACTGCTAGGTGCTAGCACACAGTTAACGAAAAAACTTCTCAATAATGCCGTAATGACCGGGGTGTCCTTCGAGTATAATTGCCACATGCGTCTCAGAATTTCACCGGTGCAAGCGGCAAGTGATTTCAGAACAATCTGTATACGATTCAGCAGCAAATTGAACCTCGGAATTCCATAGAAGGAAAATAAGTTTACGATCACCATCATGATATTGATGTGAGGGAGCAGCATGAGTGTAGACATTTGGCGAGCACTGCCTAAAAAGATCACAGTGCAATCAGTGATGCATATATAGATTAAAGATGGAACCATTCCACGTCGCCAAATAAGTTGGATTCATGGAGATGTCATGTCCGTGGTGCAGATAAAAGAGATGTCATCAAAGCATATATCTCATCCACTGAGACTCACAGCCACCATGGGGGCATTTCGGAATTACTAATTATAATTAATTAATGTTTCCCCAGCCAGATGTACGTGTACATAAAAAAGCTTGCAATCTGAGTTCATCCCGCCAATTAATCACGGAGTGAAACGTAATAATGAAGTTTGATGCACATATCAAAGCTTGGCGAGCTGTCCCACATCATAATTTATATATCATCTTAAATCAAGCGAGTTGATGTCGGAATTAATATCTGGCCACGGAATCAAGCATAATACATTAATATCTTGGAATCATTATCAAATCATGGAAAGATATCACGGATAACTTGATCACGGAATTAACTCGGAATCAATATAGCTTTGGATAACACTTTGGGCATCTTGGTAATGTTTGTGCAACGTGATGATTGATGATTCATCTTGGATCATTCATCTCGGAACCCATGACAAGTTCCATACATGCTTGAATCAACATAGCAGTTGCAGGAGGGGCTATTTCTATCTCGGAAACCAAACCACGGAGTGGTTGACGTGCATTAAGTTGTCAGAAGTTGCATCAAATAGATTCAGTGATTATATATTTTACTCTCTCAATTGAGCTTCCATGAAAAACCATGTATCCTTGGAGCCAAACAAAGCTCTCTCCATCTCAGCAGGGAAGACCCAAACATCTTGGAGTATCTCGAAATTTCGTCCATCTAGGATTCAATCCCGGAATTCACTCATCTCGGAAATTCGCCTAGGATAAGCACCACGGAATTTTTATGCTGATGAGCACCACAAAATTTTCATAAAGACTATTTAGGAGGCACATCAATGGTTCCCGCTGATTCTTCCCAATTGAGCTTCCATGAAAGGCCATTGATTCCCCGAACAAGCTTCACGAACTGAGTTGCGTCACAGCATTCAAAGTATGTTACATCTATTATCCTCCAGGTTTCTCTAACAGCTTCCGCCGCAAAATCCTCGGAATGATATGTCCTCACCGCGGGGGTATTTCGGAATGTAACCGTTCCAACCTCGTCATGCTCGTAAACCCGAACAGAGATAGGGATCCCATGCTATTCTCTGAGAAACCAAATAAACAAACTCAGAAAATTAATACGAACAGATGAACTTTGTTTCTGCTCAGTTAAGCTTGCAGAGTTCTCTGCTCAATTCGTGCCATGCAACTGCTAATTCTTTTCAAGACTAAATGTTCGTCTTAGGATCAACAGGAAAATATAGTGCCAAGAAACATTCCGTGTTGGCCGCAACCAAAATTGCTAATTCAACTGCTAATTCTTTCTCTAATAGTGTATGGGACACCACTTGCAAAGCAAGAAATTAAGGATGAATTGTGTCATCTCAGGATTGATTGTCGGACTGATCTCATGATGAGACTGTGTCATCTCGGAGAAGAGGAGATATTCACAACCAGCTCGGATCTTGTTTGCCTCAACAATTGAACTTGTTGATCAACCAACAATATTTACTAAACCAAAATCAGTGAGGGGAACCTGATATCGAAACTGATTATAAACTTGACCAGAATCATCCAAGCTTACGAAACCAATCCATTCCCCTTGCGAGTAGCGACTATCGCGACCTTGGTTATCAGAGAGAGATGGTTGCGATAATTTCCAAACAGTAGGCCCTAAACTTCTCCAAGTTTTTCTGAGATGGTATTTACGGGATTAATCATAAAAATAATGGTACGCATCTCAGAGTGAAGACCAAAAATTGCATATTCAATCTCCTAAAGAGGGAAAACCCGACCATATTCCAATAATATAGCATCAGCAACGGAACCACGTGTCAAGAAATCTTGTCTGTTCCAATAAGAACCCACGAAGCCAGCAAGAGAAACCAGAATGATGGCATAAATTTCGGAAACTCAATCGGAATCCAATAAGAACTATGATAGTACGAACCACGACGGCATCATGACACAAGGCATCACGACACACCTTGCACATCAAATTCGACATAAATTTCGGAAACTCAATCGGAATCCAATAAGAACTGTGATAGTACGAACCACGACGGCATCATGACACAATGCAGGGGAAAATCCTTCACCGTTCATCCTTCCATCCCCGGCGTTAACCCCGGAGGCTGCTCCAGTAAAACTTAGAGATTACGCGAAAGAATGAAGCTAAAACAGAATGCAACAAGTGCTGCAATTTCGCTTTTGTGGATTTTCAGCACCCAATTCATTTCCAACTCTTGCACATAGTCCAACACTCAAGGAAGAAGGGAAAATGTATATTAAAGCAGTGGTTTGAGCGAGAACCCCAATGGAGGCAACAGTCGTGATTTCATATCACCACCATTCGAGGAAAACCAAAATGCAGCTTGGAATTGCCAAAATAAATAGTGACTTTCAACCTTTGAAGCAAGCTGAGGTCGACCATGTTTTCTTGTGAAATGTCCGAAACCCATATGTGTAGTCCAAACAGCACCTAAAGCAAAAACTCTGATTCCGAGGTGAAGCACGGAGACGAGGAAGTAATTGATGGGGACTTGTAGAAGAATAGACAGGCAGCAGTGATTGTGCCATGAGATCGGGAAGAGAATAAAGAATGTAAGATTGAGCAAGGCTCGGCTCGGACTGTGCAGTAGTTGCGTCCAGGTGGTACCTCCAGGGAAGAATACAGCCGACATAGTTCCTCGACAAAGCTCGTTCACTTGAGAAAAACTCGGGCGCCCAAAATACGGATCCCAATTGAATGCGTGGATGCTTCTCACTAAAAATGTCGTTGAGATCACAAATGTGGTCGCCTCAACGGTGATATTAAGAAGTATAGCTTAAAGACAGTATATGAGGCTTTAATCACATTGCCATGGCTGTGAGTGTTCCTCCTGAGAACAACACCAAAGAACCAGCACCTCCGATTGGATTCAAAGGATTTGAGACGTGAATCGAGATTTCATTCTGCGAGACACCAATTTTCGAGGATCCTCGGGGACTAAGGCTTCGTTCCCTGACTCGTTTTCTGATAAATTCTATTCTCGAACCGACGCGTTGCACCATTGTGTCACCTGTCCAACGCCGAATTGGACTCTTGTGTGCTCTCTGAATCAAGCCTCTTCAATCAGATTCTTAAATAAAAATAACGATATGGACAGGCACGAACCATCTTTGGAGTATCTCGGACTAAGCCGCAATTTTGGGGTATCAAGGAATCAAGTACCACAAGCACATCTCTGATTTCGATTGTACCATCTCGGAGATTCAAACTTCAGCCCGATTCCTTCATCTTCATTTATCGAAAGACGATGATCCAGGCTCTTCCCAGATTACGGACCAATACCCGTACAACGTAGTCAGCTAGGATTTGGCGAGCCCACTTAGCATGATAATTCCGACAAGCTTCATGGAGCGTTGTAATAAAGAGGATGTCAGGGTGGTTAGCATCTCGGAATGTCGGACCAATAAATTCCGTAAACCCTAAACCCTAAAATCTTATTTAATATTAGGGTTTAGGGTTTGGTTTAGGGTTCAGGGTGGTTAGCATCTTGGAGGAGTCGAATCAATGATTACGCCTCGTGGCTGCTTATTGAGCCCAAGGTAAATTCCGTGATCATTCAAATATTATATGCCTGAGGTGAACTCCGTGATCGTTGTATAGTAACGTGGCGAGATGAAATTCCGTGATCAATGTTGGAAATCTAAAAATCAATTCGCATATCTTGGAACAGAGTGCTCATCTCGGAATTCAATCTCGGAAGTTAATCACGAAATGAGAGATATGTCGATCCAATTCAAAATTAATCACAGAAAACAATGATTAGTGACCAATGCATATCTGATCCAAAGTATACCTCTCGGAAAAGGAATGATCTCGGAATGATCTCGGAATTTATTTGATAACCACCGCACTCAAATACAATATCCCCTCTTGAGGACTTGCCAATTCAGTGTAGCGTTTGATTATCATCATCGTCGTTCACGTAAGATCAACATTGCGCCAGGTCCGCGCAACAAGGTAGAAAGCAAATAGCACAAGATTGAGTTCAAGAACGCCATAAATCCCCTGGAGATGACAATCAGAATTCGTTCGTTCTTGGAACATTTCGGAATTTCGTTGGATTATATAAACGGTGAACTGCACCTCCATGGATGCCTCAAGCGTCGCAACAAGTGAAAGAAAAAAGAAAATAGCAGAAAATATTCTAAATGTTAGATACAACAGAGCAGTATGTAACCGAGTTCAATATTACCCGGGAGGGATGACGGAGTCGTGGAAGCGTGGTTGCTCGCCGAAGAAGGAGCCAAGATCTTCGAGGAGAATTTTTACGAACCGAATTGAAACGGAAAGGATGAAGCACGATGATTCTCACGGAGAGACGATCTTCGGATTCTTGAACAAGATTCTCGAAGAAGATGGAGATCCAATAAGTGTTTCTCGTCCCCACAGACAGCGCCAATGTTCGTGCCAAATTTCCTCACGGTGTCCTCCGGTTGAAGGTGTTGAATCCTCTCATAATCCACGGCAGAGTGCGGCGTACCCACGGCGGGGCAGGGTGTACCTGCAGGGACTCCGACGCTCAAGTCAGTAAGGGCTCTGATCCGAGTGTATGTAATATAGAATAAATGTGTATCTGGAAAATGGCCTCCCACAGTGTATTTATAGAGGAAAATATGGAGGGAAAATTGGTTAGTCAGTTGTAACTTTTTCCAACATGTGTAGTGACGCGCCCAAGTTACACGCGCAGTAGATCAACCGACTTGAATGGCCAGGGTCCAAATTATCTCCAGAACAATAATTAATTGATTTCAAAATCAATAAAAATCAATTGAATTGTTAAAAAAATTGGCGATAAAAATTTAGTTTATACCAGTATTTTAATTTTCTTATCTACTCTAAATTTTTTAGCTAAATAAAATAAAATTTTAATTATGACACGTGATATATATTATTTAGCCAATTATTAATAATATTTTATCTTATAAAATATATAATAATATTTTTTATTTTAATATATAATTTTATATAATTTTATTATTTAAAAATATTATATAAAATATCAAATACACATATTTAATACCAAAGAGTTGTGGCTCAGTTAGCAACACATGCGGAGATTGTGGGAAGAGCTCCCGAGTTCGATTCCCACTAAACACATTCTTCCGGAGGGGTGAGGAGGTAATAGGGGATACCTATGGTTTACACAATAAAAATACACATATTTAATTATTATTGTTGTGCCTTATTAAATTTTAAAAAACATTGAATTTAATATTATAGATATTGTAGTCATCAAATATTATAATAATACGTCATTAAATAATAATATAAAATTTTATTACATTAATAATACGTATAAAATTTTATACATATGTACACACAATATATATATATATATATATATATATATATATATATATATAAAATATTTTGGTTCTCCCAAACTTTTTATTTAAAGTCTGCCACTGTGGATAAACACGCTTTACACTGCCATCCAATAATGTATTACCACGACACTATATTGAGGATGACACCTCATATGTTATTAAACTTAATATGATAGCATATATTAGATAACAATGTAATTTTTTTACATTGATAATGTATACTAATTAAATTCATAGATTATATTTATAAATTTTTACATTGATCTAAAACTATTTAATAAATCATTGATTAATATATTAAGATTAACATCATATATACTTTTTACAATATGAAAAAAAAAACAACCATTTGATTATATGAAAGTATTATTGTTAAGATTTTATAACGTTAATTTAACACAGGCAATCAAGTAATGAAGAGTTATATTCCAACAACTAGATCAACCAAAATACCTTCTAACTAAAAATGATGTAAGAAATGGTATATATGTATGTATGTGTGCGCAGGGGAGTGATCAATTAACTTCAGAAATCAGAAGTAACCATTGTCCAAAGTTACTGATCTACTGATACATTTTTATAAAATATAATTTTAACAAATTTAACCGTTAAATAATGTAATATTAATATAATAATTATGCATACCAAAATTTAGATAAATTAAACATAATATAATATTATAATTGATATTTATTTATATATATTTTTTAATTACAAATTACATGTTAAATTAAAATTATTTGATGAAATATTAAATCAATTTTTTTATAAAAACATTGTCGCTGTGATGAATTTCATATATAAATTGAAATGTATGAAAATAAGAATCATTTCATAATAAATTTACTAATGTTAAAAATTTACAAAGTTGGACATAAGTAATCATGATAATGAATAATTACAATTCAATAGTTAAATAAACAAATTCTCTCTATAAATTAAATTATCAATAGTATAATATAATAATTAGTATAACTTAATCATCACATTGGTGTAAGTTGTATACTCTCTCTCCTTTTTCTATACACACACTACAAATGAAAGTTTATGTATACCAAAATAAATTGTAGGACTTAACATTATATATATATACACATTGAACTAGTGGTAAATTTATTTATAATCCATATTGTGTTACATTTGACCCTTGTTAAATAAAATATATTACTTTTATCACTCACACCCATTTATCCCAATATTCTTTAATTTTTTTATATTAACTAAATAAAATTAACATAACACGAGAGATTTTTTATACGTGACATTTTACAATAATATAATGAACTAAATGATTAATTATAAATTATCCCATACTAAAAACCTTCAAAATTCAAATTCAAATAATATCAAGTATGTGCATCATAAAACATACAGTTATTTGAATGATAGAGACGTGCGACAACCATAACCCAATCAATCAATTTCCTTAGCGTGAATCTCCTCGTATTCTGCCGTCAAAGGAAAAGAAAAGAAAAGAAAAAAACTCTTCGTATTCGCTTTTTTTTCTTCGTATGGGGTCGTTAAAGAGTTAGGCGGAAACTATTTGGAGTCATGCATCAAAGTTTTTTTATTGAAGGAAAAATAGCAAGTCAACATCACTCACCTCGTATAGGAAAGGAAATCAATTGTTCCGTCATATGAAACTTTACGTTCGATCTGTAAAGTGTAAACTAAAATTAAACAGACTCATCTTTTATGTTGCTAGGGTTTCTTAATCCCTTAATATATAACAGCTGTTTAGTATATGTTTTCGTTGTTAATTTTTCGGGTGCTTTAATTCGCATTCCCTTAATTTACTAAATAAGTATTGTTACATCTTTATAATAAAGTTGGCATTCTCTCAATTACTTATGTAAAAATAAAAAAATGTAGAAGGTAAAACCCAACCAAATATTTCATTCATATTTTTTACAAAAGATATATACAAATTGTTCTTAAATTATGTTATAGAGGAAGAATATGATTAAGTGATAAACAGTGAGAATGGATCAAATTAGGATTAGACAAACTCAACATGTCCAAATGATTAAAAAAAGACTAGAGGGAGGAACGATTCAATGAAGTCGCCATGCGCAGCAGCAGCAGTAGTCGTCTAGATGTGTTGAGAAACGTCAAGCACATCGTATGACCAACTGGTGGGCAAAATCCACAAGCTTCATATATAGTCCAACGATAAAGAAGAGACCAAGTAGCCTTTTGACTTTGAATGTTGAGAAAGGTTGTTAATTAATAAATATATATCGACTTAGAGATTGCTTTGCTTTTGTTTTCTTTTTAATAATTGCATGGAGTCGCAAAATTAACGCTAAATGATCAGTTTGTAATTTATCGTGTCATTATAATTTTTTATTATTATTCAATAATAACACATTGCGCGCAACAGTAAAAAAAAAACACATTGCGCGCTGGCATTCCGACAATAAAGAATATATGCATCAAAGAGCCTTTTGACTTTGAATGAGAAAGGTCGCTACTGAATATATGTGAGATTGCATTCCTTTCTTTTGTTTTTTATCAATAATATTGCTCGGTGTTGCAATATTGACTTTATAATTTATCGTGTTATTGTAAAGTTTTACTTACTATTAAATAAAAATTATCATATTATTATATCAATTAATTTTTTCAAATACATTTATAATTAAAAATAACCTTATAACTATTGAAACTATAAATTTAGAGTAAATTATACTCTCCTCCTTCAATGAAAAAACTTCATTATATATGACTGGCCCCCAACAAATTTTCCAAAAAAAAAAATTATATTCTATATAATTATTATAAATTAAAATGATATATATATATATATATTCCCACAATAAATATATCAATTTTTATAGCATGTATAATATTGCATATGTTAATAAATCAAAAGTGAAAATATTTTATTAAAAAGTGTAACATATTAATATTACTGATGCATTGAATGTTGGGATGATTACATTTTTTAATAAAGCATTTTTTTAATTTATTAACATGTGTAATATTATTGCACATGTTAAAAAAACCGTAAATATATATAACAATTTATATAACTCTTATATTTTTTTAAGATAAGTTATTTCAGTTATACTATTTTTTAGTTTTAAGTGTTTTATTTTATTGATTGCATAACCTAAGATTAATTTTTCATTTCAGTTTTTTAATTTTTTCATAGAGTATATTCTATTATTAATTTTGTATTAATAATAATCTCATAAGCAAAGTGTGAGTATCAATAAGATCCTACAATGGATTTATGATAATTTTTACTAAATTAATAAGAAAGGAAAAAAAAGGAATTGTTATAGTAAAATATTATGGGTAAAAATAAAAAGTAAGATAGTGAGCTATAAGCTCATTAGCAACTCGTAGCATACGTAAAAAACGCAATCAGCAAATTCAAATACATTTTTCTTGATTTAACCAACTTATTAGTTACGCTTTAAACTAGTTCAGATATATAGTAAAATCTTATTCTAACCCCTCGAAGCCTTTTGTTTAAGCTCTAACGCTGCCTCCTTTGACTTTGAGTGAAATTTAAATTACACAATATCTCTCTTTTATTATAAAACCCACACTCTTTTTCTGAGGTATTAATATGTATTACATTTCAAATAATTTTTTTTTTCTTTGTGATTTTTAACATAAGTGATAAAAATTTTAAATATTTTTTTTTGGACTCGTGATATTAGAACTTTAGAAGAGAATTGGACTCGTGATGATACAACGATCCATTTTTATTAAAACTTTCGGCTGGATTAGGCTTTTTTTTGTTTTTTTTTTTATGAAAAGAAAATCTTTAAAATAAAAATCTTTTTTTGGTCAAAGGCTGGATTAGGCTAACATGGGCCAATGTCAGTTTGTGGTGGGCAAATCTTCGGGAGTTGCTTTTAACGCCCCCCATTTTGCTATTCGCACCCCTTAATAATGTTTGTAACTTTTAAATTTCCTACTCTACCCTCCCTACCCCACCTTCTCCACCACCACCTCCACCTCCACCTCCCAACACCCCCCATAACTCTATTACATTTTTTTCTTTTTAAAAAACACTTAAAAAAAAACACTTCCGAAAATTAATTTCCGGAAGTTTTCAACGAAAAAATAGCTTCCCGAAGTACACTTCCGGAAATCTTCGGAAAAAAAATTCGCTTCCGAATGTATATTTCCGGAAATTTCCGGAAAAAATATATTTTTTTTTGCAAGTCACTTTTAGAGACGAAACATAATCCGTCTCTAAATTCCCTCTCTAAATCAGTGACGAAATTTTTCCCCACCTATGCGCAAGGGAAAAATGGGAGGCGTAGAGTAGGAAATTTAAGTTACAAACATTATTGGGGGGGTAAGGATAGCAAAATGGGGGGCATCAAAAGCAACTCCCTAAATCTTTTGAGCCCCTTTTTTCGTTAAAAGAGCCGAGAAATATCCGATGTCAACATTTCTAAGGCATCAGCAATATCTAACAAATATAGCAGATAGGGGTGGGAACAGGCCAGGCCAGGCTTTGCCAGGCCTGAGCCAGGCCTGACACCTAATCTTTATGCCTGAGCCTGGGCCTGGGCCTGTTACCTGTTACAGGCTTTTTTTTAAAGGCTCAGCCTGGCCTGTATACACTATGCCAAAAAAGGCCTTAGAGGGCGCTCCCGTGCAGGCTTAGAGGGCGCTCCTGTGCGCACTAATAGCAACTGCTCTTGTTTGGTCAACAAAACGAGGACGCTCATGGAGCGCTATGATATAAGGCAAAAGAGGGCGCTCCCGTGCAGGCTAATAGGGCGCTCCTTGGAGGGCCCTCCAACACAAAACACGCAAAGCTATAGAGGGCGCTCCTTGGAGCGCCCTCGTTTTGTTATAACAAGGGCGCTCTTAGGAGCGCCCTCTGTTTGATTTTTTTTTTTCAAACAAGGGCGCTCCATGGAGCGCCCTGTTTGTTTTTTTTTAAAGTGATTTAACCTACATATTTATTTCAGTCTGATCCCAATGGCTTAATCCAAAATCATGCATATTAATTCCTTAAAATTCAAACACTTAGTCATACTATGAACAACACTTAATTAGTAAACAACACACATATCAACTTGAAACAAGAATTCAAACTTGTCATAATATGAATAGTTTCTTATGCAAGATATAACTTAGCGGTGTAAGTATGAATTACCTATACAAGTATGAATTACAAACAAGTTACTCTGTTGAATCCGTTAGTTAACTCATTATGTACATGTTTACTTACCCTCATAATGTAAAAATAAATTACAAAAAAGTGGTAACTACATGCTTTGCCCATTCGTACTGAAATGAATCTTAGACCAAAAACATACAGTTCATAAAGTAATATATTTAATACGAATTTACAAATCCAGACTGTCCAACCATGGACAATTTAAGAATAAATTATATATTATGTCAATCATAATATACAATTTATTCTTAAACAGGAAACTAAGGTTAATGCATGTACATACAAATAACCTAATAATTATAGTTGACAGAAAAAGGACAATATGATAAAGGATATACCTGATTAAAGTCAATCACCAATCAGCAGTGTTGAATTATAACTAGCCCCAGGAAAAAATACCTTTAAGAAAAAAAGACAAGTAAAAAATTATACTCGCTCGTAATAAAAATTATTAGTCCTAAAAATTTGAGCAGCATTTCATCTATTTCTTTAACATTCCCAAATTAAGGAAAAATAATTTTAACTCTAAACCACCAGCTATACCAGTCCAAAAGAGATTAATATGAGTAATATATATTTATATAACTTCAGAAACTTCTACCGAAAATCCGGCAGAGTTTCCCCTGTAAATTGGACATTTCCAATTTTTAGAACTTCACCTGAAACCCAGAAAATACCAGTGCAGTTTATAATGTCCAAAGCACTAATACAATTCAATAACAATAGGCCTCCGTGGCCAAACATACTACAATAACAATTGTCATAATATAAATAATTTTAACTCTAAACCACCAGCTATACCAGTCCAAAAGAGATCAATATGAGTAATATATATTTATATAACATTACTAAATCTAATATAATAGTTATTAAGCTCAAATAATCACTAAACTACACGTACAAGTTTCAATTTGTTAAAATATTTACATAATAATCCAATATAACAAAATTAGTATTTACATAATAATCCTAATTATTTTAAAAATATTAATATTCCTATTCTAACTAATTGCAAAAAATACTAACATACAAGTGCATAAACATATGGTGCATGTGGCAAAAAAAGTGTACATTAACAGAAAAAAAAACAATTGTAGAAGGCATGGTGCAACAGAAAAAATGAGCTGTGTAGAAGAAAAAAGCTTCAGCAACATGTTAACAAAAAAACAGTAGTAAGGTTTAGGGTTCACTTACCCTACCACCTCCTTCACGGCGGAGCTGAGGCTGCTCGGAGGAGACGCGGACGACGCGGCGGCTGCTCACGGACGACGCGGCGGCTCACGGAGGGCGAACGGGAGAAGGAGGAAGAAGGAGAAGGAGACCGGAACGGGAGAAGCTTCATTGTCGCGAAAGGGAAGGAGAAAGAGGAAGAAGGAGAAGGAAAAAAGAAGGGAAGGAGAAGGAGGAAGAAGGAAAAGGGGAAGCTATGGAAGCTCACGGCCGAAAGGGAGAAGGAAAATGAAAGAGAAGCTCTCGCGGGCCTTTCAAAATTCTGGAACTGAAAAAAATTAGGTGTATTTGATAATTTATAACAGCAAACAGGGCGCTCCAGTGGAGCGTCCTCTATTACCACCTACAAGGGCGCTCAGGAGCGCCTTCTTTCCATCAGAAAAAAAATCACCCAGGTAACAAGGGCGCTCCCTGGGAGCGCCCTTGAAAGTAGTCAAATAGGGCGCTCCCTGGAGCGCCCTCTATTTTAGAGGGAAAAAATATTAATTAAATAAAAGAAAAAAGAAAGGAGGGCGCACACAAGAGCGCCCTCTATTTCACAAAAATAAAAAAAATTAAAAAATAAACCAGGGCGCTCTATGGAGCGCCCTCTATTTCAGACATATAAAAAAAATATAAATAAAAGAAAAATGAAAGGAGGGCGCTCCCAGGAGCGCCCTCTATTACAGGGAAATAAAAAAATTCCTTGTGTACGAGGGCGGTCAGACGGAGCGCCCTCTATTTCAGCTTTACAGGGCGCTCCCGCCCAAATTTTGGAGCGCCCTCTATTTAAAACGATCATTGTGGACACTACCTAACACGGGAGCGCCCTAAAGACAGTGCTCTAATATCCCAAAATTGTTGTAGTGATAGAAGCCTGGCCTGGCCTGAAAGCCTGTTTAAAAGGTTGTTTTTATAACAAGACTTACAAACAGACCAACCGACCAACAAGCCTGTTTAGAGGCCTATTTAAAGCCTGTTTACATATAATACACTATACACTATACATACTAAACCTGTTTTCATACAAATACACTAACCTACACATGTTCTGAACATGATTATATAAACTTTGTTACTCATTCTGAACAATATTCCTCTCATATAATACTTGCACATAATTCTCCACCAACGACTATCATATTATTCCTTATGACAGCTGCTGCATGCATGTTATTCCTACTCTACTACCAGTACCACGCAAAAAAAAAAAAAACTGCCAGAACCCTTGCTGTTTTTACAGAAACAACAACACCACACTAACATTCAACCAACAAAAAATAATAATAATAGAATGGGTTAAACACCAGAGATTTTTAACTAAATTTCACCAACACAAAATCCAAATGGGAAACATAATTCAGACCACAACATTGTTTTAAGTAGCTTATTTCAAAATACATATCCAAATGATCCAATGGCTATGAAGCCACACATATCCTCATTCAAATCTTTAAGTTTATTTCTTTAAGTTGTTCATCCACCTAGAAAAACATGAAAAAATTATTATTAGAATAGAGAAAACTTAAAATAATAAATTTAACAATTATAATAAAAAGAAGAATTTAAAGATTAAAAACACTATGAAAGGTATAATTATGCAAATGAATAATAATAGACATACTGAAACACTATGAAAGGTATGATTATGCAGAGAGACAACTAGCAAAAAAAGATTCTGAGACACACGTTTGTCAATAAATACAGCCATTTGTAATTTTTAGACACAGCCAAAGTCCTATTCTGAATGATATAAAATTCATACTAATTTCTCATTTTTATCACTATTTTGCAACAAAGTCCTCCAATGGCAAAATTATACCATTTCAAATCCTTGATCCTTTTCTACCTCATAAAATAATCAAATTTACAAGATTCAAAGCCCTTTTGATGTCTCAAGAAAAAACAGAGAGGGGAAAAGCATCACCTTTTACCTTGACCATGCTATGTTATATATTTCCCAAACAAAAAGGTGCATGTGTGATCAACAAATAGTTTAAAGTTTTACTACCAATCTATAGATCTCTAAATTCTAATAGCCAATTAGCATTGAGTCAGAAAAGGTACTTTACTTAACTATGCTAAATTTTATCCAATTATACACATTTTTAGGCATTCCTAACTTAACGACGAGGTGATGATGATTTTCTTATGGAAAAACAATTACCTTGGTACTTATTACTCCAAGCCAAGCCGTTTACTATTATATATCCAATATGTGTAAATATCCAATACTTATTACTCCAAGCCGTTTACTATTATATATCACTAGAACATATATAGGAAGAAAAACAAATTAAATACAAGTAAAAGACGTAATTGGTAATTATATAATGAAAATAGAATTGGCATAATGAAAATATAGCAACAAAATTGGTATAACAGGCACAACAGAACAACGAAAACAGTAATAAGTATGAAACATATATGTTCTGTGCACAGTGAAAAATGATCAGAACAAAATGCACGGTTAAGCAATAACAGAGAAAGAACGGCAGAACGACATTATAAATAGCGAAGAAACAACAGACTCACCTTGTGCGGGCGCCGGAGGTGGAAGGACAGGGACCGACAAGCCAAAGATAGACTGACGAACACCGATCTGCACGAAAAGGGAATAACATATTACGAACAGCGAAGAATAGGGACTTTTTCACTCCCAAAAAGGGAAGAACGACAACTCACCTTACACCGGAAACGAAGGGGGGAACACGCCGAAGGTGGAACGCCTGCGATGCAAGGCTGTGACGATACTTCAGTGGGCCGACGAAGAACAAGTTCAGAGAATTTGATTGCTACAATAATAGTGAAAAGGAGAAACTGACCTAGTGTTTTACTCTTTTATTTAATCAGATTTTATTTACGTTTATTTTTGTTTATTTATTTATTATTTTTTAATTTAATTTTTAAGAAACATATTGTGTATACTTTAATAATTAAAATTGTTATTTGTTATTTTAACTTTTTAATATTTAGTGAATAATAATAATAATAATAATAATAATAATAATAATTACTCTTATTTAATTTTTGAATTTTATTATGTTACTCAATAATTATATTAATAATTATATATAATTAATTTATTATATTATATATTATATATAATAAACAGGCCGGCCTGTCAGGCCTAACAGGCTTTTTCATGTGCCTGAAGCCTGACCTTTTTAATTAAACAGACTTTTTAAAAAGCCTTAACCTGACCTTTTTAGTAAACGAGTCAGGCCAGGCCATAGGCCCCTGACAGGCCGGCTGGCCTATTCCCACCCCTAATAGCAAACATAGCAAGATAAACATCTCTGACGGAAAGTGTAAAACCAAAAGGCATTGATGAAATGCTACTTTGACCGCGCTTTTTTTTTTGGTCAAATGACCGCGCTGTGTAACCATCCTTTCTTAATGAAATTCTACTTTGACCAAAAAAAAAAACATTTCTAAGGCATTAATTGATTTCTATTTTAAAAATAGAAAAAAAAACTCATTAGATGATTTTTTATTAATCATTTTGAAAAGCATAAAACGAAAGCAATTTATTTTTTTTTTAGTTTTCAATCTAAAAATATCATTTGTAATAAATCAAATATGATATAAAATAGTTTTAAGACAAGATTTAAAAATAAAAAAAAAATCAAACATGCTCTAAATATGTGTTTAGAGTAGATTCGTTTATAAAGTTGTTTCTAGATCAATTTAATTATTTTCATTTTTTTTTCAAATAAAATGTGTTGACCATCAAGATATTTTCATTATGAGTTTTGGACTATACCAATGTCCATAGCGTAGAGTTGTCAGTTCAAGCTATTTGGCCTAATCCAACTCGATGTCGGTAGCGATTTTTTACTGGTCAAGCTAAGAAATCTAGAGCAAAGACTCAAACTTTACATTTTAAACTATTTTTTCACGGGTAGTTTGATTTTTTATAGGTTTTGAGGGTTTTGTGAGTTTTTACTTGCTTTTGCGGATAATGAGCTTTATTGAGTCGGACTAAAAAACTCATAAATTATTCGAGCTTCTAAAATAAAAGATCAAACCCTATATTTTAATGGGTTTTTGCGTGCAAATTTTTGTGGGCCGGCTCCGAACATGTCGTTCTATTTTGCCAACCCTACAAGAGTTGCGTGGATGATCTAATATATTAACCTCTCAAATGACTTTTAATTTTTATAGTTAACTAATAAATAAACATTATTCATTTTTTAACTTTTACACTTATTACTTGTAAGAGTATGACAAAAATGTAGGGTTCGGATCTTTATTTTAAAAGTTTGAATAACTCTCAGTTTTTTAGCCAGGTTCAATAAGACTTGCTACCCGTAAAAAGTCCATAAAACCCATAAAAAAATTAAACCATCTATAAAAACATGCAAAAATTTAAGATTTGGAGCCTTTATTTTTTTAAAATAACTCCCAAATTTTTTAATTTCACCGCTGAAAGCTACACACATTAGGTTGAATTAGATACGCCAAATCAACCACTATAATGTCAATGTTATATAGCCTGTGTTGGCTGGTAGTTTTTTTTCTTTAAAGTGATGAATTCTTTCTTCAAGAAAAAGAAAGCAGATTCAATTCAGTTATTAATTAAAAAATCATTAAAAAATAATTATTGACTGAAATTGTGTAAATTAATTTTTTAACCAATGATTATAGCTCCTCACTTTTTTAAATATGAATATCTCATTTAAAATCCCTAAAGAATATATTATTTCATTATATCATGTTTTTTTTTTGACGAAGCATTATATCATGTATAAAAATTAATTAACCCTTATACAATACAATACATTTGAGTTCTCATTTTTAAGAGTGAAGCATAATAATCTCAATACTTACCCTGATACTCATGAAAACATGTTAATCCTTCTCAGGAATGACGAATCCGTTTTTTTCTTTCACGTTGACATATATTTTGAGCTTACATAATTAAATCAAATTAAATAAATATAATTTTATTTTTAATTAATTGTTCAATTAAAATTAATTTTTATTTTATTTAAGTTCTCTTTTAATACTTAAATTTTTTAAATCAATAATAAAATAATTTTTATCAGTAGGATTATTTTTTTAATTTTTTAAAATTGAAAATTTTAAGCATCTGTAATTCTTATATTTTAATTTACTATAAAATAATATTTTATCAATGAAGCTAAACTTTTTAAATGCTTTTGTTAATATGATATTTTTTTATGTTCCATAAAAGTTTTCATATAATGCAAGAGATACTTACTATTACCAATTACTGACAATAATAACATATAAATGTCCCTTATTTAATTTTCAACTATTTTATTTATCCTTAGAGTGTGTTTGTGAGTTTAGAGAGGAGTGAAAGGAAAGGATTGGAGGGGAAAAGGAGGGAGAGAAGAGGAGGGAAAAACTTTGTAAAATACTTAAACTCACAAACACAAAAGGGGAAGGACTTCCAATAAACTATTCCCTTCCCCCTTCCCCTCCAAAATTCAACTAACAAACATACCCTTAAAGTTAAAGGGGGCACACAGTGAAGGAGTGTCAACATACTATCTAACACACTCTTTGTATTGATAAATATTTATCTGAGTCCCATTAAATTAGGTGGATTGCACAATGTAGTGGAACCCATGTGATTTCTAACCAAATACTAGGAGTGTTTCGAAAAAATGTATAAGGGTGTGTTGTTAGCCTTTTCCGTAAAACATATGAAGCTGTATAGATGCGGCTGAGCCAAAATTCAGTGCACGTAAATTGTAGGATGTAACTCTAAAACATAGAACCATTACCAACCTCTTTAAGGGATTTGTCAATTATGCTATCTCATAATTTTGTAGGAAAATTGATATCTTAAGCGTATATTTTCGGAAGCTAGACGTGCTCTCCACTACCCAGTCATATATTGCGGTATATGTTTAAACTTTTCTTAAAAGAAAAAACTCTGCAAATGAAATATGATACAGTATCTGAAGTTGTGAAAATCACGTTCTAGATCACACAAGGAAAGGCTTCCCTCGTTATTATTCACCAAGAATTTTGGTGATTCAAACTCATAACGTGCAACCATTATCATGCTCCATCGTCCATCCAATCATGCATAAAATCGTTGGACAATCATTAGGCTCTATAAATAGCCAAGGTATTGAGCAGATTGATACCTCAGTCACGGTCATACTTTTAATTTGAAGCATTTGTTTATTCTTTACAAAAAATTTGAAATGGCTTTTCTTCGTTCCATCTTCATGACCTCAATGCTTCTTTTAGCATTGCTTGTTATTGCCTCCGCAACTGAATATGGGTATGGTCCAGCACCAAAGTTAGAGGAACCTAAACCCGTAACAGAGTATAAACCACACCCGACAAAACCAGACTATAAAGTGCCCAAACCAAAAGGAAAAGATGAACAGCAACTGCTGCCCACAGTCATTAGTGTCCAAGGAGTTGTTCTCTGTAAATCAGGCTCTAATTATTTCCCAATTCAAGGTAATTTGTTTCATTGATCTAACAAAAAAGGGGGGAAAATTAAAACAGAATTCTGCCTAAATTTTCATGTGTTGTCAATAATGTTTATTTTCATTCCGGGAAATTGAAACTGATTAATGTTAGTTTGGACTTTTTTCAGGAGCCGTGGCCAGAGTTACATGTGGATGTGTGGATGAGGTTGGGTATGAGACAGGTCCTATATCAGTATTGAGCCATATAACAGACAGTAAAGGTTATTTCTTTGCCACATTGTCACTTGCGGAGCTTGGATCCAAATTGAAGCTTACTGAATGCAGGGCATACCTGGAGAGTTCACCATTAGAGAACTGTAAAGTTCCCACCGATGTGAACCACGGAATCAGTGGTGCTCGCCTTTCTTCTTATCGCCTCCTCCATAATAACATCAAATTGTACACTGTGGGACCTTTCTTCTGCACCTCGCAACCTAAACCACTCCCCAACGGTTATTGAAAACTGCTTCTATACAATGGCTGCAAAGTTGAAGAATGATCTTGATTTTTTTTTAATAATTTATTGTGTGCTTTTTTTTTTCCCCTAATGTTTTGGTGAGTGTTGATTTCGTTATTTGTTGGAAGGAGGAATTGACGAAGGCATGGAGCCACCTTCCCTTAAAGAGAAAAGTTTTAATACGTTGTTGTGATATTGATTTAAGAAAAATGGGGTTCATGAGTAATTAAAACTCTGTTCCTTCATATGTGCATATATACACTCTCTTTTTTTTTTTCTATCCACGGTGGTGAACTGAGAAGTGAGAACACTCGTCTCAGATTACTATTTTAGGCACCGGGCGCGGGCGGGATTACTTTCCTCTCAAAATAATTTTTTTGGTAAAATTCTTTCAAAGTAATTTATGCTTCTTTTTTTTAATTTGAGATCTTTTCCCTGTTTTTTATGTCCGTTGGGGTGGCAAATAACTCGCACCATTTTCTTACATGATCTCAATCTATGAAAAGGAAGAACGTGTATTACATAAGGATCTACTATGAGGTATCTTAGATGAATTGAAATCAGAACTCTGACTACCAATCATAAATATTTATAAACATGAAAACAGAGAACAAATTAATCACAAAACTTTTTATACCACAAGGGATTTGATAGGAAGGGATTATCAAAGTGAACAAAAATTCTACTTATTATTAATACATTTAAGCTAGTCAGATTGGTAGCTGAAATCATTTTATGGTAAGGTAACTTTTTTAGTTGGTTAGTGCTTTTTTATTAGTTTTTATAAGCTATTTGAGGTAATTTTTTTAAAAGATGCTCTATTTTCAGCTACCGGCTGAATATTTTTTATAATTTTATTCCTCAACAACTCACACTCATTATTATTTAATCATTAATTATATCCTTATATGTCATTTTATTATTTTAATCAACTAATTTTTCAAATTTTTTCTTTTTGCTTTTAGCTAATTTTACAAAACACACCCTAATATTACTTGATGAATCACAATTCTAATTAATATAATGAACTTGGCACTATGGGTGTGCATCAAGCGATCTTGGTCGGTTTCGGGCCAAAAAGACCAAAATTGCCAAAAACCGAGACACATAAATTTTGGTCCGGTTTTGTTCGCGTCTTTATTCGGTTAGTTCAGGTCACTGTCCTAGTGGGTTATCGATTATATATGGTGGGCAGTTCCATATTGTTGGGTTTCATAATTAGAAGTCAAAATTTTTTCTCACATATTGGAAAAAAAAGAAAGGAAGGAGAAATAAAAGAGAAAAACTATCCAACAAACTAGAATTCCATAACCAAATTAGACTTTACACATCTTTGCTCTTAAGAAAACAACAAAAAAGAATGGAATGAGTAACAGATCACAAACTGCAAACCAAGCTATATATAGCTAGACAAACTTTGCATTTCTCTCTCAAACATTTTGTCAAAAAAAAATATAGAAAGAAAGAACCAAAGAAGCTGAACAATCATCTCTTGTCGTTCGTGCCCTACGTGCTCGTCATCACGACCTCCCTCTCACCGTCACGACCTCCACTTCGCCGCTGTTTGTGGCTTAATTTTCTCCCCACACCACGCCTCCTCCTTCGTAAGTTATGCCCCTTCTGGTAGAAGGAGGAAGACAAGTGTGCTAACTAATAACAAAAGAGAGAAACTGAATGTTGAGATGTGAGAAGAGAGATTGACATGAGAGTAGAGAGAGAGTCAGAGAAAAAAAGAGATTGAGATGAAAGTAGAGATAAATGGCTAGATACAACGTTGGTGTAGTTTAGTGAAGTTAGGGATTTCTTTTCTTAAAGACTATATATATGATCGGACGGGTTCGGGTTATCGACCATCCAGATTTATCTACCTAAACCCGCTCGAGATTACCCGTTATTACTATGTTTTTTTGCTTGATTGAACCCATCACCCACTTGTGGCCCCATTTTCCCCTTCAGTTTAGTAGAGTCTCGGTCGGTTTGCAGGCCTGTGCCCACCACCACAACTTGGCACCGTTAATATGAGAAAGTTACCATTTCATGTGAACCGTCTTGAAGGTCTTAGAAACGCCGTAGAGCAAGTTCACAGCGTCGCAATTCTCCTCCCCCTTGGGGGTTCACCCCCAATTAATGGGGGATTTCTACACCCTTATATGAGATTTCCTCTCACTTAAGTGAGAGTTTCTCTCTCCTTTAAGTGGGAGTTTTCATATTCTCGATTTTTTTTCCTGCTAGATTTCTAGTTTTTCCTTTCTCTTCTCCCAACTTCCACTGTCACCGAACGGGTGAGACAAATTAACCGATTTGCCATACTTCATTGCCTCTTTGTTGTTTATGCAACCCCGATGTTGCGGTAAAAGTGGGTGTTCCACTTGCAATCTCAATGGCAGCCCTTGAACATGGGATCTCCGAACAGCACAGCTGCGGAGTAAAGTTGCAATCTTTAACGGGAGTTATCCAAAGTAGATGGTGGTGGATGAATATGGATTTCTAATATTTTGTTTGCTTTATTCTGATTTTAGAGATAGTTAGAGCAAGCTGTCTTGTAATGTATTGTTTATCTTGTGGTACATTGTTGTATTGCTCTTTGAGTATTTGTTATGGATGATTGTAAGTGTTGTTTGGCTGCCATTTGAGCTTTAATGTTATACCTCTTTGACAAAAAAAAATGTGAACCGTCTTGTACGTACAATATAATTTAAGCCTATTTCTGCCATCCAAGCCACTATAATTATATGTCTAGTATCAAATTTTGCTTACGACAATGGTGAAGTTAATTCATGAAAGTGTGTGTGTTTCGTTTTACGGTAGTATAATTGATTTTGAATTGAATTAATTTTATGTAACATTAATTTTGAATCAACATGGTTTTTGTTTGAATAACTTGTTTGGGTTTTGGGGATATCTCTACTGTTGTGAATTGATGTTGTTGTGTTATGTTGTGTTGGTTGGTTATTATTGAAGTAAACTTGCAAATTGGTCCTTGACTTTTTTAGGGTCATGCAGTTTATTCCCTAAGAAATAGAAAACTCTAATATAGTCCCTGACTTTTTGTTTTTTCTTTCACTATAGTCCAACTGCGTGTTTCACGTTAATTTTTTTATGACGTATCACATTTAGTGACACTCTGTCTCACTGTTTGTCACTATAGTGTCCACTATGACACAAAAATGAGGTGGTTTTGTCAAATTTATAGCTTGAAAGACTTCAACTCCAACCGTTGTGTGCTTCCCTATTTTCCCCTTTTCTCTCTTCTCCCCCTTTTTCATTGGAAGATCTCAACTCAAATGACGTTATTTTTGTGCCCTGATGACGAATAGTGTGACACAGTGTCGCGAAACGTAACAATTCATAAAAAATTAACGGGAAACACATAATTGGACTATAGTGAAAGAAAAAACAAGAAGTCAGAGACTATATTGAGGTTTTTTGTTTCTTAGGGACTAAACTGCATGACCCTGAAAAAGCCCGGAAGTAATTTGCTAGTTTAGTCATTATTATTGCTTAATCACTATGTGTTCCTCCCCTCTAAGCTGGTGTTAAGGATGTTTCGGTCATTTGCATAATTCATTGGTTAAAATATTAATTCATTGGTGTTGTCACTTGGTTATGAATTAGTTGCATAATTCATTGGTGCAGTTCATGTAGTTGCGATAAGATATTGTTTTAAGGTTAGGCTTTAACGTACATTTTATATGTTATTTGGTGCTTTGCTTTTTCATTGGTTTGTTCTCTGATTTTTTAGTTCAGATGTTAAAACTTTGTATTATGTTTGCTTGAGTTGTAAAATTTTGATTGAATTTTTTTAAAAATTAAAATTTGAAAACTCATGATCACCTAAAAGGCCCCTAAAACATTAATTCTTGATATCTTGTTATGGTAAAAGGTATATGAGTTGCTTTTAATCAAGAGTCAACGGAATAGGACGTCTATGGTTCAGGATGACAAGTAGTACTTGTTTGTTACAATAAAATTATTCATGTGGTTTCATCCAATAACTTAAACACTTTTGGATGTGATCAAATCATCAAGAATTCAACCGTTGCTAACCCATTATTTCAATAAAAAAGTTTAATTTCAGTACAAATCTAATTGACATTTGTGTGAGGAGGCGTGTTAGAGTAAAATATTAATGAGGTAAAACAATAATAAAAATAATAAAACAACACTTATAATTAGAAATGAACAAAATGAAAAAAAATGAAAAAGAGAGACATTCTTCAAAATTCTATAATCCATGTATTCATGCATGTACCTTAACATTATTGATTGAAAAATATGTTAAGCTGTCCATATAGTAGTGACCTAGCAATAAATAATGTTTCGGACATGCAATTCAGTTTTTGATCGTGCATTCATGTCATCTTCTACTTCATATAAAATATTTATTGGGACACATTATTGAAAGTTCGCTACATAGGGTGTACTAATATATATAAGGCCGTATGTTCCTTCTCTTTAATTTGTGAACTCAACCCTGTTTCAACTTCCAACTTCACAGGAAAAATGAGAATGGCCTTTATCCATATCTGCTTTTTGGTTTTTATGCTTGCATCACTGCTGGTCCAAGCTAGTTTTGCTACTGGCGGCGGCGGCGACTATGGCTCCAAAGAACTTGATGTGAAAGAGAAACCGAAATTCGAAGAAGAAAAACTTCTATCCAACAATATTGCCATTCAAGGCCTTGTCTATTGCAAATCTGGCTCCAAACTCATCCCACTGGAAGGTAATTTAATTACTATTAGTTAATCAAACATTGTCTGCTTCTGCTAGACACACATTGATAACATGGTCATCACTAACTAAACATATTATATTATTATTGACTCTGTTCCTTGTTTTAATTTTAATTAATTATATTTATATTTATAGGGGCTTTGACGAGGATAACATGTGAGGTTGCTGATGAATATGGGTTTGAAACGACACCGTTCTCTTTCTTAAGTGAGGAAACCGACGCGAAGGGGTATTTCCTTGCAACATTGTGTCCAACAGAGGTTGCAGAAAAAGGGGTGGTGAAGGAGTGCAGGGTTTTCCTTGATGCCTCTCCTTTGGACAATTGCAGTTATCCCACAGATGTAAACAAAGGGATTAGTGGTTCTGTGCTTCATTCTTATCGCTTCCTCCATGACAAGAAGATGAAATTGTATACCGTGGGGCCTTTCCTTTTCACCTCTCCACCTAAATCAATCTCTGGGTATAATTAGATGATTGGAATCTCCAGCTCCTCAATTTTTTACGTGCTTGATGATAGATGTTATCCATTTCGGATTGATCCTCTTCCTTTTTAGTTACTATAGTACTAATTGTGATCACCAAAGGAAGAAAAAATAATGGCTTCTCTAGATTAATTTGAGATCCAAAATTATTTGATCTCGTCATCATCCCAATTCTCAAATGAAAATTCCTTTCTCAGCGACAATTTAATGTTATTTTGTTCGGGTCTATGATTTTATACGTACACATGAACTTTTAGTTTTAATTGACTTCATTCATATTATGGATTTGAATTATTTCATTTTTTTCCACATTCAATTTTATAATTTTTTATTTCTTTTTATTTTTTCATCACATAATAACTTCACGCATTGACTCGGTCAATTTTTTATTCTTGGTAATGGAATGATTTGGTTTTAAATTTAAGATTTTTTTATAAGTTTCAATAAAATTGTTAATTTATATATATTAATATTCAAATGAAGATTAGGTGTTGGTTTTTTTATAACGGGTTGGAGTATCCTTTACTCTATTTTAATATATTTTTGCTTATAAAAAAATATTCAGATGGAGAGAGAATTGTATTTGTGTTCTTAGGGGTGGAAATAGGCCAGACCAAGCCAGACTTTGGCAGGTCTGAGCCTCGTGTGACTCATAATTCTTAAGCCTGAGTCTGGGTTTGTTACATGTTACAGGTCTCTTTATAAGGTCTGGCCTGACCTACGAAAAAGCCTAGTCTCACCTAGGGGTGTTCGCGGTTCGGTTTGGATTGGTTTTGAGGCAAAAAACCATCCGATCCGATCACTGCGGTTTTATCATTTCATCATCCGATTGATTTTGATATTTTTTCAAATCCGATCCAATTTAAATTGGATTGGATTGAATCGGTTTTTGGTTTTTTAAATTGACAATAAATATTTGATTAAATTGATAAAATAATGAAGTAATAGTAAACATTTTCTTATCGGGACTTATATTTATAAAAATTAATATAAAATTATATAAAAAGAATGAGATGAGACATGAAAACTAATTTAAAACTAGTTTTATATTGATATATTTTTAGAAATATTAACATGATATTAGGTAATAAAATCATAAAAAATATATTAGTATAAGTATTTTTATCAATATATATGCGTACAAGTATAAATATATGATTATTTTATAAGTAATAATATATGTATATATAAGTTCGGTTTGGATTGGATTGGATTGGTTTTCAACATAGGATCCGAAAACCAATCCAATCCAATAAAAATTTTCGATTTTTTGCGGTTTGCGGTTTTTTGGATTTCGGTTTAATTCGGTTTTCGGTTTTTCGGTTCGGTTTTTGCGGTTTGCATTGGATTGGATTGGATATGAACACCCCTAGTCTCACTTATAAGCCTATGCAGGCCAACAAGCCTTTTAAGTAGGCTTTTTATATAATTATATAATTTAATATATTCTAATTTTTTAATTATATTTATAGTTATTTATATAATTAATTTAATATTTTATATATTTTTATATTAAACAAACCGACATGTCAAGCCTAATAGGCTTTTTCATAAGTCTGAAGCCTGGCCTATTTAACTAAACAAGCCTTAACCCAACCTTTTTAATAAACGAGTCAGGTCAGACCATAAACAGGTTAAGCCGCAGGTCCCTGACAGACCGACTGGCCTATTCCTACCCGTATGTGTTATAAGATGTAATTAAATACATGTACTCCACTCTCGTATTAGAATGTAAACATTCTTAGATCAATGAGTAAGAATTAACATTAATGTTAACTAATTTTAATACTTTTTTTACCAGGTCAACTGATTTTAATACTTAATATTGTATTACAGTAAAACCTCTATAAATTAATAATGTCGGGACCACGTAATTTTATTAATTTAAAGAGGTATTAATTAATCAATAGACTAATAATTTATTAATTTAAAGAGATCTTTTCTGATTCAACGAACCTACATTATTCTTTATGAATAAAACATATACATTGTATTGACTAATTGAATGATGTTCATGTACAATGTGACTAATTAAATATATAATACATCCCCTAAAAAACAAAGTTCATTGTACTGTAGTACGTAGTATTAGTTAAAACTTAATGCAAGTTCATGTATGGTAAGGAAATCAACCACTATATAAACAACATCAAACATATTCCTAATTAGTCAATCCAAATCAAAACAACTAGATTTAAATTTAATTTAAGAAGAAACAAACAACGATATAATCATATTTTACTAAGTTATCCTAGTTATATTTGTAATTTTATAGAATTATTAATTTATAATATTGAAGGGACCATAAATTTATATAAGGGTTTTCCGGAAAAATATTATCTTATTAATTTATCGAAATTATTAATTTAGACCTTGGGCCCAAGTCGGGACCGAGAAAAATTAATATTTTGGAGAGATTTTTAATTTATCGAGTATTAATTTATAGAGGTTCTGCTGTATGTGTAAAAATGTACATTTCACAGTTAAATAAATATTTCTTCTATTATTTTTTATTTGTCACAATTATTTAAAGTTTTCTTTTATTTGTCACTTTAAAATAAATTTATTTACATTTCTTTTAATTATACCCTTATATTTACTTTAAAATGGATGAGAATAATAATGAAAAAATTAATCAATAAAAGTTATAAAGAATCAATATAATAAATAAATATAATTCAAATTTTGGATTAATAAAAATTACATTTGATCTAAAATTATCAATGATGTAATACTTGGTGTACGTTACGGATGTAATATTTTTTTGGTGTTAACCACAGGTATACCAGAGGTAATTCTGTCTGGGGCTTAGTCACAGTTAAGACTCATCACCCCTCGCGAATAGTGTGTTTAGTGGGGATTGAACCCGGAGTTTACAAATGTAATTTGATCTCTCTTCTATAAAGAATACAATAAAAAAATTAGATAACAATTTTATAAACATTGAAAATATTAATTACATTTGGTAGTTAGTGTGGCTAAACAAAATCGTGATAAGCCAAAAGCATTAAAAAAAAACAAATTTGTGACGGAAAAGAAAAAAGAGAAGAATAAAAAAATTTAGAAAATAGTTTCTTGTTCTCATTTCCTAATAATTTCTCCATTCCCTTCTCATGTTTATTTATTGACACACAAATCAGATGTGTATGAGTCACAGAGGTAAGTTGGAACACGAGTATGGCAGAGGAAAGGGTGAGAACGAAGAAGAACCGTCACCTAATAAGCGGCGGAGGTGGGAATGGGGTTGCAGGGCTTGTCGTGTTTGGTGGAGCCTTGGCCGTTGCAGGTTTCATAGCGGTAGCGTCCTTTGCAACCAACAAAAACAAGAAGACAAAAGCTCCCCTCACTAAGCCTATTCCCCAACCCCAACAACTATCACTGGACAATGACTGCAAAAGCCAAGACGATCATGAAATTGAAACCACCCAAGGTCTCCGCTTTCTTCTTCCACATTCAGCAACCCCAACCAATGAGGAGGATGCATGGTAACACACCCCATTATTTTATAAATATGTTGTGTCTTTGTGACTTTGTCTTTACTCTTTTTCAATTTTTTACCCATATATGTTGCGTTGCGTGTGTGGTTAACTATTGTATTTGCAACAGCCAGGGGACAACCATTACGAGGAGCATCAGCCACACATCAATTCTGGTGATTCAATATTCATCCTTCCTCCTTTTGCTATAGTTTGTGTCACGGCCTTTTGTTATAGTATTAGGTACAAAACAAGTTTGAATAAAATTGTGAATATTTAATTTGTTTCAGGAGGAGAAGATTGACCCTGTCCCTGAACTTAACACCACTAGTGAAGGTGAAGTGCTCTCCCCAACCTGCTTTCATCATCAGGAAATTGTGTTATCTGATGATTCCCACCCTGAGAGTGCGGCCTCATCAAACAATAGTGGGATTGAGGAAGACTGTTTGGCGTCCTCGTTCGATTCCCAAACAATCCACGTGGAATCTCAAGAGAGCCTGAAATCCTTAGAAACAGAAACACATGATGATGATGATGTTATCTCAGAGAATGGCAAACGACAAGAAGAAGAAGATAGTTCAAAAGTTTCAGAGAGTGTCAAAGAAGAAGAAGATAACTCAAAAGCAATCCTGAATTCCAATGTTAGGCTTGCAGAACAGGATTTCAAGGGAGAGGGAGGGGGAATTGATATACAGAGCGAAGAAGCTCATGGAGCAGCCAAAACAGATACTGATGCTGGGGCCATGACTGTTACACCTGAAGCAACCTCCAATGAAAAAGGGAATTTCTTTGTGGTGCTGAATGATCAACCATCAGCATCAGACTTGGTTCAACTCACAACCTGGGTTATGCCTATGCTGCTGTTAGCGTTGCTTTTGCTTCTACTCTGGTCTGCTTATACATCGTAGACAACAATCTATTTTTGTAATCATCCCATGAATTTTCGACATCCTGATACGAGTTCTTTGGGTAGGACAAGGCCAAGAAGAGAAACTTTTTGGTTTGTGGCAATTACCTTTACAGAGTATAGTATATGTATACATGCCTTTAAATTTCGAGTCTTTAGCTCAGCTGGCTATTGCCGTTTATTGGGTTAGTGAGTTGGAAGTGGAACACATGTTAGGAAACTATTAAACAAAAAATTGAACAAACAAGTTCTTGCTTGCTGCAGACAAAACTTTGTTTCATCGAGCTTAGCTAGCTATTACTGGTAGACCAGAGAGACAAATTATTTTATACTAGTTGTCCTAGAACACTTTTAATAATGAACCATCATAAGCATATACACAATTGTTGTGAGATTGGTTACAAAGAAATCAACACATTAATTTGGAAGTTAATTATTGCTATTTTCTTTTACTTAAATATGTAATCAGTAATCCCAATAATAGAGCACCCAAAATTTTACACCCGATATAATACCAAAACATTTGACAGCTTAAGCTAGTACCATATATCTTGACTATGCCTACATATAGTCAAGATATAATTACTTTTCAATTACATGAAATCCATCAAAAGCAAAATATATTTGGTCAGTCAAAGAATACTGACATTAATTATATGTGATTATCTCCTCTACTTCTTTCATTTGCAAGTACAAGTGAGGGAGAAACAAGAATACTGTTGACCTGCATTCACACCATATGGTGAGTTACTAATATTACAATATCTAATTCTCTTCTAAATCTCTCATGTACTGACTGACACTTGATTTCATTACACACAAGAAAGGGAAATAATACCTTTGCAGCAACCACCTTGTTGCTGATTTCAGTGTCATTTCATGGTTAATAACAGTAAGTCAGTAACACCATGAGGAGGAAGATTCTTAATTTGCAGTGCACATAAATGACAGTATGTGCAAATTTTACACCATTTCAATATCTTGACACTTGTTTCATAGTATGTGCAAAATTTTACACCATGGTTAATTTAGTGTCATTTCATAATAATACATATACATACTATGAAACAAGTGTCAAGATAATCCAGACAGTATTCAGGCACAAGCTTTTATATTCACTAACAAATTTCAGGAAGCTAAGAAGAAATATAGTACATTACATAATCCACCCCTACCTCCGCCCTTGGTGTAAACAGAGAGACATGACTACCCAGCAGATCTCTTGCAATGGTGTCTACGAATTCCACTGAATCATGTTTCCAACAAACTCTTCTTGCCATTCTCTGATTGCATTGAGCTAACCATGCAGTACTTAACAGCAATAAACTCCCAGTCAAGGTCCTAGACTTATTAGCTAGGAGCAAATTGAGACAAGAATGACTATCAGGATATAAACTTACTATACTAAAGGCTTCACTTCTCTGTCAGTTTACAAGATTGGAAATTTAGTCTTTCTTACTTGTTTTTTTAAATCAATTATATATAATGTTGACTGTTGATAATTTATGTTGCCACAATTTAATAAAGATGGGAGAACAATAAAAATAAAGAAAATATTGACATATAAATGTTAATTAATAAAAAAATTATCATGAGAGTGTGTAATTCCATATTCCTCAAAAGATTTTAAGAAAAGAATTATGTGATTTTCTTACATCTAACTTTTTTTTGCACTAATCGTATCTAGGAATTTCGGGTTCTTAGGCAAAAATTAAGACGGACTCATGTTAATATAGACTAATAATTTTTACGTTATTTTTATGACTTTCTGAGTTGCAAAATTATTTATTAAAGTTTTATAATCAAGTAATTCTAACATCTCACTCTCAATAAATAATATAGCCAACTCATTCAATCTATCTTATAGCATAGTTGATCTTAAATATGATTTAATCAATTTTAATTTTGAAAAGCTTCTTTCAGCGGTCGTGACAGTTACAGGTAATTTTAATAATATTCTATATGTATGTATTTGAAAAAGAACCTAATCTTTTTATATAGTTCAATCTTTTTAATGGTGTGTTAATTTCATTTGTTAGAATTTCTTTTAATAATTTTAATTCTGAAAATAAATCAAGACCATCAATATTAGAATGGTCCTCAAAACTCAATCTTTTCAAGATTGATACAATATTTTTTTCAATTCATCTTCCCCTAAAGTTTTAAATTTATTTGAATCAAATAAAAAATCAAACATGTTTTCGTATTTTAAAAATTGTTCAAATCGCGCGACTCTTAATAGAAGAAATAAACTGATCTAATATATACAAAAAATAATCAATGTGAAACGAATCTTCAGCAGAATGAGCTATCTCATCACTAACAGTGTCATCAAAATGTTTTTTTCCTATAAATCTTACGTTTTTTTAATTGAACTTTGGCTCTATATCCATTTTAATAAGCGTACAAGTAGTCAATAGACCATTGGTTCGACAATACTACCGACACAAGGAAACTCATTGTTGAGTATTGAGTAACTTTTCATTTCCAAAAACTAATAAATAGGAAGTGGACTTTTAAGTAATTCAAATGATAAAAAAAAGATATATAAAAAATGTAAAATATGGGTCTTATATATAAAATATTGGGTCCTATATATCTCAAACATTATTAAGTTTTTAAAAAATAATTTAATCAATAGTACTATTATTAAAAATAAATTTGGGGCCTTACAAATTTGGAGGCTGTATAGGCAATGACTTTATTTTGTTGAATGTCTGACCATATGCACCACGCCTGCACCTCCTTATTTTTATACAATAAAATGTGGAAGTGAGGAACTCAAGATTGATTGTCTTTCTCCCTCTTCTTACTTTAGGTTGATATCCCACATTGATCAGGGTTATAGTCAAAGTAGTCTATATAAAGAGAATTGACTTTCGATTAAATTTTTAGTCAGTGAGATCTCAACATATAATAAGAAGAGGGGGTCAACCTATCTCTACATAAATTACTTTGATCATATCTTTAGTTGAGATCTCACTAATTATAAGAGAAATGTATTGTAATGTAAAAAAATTTGAGTGTAAATATAAAAGAATCACATAACCATATTTATTAGCATTGAGCCTCTTACAATTGAGAAAGAAAATGAGAGTTAAAAAAACCTTTGCTTCTATTTGGAGGATGACAATATCATCCAGGTCCAAGCTATACATTATTTCAAACAAAAGAATGTGATATCTACATATATAACATCAAGAACAAAGATTGTTTCATACCCTCTATTCATTACATCCCATTGCACCTCTTATGAATGTAAGTACGACAGGAATGGGAAATAGATAGATACATAGGATGGAGAAGGAATATATAGAGAGAGAGATATATGTGGAAAGAGGTGAGAAATGAGTATAAAAACAAGAGTGTGAAAATGTCAACACTCTAACGTAGTCAAACAGATAGCTAAGCATCCTATGCCGGTCACCATGGTAGTCGACGCACAAAAACGTCAAAACAATTTAGCAAGCTGGTGGGTTGAGTTTCCCTCCAAAAATAGCTTTTGCATTAGAACAAGAGGATACCAATGTTGTATTAACCGGGCGTCCAGTATAAGCCAAATCAACGTCAGCTACCTCAATACCTTCGCACGGGTTTTTTAGGCTGCATTGCAAAGACACTGCCACGTTCGAGACTGTAGTTCCACTTATCTTACGGAAATGTATATCACTGATCTTCCACACTGAAGTTGATGGCTGCAGCATGCACATATACATCCCAGATAGATAATTAATATTAATTAAGAAGCTAGCAAAATGATAAATAAATTAACTTGCATGCTTAATTAATTAATAAATTGTTTACCGCTCTTTTCTTTTTGGAACCATAACTCTGGTCAATAACAATGGGATTCTGGACATCGTTCATGATAAGGTCTTCGTAGATAATGTTTTTGGCCTCAGCTGGAACTGTCCCTATCCATGTTTTAATTCTAGCACCGTTGGTTGTGTTTGTGAAGGTGCAATTTCTAACGGTAACGCCGTTCACACTTCGCTCCTCTGGCCTCTTACCAAGGCTTCCAACACTGATGCCGTGACCAGGGCCACAGGTAATGTTACTGATAGAAACGTTTGTTACGCTGTGTCCAATGGAAATGCAGTCATCCCCAGTTGCAATGATGCTGTTAGAGACGTCAATCTGACTGCTCAAGCTAATATGCATGCCGTCTGTGTTTGGACTGTTTCCGGGCGCCGTTATGTGGAGGTTAGAGAATGAAACGTTGTTACAGTCATGAATATGAAAATGGAACTGCTTGCTATTTAACGATGTGATGTCTGTCACCACGGAGTTATTCACCTCATTGAATTTCACAGACTGCGCGCATATAATACCATATCAATTTAATAACATCAAAATCACATTTAATTTAATTATAGTATTGATTAAAATATAAATGCTTACTGCTGGGAGGGGAGCACATTTGCCCTTGGTCTGCCTACAGTCATTAAAGGGCCAACTAACGGCTCCTTGGCCATCGAAAACTCCTTTGCCAGTCAACACCAAGCCGTCAACGTCTTCAAATGCGAACCATTCTGGACTGAAATACTCCGTTAAATCTGTCGTGGCTTTAACAGTTCCTACAACTTCAACGGTTATGGGCTTTGGGCTCGTGCATGGGCCTGCAAACAAAGTTTGGCCCAGGCGAAATGTTCCTTCTGGGATCAGAACCTTTGCTGGACTAGTACTGTTTTTGCACGCTGCTCCCCATGCAGCCCTAAATGCCTGCATAATAACATAACATAAAATTAATTTTAATTATTCATTAAACACGCCTTAATGTTTTCATGTATAAACAAATTGAGCTAGCTCTTACAATTTCAATTTGCCTCCATCAACATTTCAATAATAAAAAGTTTGATTAATTATACATCCAGGAATTAATTCATTGAATCTAGGAAGATTTATATAAAATAATTAAATTAGGATTAAATCATATATACTCACAACAACATTGTCAGTCTTGTCATCTGCCACAGCACCGAAGCTTAGTACATTGAAAATTTGAGAAGTAGCATTATTATTAGTTGGAATTGGAAGGAGGCTACGGCGAGTCCCATGGCCACGCGAGGCATCTATGATTGTACAATAAAGGCAAAGAATGCCAAAGAATAAACAGGCCTTTGCCGTGACCATGGTATAATTACAAGCCTGAGCCTTAACCTACAAAATCCAGAATAATAATGTTAAAGGTTTTAAATTGCAGTTTGAGATAGGATGCCTTGCAACCCGACTGCAATTTAGAACCTTTGTTTTGAATGTATGTAGTTGGACGAGTCAATGTGACTTGAATTTTCATATTTATACAAGAGAACTACCTCATAGACTCAGCCAATGAAAGTCTATTTTTGGTCGTCATCCTCCTAATAATCGGGATAATGGAGACTTTTGATTTTTAATTAGCTTTTCTATAGTTAGCATTGTCTTCCTCCACAATTAGCTATACAATGATCACTTTGGTTAACAACAAGCTTAATTAACTAGCGGCCATACCCTGTCCTCTTCTGAACCCTTAATTTGCAACTGAATTATGTTAAAGAATTGTTTCTAGTGCAACAAATTAAATATATAATTCTTATCGTTGATTAATGATTACGGTATTGCTAGCATCAGTTAATTTCTTTGCATTTGGATTTGACTGTAATTATTGTGAGTATGGAAGGAATATGTAGTTAGTTATATATATACCCGAAAAAAACGATATGGATTATTAGAAAATTATCCAAGGGGGAACGAACTGGTTTAGATTTGGTGGTAATGCCTACCTGTTCATTCTCAAGGATATTGTGATGAGATGTTAGACGATGTGAATGGTATCTAAAACCATGTGGATATGCAAGCCTTCTAAATCTATTTAATTTACAGGACATGTCAGTAGCTGGCTTCACCAAAGTACTTCATTGTTCATTCACTAGCTTCCCTAGACTCAGAGACGACATTCTCATGACTTTGTATGAGCATTGAAGACCTTTTCGTCAGCAACTAAAGAAGTGAATTACCAAAAAATTAAGAACATCCGCTTGTAATTTCAGTTTCTATAATTTTTGTTTTCTGTATGTCTTTTCTTTCTTGTTTATTGTGTATTTTGATTATATTTTTTATTGAAAGGGGCCGATATACCTAGCTATATGGATCTTTTTTTTTAAGTGTTGATCTTAATTACATCAAGAGTGAGCCAGTCAACATGTTAAGTTATGAAAACCAATTTCATATATTTTTAGTTTTTTAATTATTATTTGTTTATTTTTAAAATAATTTGAAATATTGGTTGGGACAAAATACTAGGAATTTATATTACTATGAGTGGTATATATCGTTAATAGGTCTTATAAGACCGATCTTTTTATAGATAACATCATTTTCATTCATTTCTAACTTTATAATTTTATTTGGATAATACTGAAATGGTCCTAATTAAAATTGATAAATTTTAGTATTCAAATGATAACCTATATATATATTTTTAGGAATTGATGAATTAAAAATATTTTGATTGATAAAAGATAATTTAAATTAAATAATTCACTCATATGTTTAAATCCCTTCGTAAATTCAATATCAGTTCGATGTTTCTTGAACAATTCAATTCAATGTCAAAGGTGTTTGACATGAAAGTTGCAATGGATATAATTGGAACTAGTTTGATACCATGCAATACTAGATGAGTTCAATTCAATGTCAAAGGTGTTTGACATGATAGGGGCAATAGATATAATTGGAACTAGTTTGATACCATACAATACTAGATGTGAATATTAATCAGTATCCACTCATGTTTAATCATGAATCTTCATTTATATGACTTTTAAAATATTAATTAGTAAAATCAATAAACTTACCATAAATCAAGGATTGTGATTAACCGTTTGTGTAAAAAAATTTACACTATCAGTGCACAATCTTTTTTCTACAAAATATTAAAAATATATTTGTTTTAAAGTTTTTTTTTTTCAGTAACATTTGTTTTGAAGTTTTAATATATATATATATATATATATATTTAGTGGAGCAGTTTTTTTCTTTTAAATTTTTTTCTATAAATTAATATCTTTTTTCCCATGATACTTTAAAAAAAGGATTTAATTAGTATAGTGTATAAAGAAATTTTACACAGACAACCAACGGTGTGCCGCCACATCATTTAATGAATGTGACACCTCTATGTTATTAAATTCAATAAATGATGTGGTAGCACATCATTGGATGTCTGTGTAAAATTTCTTTGCACCGACAATGTATATATATTAATACCCTAAAAAAATATAATTTCTACTGACAAATGTCTTGATAACGAGTCAAAATTAAAGAGTATTTAATAAAAATACAATATCTTAAGAATTTGAAATTTAAAATTAAAAATGCAATATATTTTTAACTTCTCAACTAGGACAAATCTTAAATGAAATGCGTTTTAAGTAAAAATGACGAATGTAATCGTTGCCAATAAAAAATAGTTTAATTACTATACACTGTCAGTGTAAAAAAGTTTTACACAGACATTCAATCGTGTGTACATTGCCACCTCATTTAATGAATATGACACCTCATACATTGTTAAATTAGTTAAATGATGTGACAACACATATATCATTGGATATCTGTGTAAAAAAAATTTACACTGACAGTGCATAGTTATTAAATTCATAAAAAATATGAACAACTTGAAATGAACAAAAATAAATCAATAATGTTAGAAAGATTACCTTTTTTGGTCTGAACCACAATATAATTCTACTCAAGTCGGTAATTAACATTCACATCATGGTGGGATCAGTTCTCCTAGCAGGAATTTGTTCAATACACATGACTCGAACCTTAGACCTTACTTAAGAGAATCAAATATATTAATGGTAGAAAGATTACTTTGAAGAAAGATTAAAAAATTTGTTAAGAGTAAATACAAATAGGATTTAATGTAAAGAAAATAATTTTACACAGACATTCAATGATGTGTTACCATATCATTTAATGAATGTGACATCTCATGTGTTATTAATTTTATTAAATGATGTGGCAACACATCATTGGATGTCTGTGTAAAATTTCTTTACAGTGACAATATATGTATATATATTAAACTCATATAAATATATGATCATTAAGTGCTTGTTTGTTTTGTTGGCTCATGTCTTTGCATTTTACAAAATGCCTATTTTTATCATTTCAAAATTAATTATATATATATTTATAAAATAAAGTAATTATATATTTTTTATTTTATTTTTTTCTGTTAAATTAAAGTCTTCTGAATGTAGGATTCACTAAAATCTTTTATTATATATATATATATAATGATAATGATTTTATTTTATCAATCAAATTAAATTAATTATTTCAAATTTATTTTTAAAATAAATTAAATTTTTAATATTAATCCGTTAAAAATCAAACGCACCATAAAGAAAGTACTCATTATACCAAAAAAAAAAATAAAGAAAAGTACTCAATTGGTTTTGCATCTTTGGATTCTCATTGTAAATGTAAAGCCATTGCTAAATTTAGAGTGTGTTTGGCTAGCCATTTCAGGTAGCTAAAAGTTGAAAATAATAGCTGAAATAAAAAAATTATAAAAAAAAACTGTGTTTGGGAAGGTAGCTTAAGAGTGTGTTTGGTAAAACTAGCTGAAAAGCTAGCTGAAAGTTGAAAAACTAGCTGAAAGCTGAAAAACTGAAAAGCTGGTTGAAAGTGTTTGGTAAAACTAGCTGATAAACCAGCTGAAAGTTGTAAAATGACAAATAAAGACATAACTAATTATTGAATCAAATCTTAATATTTTGTTATTACATATTTTTAAATAATTATAAATTTATATATTTTAGTTTATTTAAAATTATTTATAAAGCATCACTAATTATTGGATCAAATCTTAATATTTTGTTATTACATATTTTCAAATAATTATAAATTTATATATTTTAATTTATTTAGTAATTTATGATTGATGTAAATAATATGTTAGTGTTTATTAAAATGTAAATCATATGTGATTCATGTAAATCTTAATATTTTGTTGGTTCACTATTCCTTTTATCATTCGTTTCGTAATTTCTATAATAGTTTTTTTTAAATGGACTATATTAATTACTAGGCAAGTTAGAGTGTAAGGATTGAATGAGAAAACGTCATGAAAGAATAAAGAAGCCTATGTAGCATATTCACTAAGAAAAACTGTGGTCATACCATTTTAAAAGTTCAATTATTATAGTCAAAATAAAAGTCGCAAAATTAAACTACAACAAATTAAAATTTTCAGCTTTCAATTAGCTTTTTAACTTTAAGCTAGTTTTCATCTTTCAGCTAACTCTTAAGCTAATTTTACCGTAGGTTTCATATTTCATTCTCAAGCTCGAAATTGCCGGTTTGCTGTTGAACGGTGAACTTGTCATGTAATGATCATCGTCGTGGGAGATGTGCATGCTATATGAATAATGAACACGACACCGACCTTATGTTTCGCCAAACTCTCTTTTCTAGTCCTCCTTCGGAACCAACACGTCACGTCACAAATTCTCATTCTTTTACCATTAATAGCATATTGGAACTGTAACAGAGAGTACCTTTATATATCTACACAATTCTATAGTGCAAACAACAAGATACCTCATCATCATGTCTCAACCTAAGCTTGGTAGACTTCCAAGTATCAGAGACCGAGTGGAGAATACTCTCTCTGCTCACCGTAACGAACTCGTTTCTCTCCTCTCCAGGTTTTCCCCTTCTTCATCAAAGTCCATTTATGTCGTTGATTGTCCTGGTCCAGTAACATGAGAAATGAAAAGGGTTTTTTAGCCAATGTGTTGTAGAATGAGAAAACTTCTATTGCTTTTGCTTCATGGTGACAATGTTTGGAGTTTTGAGAATTGCAACGTTTTTCGTTACATTTTTATTTGGTAATTGAAATTTCGTAGTTTTTGTTGGGTGGAAGGTGGAGAGATCAGAAATGAGAATAATCCATTTTTTGTTGTCATATAATGTGTGTGCCTTTGTTTGTTTGCTTGCTTGTGTCCGTGTGTGTGTGTGTGTTCGAGTCTTTTAGATGAAAAGTACTAACTTATAAATTATGGCTTTTCAGCTTATTGAAATTTAGTTGTTGATGTCGCGTTTGAACTTTGAAGGTATGTAGATCAGGGGAAAGGGATTTTGCAACCCCATAATTTGGTTGATGAGCTGGAAAATCTCCAATGCGAGGATGAAGCAACTAAGGATCTAAAAAATGGCCCCTTTGGTGAAATCATCAAGGCCGCACAGGTGAATTAACCATGGACCTATTATAACATTGGATTATATCAGATGATTTTGTGAGGCTGCATGTTTCCCATAACTTAGTCTTATTTTAGCTACTCCATGCCAACAATGATGATTTGTTAAGTTATATCCCATACTTGTTTCATAGTTTACTAAAAGATTTGAAACTTGCATATTTGCACTAGTCACTTCTCATCTGAAGATTTAAATGTTGTACTAAAATGTGTAGCATTATTTGTGACAGGATGCCATAGTTTTGCCTCCTTTTGTGGCCATAGCAGTTCGTCCACGACCTGGTGTTTGGGAATATGTCCGTGTTAACATCTTTGAACTCAGTGTTGAGCAATTAAGCGTTTCTGATTATCTCCGCCTCAAAGAAGAACTTGTAGAGGGAACGTAAGAAACCTTTGCTTAGCTTTTGCAATAAGTAATGAACTTTCTGACCTTGTAAAATAACTCCATAATGACTTTTTTATTTTACACAATAGGAGTAGTAGCAAATTTCTACTAGAGCTTGATTTTGAGCCATTCAATGCCTCGTTTCCTCGCCCATCCCGATCATCATCTATTGGCAATGGTGTTCAGTTTCTTAATCGCCACCTTTCTTCAATTATGTTTCGTAACAAAGATACATTGGAGCCATTGCTTGATTTCCTCCGAGTCCATAAATATAAAGGCCAAGTAAGTTTGCTGTGCTATGCTCATTTTTCATGTAATAAACTGACTGTGCCAGCTGACCACACTTATAGTTTCAAAGAATGTAACTGGAGCCTGCATTCTTCTGTTTTTGTGTTTTTAGAAATATCCTCTGTTCAGTGCTGAATCTTATATTTCTGTTCTATTTCTATTTGTGTGGTGTGTGTGTGTGTGTTGGTGTGGGGAATGTAGGGAGTAGGGACAGTGAATTTTTCCCCTCCTTGTCATTATGGTGCAGGGACTGATGGTAAATGATCGTATACAAAACATTTCAAAACTTCAATTTGCTTTGGCCAAGGCTGAGGAGTACCTTTGTAGGCTTGCACATGATACACCCTATTCTGAGTTTGAATTTGTGTAAGCTTATCTTTGATAATCAGTTCATATGTATTCACCTTGCAGAACTATTGATGATGTGAGAATCTTTCTGCCAATTGTAGGTTTCAAGGAATGGGTTTTGAGAGAGGTTGGGGTGATACAGCTGAACGGGTATTGCAGACAATGCATCTGCTCTTGGACCTTCTTCAGGCTCCTGACCCTTCTACACTAGAAACTTTTCTTGGGAGAGTGCCAATGGTGTTTAATGTTGTTATATTATCTCCTCATGGCTACTTTGGGCAAGCCAATGTCCTCGGTTTGCCTGACACTGGTGGGCAGGTATTCTTGTTTATCATATATGCCATAAGAACATTTGAGTTAGACATATGAATTTTGTTCACTGGCCCTTTTTACAAGTTTTCATTTCTCTTGGTCATTTCTGACCTTTTGTCTCTTTTAATGGTGTGAATTAATATTGTGTATGAACACCATTCTACATGAAATGGTTATATTATCTACAGGTTGTTTATATACTGGATCAAGTTCGTGCCCTTGAGAACGAGATGCTCCTTCGAATGAAGAAACAAGGACTTGATTTCACTCCTAAAATTCTAATTGTAAGTGTGATTTCTTGGAACATTTCTTCAATTTAGACTGGTTTTTCTGTAGTTGATTTTTTTTTCCCAGTTCACATCAAATTTAATTTCTTTTATGTTCTGAAGGTTACAAGGTTAATACCTGATGCAATGGATACAACATGCAACCAGAGGCTAGAAAGAGTCAGTGGTACTGAACACACTCATATTTTGCGAGTTCCTTTCAGGTCAGAGAAAGGAATTCTCCGACAATGGATCTCAAGGTTTGATGTATGGCCTTATCTGGAGACTTTTGCACAGGTAAATGTCAGTCTATAGGTTGAAGTGTTGAACTGTTCCCCTCATTATGAACTTTTATGTAGGGATCTATGATTTCTTAGCTTAGTTTAGGCATAGGATATATTATTATTGATGACAATTTATGCCACATGTACTAACAGGATGCTGCCAGTGAAATTGCTGCTGAGTTACAGGGTTATCCTGATTTCATCATAGGAAACTACAGTGACGGCAATCTTGTTGCATCTTTATTAGCTTGTAAAATGGGAGTTACACAGGTTCTTCTTTCTTGTTTTTCTCCTTACTTTGACATGACAATGTGAATCTCATGTTGGCTTCTACTTAGAATGCAACTTACTAGATTTAAATTTTTCATATTTATAGTGCACAATTGCACATGCATTGGAGAAAACAAAATATCCAGATTCAGGTACATATTGGAAGAAGTTCGAGGACAAATATCATTTTTCATGTCAGTTCACTGCTGATCTGATAGCCATGAATAGTGCTGATTTTATCATTACCAGTACATACCAAGAGATTGCAGGAACGTAAGTTTCTTTTTCATGATATATAGTGTATTTCATGGTTTACAATAGTCCACTTGTGATTCTGGCTTATACCTTTTTATTATGCTCATTAATATTGTACATTTTATAGCTCCATCATTTCATTTCTTTTGCAAGCTCATGCCTATTTATTTTGGAAATAAAAGACCATCTAAGTGATTGCATTTTCATGTTGTTTAACAAACATATGTGCACCCAAATGGCACACTTGCACGGTTATCCTAAACAGGATTAACTCCAACTTGTGGAACTCCCATACCCATGTGTCATTACATCTGCAGGCATCCTATAACTTTCCTGAGAAACCTATTCCTGTGTTTGGTGTAACATAATTAGCTGTTTCAATATGCCTAAATTATGTAGGTGATACTAATTACTGAAGATTCCTGTTCCTTTCTATAGCATTGGACATATCTCATTAAGGAATATGAGCTAGTCACCATTTTTCCATAGAATACTCTTTAATCTTCTCACTTACCAATCCCTGGTATCTTACATTTCCTTTTTTTAATGATTATGTTTATATTTTGGTTTTGGGTAGTGCTAATGCTATTCACATCATTTTCTTACATTGCATTATCTTTCTTTCAGGAAGAATACTGTTGGCCAGTATGAGAGCCACACTGCTTTTAGTCTTCCTGGGCTCTATAGGGTTGTCCATGGCATTGATGTTTTTGATCCTAAGTTCAATATTGTCTCCCCTGGAGCAGATATGACTATATATTTCCCCTACTCAGAAAAGCAGAATAGACTCACATCTCTGCATGGTTCAATTGAAAAGTTATTATATGACCCTGAGCAGACTGATGAATACATGTGAGTTTTTTCAATTGAATGGATTTTGAATTTAGGTCGTATACTTCGAGATGGACTCATATCTTTCAAAGTAATAGGCCAATGATTAATTTTATGATTCTAGGTTACTATACTTTGTCTAGAGGATCAATATGAATGAAGGTTGGTTTAGTTGTATCTGAATGTGACGTATCATGCAAGACCTTATATATGACTTATTAACTATTAGCTCTCACCAGTCACCGCTTTTCTTTCATTCATGGGACCAACTTCTACTGTAAACAATAATCAGCTGTATGTCTAGAATCCCAACCTGACTTACACTTGCATATTTCTCAGAAGGGATAGAATATCTAAAGCAGTTATAGAAATGTTACTTTGCTTTCCTCACATGTGAATAGGTGGCTATGACAAGGTAAATAGCTAATAACATCCAGTTGATATGTTGATTTTTGTTCCTTTTGTGGCAGTGGTACACTGAATGATCAGTCAAAGCCCATAATTTTCTCCATGGCAAGGCTAGACCGAGTGAAAAACATAACTGGGTTAGTAGAATGCTACGGAAAGAACACCAAGCTGAGAGAACTGGTCAACCTTGTTGTAGTAGCTGGTTATATTGATGTAAATAAGTCCGTGGACAGAGAAGAAATTGCAGAAATTAAGAAGATGTATGAACTCATTGAACAGTATAATTTAAAGGGTGATTTTCGTTGGATTGCTGCCCAAACAAACAGAGCACGTAATGGTGAGCTGTATCGTTACATAGCAGACACAAAAGGTGCTTTCGTTCAGGTATCTGCTCTCTCTTTACTCTGTTTGATTGACCCCTCAGACATCATTTGTAACTGTAATCTCTTATTACAGCCTGCCTTCTATGAAGCTTTTGGGCTTACAGTTGTGGAGGCTATGACTTGTGGCCTCCCAACCTTTGCTACTTGCAATGGTGGTCCAGCTGAGATTATTGAGCATGGTAAATCAGGATTCCATATTGACCCTTATCACCCTGATCAAGCTTCTGAGTTGTTGGTTGAATTCTTCCAACGGTGCAAGGAGGACCCAAGCCATTGGAATAAAATATCTGATGGTGGTCTCAAAAGAATTTATGAAAGGTATGTGATTTTGTTAAACATTGGTAGTTTTTATAGTGACACTTATGCTAAGCTAATTAAACAAACAATATTTAGGTTCACATGGAAGATCTATTCTGAAAGGCTTATGACCTTGGCGGGAGTTTATAGTTTCTGGAAGCACGTCTCTAAATTAGAGAGGCGTGAAACTCGACGATATCTTGAGATGTTCTATATCCTTAAATACCGTGATTTGGTGAGTGATATAACATTTATTCACTTGTTAGTTTCAGGAAATGATAGGAATGCTATATCATACAGGGTTTTGACTTTACCATCTCTATGTCCTATGCTCAATAATATTAAGTGTAAGAGAAACAACAAAAGAGAGTTGTTATTAACATTGATTTCAACTTCTTTCCAGGCCAAGTCTGTTCCCCTAGCAAAGGAAGATGCAAGTGATGGTGCAAGGTAACTGTAACTGACAGGTGTCTCCGCAGTCAGCAAAGGGGTGACTAAGACAACAATATGATCTTATAATGTAGAATAGACAAAATCCTGCTTCCAGACAATTAGTAGTCTTATAATATAGGTGAAATTCTGTTTCCAAGTTATCCCACGTCTAATAATGACGAACTCAGATGCAAAATGTTGTGCTGATGAAGGCAAGCTAGTCCATGTTAAATTTGATTACGTAAGAAATGCTGGATACTGGTTTTTGGATGTCTCTTCTTTTGCTCTGCTTTAGCAGTTATCAATCTTCATTACATGGAAAGTACACCTGTGAAGATTAGATTTTGGGTCCAACATTGTTATGCTTGGAACCGGGCATTGAGGTTACTCGGCACACCCTGATCTGATGTGAGTAATGGATTTTTGCGGATCCAACTAAAGTAGGAGGTTATTCGGACTTCATTAAAGCTAGAGCCCTATATTTTTTAGGGCCTCTACGGGTAACCCGGTCTATTTTGCGAGTTTTACAAGCTACTTGATCTTTTTCTTTTTTTCAGGTAGCATACATCAACTACTGAGCCAGTCTCCCGAGAGTTATTCAGACTTCTATAATAAATATCTGAGCCATACATTTTGGTGAACTTTTAAGAGTTGACTTATAGTTATAGTCCATTTTGCCAACTTTTTGTGTTAGTGGTTTATGCCCATTTCCCGTAATCTTCTAATAAAATTGAATTTTAATTCTTGACAAGAAAATAATCTCTTGTTTTTTCATGACACGTAACTTTATCATTATTTAGTAGTTTTTAAAAATTCTTAGACTACTAATTATTTTAAAATTTTCGTTTGAAGTTCATTAAAAAAAAACTCGTTTTAAGTTATTTATTTTTCTGAATAATCGACCTTTTAAAAGAATTATTTTTTCTCCAAATATTAACTTTAAACTATTCTCAAATTAATTTATCTCCAGGTGTGGTTTTTTTTAACATTCCTATATCTCACACACTTTTTTTCCTTACATGTGTCATTATTGTATGGAATTATTGTACAACTTGGTTGTACAAATACAATTTCGTGCACTTTCTCCAAAATGACATTTGAAAAGATGAAAGTAATAAAACAAAGTGACCTGTTAATGAGTGTTCTGAAACAGTAGTTAGAGAATTAATAAATAAAAAATTATATTTGAAATCACAATATTTATAATATTTGTAATGTTACAATTTTTATTTAAAATTTATATTTCTAATTCCTTTACTAGTGCCTTAAAAACATTTGATAATCTTTTCCTAAATCAAATAGGTTATTGATGTCTATTTATTTATTTTAAAATTTGGAAGAATAATCCGTGTTATTTTCAATTTTCGAATTTTATATTCAATATTCTTTTTCTGAATTACTTATTCATATTTTCTTTGAAATTTTAATTTATGCAAATTATTTTATCATATGTGTAAAAATCTCTTATAATTTTAAAACTATTTATTTATTTATTTTCTAATATCTATTTTTCAAAATATTCTTTAAATTTAAAATATTCGAATAAATCAAATACTCATTAGTTTCTTCAAAAATAAAAACAAAAGGTTAAAACTAGAAAGAAAAGGAGCCCGATGAACTTCTATTCCCGGGGTTTGGGCTGCGCAGAGCCACTTTGGTTTATCCCATTCCATTACGTTGAATAATTATAGGTGAAGCTTTTGAGTTTGGATTCACTGTAGAATTTTACTATAAATAATATACATTTAATATTAAAAAATTTATTAATATATATTATAAAATTAAAATTACTTTTTATAATAAAAAAGATTAGTGGTCTATGGTGGATCCAAACTCAAAGGGTCCACCCTATTATAACCTCGTTATGTAAGGTTGTTTTTTTGGATAATTATAGGGTAGACACTTTGAGTTTGGGTCATAGTAGACCTTTATCATAAATGATATAAATTTAATATTAAAATATTTATTAATACATATTATAAAATTAAAATTACTTTTATAGTAAAAAAATTAGTGATCTACGATAGACCCAAACTCAAATAGTCCCCCTATAATTACTTTTATATTAAATAAATTAGTAGTATATGGTGGATCCAAATTCACATAATCCACCCTATAATTACCTTGTTTTTGTAAGTTAACTGAAATGGAAACCCAACAGTACAAGTGCTTGCTTGTAACCATTTTATTTACTTTTATTTTTATCCGTAGGTCACTCAAGGAGACACGGATTAGAGGAATGTCTTTGGGTCCCATTAGGGCTTTGAAAGCCTTCTGCTACGATTTTGGGGAAGTTCCCTTCCCCCTTGTCAAAAAAGAGTCGCAGTCCTACATCTGACATCTCTGACACACCTTTAACCTAAACCAGTTCTTTCTCACTGCTTCACATGTCTCCCAAATACTCCTCTCTCTCCCCATCACTCTCACTTTCAACGGTCAAATACTCGCGGAAAATTTAGGTGCTCTTTCTTTCCTTCCACGTCGGCTATATAACTAAAAAGTAGTTAAAGCGAAAAAATAATAACACACAAATATAGAAGAACATGATAAATTTGTTTGTTTGGGAGTAACTAAATTTCTACTTTACTCCTATGTCATCTTAATTGACCGGTGTAAGAATGGATTATTTCCAAGTTTCTAGGAAAAAGATTCTCTGTTAAAACTTTTTCTCAATTCAACCACGCCTCTATCATCCCAAGCTTTACTTTTTTCCATTTTGCCTTGCCCATATGTTGAAAGTTGTTAACACAAAATCAAACACATTTTACACTTTGCATTAGTGGACATATATATGCCACTTTCCCAAATCATACACAGTGATACATACCAAAGCGTCGCTGCGATGGAAGTTACTCACACACACAGCATTAAGTTAAACTTGTAAACAATTTTAATTAAAAGGCTTCTTCTAAGAGATACAACTACCCTAACTAAGAGATCCACCCAACAAGTTGGAGATGCTAGCTGCCTCCTAGAGTTGTCCGAATGAGTGTGCAAGATAAGCCAGTGTTCCTACAAGAGGTGCGTTAACATAAGTAGCTGGCTCTGATTGCTCATAATCTGACCGTTCATCTGGGAACCTATCATACTGGTCTGGTCCACCAACAACAGCACCCACTAGAATATTGGGGTTAGGGGATTGTGAATTCATCACACTGAATCCTGCTGAACACTGGATCTTTCCTGGGTGTACAGCAATGGAAGGAAGAGATGAACCCCTGTGGTGTATCCTTTGTGGGTACCTTGGACCATACCCCACCATGTAGGACATCTTCAATGGGTTGTCTCCTAGCAAATAATCCACCTAAAAAAATGCACATTTCAATTTGTTACTTACAGCATATTCTGGAAAGAGGCTTCAAGTTCTCTTTTTATTTTACCTGTTTCTTGGCTATTGTCCGGAGTCTCTTTGGGGTTACTGTGGTTCCACCACAGTTCACAACTGTATGAGATTTGGTCAAGTATTTGGCATATGATAACAGTAGGAAGGTGGTGGACGTGACATACTGCATGTTACTATCACTCATCTTGAACAAAAGCCCACCTGTGAAGTTTTTCAAGCGCATAAAAACCTTAATAAGTAACCGTTACAGATTGGACCACACTGAGAGAGAGTGAATGAATGAATGTAAAGGGACCTCACCTGGGGTATATTGGGCAGAAGAGGCTCCAGGAATTAGAGAACAAACGAAATTGTCTGCATGACCCTTGTAGTCATGGAGGGATTGTACCTTTTGAACAAGAAACTCCTGAAATCAAGAGCACAAAAAAAGTTTTTTAAGTTACAAACTGCTATTGTTACTAGTTCTGTTATGGACAAAAGAAGACATGTGATGATTGAGTTTGGGACCTTGGAAAGAAGTATCCTTGCTCCAACATGCTTGTTGTCCCACCCAAAGGTATTATCAAACTCTGCAGCCCCAAGGATCTGGCCATTCACTTGAATGTAGTTTAGGTACATTGGGTTCTTGGTAGCTTTGTGCAGCCAAGCAGCACCCCACAACAGCTCATCCTAGCAAATTTATCAAGGAAAAAATTTGAGTATGCTTCCCACTAACTGAACAACATCTATTGGGCACATGGAAAAATCAAAACTTTACCTGATAACCAGAGTAAGAGCAATAGAATGGGCACACAAAGGGCTTCAAGGCATTGCTATAGGATCCCCTGTGTTTATCAGCAAACTGGAAGACCTATACCCAGAAACAAATACAATCTCAGATTTTAAGCAACTAGAAATGGAAACATTGTAAAAAAAAAAAAGAAGAAAATCTTGAATCAAATCCTCACCCTGATAGCCCTCCTAACTAGAATGTGGGAGTATGTGGGGTCACTTCTTCTGAAAACCAAAGAAGCAGCTGCAAGAGCTGCAGCAGTTTCTGCGGCAACTTCTGAACCAGGTGCGTTCACATCAACCTTAAAGACACTTCTTGGAGTGTCCATGTCCTCGGGTCTCTCCCAACAAGCGTGGTCCTTCTTAGCATCTCCAACCTGCAAACCCAAACCAAAATCAATCTCATTTCCCCTGTTATCTCAAAGAAGACATGGCATTAGCAAGAGAAAACTGAAAAGTAACTTCACCTGAACATAAATGGTGTCTGGATGTGCAGTAGCTTTGAGAAGATAATCAGTACCCCAGCGAATAGCCTCTCTTGCATTCTGCAACTCACCTTTCATAAGCCCACCAAACTCAATAACGCTCCATGAAAGCATAGTGGTGGTAAAGGCCATTGGAAAACCAAACTTGACATTGTCCCCTGCATCATAGTACCCTCCGACCAAATCAACCTGCATTGTATGTTTACACCGAAATAAGCAACAAAAAAGCAACAGAAAAGATAAACAGTATGGTGATGAGAGAGGTTTATGTGATTTACATGCATGGCTGAGCCATCAGAGAGGCCAGAGTCCCTTCTCCAAGACATTCTCTGATTAGAAGGGAGCTTCCCTGACCTCTGGCCTTCAAAGAAGAGGATAGATTTGGTGAGAGCATCTCTGTAGTTATGAGTGGCAAAGTGAGGGTGGCGATGGAGTATAGGGTGATTGTAATGGACTGGGAAGGCATTACCAAGTAGCAGAATAGTAGAGATGAGAAAAAGCAGGGGAAACAGAGTAGTGAAGGAAGGAAAGAAAGTCATTTTGAAGTTGCCAAAAGGAAAATCGAGCCAACCAACAAGGGAACTGGCACTTGCAGGGCACAGTGTGCTCTCTTTTCTTCTTCAAGGTCTGGTATTTTATAAAGCAAAAGCTGCCTCTGTAACGTCCTGCTTCGTTACAAGACAACAATAATTATGTCCACATCCTACTCCTACAACAGGGATTATGGCTTACATACTTCCATTCCATCTCTTCAATCAATAATCAATAACTACTAACTAGAAAGAAATTCATGGGAAGTTATCTAGTTCACAGTGCAAAAAGCAAAACAAAAATAATAGCCCGTTTCGTTTTGAATTTATCTAGTTCACACTGCACAAATCAAAACAAAAAGAGTAATATTATTCATACAATAAATTTATACAACATACTCCCTCCGGTCCTATTTATAAGATCCTTTTAACTACATTAAGAAAGTTAGTTAATTTAGTTGATTACAATAAATTTGTCATATTTACTAAACTATCCTTGAATTTATTGAGACCCATTATCTTTCTCTTTATATTTAACTACTCAATTGTGTCATACTCTCTCTACTAATTAATTACTCACTTACCTCCACTAATGGGGTATTTTTGTCAAATAATAATTAATGCATGAGACAATCTGAAAAAGTTGTTATAAAAAGGACCAAGGTCAACCTTCAAAAAGGTTCTTATAAATAGAGGGAGTACTTTTTTCTCTATCTCTCTTCATCATATCACTTATTACATCACTTATCACATCTCACACTTATTTATTTTATCTCTATCTCTCTCCATGTTGTATATACAACATGTTGTATAAAAAACATTTCTCAAACAAAAATAATAGCTTGTTTGGTTTGGAGTTGAAAAACTCAAAACCATAGTTTTGCAGAATTGATTTTAAATCACTTCCGTCCAACGTGCTTCGTAAAGTGTGCATCACTCATCTCAACCATTGATTTTCAAAATCAATTCTACTCGTAACGGACCCTAAGTCATGTTGCAAAAATTATCCTCTCTCAGAGCATCCATAATGGGAGCTGGGGAAGCAACGGAGCCATGGAAACAATTGTGTTTAATGGGCTCCAACCATTGCAAGCAACTTAAGAAAATCGATTCCCTAGCTATAGTTGCTTTAGGAAGCAACAATTAAATGGGTTAAAAATAATAATAATAATAATAATAATAATAATAATAATAATAATAATAATAATAATAATAATAATAAAATGATATTATGATAGGTTGGTATCTATGTGAAGCAATTAAAGAGAGTTGCTCTATTATAGAGATAAAGTGTTTAGAGGTGTTTGTATTTGGAACAGTAAAAATGAGTGATATATACAAACGGATCCCATTAAAAACACCCAAAATGAATTGCTCCATTGTGGATGCTCTAATATCACACTCCCATCTCTCTATTTCTCTTTTATGTCACATCCTATCAAACTCAATCATCACATATATCACCCATTTTCTTTTTTTTTATCTCTCTTAGGTCTACACATCCTTCAAAATGTCTACCAATTATTATCACAAAAATTACTTAATAGTAAGAATACTCATGTATCAACCAATTAAGAATACGTACAACATCATGTTTTCAGTATCCATATTATCCTATTTATAAATCATATTTTAAAATTTTTTTGCTAGTCTTTTATATAAGAAATATGTGTTCAAATTTATCTTTTATTATTTTACACTTTTCAATAACTTATTTTTTAAATTTTTTCAATGAGTATTTATTAGTAAGATGATGTATTTCTTCTTACTTAAAAGAGATATATAATGAGATGTTGAAGAAGATAATTAAGGTGAGGAGAGAAATTAATGGCATTGATGTATTTCCAAATAAACGTAATTTTATATAATTATCATAATTTTTATAAATTTAGGAGTTTTAACTAATTTTAACTAGACTTAAATATGTTTTTAATTAGTCCCTATAACTATAGGTCATTTTGTTTTTAATCCCTCTAAATTTTTTTTTTTTTGGTATTTCATCCCTATAAAATTTTCATTTGTCATTTTGGTCTCTGCCGTTAACTTTAAGCTTATGTGGCTAACAGAGTGCCACGTCATTCTGCCACATGTGATTTTTCTTCCAGCTTAATTTTGTTTTTAGTCCCTATAATTTTTTTTCACCTCAATCTCATTCTCACCCAACATCACAGTGTCCTTTTGCTTCTTCTACTGCATAGTTACACTTGAAATTCTCGAACTCCTCGTGGTGGGTTTAAGGAAATAAATTCTTTATGTATCCAATTGTTTGAAATTTCAATACACTTGAATTTACTGTATAAAGTGGGAAAAACTTGTAACGACCTTTTTTTTCTCTGCAATTCTTTTTTTCTGTCTATTGACCAACAAAATTCTCATTTGATTTATGTCTATTGATGACCTATAACTTGATGTAATTTGTCCTGAGTAACAAAAAAAGGTTTGTAATTGTAAATCAAGCGAAAAATTTGTCAGTCAATGGATAGAAAAAAAAAAGGTTGTTACAAGTTTTTCTCACTTTATACAATGAATTAAAGTGTATTGAAATTTCAAATAACTGAATACATCAAATTATTTCCTTAAACCCACCACGAGGAGTTGAAGAATTTCAAGTGTAACAATGCATTAGAAGAAGTAAAAGGACATTGTGATGTTGGATGGGGATAAGATTGAGGTGAAAAACCAAAAAAAAAATTATAGGGACTAAAACCAAAAAAAAAATATAGGGACTAAAAACAAAAAAACATATTTATAGGGACTAAAAACAAAATTAAGCTTGAAGAAAAATCACATGTGGCAGGATGACGTGGCACTCCATTAGCCACATAAGCTTAAAGTTAACGACAGAAACCAAAATGGCAAACGGAAAATTTTATAGGGATGAAAACAAAAAAAAAATTACAAGGACTAAAAACAAAATGACATATATTTATAGGGACTAAAAACATATTTAACCCTTTTAACTAAACTTCTTTAACATGTGTGAACTAATTAAAATGACTTATAAATAGGACTAGCAAAAGAACCAAAAATCACATAAAGATGATTGAAAATTTCAATTTTAATAATAAATATTAAATAGAAATTAAATGCAATATAACATTTATCTAAGTTAAATATGTTATACTTTATATTATAAAATCGATCAATGGTAGAATCGCTATAAATAATTTTTTGAAAATAATCACTTAGAGGGTCAAGAAATAAATTTTAATAATAATTATTAAATAAAATTTAAATCACAAAAGTTGAATGTATCTTACTATTTTGTCTACGTTTTTTTCTTTTATATACATTATGTGTGTGTTATAGTTGAAATCAAATAAACAATAGTTTTCCAAGAAATAATAAACGTAGAATTAAAAATTGAGGCCCTGTTTTGGGTGATAGCAAGTTTATAGTTTTTATTTTTCAAACAATTTTAATTAAATTTTTACAATTAAAAACTTTTTTATGGTTTTGAGAACATTCCTTTTAAAAATCATAAAATGTTGCTTTTATTTTAGTTGTGAAAATTTGATTAAAATTTTTAAAACAAAACACTGAACACTCGTAACCATCATAAATGAGACCTAATTAAGTTTATATATATAATGTGGAGTTGCCCTAACTTCTCTTTTCACTTTGCCGCCTCTGTTCATTGTGTGAGTTGCCTCCTAGAGCTCCGTCACTTGTCGATAACCTTTCTTCACTTTTCATCGCCTGAAGTAGTGCCTCCATCGTGCAACGCATCTCTGCACCTATCGCCACCGTGATTAAGTAAGCTCTTTGCATCTATTTTTTATTTTCTTTTATTTTCCCCCAAAATTGTAGCAAAATATATAAATTTATGTCACATGCGTCTATTCATTTTGCTCTAATTTCACTCTTCTCTGTAATGAGGCATGGTAGCGTTAGTAGCATAGACTCATTTCTGATCCTAAATAATTCTAGGTTTGCTTCAACCGTATTGGACTCCAGTTCTCTCAGAAGCGTATCTTCATCCTTGACGGCCACCTCCTTCGCAGCTTCAAATCTGTTCCCAGTTCCAACAACCAGGTTCATGCCATGTCTATGTTTTTTCTATTTCACCGATTTGTTCTCTACCTTTTATTTACTTATTTATTTATTTTGTGAATTTGAATTAAATCAATTTAGTGCCAAATGAAGGTAGGAAATTTACTAGATTAGGCGTTGGCCTTATTGTTGGATTAGGAGGAGATGATGATATGAAGAGAAAGCAAGCAGAGTGTGGATGAATTGAGAAATCCAGCTCTAGGGATAGACAGACTAATGGAGTAATGCCTACTTAACTTAAAATGGATAGAATTCAATGTTTTATGTAGTCTTTAATATGAAATGTGTTGAATTTTCTTACATGGTATACAAGTATCTTATGTCTTCTTTCAGGGCTTGAGCGAATTCATAAATGAGGTTAATATCCTTGCATCTTTGCGACATCCAAACCTCTGTAAGTTGTTAGGATTTCATGTGTGTGGGATGGCTCTGAGCCAAGGATTTTGGTTTATGAAAGGCTATGCCATGGAAGCTTGGATCGCGTGTTATTTGGGAGATTTGATTCTCCTTCAATTGATTGGAACACAAGAATGAAAATTGCCTTTTGTGTTGCACAAGGTCTTAATTTCTTGCATGAACAAGGGCCTATGCAGGTAATGAACCATGTTTAGCTAAATTTGGTATAAAACATGTAAATATTCAAAATTGAAGCAGCCTCGTGTGATCATTTATGCCTTTTTAAATCCTATTTGCATATGGTGTTTAGACCTCATTGACTACCATTGGACCTCAGTAATTGTGTATTATGAAAAAAAAACATTGATTTGACCGAGTTTTGAGCAACTTTAGCGCAAATCAGACAATCACAATCAATTAGGAAAATATGGTACTATGATCTATTATTGTTGTAGAATGACTGAAAATATTCCAAATTTAAGATATATTAAGAGTTTAACCTCAAGCTCCTCTAAGCCCCCATTTGAGTGTAAATGAGTTGAACAAGTTTCTTCCTTTTTAGAAACAAGGGGTTCTGTTGCTACTGCAGATTCTGTGTTTGAAGAGTCCAGGTTGTTGTTTTTCATGTTCCCATAAAAAACTTTGACTTGATTTTTGTACTCGAGATCATCTTCAAGCTCATCAGGTTTTCAACAGTCTGTGCAATAATAACGTCATGAACAAAATGAATGAGGATGAAACTTATGGAATAATAATAAATATACAACCTGAGTAAGGAGATAAAACAGGTAGAAAATATTATATGAATGTTTCATAACAAATGCAATTCAGAGTCATAGAACTTACGAGGGGTCTGCTTGAAATCTCTTCCTCGGAAGTATGTCCAACACAGCCATATCCTGAAAGCTTAGCACTGAAATCTTTGTCAATCTGTATGTTGGCTGTTGAAAATTCATTATACATTGTCTACAAGAGATATAGAGGTATATCAGCAAAGATTACCACTTAATTGAGATCTAATAAACTAAAGGAACATACAAAATACCCATTCTTCCTATAATTGATTAGTCCATATTCAGTAATACACAATTACTGAGGTCCAATGGTAGTCAATGAGGTCTAAACACCATATGCAAATAGGATTTAAAAAGGCACAAATGACCACACGAGGTTGCTTCAATTTTGAATATTTACATGTTTTATACCAAATTTAGCTAAACATGGTTCATTACCTACAGAGGCCCTTGTTCATGCAAGAAATTAAGACCTTGTGCAGCACAAAAGGCAATTTTCATTCTGGTGTTCCAATCAATTGAAGGAGAATCAAATCTCCCAAATAACAAGCGGTCCAAGCTTCCATGGTATAGCCTTTCATAAACCAACATCCTTGGCTCAGAGCCATCACACACATAAAATCCTAACAACTTACAGAGGTTTGGATGTTGCAAAGATGCAAGAATATTAACCTCATTTATGAATTTCCTCAAGCCTTGGAAGAAGACATAACATACCTGTATACCATGTAAGAAAGTTCAACACATTTCATATTAAAGACTACATAAAACATTTAATTCTATCCATTTTAAGTTAAGAAGGCATTACTCCATTGGTCTGTCTATCCCTAGAGCTAGAATTTCTCAAGTCATCCACACTATGCTTGCTTTCTCTTTATATCATCATTTCCTCCTAATACAACCATTTTTCCTTGAACTTGATTAAGCAGAATGAAAACACAATCAGAGAAAATCTAACAAGAAGGCTAACGCCTAGTTTAGTAATTTTCCTACCTTCATTTGGCACTAAATCGATTTAATTCAAATTCACAAAACAAATAAATAAGTAAATAAAAGGTAAAGAACAAATTGGTGAAACAGAAAAAGCATAGAAATGGCATGAACCTGGTTATTGGAAATGGGAACGGATTTGAAGCTGCGAAGGAGGTGGCCGTCAAGGACGAAGTTGTTGAGTCTCAAAAATATTATTAAGAAATTAATAATGTTTTAAGTCTCTTTATCCTAAGTTTTAATGAGTAACAAATCTGACCTTTAAAATAATTATAAATACTCTTAAAGGTATTTCTCATGTTCAGCAGATTGGACCTTTTGAAGTGCATCTTCTGAAGTCGACTTGCTGAAGTAAAGAGGACTTGCTGAAGTCAAGCAACGTGTTGAAGGATGAAGACTCTTTAAAGTTTTCTGACGTGGCTTCTGTTTCTGCATTTTATCAACCTCGAAGAAAGACTCGTTGAAGACTTTCTCAAGTATCAAGTCTATTCACAGACCTCTGCAAGATGTCTGTGCTAGTCGCTCATCTTGGCACTGTGCGCAGAATTGCTTTATGGAACTAGTTCAAATTCTATACCATAAAAGGAATGTTCCTGCTGCAGAAGTACATGTGCTCAGAAAAAGCAAAGTCTCAGCTGCAAGCCTACTTTGCCTTGTTCAGAAGCCATCAGAAGCTAAGTCTTAACGGAAGCTTTAGCATTTAATGTTATTTCACAACGGGAATTTATTAGAGCTCAACGGATTGCAAATCCAACTCTATAAATACTTTCATTCAGACTTCATGCAAGAGACAGAGAACATCAACCTGCTGAAACGCTGCAAATTTTACGTGAAAAATTTATACTCTGATATACTTGTACAAAACTTTCATATCCTCAGATTAACTCAGTTTGTCTGTACACTTTACCCAGTTTGAGCTTTAAACTTGTGTAGTTTTTAAGCTTAGGCTATTTTCATTTAAGCACAATTTGTATAGAGCCTGGAAAGGCTTGGTAAGGAAAGAATACTTGTGTAAGAGATCCTGAAGAGGTTTGGTATCAAAAGAATACTTGTAATCTGTTCAGATTAGTGGAAAAATCCTCAGCTGGTTGGCTTTGGGACTGGACGTAGCTCACAGTGGTAGTGAGTGAACCAGGATAAATTCTTGGCTAAGTTCTCTTACCCTTAACTCTCTTAAATTTCAATTTAAGCTAACGAGAAGGGATTTGAATTGACTGTTTTATAATTCTTAGCTTTCAAACACATTTTCTAAATTGTTTTATTGAACCCTCTGAAGCAACTTCAGAGAGTATAAAAACTTCAAATAACAGCAAGTTATTTGAACCTTCTGAAATATTTGCTGCTTGTGAAGATTTCCAAAAAAACTTATTGAGTTTTATAAAACACTATTCAACCCCCTTCTAGTGTTTCTTATGTTTTCCTACAGAAGTAACGCTTCCGAGAGAATTGGAGTCTAATACTATTGAAGCAAATCTAGAATTATTTAGGATAAAAAATGAGTCTATGCTACTAACACTACTATGCCTCATTACAGAAAAGAATGTAATTAGAGCAAAATGAATAGATGTATATGACATAAATTTATATACACTACTAAAAAAATAATTTTAGAGAGGTATTTTAATCCCTCTCTATTTGCGAGGGATTTTGTGATGGATCAATTTATACCTCACAAAATTTGTACCATTTAAATTTTGTGACATGTTTAGAGAGGGAAATTATCCCTCGCTAAATTTCCGTCGCTAATTCCGTCACAAAATTTTCATTGAACAAGTAGAGAGGGAATGACAGATTTATTCTCTCTCTAATGAATCCATCACAAAATTCCTCGCTAAATCAGGAACATTTTAGCGAGGGAAAAATTCCCTCTCTAATTAGCAAGGGATTTCAATTCCCTCACAAAGTAATAATAATCTATACTCTATTTAGCGAGGGATTTCATATTCCCTCACTAATTAGCGAGAGATTTCAATTCCCACACAAAGTAAAAATAATATATACCCTCTATCTAGCGAGGGATTTCAATTCCCTCACAAAGTAAAAATAATCTATACCCTCTATTTAGCGAGGGAATTTTTATTCCCTCTCTAATTAGCGAGGGATTTCAATTCCCTCACAAAGTAACAATAATCTATACCCTCTATTTAGTGAGAGAATTTGTATTCTCTCTAATTAGCGAGAGATTTCATATTCCCTCTCTAATTAGTGAGGGATTTCAATTCCCTCACAAAGTAACAATAATCTATACCCTCTATTTAGCGAGGGAATTTTTATTCCCTCTCTAATTAGCGAGAGATTTCATATTCCCTTACTAATTAGCGAGGGATTTCAATTCCCTCACAAAGTAAAAATAATCTATACCCTCTATTTAGCGAGAGAATTTTTATTTCGTCTCTAATTAGCGAGGGGTTTCAATTCCCTCACAAAGTAACAATAATCTATACCCTCTGTTCAGCGAGAGAATTTTTATTCCCTCTCTAATTAGCAAGGGATTTTATATTCCCTCTCTATTTTCCCCCTTTGAAAAAAATATGAAATTATTTACAACTTTTATTAACAAACATATTCACAATTGTTTTTAAATTATGGAATTTTTTTGAAAGAATTATTACATTAAATACCTATTATTAATTTTTTTAGATTTTGATTTTGATTATTTGATAATTTTGAAATTAAACCTGTATATATAAGGCTTCACTTTTTGAATCAACGTGTAAATTCCCACGGGGAGAGCTAACCCCACCATGATGTGGATGTTCCTGGCTCCAACGGGAATATTGCATTAGGTGGAGGATACATGTGGTTCAAACCAAAGACTTTTAAAAATATTTATTTTCCCCTTTCGAAGCGTTTCGGAATTCGTGGATAAGTGACTTGCATGATGACATGCGTAAGATGTTATAACCCTAACCTTAAGTGCCTACTTTCAAGTTAGTGGAAGTGAAAACAAAGTTCGAGTGTGAAATTTTATATGGTGATCACAGGGGATGTTGGGGGTGGTGAGGGGAACCTTTGGAACGAAGTTTGGTGATTTTTTGGAAATAAAGTGTAATTATGGTGAATTAATTGAAAATAAAAAGATGTTGATTAATTATAAATAGTAAGAGTCGCCAAAAATTTGTGGAAAAATTATTTTAAGCACCTTCTGTATAATAATGCATGTTGGTTGGTTTTGGAAGCATTTCGGAATTCGTGAATAAGTGACTTGCATGATGGCATGTGTAAGATGTTATAACCCTAACCCTAAGTGCCTACTTTCAAGTTAGTGGAAGTGCAAGCAAAGTTTGAGTGTGAAATTTTATATGGTGATCACAGGGGATGTTGGGGGTGGTGAGGGGAACATTGGAACGAAGTTTGGTGATTTTTTGAAATAAAGTGTAATTATGGTGAATTAATTGAAGATAAATAGAGGATAATTAATAATAAATAGTATGAGTCGCCAAAAAATTTGTGGAAAAAATATTTTAAGTACCTTTTGTATGTAATGCGTGTTGGTGGGTTTTGGAAGCCTTTCAGAATTCGTGGATAAGTGACTTGCATGATGACATGTGTAAGATGTTATAACCCTAACCATAAGTGCCTACTTTCAAGTTAGTGGAAGTGCAAGCAAAGTTCGAGTGTGAATTTTTATATGGTGATCACAGGGGATGTTGGTGGTGGTGAGGGGAACCTTGGAACGAAGTTTGGTGATTTTTTGAAATAAAGTGTAATTATTGTGAGTTAATTGAAGATAAATAGAGGGTAATTAATAATAAATAGTAAGGGTCGCCTAAAATCTGTAGAAAAATTATTTTAAGCACCTTTTGCATGCTAATGCATGTTGGTGGATTTTGGAAGCGTTTTTGGATATCGTGGACAAGTGACTTGCATAATGGCATATGTAAGATGTTATAACCCTAACCCTAAGTGCCTACTTTCAAGTTAGTGGAAATGCAAGCAAAGTTCGAGTGTGAATTTTTATATGGTGATCACATGAGAGGAAGAGGAAGAGTTTGATGGAGAGTGGAGAGAGCACCAGCGCTGTTGCTGGACGTGCAAGTGAGAGAGGGATTAGTTTTTTAGGGTTTTCCTTTTGGCGGGGAAAGTAGGAGAAAGGAAAGGTAAGGGTGAAAGTGGCATTTGTAGACAAGGGGACAAACCTACTTTTCCTTTTGATTTATTGTCCAAATTCAAATTTCATGGGGGAAATGTGAATAATTAATCCTAATTTATGTATAATAGTGTGGAAATGAGACAGTGCCGGTCTGATAACTCCATATTGCACCCCAAGGGCAATATGAAATAACTAAACCAAAAATTCTACAAAAAGAGAATTTGAAAACATTTTATTTTTTATATTTTAATTTTTTGAAAGTATTTTTTTTAAAGATCTTATTTTGATTTTTTATTTTCTTGAAAATACATTTTTTTGATTTTTTTTAGATTTTGGAAATAGAATTTTGTGAAAGAAAAAACATATTGCACAGGGATAAACAAATATTTACATTCACAATTTAGGAAACAAATAATTATAAATATTCACAATAAAGAAATTGAAGATGATGGTCTCAAATTATTTATAAAAAGAGATTACTAATAATAAAAGAAACAAAACATATTTAAAACAGATCGTTAACCCACATTAAGACAATAATAATGAAGATAAACAAGATAACTAAATCAAAGTAAAAGATAAGAAAAATGAGTTGGGCCTCAGAAGATCATCATTGGCCCAAGTCGCCACCTCTTCGATGTGCAAATTGATTTTAACACTCAGAAAATGAAAAACAAATAAAATAGACAAGGGAAGAAAAAAGGGAAAATCTACGGTGAGGGAAAAAAGAAAGGGAAAAAGGGAGCTCTAGAGACAGATTGGTTTTTTCTTTGTTAGGGTTATGAGTTAGGGCACAAAAAAAGGGGAGGCAGGCATGTCTGCAGTAGCGGCGGCGCTGCCGCGAGGAAGGGGGAACTACGCGCGGTGGGCAGGGGACAACCGCATGTTGGCGTGTGCACAGAGGAACAGGGTGGCCGCGTAGCGAAAGAGAGGCCACCATGCGCAGCAGCGAAGACGGGGGTAGAGGGACGACTACGACTGATCAGGGGCTGAGCTCGCGACGGAGGGGCTACGCGCGGGGGTGGCTGCGTAGGGATGGTGACGGCCGCGACTGAGGTGGTGGCCGGTGCCACTTCCCTCCTACTCTCCCTTTTTCTTAGTTTGGGTTTTTATGACTTGGTTCTTTGGTTGCAACAGGTAAAAATACGGAAGACCGGAGCAGTGGGCTCACAGTGGTGCAAGGGCGTGACGATGGTGGTGGTTTACGGCAATGGCCGCTAAAGAGGGGGAAATTTCTACCATTCTTTCTCTGTTTTTTATTCCTCTGTTTCACTGTTTTGATTTTCTGTAAATTTTTTCTTGCTCCACTTGCTGTTTTTAAACTGGCACAGCTTTGTATATCAAGGTTTGAGGGTCTGTTTCAGATATTTCATTTTCTTCCTTTTCTTGCTTAGTTATAGAGAATGTATATGGAGTGTTAAAGACACTATATTTGATTTTAGATGGTTGTATGTTTAATATGTCACTTGTGATAAGCTTAAACATATCAAATGAATGCAAGAATGATTTCAAATTTTAAGCTCATTTAAAAGCATGATGAAAATACAAACAGAGAAATCACAATACAATTTCAGCCAAGTTTTAAAGTTTGTAGAAATGCCAAGGTTTTATGATATATATGTGGCGAGCCCCCTGGTCTTTCCCTTTTGCTTCCTTCAATCTGTCCAGAACCTTTTGCTCTCAATTCTTTCTATTTGCTACTGATAATAAAGGTGATTCTCAGCAGGTAAAATGTTTTTCTCTCTATTTTTCTCACTTTCCAAATAATAAAGGTGTCGATACATGTAATGTTAATTGCTTTTCCTTGTGATTGTTATTGTGACATGGCATTTTAGTCATTAGTTGTAAGTTAGGACAATGAAGAGGTTCTATGTCTTTAGGAACATGTTGATTTTTATATACAAGCACATCACGATTTATCTGTGAATGTGATACTGATGCATTATGTTTATAGTGTTCACTCAATTTTTTTTATAATCTCTTCTTTTTGAGTTAGTTATTGTGTATCAAGAGAACTTGTGATCATTATTTCTTTACAAATTAATAGTATTTCACTAACAAGTTGCAACTTAATAGTGAATTTAACTTATCTTTCTTTTTGTAGCTATAATCGCGCTACGGTGTTGATGGGTTGAAGTTCCCAAGAATTAATGGAATTGCTTCAGTTTAGGAAAATTAAAAGAGGCAGAGCTTTCGATGTTTGTCACTATACAGGGGAGTTTAGTTTCTATTATGTATTTAGGGAGCTCTGGAAATTAGTTGTAAAAAATCTATAGCATTTTAAATCAGTTGTACACTCTCAATATTATATACCCTGTTAGAGAATATTTAAGATACATTTATATTATTCAAGCATGTCTTTATTGATTTGGTTCCTTATTTTCATAGGTTTTAGTCTTATTGTCTATACTCTTTTGTTTAATCTCTTCTATTTATTTATTTATTTTAATTTCAAGATAATTATTTTGTTGGTAAGGGCTGTTTTTTGTTTTGCTGTTTATAGCAAATTCTAGGTTTAGAAACTTGTTTTAGAAAGTGATTTTAAAATTAGTTTTGTAAAACCCATTATATTTAAAATTAGGGATAAAAGAGGTGTTGTCCTAAATTGAACAAGGAGTTAGTTTTGTCAAATAGAGGTGTGATGCTACATTTAACAATTAAGTTATTCTGCTACTCACTGGAAGTAGTAATTGAACTCTTATATTTTTCTACACATTCAAAACACTTATATTTAGCTTTTAATTACAAGTTTTTAATGGTTTTTTTTATAAAAAAAAAGGGTTTGTTAGAGAGGAAATAATACCTTTGGCAAATTAATTTCCTAACAATAGAGATGAAATTAATTCTCCAAATCCCTCGCTAATTAGAGAGGGAATTAATTCCCTTGCTAGTTAGGGAGGGAATTAATTCCTCGTTATTTAGAGAGGGAAATTTTTCCATCTTTAATAGCGACGGAAAATTCCCTCTCTATTAGAGAAGGAATAAATTATGTCACAACTAGTGACTGAATTATGTTTTCTTTCTCCAATTAGTTTGTGACGGAATTTTATATCTTAGCGAGGGAAATTTTTCCTCGCTCACTATTTGTGACGGATTTTAATCAGTCACAATTAGTGACGTAATTATGTTTTTTTTTCTCCAATTAGTTTGTGACGGAATTTTATATCTTAGCGAGGAAAATTTTCCCTCGCTATTTGTAACGGATTTTTCAAATCTGTCACAAAATTTTAGTGACACCACTTTTAACGATGGATTTACTATCCGTTGCAAATCCGTTACTAATTTTTTCGCGAGATATTTTTCCTTGTTTAACGAGGGATTTCTTCCCTCTTTAATCACCAAATTTTTAGTAGAGATATTTTTCTCTAATTTTGGGGGAAAATAAAAGAAAATCCAAAATAGATGTAGAGAGCTTAATTACTTAATTAATCGTGGTGGCGATGGGTGCATAGATGTGTTGCATGATGGAGGCACTACTTCCGGGGACGAAAAGTGAAGAAAGGTTATCGACGGTGACGGAGCTCTAGGAGGCAACTCGCACAATGAACAGAGGCGACAAAATAAAAAGAGAAGCTAGGGCATTCGCGAAAAAAAAGCTAGATGATGAAACTCTTCGGATTAGAAAAAAAAGTCTTTACCACGCGTGACGTACAATCCCCACTAAATAAACGTGGGTAACTCCAAATTGGCTTGTTTTAATGGGGATTGAAACAACCCCCATCAAAATAACTGTAGGTAAACTCTCCTTTTTAGTCGTGTGTGAAAGGAGATAGCAAAAAAAAATTTATGGAGAATAATAGTAAAAGAGGGAAACGTAATATGAATTACTTTTGGTGCCATTCAATATTTTCCATTTATTAAAATTAATATGATAAACATGCATTATACATAGAGCTCATTGCTCAACCGTATCCAGTGAAAATAATAATGTGTTTCCTGCACATGCATGCATGAATTCAAAAAATATGTCAGATAAAGGCGATGATGAGCACAAGCATGGAGAAGACACCACCCTTCAAGTTCGCAGCTTGATCCTGTAAGACTGATTGAGACTAAAAATTTTGAAAGAAAAGAAAATGACGAATTTTTTTAATTACAAGTAAATAATTTTATATAATTAAAAAAATATTAGAATGAAAAACAAAATAAAATAATAAACTGCTATGAAACCTTCTAATTTTTTTATTTAATTTTATAAACATAATTCTGTGGTTTTAAAAATAAAAAAACTTTACCATCGTCTGTCTTTTCTTACCCATATATATTAACCCTCCATCCAAAGTCCAAACCTTCCTTAATTAAATGGTCTATAATGAAGTCCCATACACAGTACATCATTTGGGTCGATCGGATCCCACATACACACCAACCTAACCCTACAATCACATGTATCCTTCCTTTCGGATAAACTCAACATCGCATGATTGGGTTGCTATTAAATTACATTATGTGTTTCAAGCGCATTTCTCGTTCTTTTGTTGCTTTCAATACTTTTCAATAAAATGAATATGTCGTGGTTTTGATAACATATATTTAGATGAGTTGAAATCACCTAAAATTAGTTTGTAAATGTGAGTTTAAAATTCGTGCTAAATACATACTTGGGTTCTCTGAACTCTGAACTAACATTTGAGTTAATGTGGTAAATAACAACTTTTGCATTAAATTAAAAAAAAATTGTACTTTTCTTTATTACAAATTTATTTCTCAACGAAAAGTTTCTAAGAGCTTGTTTGGATTGGTGTTTGTTAATCCCAAACTCACGTCCCTACAGAGTAAACTCACGTTTCATACTTTTCATGTTGTTTGGCTCCACTGATCAAAACGCACGTTTGAGTTCTGAAACTTGAGTTTGCAAAACGCAGGTTTTTGTAGCTTCTGCGTGTGAAACTTGAATTTCCTCAATATTTACTTTCTTAAATTCACGTTTGCAGCAAAATATCCAAACATGAAATCATGTTTACTCATACTCAAATTTACCATAAATCATGTTTACTAAATCCACATTCATTCAAACTCAAGTTTACAAACGCTAATTCAAACACATACTAAATATAAATCACATAATTTCACACTTGTGTAATCAAAATCAATTTTACATATTTTTTTAAGTACAAGATCACAATTTATAAATATTTTTTATAAGAGACAATCCTCCTCGAGTTAGGTAGAGCTTTTATGGATGACAAATTAAACTCTTAACACAATTACATATTTAGGGTTCAAATTTAAAATCACTAGTTAAAATGAAACAATCTATTGATTTAGTACCGGAATATAAAAAATTCACATTTTTAACATTATAAATAATTATATTAAGAAATATAAATTTAAATTTAATAACTTTTCAACGTTAAACCAATATATATATATATAATAAATTCATTTAAACTCAAATTTATATATTTATATACGTCCATCCACATTCGAGATAAACAATAAGTTGAAGTGAATATATGGTAAGTCAAAATCAACAATTATTGGTTTGTTACCTAACTATTTATTTAGGAAAGGTGTATCAAGTAGTTGTTTGCTTTGCCTCTTTTCTTTTCCTTATGGAGAACTGTCAAGTTCCACAAAAATAATAACATTGCCAAAGATATATATATATATATATATATATATATATATATATATATATATATATAAAACAAACTACCGTAAATTTGTATCTTTTATTTATATATATATATGTAGAAGTAGGAAATGTACTTGTGCATATATATGAGTTTGAAATAATATATATATATATATATATATATATATCCCCAAGGGAATTGGTTAAGTGGAGCAAGACACAAGGTCTCGTATTTGACAGGTCGCAGGTTCGAACTCTCACTTGTCCCCTTAGGATGAGTACATGTAAGTACCTATGTAAGTGCTCTCCAAGCCCATAGACCTCCCTTGCTTGGGATTGGAGCATCTTCCCTTCATCCTAAATTTTATTAATAAAAGAGGGATTGCACTTGTATATTCTAGAGTGGTTGAAAATTTAGTGTAGTAATAATTTAATTTTTCCAGCAAATGATATCTCATATCAGACATTCCAAGCATTTAACCGAGGGATGTTCTTTTAAACATAGTTAAAACTAAACTTCATTAATTAGAGAATAAATAATATAATTAATATATAGTATAATATAATTAGGGTTTTTCTAACATGTACAACGCTTGCACATGATAATAAATTAAAAGAGGAAATATTTTATTGGAAATTATAACTACCACAATATTCAATGCATTGATAATATTAAAAGTTGCAATTTCCAATAAAATTTTTCCACTTTTTATTTACTATCCTGTGCAAGGTTGTACATCTTAAAAAAACCGGTATAATTATTAAAAATATTGTGCTAGCAAAAAGAGGGTATTATCAGCATGTGCAGGGAGAATAACTTTCCACCATGATTCTCTTATAAATGATTGAGTGTTGTATATCGCGCATATGCCATACAGCATTATTTGTTAGACCAATATATAATTTTCCCTAAATTACTGTTTTATCACTGAACTTAATGCTTTATTTGTTACGATAGAAAGAGGGAAGAGAGAGTTGAAGGAGAGTGAATTAGGGGTATATTTATCCACCACCTGGTTTGGTATTGAGGGGAGAGGGAGAGAGAAGTGACTAATACATGTGGGTCCCACATGTTTTATTTTCTTTGGTGAGAAGGGAAGAGATTGGGAAGAGTTGGAATTGAGTAATGAATTGACCATATTATCCTTATTGCATGTGCCCACATTTTATTAATGTTTTTTTTATTTTAAGGGTAGTTTAGTCTTTTCATCTTTTTACACATCTCTCTTCCTCTCATTTCCTTATAACCAAACAACTATTATAATTAATTTCTCTTCTACCTTTCTCCTACTTCTCTAATACCAAACAATCTCTATTTCTACTCTATTTCTCTACTATTTCTGTCTTCCTTATCTTCTCTTTCCTATTTCTCTCTTCCATATTTATTTCTTTAAACCAAACAAAGGGTAATTGAGAAGGGAAGGAGATATAAAAAGCTGGACGTTAGCAGTAGATGGACCAATAGGAAGATGAACGTGCAACACAAGAGAAAATGGTCCTCAGTAAGGGCAAAGCAAACAACTACTTGATAGAATAATATTAAAACAGATAGAAAATGGTATTAAAGTATCCGTTAGGAGGTTTATAGAGAATTTGTAATTAACATTATGTTTGTTATTTATTTTTATTTTCAAGTTTAATTGTTTTGAAATTCATACCATGGTAATAATTTTACATATTAATTAATTTTCTATCTCGTGTCAAAGGCTAAGCCAGACAATAAAGATAAGGGGAAATATTACAAATTATTTTAATTAACTAATTTAATTACCTCAAATGCAATTTTATTATTTTTATATATAAATAAAATATAAAATAATAAATTAAGATAAATACTCATTCTATATATATAGAGAGAGAGGGGTCGATTAGTTTGGATAAACGTCTCTATAAGCACTTATTGGAGAAAAAATAGAATAAATTAAGAAGTTAAATGAATTCAACTTTTTTCATAGGTTGAAATTAGTTACTTATGGAGAAGTTAAACTGGAGAACTTATAAAAAAATTGAGTTGTAAAGACTAATTTCAACTTATGAAAAAAGTTTAATTCATTTTATCTTCTTGATTGTTATCTGGCATAAGTGATGTGAAATTTAATATGTTATTTTATTTATTATTTTTTAATATTTATTTTAAATGTCTTATTATTTATTTCAATTTTTAATAAAACATTTTTATCACTAAAAATTAATTAATAAAAATTATTTCAAGTCATTTGATATGGATTAACTATTTAAACTAAATACTTCTAATTTAATAAGTTAGCATATCAATTAAAAAATTAGCTTATTTACTAATTTTAATTTTTACTATGTATAAATTTACCCAACCCAACTATATATATATATATATATATATATAATTTTTTTTAAAAAAAAAGAAAAATTGAGGGGCCCTTTGTCCCTGTATAACCTCACCACTGTCTCGTGTAATGCATAAAAATAAATATTACATAATTAATATATTCAAATATGTATCTTTAATTATATATATCTAATTTTAATAATAAATAAATATATTAAAATATAAAGTATATGTTAGATTTAAAATGAATTTTTTAAATTTGATATAATTAATTAAATCGTATATAAAATTTAAATTTAATATATAAACAGTAAGATATATTTAAATTGAATTGCGGATATTAATTTGAATATTTATTTTAAAGGATAATTATTTTAAATTTTCATTATTATTTTATAAAAATCAATTAGCCTAATTAACCATATATATTATTCAACCTGTAATATTTTATATAACTTTAAAGTTATTATATCACTTTGTATAGTTTAAATTTTGAGATAGTAATAAAAATGTCATATTATTTAAAAATTTAAATTCAACCATTTATTATAATAATGAATTGGTAATTATATATTATTAAATGACAATGATGATAAGGGCCCTAGAGAATTCGACTATTGTTATGGAAAATTACATTTTATGTAATTCTAACTAATGTACATAGGAAACAAAGACACCTATCCAATTTTAATCTGTGTACCTTTAGTTGTAATCAAGAGGCAGAATCATCTCTTCATCTTCTTCGTGACTGTTTAGAAGCAGCTTCTCTTTGGTACAAGTTGATTCATCATGTAAATCATTATAAATTTTTTAGAACTAACACTCTTCATAAATGGATGATGGAACATTTGAAGCAGGATAAAACTAATTCATATTCAGAGAAGGAAAATTTGATTTTTGGTTTTACCCTAGAAATGTTATGGAGACATAGGAATAATATTATATTCAATTCTGTGAAACAATCAACTGATATATATGTTATTTCATCATATTAATGGGCTAGTGAATTAACTCAATGATATATACAAGCACAAAGTATCATTACAGCTCGGGAAAATATTCAACAATCCTCTAATACTCACCTTTTTAGATGGAATTCTCCTCCTGTAAAATGGGTCAAATGCAATACTGATGGTGCTTGGTCCTCTTCGCAATCAAATGCTGCTTGTGGTGGAGTTCTGCGCAACAATGAAGGTGCCTTCATTGTTGGATTCTCTGAGAACGCAGGGTCTTGCTCAGTCCTAGAAGCTGAACTTTGGGGAATTCTACGGGGAACCATAATTGTAAAACATATAGGGATTAAGCGTTTGATTGTGGAATCTGACTCATCGAATGCGATCAGAATGGTTACAAAAGGTTGCTTATCTGCTCACCCTAGCTCTGGGATTGTGTCTCAGATCAGAGATCGATGTTGCTAGTTTTTTTTTATGAGATCCGCTGGAACCATACTCTCTGTGAGGCTAATGCAGTAGCAGATAGCTTTGTGAAGAATGGCCTCGCCTCTGTGCTCTGCGTCTTCAATCATCTCCCCCCCCCTTTTCCCTAGTTCCTTTTGCCTTTGATGCGGCCGCAACTCTGTATGAGAGAGTAGGATAATTTTTGGTTTGTTTTTGTGTCTGGCCTTTTGGGTTCGTTTAGCCATAAAAAATGGCAATGATAATAATTAAAATTTCAATCAAAAAATATTTAAAATAGGAAAAAAAAATAGGGCTAAGGATTATAACTATAAATATTTAGAAGTCAAAATATCAATTTTTTAAGAGATTGAGAGAAAATTAATTAGAGATATTGTTTAAAAAAATTTAAAATAAAGATGTGTGGAAGACACACTTAAAAAACAGTGAAAAAAATATAAAAATGTAACATGTGATTTTTTGGTTGAGAGAATGAAGAAAATGAGTATATATATCACTCCCAAGAACTAGAAATGAGAATATATATATATATATATATATATATATATATAAATCAGGATTCGTTGGCACTAGGTGTCAAACTTCAAGACTTACACTAATTAATAATTTTTTGTAGAATGCGAAATTGACCAATCCAACTGTTGAAATCGTTAACTCGTCAAAAACTTTAAAATAAAAATTATCCTACATTAAGTAATCCATATGTATATTTAGATCCTTTAAAATTAAATATAAACTAATGGGACCATTTGTTATTTAAACATATGAACTAAGGGGCCATTTGGTATGTTAAATACCAAATTATCCTACATTAAGTAATCCATATGTTTGAAATACAAAATCATTCTATATAAATACCAGATAGTTTAAGTGCATGTTTTTTTAGATTGATTCACAATACTTAGATCATAAAATCTTATCCTTTGTATTTAACGTATGAACTAATATTTCAAACATTTAAACTAATGGTATTAACGAATGAATAATTTTATATGTAATATCAAGTGATTATTCACTCCAATTTTTGACTCATAATTATAAGAATCACTTTACTGTTTAAGGTACTTCGTTGTTCGTTCCATCCATCCTTTTGAAACCAAAAAGGCGAAAATGAAAATTTGGAGGAATTTGTAAAGGCAAGAAAATTAGCTGGGAAAAGTGATCTTCTTTTCGTTTTGCCCCCTCTTGTCTAGTTTTGTTGGTTTCAACCCAAAAAAGAAAAGAAGAAAAAATTATGAAATGCGTAACCCTTTAGTCAGAAGACGATGGTACGGATTTGACATAATGGCACATCGCCATGTGCTCCTGTTGTCCTCCCACATGCATTTCATGCCCATTTTCTTCGTATCCCATCTGCAGCAAAAGATGGAAAACACATGTAAGTCGTATTTGATCAGGCCACACTGCAAAGGCTGACACCACGTTTCTCATTGGCGTGTAACCGGGGAAATAGAACCGGAAGAATATAAATGGATATGGCTTCATCTGAATTTAGTATATCATCTATTCTTGACTGTTGAATTAACCTCTCATTATTAAGTATTTTTTACTCCTATAATCAATCTCGATTATTGACATTTCTAACAATTCACTTTATATCCCCCTCCTCTCTTGTTTTACTTTTTAGATTTATCTATCTTAGGGTGTCTATACAGCCCTAAGATATACATTTTCCTTGCTTCTATTGGCAGAGTACATGATTTGCAAAAGCTAGAACATGCAAGATTATTTGCTTGTATATATACAAGATAGGGGTGGGCAAAACCTGACACGTCCCACGGAACTGACTCAACCCAAGCTATTCGGGTCAGGTTAGACCCTGTCCTACATAAAAGATTAAGGTTTAATCGGGTCTCATTCAATAACTCGGTATTGGGTTGATGATGAGTTTCAGTTAATCTTCGGGTTATCCAACCCGTCCCATATATGTGTGTATATATATATATAATATAACATTTATAATTTTATATGACTTAAAAGTTTAACATCATTTTAACTTTCTAGAGACTTTTTAATTTAACTTTTCTCTATGATAGAGACTATATCTACTTTGAAAACACATTCCATACATAAAGTTATATAATAATGTAGTGATATTTTTCTCTTAATCATATTTGAAGTTCATAAGAAAGTAAAATATTAGGATTTAGAGTTTGTGGACGGGTTTATTCGAGATGTGGACGGGTTTGGGTTTTAAGTAGTCTTGAACACTGTCGGGTTTCTTCGAGTTTATGGACGGGTTCGAGTCTGAAAATTTGGTCTGATAAAAAAGTTAGGGTCGGGTATGGGACAGACAAAACCCGTCCCAACCCGTCCCACGCTCACCCCTAATACAAGATTGACTTTAAGACACCGTAAACAATGTAAATTAAGATTCATAATATTTCACACACTCACCTAGTGATGTCTTAACATAATATTTAATAAACTTAATAATATATAAACTTTCATATTTATTAAATGATGTCACAATATATTACTAAATATTAGTATATATAAAATATTTTTTATATTAATTAATCATGTAAAATAATTAAACTCAAAGGATTCACATTTCCAGAGAGATGTATTGGTTCCATTGCCAACATCATGTATAATATATCTTATAGCCAACTCTCTCACCTGTAAAAGTTTCCTACAAATCCAGCTACCATTATTTGGTGGTAAAATACACCAACAAAATGCTTCTATTTTTTAGAAGCATTGTATGTATAATACATACCTAGACTCGATAGAAGGACTTTTTGCAGCCAGAACCCAGATATGCTTCAACATAGCAGCTTTCCTAATTATTGAAACTATATAGATAAAAGAATGAAACTACAAACCATAACACTCAATCCCTCAAGATAGCAAAGGAACCAAATCGATGTCCACGCACTAGAGTCACTTCAATGCTGAGGCTTTAAGAAATTTGTACGAGGTTTAAAAAATTTGCATGAGATCCTAGGTTCAAATTTCAATACTTTTATTATATATAAAAAATAACAAATTTGATGGAAATATGTAAAATGATTATACATTGTCATATTTAGTTTGAGAATATATATTATTTTATTTATAATTAATAACAATAAAAAATTACTTTATTGTTTTTAAAAATTGTACAATAAATCAGGAAAATAATATTATGTTGAATTCATCATATCTTACACAAATATTTAAAAATGAAAATGACAATAATATGATTTCGTATTTATTAATAAAATATGAATATTTTTTCAAATTAAATAACTCTATTTTTCCGTCCTGAAAAACTTGTTTTTTTTTAGTGGAGGGTGGAAAGGGCCTTGCATCTTCAACCGAGTTATTTTTTTTCTATTGGTTAAAAGTTCATAGGTACTAAAGCCCATAGGGTAAAAAGCAGGGCCCGATATATTGGCCCATTCCAAATATAACATTTGCACTGATAACACTCATGGGTCTCTGTTAGATTCGGTTATCTTCAGCTATCTTTGTTAGATTGGCATGGGTCTCTGTTATGTTTTTGGGCTGGGCCCTTCTCTGGATCCTTGATCCAGCTTCTATTAATGCAGTGCTATTTTGACAAAAAAGTAAAAACTCAACAACTGTTGACAAAAACAAAAAAAAAACATCAACAACTAGTCAAAGTTTTTTTACCCTCTCCCCTAAAAAAGATACACTTTGAAAATCCAATTGGTAGTTGAATTGGTGTAGACATAGATTCACAGATCATTGGTTCAATTGTGAATTAATTATGAACTCATAGAGTTACAATATTTATTTATATAAGGAGATTTATATCTTAAAATATCAAGTGAACATTTATAATTTCCTTTATTTTATATGCAAAGTATGTGGTTAAATATGAAACTCCTTTGCAAAACCATGATTAAAGTTCTATGTTGAGTTTCATATTCTATTCTGTAACCATTTTTTGTTGACTTTGTTTTAGTATATTTCTCTCTAATGTCAAATTTTGAAGAGATAAAAATTATGAGTTTTAGACTCATATTGAATACCTTAGCAAAATTGCAATCCCAACATTAAATATTATAACATTAAAGTATTTTAATATCAACTGGCTCCAATGATAATCCTAGTAATATCATATTATTTTGGATTAGTGGGAATGCGCACACAATTGTTTGTCTCGAGATAATAACATTGTTATATATATCTTTGTGTGTACTTTTATATTAAAATATAGTTTTATTTTTTAGCTTTTTTTTTGCTGTCATATGTTCTTATGCGTGCTTCATCATATGACATGCTCTTAGAGATTTTGGGAAGTAATCACATTCAATCATAATGAAATGTATTCTTATGCACAAATTGCTGATGTATATTTTATGTGCAATTTTATTAAATCTCAATAAGGCACATTATTAAGTGGACGCTAAGGCTATTTTGTTGGTATTGCACATTTGACTTGCAATTTTTTGTGCTTCTCTTTTGACCAACATTCCACATTTTATAAGGTCACAGACTTATAAGTATCTTATATGAAATTAATACTCTTATCCAATATGATTTCTATGGATTGATAACGTGCTTATAAATCTTATTATTTGGACCAATAAAATGTTTGCTCGATGAAATTTTTTTATAATCTTATTAGTTCAATTTTTCTCTCTCAAATTAAGTGTCTGCATGATCCAATTAAAATTTGGATTTTAATCTCATTTCGAGTAATGTAATAACTTATTTAGAAAATCTTGAATTAATTAAAATGTCAAAAGCTATATTTATTGATTTAGCCCATTTTGTAATTACTTTGGTTATTGGGCTATGTCCATATGTAATTACTTTTGTTACTTGTTATTGGGCTATTATAGACACTTGAGCTTATGTGGACTCTTATTATTATTTTAGGGCCATTGTGTTGTGAAAGACATTTTGGTTATTTATAGTATACACTTTTTTTGTGTCTTCCTTTAACCGACATTCCATATTTCATAAGGTTATAGATGTATGAGTATCTTTCATGTATGATATGAGTACTCCTATCGAGTATGATTTTCTGCACTGTTGAGGTAGTTATATTCTTTTGTTTGAACCAATTGTTATAAGTGTGTGCTCATTGTTGACATTTTTTGTCCATATTAATCTCGAGTTTTATTTTGTTTAAACTAAGTGTCAATGTTGTTCAGGTGGGAGATTCGTTTTATTTATCCTATGAGAACATGCATAGCCACTTATTTGATAAAACTCAGATTAATGAAATGTCAATGGTTCTCGAGCATTCTTGATTTTGCCCATGTGTAGTTACTTTTGTTATTGGGTTTTTTCCCTTATGTGATTACTTTTATTATTGGGCTATTGTGAGCACTTAAACTCATGTGAAATATGTCGGATTTGTGGCCTATTGTGATGGTGAAAGGAGTTGTTTCTTGGATTAATGTCAATCAGACATTTGCAACAACTTTCATGTATGTTGAGCATTTTAGCAGATCCACTAACCAAAGACTTAACTATTAGAGTTTTTCATAACTCGTGTGCTTTTTAAGTATTTTGGTGTTTTGGGTTAGTGAGAGCCTGATTTGTATTTGCTCATTAATTTTTTGAGATATGTTTTAAGTTTATTTTCCTCATCACATCTCTTATAACATTTAAGATGCTTGGACCATTATTGGATTGCATATTGTTTTATTGAATTGTGTTTTATCTTGTCCATCACTTTATGAAATATAAGCATATGGTGTGTATCCATATCGATATTAGATGCTATCTTCTATATTGTTAATGCGTACATTGGTTATAATTTATGTGCATTGGCTATAAAGATGGATGATATAATGGGCTTTTATTGTGAATAACCTGTGATGAGTTGAACTGTTCAGTTTGGTAGTATGTTGAGAGGTCCCTGGACTCTAATTAATGGTAAGGCATAAAACTGTTATCTCATTAGGCAGTTCTTTACGCTTCTCAGCTTCTTACTAGGAAGAGGACAATTTCTCTCACTTATCACATTGACACCGTAATGGTTGATTCGATCGTTCCATATACACAACTCTAATTTCATTGTGAATTGAATTTCATCAACATGTTATATTCCCGTATCTATTTAAATATAATGTAAGTTACTGCTAATTTATAATTTTAGCATTTGAATGAATATGTTAATAATATTCATTTTTTTTAAAAAAATAACTATATCCAATAGTTGGTTTCAAAAAAATAATGAAAGCAAGATCCAGCGTCAATTCAGTCGTCATTTAATTACGCCCATGCTCTATATATCACTTCTATTGCCATTATCATTTTTTCTACGAAGAAAGACTTTGTTGTCCCTAGTCACAAGGGGAAAGCGTTGGTTTTTTATTTTGTGTATTTTTTAATATCAATAAGTTCCACCTAATCTTATATCCCATAAATTATATGCAATGCATAAGGAGATACATATATAACAAATTAAATACTTTCAACATTGTTTTCTTTTTGAAAAGCAAGTACTTACTACTTTCTAGTGCATTTGAATAATGCAAATATTTTAGATAGTAGTGCATCATGGCCATATGAATATCATTATAAGAATGATGGGGTTATTTACTTAGAGCACCAACATAGCCTTTCTTTCAAGTCTTCAGCTCTATGAACTCTATTCAAGTAATACATGTAACATCCCAAGTCACTTGAGATCTTGGTGTTTCATGTATTAATTCCTTAATGAAATTTGAGTGGCGTACTTTATATATACTAACCACGTTCTACCCACTAATTAATTTTACTCAACTCAACTCAGAGAAGAATGGAATGCCAGTGGAGTTCAACCATTCATTCCCCTGTATAAACTGTCCAACTGTGAATTGGCTTGCCTCAGTGGAGCTATTAATGACCCTATAACCTGGCCACTTAACTCTAGCACTTGTGTTTGAACCTGGACCCCTGTTCATGTACTCTCCATAATACAATGTATCCAATGCAAATGTATCATTCCATTCCAACCACCCTGCTGGATCTATCAGATCCTCCATGTAAGATTTGAGATAAACCGTCCTTGAATATAATTTCCAAGGACGACCTAAGTAGCTCTTGAACGATGATTTCACTGGGATTAAATCCGCAGCTGCTGCTATCTTGCAGTTCAAGATTGATATGCCAGTGTTTTGGTTAGGGTCCTCTCTGCCTTGTGCAGTGAACAAATTCTTCTGATTTTCATTTGGCTTGCGTGCGTATATGTTGCAGTTTTGGAAGACAACGGCTGCGTTGCCAAAAATGAAGTCAACAGTGCCATAAATGTCGCATTCGCGATAGAATTGGCGTAGGGAATGGACGTAGAGAGTGTCTTGGTAGCCAACAAAGCTGCATTGGTAGAACGCTGAGAAGTCTGCACCACTCCTCAGGGCAACTGCTTGGTGTTTGTCAGGCCCTGCTGAGTTCTCAAAAGTTATACCCTTCGCTATGAATTTGTCTCCTACCACAGCTGAAAAATGCCACAATTATATCAAACCTTTTAGAATGATATGGAGAGAGGAAATAAACTCTTAGAAATCAGAGATGTATTCGTGAGAGGCAACTCAGGTAAGAAATGAAATAAAGCTTCAACTTCCAGAGAGTATAATTATCGATTATCAAATTGAATTATAAATGAAATGAATTGATATAATTTGTATTTATACAGAGAAGAATGTAACTTGCTGAGAATGAGACTAGGAACACAAGATTATTCCTCTCTATAACAGAACTCTTAACTAACTACTAACAGAATATAACAGAAACAAACTATCTGATTCTAACTAACAGAAAACCAACACGAAGTAAATTCTTAGCCATAGTCTAATAACAAATCAACTTGAAGAGTTAGGCCTGTTTGGTTTGCATTTTCTGTTTCCTGATTTCTAGAATTTTACAAAGGAAAAATTGGAAATGCTGAAAACAAAAATTTGCTGTTTCCAGCATTTCCAGTTTTTCCTTTGTAAAATTTCAGAAAACAAAAAACAAAATAAAAACAGGAAATGAAAATGAAAATGTAAACCAAACATGCCCTAAACTTTGCTAGAGTCCCAGCCCCAGACCCGCCAACAAAAGAGTGTCATTGAAAAAAAATATTAATTTTACTCTAGGCGCAATTTATTTATCACACAAATAAAGATTATATACTTTATTTTACTCTTGGCGCATTTTTTTATTTTTATTCAAAGCAAAAAGTAAAGTATAGGAGAGATAACAAGCAAAGTGGGCCTAATAGCACTGAAAAGTGAAAGGTAGTTGGATCTGTGATGAGTTTGTGAAGGACTGAAGGTCCAGAATAGAATCCCCCTTTAGCTGGTTTAACTTAGACATATGTGGACCAGATCTTTTGACCCAACTCAAAAGGTGATGTGAAGCTAAGGCCTTACGTGTTGACCCCCCCCCCCCAAAAAAATCTAAGGCCTTACATACTCCTGTGTGTTTTGTTTTGTTATTTTGTCTGATGGTGTTGGCATTTGTAAAAATATTAGCGAACGATATACAAAAAGTTGTCGGCAAGTAGAGCTGTCAAAGTGAACCAACCCGGCTCGACCTACCACGGGTTGATGGGTTAAGCGAGCTGACTCACCTAACTTAAAAAATTATATATAAAAAAATAATAATAAAAAGGTCAAAAAATAGAAAAAAAATTATAAAAATGACTTAAAAAATATAAAAATTAAATAAAATTGAAAAGTGAGCCAATCCACCTCAACCCGGCTCGAACCCACTTTGGCTCGCGAGTTAAGTGGGTTGACCCACTTTTGACCCACGAAAATGTGAGCCTATATTTTACTAACCCAACCCATCGGTGAGCCGTGTTAGCTCACCGAGCTCAACCCAAATTGACAGCTCTATCGGCAAGACATCCCAAGTCTAGGGTAATCAGTAATCATTGCCAACTTCAACGAGAAATAAGAAATTTTACTTATTTATCATCCATATTTGATATTTTTTAATAATTTATATATGAGCACTTTTATGAGATGTATATATTTCATTTAAGATGAGAAGATAATAATAAAAGAAAGAGAAATGAAAAAAATGATGATTAATGTAATAAAAAAAAGGAAAATAATGAAAAATGAAATATAAGAGAAAATTTGATTTGATAAACTAAACACAACATTGAAAAGCAAAATCATTGATGGTTGATAGAGATAAACATGCAGTTTAGAATCTAACCAGCTTACTGTATCCAATAATACTATAATCAAGTTGTCATCATTAATGGTTGATAGCATCACATCGCTAAAGTAGTTTAAGACACAAACGACCTCACCGATAACAAGTGGCAGGCACGCATTTGAAAATAATTTTACTAGAGAGTTATCTTTGGAATTATAAATTGAGTGTGTTTGAAAAAAATAGTTCATCTTAAAATTAGTTGAAAATTATAAAATAATAAATAAAAATATTATTAAAATAGTTAATAATAGTAAATGAGTATTATTGAGAGATAAAATTAAGAAAAAATCAATTAGCAGTTGAAAAAAATGAGTTTTTTTTAAAAGGTTACCTTAAGTAACTTAAAAAAAAACTAGTTTATCAAAAACTGATAAATAATTTTAACTACCAATTTTCTTACCAAACACATTCTAAGAGCATCTCCAACGGAGTTGCTAATTGAAATTTTGTCAGAGAAAAGAAACTTTCAATGAGTTTCTCATGGTTGGAGGGGTATCTAAATTTAAGTTGAGTTTGATAATGCAGCAAACGAATCTTTTCTGAGTTGTGGGGTCCAATGCTATTTTTTTTATTATAGGAATGTGTGAAAATAATATAAAGTAGGATATGTTGTGGGACCCATTTAAGAATTTTTTTAAAGTTGTTGGGTCAGAGAGAAAAGTAAGTTGAGTTATTTAAAATTATAAAAATGATATAATATTATAGGAATGTGTGAAAAAATATAATTTATTCAACGTAGCAACTCATGTGAGTTGCTCCATTTGAGATGACCTAAGAGTTATTTTTAAAAATTAAAAGAAATGTCAATGAGTGTCATAAAATTAGTGGTTAAAAATCAATATACAAATTTTATTATTAAAAAGTATAAGTGGGTGTATAATGTCTTCAATCCCACTATTTTAATAATTTAATGTTATGAGTATTTCTAAAATAAATTTTTTGAAAAGGACTCGAGGGAGCATGACACATTTTTTCTCTCTCTCTCTATATTTTTTCCATCAAATTACTTATTACATTTCACATCTCTTTTTTTGTAGTTCTATCACTTTATATATAATAATTTTGAGACCTCGTACTCACCCTCTCTACTCTCTTGACTACAAAACCATGTGTCAATTTAGTATTTTTTACTATTTTTATTAGAGAGAGTATCTTTCACACACCTTTCTTTCAAATATTTTTTACCATCTTCTTATTATTTTTTCAATCACTTAAAAATTTGATATTATGAAATTTAATCATTTATAATTCTAAACTTTAACTCCTTTTCTAAATAAAATATTTTTTAATTTAAATTCAAATTATTATCTTTATCATTTAACAATATACATTCTCCAATTAATATTTATAGCAATAAATGATAAAATTTTAAAATTAAAATAATATGATAATTAATTAATACCACAAAATTTGAATTATATAATAGGATATAATAAATATGAAATTATATAAAATATATTTGGTTAAATAATATTATTGAAATAATTAATTTTTTAAAAAATCATTATCTTTTAATGAAAACATGCACTCATACTAAATCACAATATAAATTAATTATACTATAATATTTACATATTAGTTTTAAATTATTCATTTAAATTCTAATATAGATTTTATATTTTAATACATTTATTTATTTAATAAATAAATATTTAAATATGTTAATTTTGTAAAAGAATAGATATATTTTTCGCATAAAATACTAATTTAAAACAATTCACTCTTTACGTGTAAGAAGGACAAGAGACAAATCCACTGTATTGTGGGCACACGGACTACGATACAAGACAATTATCTTATCCTATATTCTATATAATAAACATATTTATTTGTACGAGCTACTGTTTTGGTATCCTGTTCCTGTTGACCCTGTCGCATATGTGATATGTACCAATGTACCATATTAATATAAATATTATATTGTATACACACACGCGTTTTGCTATACGTACTATTAAAAATCTTGTTTAAATTTCAATTTTTACATATTTATTCTACAGTACATAACTAAATATTAATGAAAAAAATAAATTTTTTAATTTTTTCTCTTTTCATTTTCATGTTAAATAAGAAAATATAAAGTATGTGTAAAAATAAGGTGTACTTAAGAATAATTTTATTGCATATATTAACCATTTGATTTATTTAACATTTAAAAATTTTTATGGAGAAATTATTCTTACACAGACCCAAAAAGGTGATCATACCCTCAAAAAATTTGTGGGCCTGAGGAGAAGAAGACACAAATTAATGATGATTACAAAATAGCTTAGTGTGTTAAGTTTAGAATATGAAAAGGGAAAATAAACTTAAATATTTTACAAGAGTGGGAGATTTACAGGCAGATCTGTGTTATGTGTGTAAATGTAAATGAAGATAGTTGAGTAGTTTTATGATAAGAAAAAATATTTTCGTAAAAACATTTTTAATATTTTGATTAATTCTTCTTTTATATGAGACACAACAGTGTTAATTAAGTAGGAGAGGTTAGTTATAAAATTATGAACATGATCACGGAGCGTAAAACAGCTAATTTGAGTTTTTCTTTACAAAAATTTAGGGTGGGGTGTTGCTCTGGTTTAAGGTAGAGAAAATGAGAGCTGAAAGAGCACTTACAAAATACATTAGTTGGTAACGCAGACTGAGATGATGGGAAAATCTCTTGGGTTCGATCCCACTAAATACACTCTTCAGTAGGGGTGATAAATCTTAACTGATACTAAGCTCTGAATAAGATTACGGATACATATAAATAGTGATAAAAAAGAATACCGATTATATTTACCTCACCCGGCGAACGACCAATTCTTTGGATTAGCCAATTTTAGTTTGGTTACGCATTATTAATTAATCAACCCTAAATACCCCATACCAGACAAACATTTTGAAAAGTGCTGCCCATTGACCGTAACCCGATCAGAGATTTTCTGGGCGGTGATGGAGCAAATACAGTCATTATTCTGTTTTTTTTTAAAACCCGACCAAATAGAGTCAAGCCAATGTGCGTTCAGTATGATGTAAGGCATGCCACTACTATATATGCATGTTGCATTAAAAAATAATAAGGCTATTTCTATCAGCTTAATCTCAGGTAATTGGCATAGTAAAAATTTGAATATATATTAATTAAATATATGCCCCTGCTCACACGTTACAAACTAATCCACCGCTATAAAATGATCCCCATCTACTGAGGTTTTTGGAAATTAATATTTATAATTTCTCCATTCAAAAGTAACTCTGTCTATTTTTCGCACTTTCTAAACTCTAATTGTTTTATTTCTCTGTCCGGACTAACTCAACTTTAACCTCTAATTTATAGGGTAAAGATTGCTTAAGATTTATATACTAACAAATGCGGGAATCTAACACTATACATATTTTTGCTTGTGATTGAAATGGAAATTTGAGGCGTGAAGCCGTAAACTTTGAAATAAAACATGTATATGCATGGACCCATAACCTATCACTTTTCAGCATTATGTTCAATCACGGGAAGCAGAATCTTCTAAGGTTTGAACTTTCTTTGGTTCTATATATTTCCAAGATTCAAAACCAAGTAGTGCACGACAGACAGTGCATGCCTCACAAGATAAGAGAGGTGGCGTTTTACTTTTTAGTACCCAAACAAGACTAGAATCTATCCACAACTAAAAGCCCTATTAATATTTTTAGCCATTTGTGAACTATCCTAACCGACACTTGGTCCGTGATATCTGTGCACAGCAGCGGGTATTAAAAGAGCAAAAATGTTGATAGACACCCGAATTGAAAAGAGAACTCATAAATATAATAGATAATGTGATGTATTTTAAAAAATAAAGGATATTATATGAGTAATGACACCATTGAGTCCTTGTTACTGTTAGTATCAGAAAAATGCATCAATCTCTGTTTCCTCTAAGTGCAGAGCTATTTTTAAAATCCTACCAATGTTATTTTATGTCATGGTTTCATTTTTACTTCTTTACATGTAAAATAAATTGTGATTATCTGTAGTTGTTTTACAACTGCAGACAATTGTGATATGCTGGAACTCCAAGATACCTTGACATACCCAATGTAGCCCGTGTCTGTTCAAACATTTAAAAAATTTCCCTACATTAAGCATTTTAACCCTCAACATAAATTCATTTCCCAAAACGTAGTGATAATTCTTGACCGAACATGTGGGGGCTCATTATCAAGTTGCCACTTTTTTCTTGTCTTATTCTAACTTATTCTAATGATTTTCTCTGTCTTTAACTTAACAGCCACACCGCCTCGATCAAAGTAAAGCAATGGAGCTACTGAATCTCACTTGTGATTACTGATTACAACCTACCCCAAATTTTCTTTTTCTTTCTTCTTTCAATAATGGAGATGAATGTCAAAACTAAGCATACATGCTAAACAAATTAATTAATCCAAAATAATATATAATAGCAGAAGAAAGATGAAGAAAAACTTACCAACAGTAGCTGATTGGAAAGTGGTCCACCCATCCACAACATTCCTACTGGCTTTCACTACCGTCTTTCCAATTCCATCTCCAACAAACATCAGATTGCTCTTCTTCCTGATCACTTCCACATTCTCAAAGTATCCCCCAGCCTTTATGTGTATCACAAACCTGTTACCCCACATAATAATAATTTACACTATGTTTGACAAATAGTTTAACACATATCACATTAATAATTAGACAGACATGGTTTTGAGTTCATTATGTTTTCTCTTTTTATTATATTTTCAGCCTTTCTAGTTTTTTCTTTTTCTTCGTAAAATGTCAGAAAATTAATCAGGAAACACCGTAAAAACAGAAGATGAAAATATAAACCAAAGAGACCCTTATATACCTGGTTTCGCTGGAGTTGGGAGCTGCAGCCACAGCTTCCCCAATAGTGGTGAAATTGCCAGTGCCATCTTTGGCAACGACAAGATCAAACTTGGTCTCATTCACAGAAGCTTGGAGGAGTTTTCTGTCTTTAGGGGAAACCCAAGAGGGGAACCCTTTTTTCATTTTTCCATATTCAGGGAAAACTTCAGAATTGGACGTTTTCTTTCCTCCAGGCACTTTCTTCAACATGGCCAAGGAGTTACTAACGTGATGTGATATCTCAAGCAGCTTCTCTTGGAATCTGTCTCTCACGTTTCCTTTGCTGTAAGCAAATCCATCTAGGCACGTGTACAAGTTGGTCATTGCGCCACTTAGCAGAGTCTGCAAGTCATGGTGCTTCTTGGAGCCTATTGTGGTTTTTGAAAGGTCAGCAATGGTGGTTTTGAGCTCTGCAGTGGTGTCATCAAACAGTTTGAGACAGTCATCCAGAGCTCTCTGTTCAAGTGGGTTGAGATTTTTGAGCTTTTTCTTAAGGCCACTGCAGTTGTAGGATGATGATCTCACCTCTGATACAGTGTGATTGACCATGGTGGAGATTATTTGTGGAACAGATTTTGAAGCAAGATCTGGGAAGGTGGACAGGGTTGAGACACATAGCTCTGGGTAGAGTGTTCCTTGGCATGTAGAATGAGCTACTTGTATGTGCTTTTGGAAATAATGGAGGTGTTTTTCTTGGGAATGTGTTGATGATGCTATGGTGTGAGTGAAATTGGTTCCCAAAAAGAGTAGAGGAAGAACTACTATGGTCAGAATGAATACAAGAATCAGAAAGGGTGCTGTTCTTCTGAGGTTATTCATGGTAGAGTAGAGAAGGAGAGAATAAAGTGATAGCAGATAATACTGTCTAAATGTGATTGTGCAGCAGGGTATATATGCTGCAGATAAATAGAGGTGGTTGGGTCTTGTAAAATGAAAGTGGGGTGTTTCTCTCTTTAGATCTAACTAATACAGCAGTGACAGCATGTATAGCTTGACTTTTTTGAATTTTTTGCTAGTCATAATGTGTGACATGGACCTTTTACTGTCTAGTTTATTAATTAAATGTTACCTCGATTGATTAATTGAACTCCCGAGGATGGAATGTGTTATTGTGCGTGAGACCTTTAATCATTTTGGCTCCTGTGTCAAGTGCTATGAGTTTTTCAAAACTAGTATTTGAAACTACAAATGTGCATACAGCCATACACACATATTTATTTTGAAAAATCGGTTTATTTCTTCTTAAGTAAAAAGTCCATCCTTTGTAGTTGTATGTACCAAGTGTTCCGAAGTCTTCCAACACAAAATTAGAATGTTAATAATCAATTATTTAACTAGTGCTTTCCTAGTTAATAATTGTACTATTCTTACAGGCTGCAATTTTGTTTCAGGCTAATTTTGCAGTACATTTCTGTTCCCGTGACTAGGGGAACTTATAGAAAACAATTTTAAATGTACACTTGACGAGTACAACCAAGTAATATAAAATTCTAAAAAAGTTGAAGTTTGCTCCCAAACTAATTTATGTGTCACGTATTAATTATAATATTCTCCAACATATCTTATTGTTCTCAGAATCGGAAAGGATCAAATGGGCTCAATTTACGAAATGGGTTTGAGGCTTGAAATCTGTAGATTGGCCAAGCAACATTGATTTGTTACAGATACTGACGATATTATGCAGTTCATGGATTTGTCATTCACCAGTAAAAATGGTAGAATGGCCCCAATGCAATGCAATAACCAAGAAATAGAAGCAGAAATGGATGTTTAATTTCTATAGTTGAGTGGTGACTATACATACGAATATTAAAGCAGTATGTTTAAAACTTGTGGACCAATAGGAGATGGTGGTCTTGACTAATGATTACTGTGAGCAGCAGAAGTTTCCCTCACAGTGCATGCGAATGCGAATGCGACTGCTATAATTGTGCATTCGTGCTCAGTTTCCATGGACCAGCGAACTTCAAAGCCTCTGTTTTTTTTTTTGTGGGCCAATGTTTCTGTTTGCTTTCGGGTCCATGTCTTAATTGGCCCATGAAAACCCATGCGCTCATTTGCATTCTGAAGTGTGATCAACGTCATGGCCTCTTTTTCCACCAGAAGAAAAATAAACGTCATGACCTTTTTGACCCCCCAAAAAAAAAAACACATTATGGCGTCAATGCTCGTGTCTAGAGTCCTGACAATGGATCTTTTTGTCGACAAAAAAGAATTAATAGATTTTTTATGGCAAAAAATGCACTGGATTTAAATATTTCTTGAGTTTGACATCACATCATAAATCTATTTATTTAACTGAAAAACGCTAAATTTTTAGTATGCTTTTTATTATTAGATTAAATTTAAGGCAGATTCTACGGTACATTTAATAAATTATGGGCATTGATACATTTTATATGTGTAATTAATTTATTGATATATGTGATTTACTTGTTAACATATCATTTTTAAAAAAATTAATTATATTTTGACCTTCCATTCTTTTATTATATTTGAAAAAACAATGTTAAAATCTTATTTTTTTAATTTTTTTCATCATTTTTCTTATTATTCATAATTCTTTAACCCAGTTTCAAAACATAAAATAACATTACAGGGATATCATCGATTTAAGCACAACATACCATATCTTTTTATATGAATAACCTCAAAATGTAATGTAAACTCACTCTTACAAAAAAAAGCAATTTAGATAAAATACTTAAAAAACGAAAACAGAGTTCAGGAGTTCAAAATCTACTGATAAGAAATTAAGATCAGTGGAAGAACTAAATACTAAAGCATTCAATCTACAATAAATTGTTTATTGCAAACTATGAATCGTTAAATTAGAGAAAAATGTAATCCTCCAAGAATACAAAATTAATGTCATAAAAAAATAGAATACAAAAAAATTAATTGATTCATACAGAGGGGAAAATTACTTTCACTGGAGCAAAAACACATAGCAAGTCAATGAATCTATGTTTACAAACCCTTTAAGTTTCAACCCATAAAATGAACAAGTTATTGTGATGATTTTCCAGTTTCCAAAATAAAATGAGAATAAGAGGGAAATAAATTAGTGCAATGTGTAAACATTTTATTTGTAATTACGAAAACGTAATAGATAGAGCTAGTTTGCAATTATAAAAAATTAATAAATTTCACTTGATATAGCAAGTGCATTACACATGGCACAATAAAAGTGTGACAACTCATGATTGTACTGATACCCATAATTTATTGACGGTACCGGAGTTGTCACCTAAATTTAAATGAATTTTATCATATCAATTAAATGAACTCATATAACAAAATAGTGATTCGTAATAGAGGAAGTGTCTTTCATTAATTTTTTTTGAAGAGTTTCTTTCACACACACAAACATTCCCTCAAATATCTTTTAATATACATTGTCGGTGTAACAACATTTTATACATACATCTAATAGTGTGCTGTCACATCATTTAATAAATGTGATAACTCATCATTAGATGTCTGTGTAATTTTTTTTTACACTAACAATGTATACATATTAAACTCTATTTTAAAATCTAAATATTTACAATTTTAATATTTAATATATTTTTCTATTAAAGATCTTTTATAATTAAAATATGAATTCTTATCATCATCATTTAATAATCCCCGATTCATAAGCATAATAACAAATGATCATATTTAAATTTTGAATAATATGATAATTGATTAGCATCTCAAAATTTATACTATATAAAATAATTTGATAATTTGAAAGTTATATGAAATATGACTAGTTGAATAATATAGTTGATTCTTATGAATTAATATTTAAAATTCAAAACAATTATCCTTAAATTATACATACTCAAACTAAATCTTTAATTCAAACTAATTATTTCAAAATATTTACATATTAAATTCAAATTATATATATAATTTAAACTAATTATACCATAATATTTATTTATCAATTTAATTTTTATTTTAAATACAATATATTCTTCATATATTAATACATTTATTATTAAAAACATAAATTTAAAAATATTAATTATACAAGAATAAATGTATTTTTCGTGTCTTGCACGAGATTAGAGTTAGCAAAATGAGCTAGCCTAACCGCACTTGCCCGCAAAAATGTAGGGCTTAAACACTAATTTTAGAACCTCAAATAACTTCTTGGTTTTTAGCTCAATCCGATACCCACAAAAAAAGTCGGATAGCCCGTAAAAGTAACATGAAAAATGGGCTACTCCCAAAAAATCCGTAAAATGTAGGTCTCGAGCACTTATTTTAGAAGTCTAAACAACTCTTGGAGTATTTAACCCAGTCCGATAAAGTCAGCTACCCACATCGACCCGTTTCGGGCCAATTGTTTGCTCTACACGAGATAAAACACTAATATCAATAAAATTTTAATAACATAGACTCGTGGGGATGATTTTAAGCATTAAGAATGTTCTTTGTTTTCCATAAAAATTATAAATTAGATTTTAATTATTAAATATTTAATTAATTAATTTCCTTTTTTTATATAAAGACAATTTTTATGCTACATTGATGACTACTTAAATTCGTTTTTTCCTTTATTCTTTTTGGTCTTTGGCAGGGATCCCCTTGTAAATTTAACCATTGAATTAGTGTGGTGGTTTAAAAAACCTCCAAAAAATAGCGTGTGCAATATTTAAAACCCTGATCTTAATAGTAAAGTTTACTTGGGTAAAATAATTTTGCTCTGTCATTCATAACTAGGAAGCACCCCATATATAATATAACAAGGAATGACTTGGGTTACTGATTTAATGAGCACCTCTCTACCCGTAGTGGAAAGCAAACTTTTCTTCCAACCCTTGATCCTTTACCACGTGCGCTCCCGGAAAAAATCAAAGAGATTTGGGTTTTTCATCTACCATTTGGTTACTAGTTAGGTACAATGGAGAATCATTTTATCGAATTGATTTTAAATTACTTCTGTGCAACATAATTCATAAAATGTGCATCATTCATTCTCAGTCCATGTTTGCTTTAAGTTTTGAATGAAAATAAATCCCGTGGAATTGATTTTGAGTCACTTCCGTTCAACATGTTTTGTAAGTGTGCATCACTCATTTTCAACCATTGATTTCTAGAATCAATTCTACCAATTGTAAACTAAACGAATACTTAACCATTTTGATTTTAGAATCAATTCTATTCAACTGTAAATCAAATGGACTCTTACAATTACTTATCGCAGCCCAAAAAATAAAAAATTATTCAACAAAAAAATGCCATTTATTCTAATAAGTTAAGACAACAGTCAATTTAATTAGAAGAATTCGGATAATCAAAATTGTAATTAATCATAAATCCAACATTTTTTCCTTTTTACCTATATCAATCCACTCAAATTATTATATCATATGCTTTATTAAGGGCAATTTTAGGGTAGAGGTGTATTTTGGGTCTATGTTAAATCTTACACTTATTATTATAAAAAATAAATTTAAATTACTAAATTATATTATTAATTTTTACCATGTCATAGGCCCTCGATAGAGGTACTTACACCCTAAAATACCTCAATCCTTTTAAAGAAACGTGTTGAAGAATTCTTTGAAAACATTTGTAGTATTAATAAATTTCCTTCATGACAATCTTTACGATATCAAAGCTTAATCATATGTACCGAATACGGTATTAAAACCTTGAACAACTTCATTCCCTTGTTTGAGTTTAACTATATCAATCCACTCAAAAATGGAACACCAGTTTGGGGAAGCCACTCATCCCCGCTCAAGAAGTTAGACACCGTAAAATTGGCTGCATCAGTAGCATTGATAACATGATAACCGGGCCACGTCACTCGATTCGTAGTATCTGAACCAGGTCCAGTGTTAGCGTATTCTGCATAGTATAATGTGCTCAGTGCAAAATCACCACTCCATTCATGCCAACCAGCTGGATTTATAAAACTATCCATGAAGGATTGCATCACAACTGTCCTTGAATATTGTTTCCATGGTCTCCCAAGGTACGTTTGCACTGTACCAACTTTTGGAGCCAAATCATCAGCTGCTTTAATAGTAGCATTCTGTATGGAAGTGCCTGTGTTTTGACTTGGATCCGTTCGACCTTGAGCTGTGATGGTATTGAATTGTCCACTGAGGGGAAGGCGGGGATAGATGTTGCAGTTTTGCAAAACAACAGCAGCATTTCCAAATATGAAGTCCACAGTGCCATAGATATCACATTCTCTATATAGCTGCCTCATGGAATGTGTATACAATGTGTCTTGATATCCTTCAAAGCTGCAGCTGTAGAAGGTGGACATATCTGCTCCACTTCTGAGTGCAACTGCTTGGTGCTTGCTTGGTCCAGCAGTGTTGCGGAATGTTATGTTCACTGCTACAAACCCTTGACCGACCACAGCTGCCAGCCAATATTCCACTTTAATGTTAGTGGTGCTCATCATTATCAAGTTGCTAAATATTTGATATATAAATATATAATCATCATGTTAGCGCTTATATTAATTTAATTTAATTATGCTTACCAAATGTTGCTGAGTTGAATGTTGTGAAACCATCAACCACATTGTGATTGCCAGTGATAATTGTCCGATTGATTCCTTCTCCAACAAGCATCAAGTACTTCTTGCTTTTGTCTATGGAAACATACTCTTGACACACACCTTCAGTGATAATTATCATGAAGTAGCCATTACTAGCAACGCTATTGTTTGGTGCAGCAGCTATTGCATCATTGATAGTGGTGAAGTTTCCGCTTCCATCTTTACTAACAACCACAATGTCACTTACCACAACGCTTTCACCGTCAGTGGCTGTTTGAAGCAGTTTCCTCCCATGGCGTCTAGCGGAGTCATAGATAGAACGTGCACGATCTGACATCTTCAATGGTAAACGACCATTTTTGAAATTCAAATGCCTGCCGTTTTGTTGCCATGAGGTTTTGATTTTCTTCTGAGGCACCCAACCCTTTAGGAACAGGGCCAGGGTGACACTGTGAAGTTTTGTGTCATCAGAGAGCGATGAGGAGAGGTCGTTCTTCAATCTTGCATCAGAAGCTGTGGTCTGTAAACCATCTAAACATGTCTGTTGGTTAGTTAAAACGGCACTGAGAATGGTTTCAAAATCATCAGCTTGAGAAGTGGGAAGAACATCACTAGCTTGATTGGTTGTGGCATAAGTGTTTGATAAGTACTCAAAACTCAGTTCAGCAAGGAATTTGCAGTCTTGAAGAGCGCGAACTGTGGATTGAGACAAAGAGGAGCTACCTTGAATGTAAGAGTCTACTAAGTTCATGAACTTACGGGATTGGGATAGGGACTTTCGCATAGAAATGCGGCCATAGTCATAGATATTGCCATTTTGATTAGCAAGAACGGTTTTGCAATAAGTAGGGTCAACAGTGGACCCACAAATGGCTTCAGGTGGAACTATGGCGGATGAAGCACCGTTTGCTATGGACAGTGATGAGAAGACCAAGAAGGAAAGCAGATAGGAAGTAAGAATGGAAAAGGAGAAGTGCTTAAAAGCCATTGGTGTTTTCGGATGGATGAAGGAAATAGGTAGATAATTAAGGATTGTTAAGTGTTGCTAGGTGAGGGGTGAGGATAAGGTGCATGGCTAGTCTTGTTTATATAGAGGATGGGATTTTTGTCTCATTATAATGATTAGTGGGAATGATGGCATTATTAACTTGTTGGAAGTCAAACTATAGAAGGGAAGAATTTGTCTTTGCATATCCTTGATGTTGATGCCGTCGCTACCGAGCACACAGTAACCATCTCCCACCGGCCGTCATGAAATATTTGATTAGGGAGTAACATTCGATAAGTTCACTGTAATTTAATCATGCATGTATGCAAATATTCCTCGGGATTATATTTATTTGCTTTCTTTGATTTAAGGTTTGTTTGGTACATGACTTATCTGATAGCCGTGGGATAGAAATAGATTTTAGTTGGTCAACGGTGGGGCTGGTTCCCAGCAACCACTACACACAGAATGCAAAATGAAAAAATAAGACACGAAGCTGAGTACCATTAATAAAGTTGGGTGTGGTGATAGCCAAGCCGCAGTATTCTTGCCGGAGGAATTAATCAAGACGTACGAAATTGCTAAAAGGACCTCCTAACTACACAATAGTATTATACATCGGGAAATGGCTAATGTACATAACACATTAGATACATAATTTGTACCACTGTGTTATGAGATGTGAATCACACAAAAAATAGAGAGAGAAAACTTGGAATTTGTACTCAAACCTCGCTGTGGGATAAATGTTGTATGTACTGTATTATGTACATACATCAGCACTCTTATGCATCTAAGGTTTTATTCTCAAATACCTGTCTGAAAAAATGTTACAGTCAAAGAAGAAAAGTAGGATGAAAAAAAAAATCACAAGGAATAATGCGGTTTGAATGTTCTTATCAAAATGATTAAAAACATTTCCCACATCAATATCACTGGTTAAAAAAAATATATTTACTATTAGAGTGCGTAGAATCTATTGTTATAATTAAATAAATATTATAATTTTCAATAAAAATATTTGATATATTGATTTCCTTAGGAACCCATCATGAAATTCAACTAACAAATACTATTTTTCATTCTTATTTATTTATTTATTTATCTTATTTGAATATATTTTTTATTTCTATTTAATTGTCACATTTAAAAATTTGAAAGAGTATTAATTATTATATTTTTCTACTTTTTTATCCTTGATAAGATAGATAACAAAAGAAAATATTAATTATTAAAATGAAGAGATAAAATGATATATTAAAAAATATAATAAATTTAATTTAAGTCAGTATATTTATTATATTTCTTAATTTATGTATTTTCTAGTAATGAGATGGCTAGATAAATAGGAAAAGAAGTGGTGGGAAAATCACTACAAATTGTGACCATTCCTGTGCTTTTTTGTATTGATAAAAAAGTGAAGTATCTCTTCCAGTTGTTTTTATATATAAGACATCCCTAACGAATAATACAAACCAATGAATATAGTTAAAATTAGTTACTTTAATTTATTGGATTTTTATAAAATACTATTCTTTCTGTCCAATTTTCTTGTCTTTTAAAATTTTTTCACATAAATTAAGAAATGTAATTAATTTTATCAATTTTATAAAAGATGTTAACTATTTTCCTATTATACAATTTATCATGTATTATTAAAGTTTATCTTATTTATTATTTACAAAGGATATATTTGGTAAAAAAATATTAAAAGCTCCTTGAAATTATAGAATGACAAGTAAAATGAGCCAAATTAATTTTCTAAAAAGACAAATAAAGTGGGAGTAAAGGGAGTATAATAATCTAGTTGTACCCTTATTTAATATCATTAACTACTCCACTATCATTTGATAGTTGAGAAAACATTAATAAATAATGAGAATAATAATAAATACTTTATTAATTTGTAAAATATATTATACCACCAAAATTAACCTTATAAATATGTTCTATTATAAAAAGGACTGGAATAGAGTATCTTTTTCGTCATTTTATTTTATAGCCACTTTGTAATTAATTACCCTAGTTTAGATGTTAAGCATGCTCGCCCATATTAATATGGTTTACGAAAAAATGTTTATAAAAATGGTTGAATATATAGCAATAAATTATTAGTAAAATAAATTAATAAGACATTCTACATTTTAAAGGGAGGTTGAATTAAATATAATAAAAAATATTACTAAATTGAATTAATAAGACATTCAACATTTAAAAGTGATTAAAAAGAAATGTAAATAGATAATAAAAAGTCCCAACTCCCAATAGCTCCACCCCTCATAATTTTCCTCAAATTTGCTTCTCAAATAAAATTAATTATTCCTAACAGAAAAACTAAAGTAATTAACACGCAAGTAGGCACAAATTTAATAAAGATGGTCACAAGTCGATCAAATTTAATAAAAAAATTTAAATTGATAAACTAAAAATTTAAAAATCAATAATTTAAAAATAATAATAATAAAATATTTAATTAAATGATATCAAATTTTATATTTCACAATAAAAATCGATCCAATTAATTCAATCTAAACCAAACTATTTCCTTCACTTTAGTCTGTCTGAAAGGACTTCATAAGTTAGACAAAATTTTACATTTACCACACAATTCATGAACCATGGAATTCTTATTTAATTTACACGTGAGATCTTATTTATAGATTAAATATAACCCACCCAATATAATATCCACTAGCATCTTTTAAAAGCATAAATTTTGGTAGAACTGTCGATCGTGACTTGATAGCTTGCACGACATACTACTCAGTATTAGGATTCATGAATCACGAGTTTTATTGCCACTAATTAATTGTTTTTTTCCCTCTTTTCTACTCAAATACTTTAGCTCGAATATTAATTGTTTACGATAACATGGTCAGTATCCAGCCTGTAGAAAGCAATATGCTTGAAATTTTCTACGCTGGTGGTACGTATAGCTACTCAAAAGTATACAAACATATCCACATGCCATGTACCTTTTATTTATAGTATAAATTAATCAAATTATTATATGATGTGTGAGTCATTTGTCGTATATCTATGAGAGCCAATGTTATAATAATTGTCGGATGAATAACTAAGAATTTGTAAAGAAAAAAGAATTAAATAATTTGTCTCATAAATAGAGACAATTTGCAAAGACGCATGGAACATTCGATTCTCTAGTAGTGTGTCGTTTTTGTGATGAGATCAATGCATAAGACTTTGTTAGCAAAAAAAAAAAAAAAAACGAAGATATGAAAGAATTGATAGTTATGATGTGGACAAATCACTCTCTTAAAAATAAGATTTCAACATACTTCCGGTGGTTTGAAATAATAGCCCATTTAGTATTTTTTTTAAATTATTTATTCCCTTACCATTCTATAATGTAGTTTGAATTTAATAAATATATACACTCAATATAAAAACGTTTTATATTGTGATCTAATGATTTAATAAATATACACACTTAAACATATACTACACATCTTTATTTATCTTAAAAATATTTTAGATTAAATGAGAAAATTTTAAAATAAAATATTTGAGTTTTTATTAAAAGCTTAGTTTAACCGATTTGCTAACACCAATTTTTTATCGGTTTTTAAATATTGGTTCGACAAGTTTTTAATTGTTTTTCATCGTTTTTTAGATCCATAAGTTTTTTGGGTTGAACAGATCGGTTACCAGATCGGTTCCCGGTTGGACCAGTCGAACCAAATGATCCGTTCAATTTTCTCAACAATATATAATATATATTGGGAAAGGTACACACATATGTATAAGCACTATAGTACCTAATTAACACATCCCATATATATATATATAAAAGGTACTTTCCCAATACTTTTTATAAGAATTTTTTGGAGAGTTGTGTTAATCAAATTTTTTAAATTGTTTCTTGCATTAATTACTTCTTTACAAAAATACCCTTATTACTTAGCATATTTTTTCATCAAAAAATAATTAAAATTTTAAATTTCTTGGTCCTCTTTCTAAAGATAATAGGAATGATTCTCCATATCAAATGTAAAAATTAAATGTGAAAAAAATTGATGGAGATAAGTGAGTATTTAATTGGTAGAAAAAGTACAAGACAATGGAATATAATTAGGTGGAAAAAGAAAGACAATAGATTTAAAATATTTTGGTAATTCTAAAAACATGATATAAATTTTTTGACAAATTTATTGTCAACAATTAAATTAACTGAATTCCTTAGAGTATTGTGAAGTGGTTAAATTAAAAGTTGTGTGTATTCATATATGCATATATTTGTGAATACAAATACGTAGATATACATTTATAATTATTAATTAAAATATCTCATGTGTATCAACATTAATTTAATCAATATTTGAACATTACATTATACATTATATTTCATAATCTTGTTATATATTGTATTTTAATTTAGTTAAATTATTATATTTATGATGTTTTATGATCATGTTCGGATATTTTAATTGATTTTTCCATTAATATTTTCTTTAATTGATTTATTGATTTTTTATGAGAAATTGGCAAGCGCACCAAATCGTCACAAGTATTCAAGAGTAAGTAAGGTAACGAATCCACAGAGATTGAAGTTCAAGTACCAATTACAAGGAGTTATCTAGTTGGAAAGAGAATTATGAGTGTGAATGAGGAATTCTAAACTATGCAGAAAATTATAACCAAAAACTGAATTATGTAGTTGAACAATTAACAAAAACACAATATTGATGAAGAACAATATCAACAAATGGTTAGGACTTGGTTCCTTTTAATTCTCACTCCATGTAGCATATTATTCAACTCAATTATTATGATTTAATTCATGATCCAATTCACTTAGATAGTTAAATCCCAATTCCTTGGTGAAATAACCCTATATCTACAATTAAGAACCCTAATTCCTTAGGTGAATTCAATTGTGACATGCATTAACAACAAGAATTGACAAAGATCACACAAGAATCAATTCCTATTCCTAGGTAATTAATTACTCATGTTGTTTACTTTAGATCCAAGTTTTCTCCAATTTTCCAATTGTGAGAATCACTCTCAAATCATACATTGGTTGATCAAGTCAATGAAGCATTAAGATTGGAAATAAACAATGTAATTGCTTCATAACAATCTGAATTGAATTCAAAACGAAATTACATGGAGTTTGAACCAGAATTCCCCAATTCCTAACCTAAGAAATTTAGAAATCCATTACAAAAGAGAAGAGAAAAGAGAAGGAAGATGCAAACTCAAGGACGAATTCCATGGAGATGAACCCTAGGCTCCACCTTTGAGTTGAATATTGAGAGAGAGGGGAGAGAAAAAGAGAGAAAATTCGAGTGAAAGAAGTGAGAAATCTGAAAAATGAAAAGATTCCCGCTAAAAATCTAACAGCAACTATTTATAATGTTTCTGCAAAATTCGTGTCCCTACACAAGCCTTGTCATGTTCCCACACGAACATGGCAGAGAACAAATTTCAATTCTGTAGCTTCTGGACCTCACACGCTGCTGGTCTGTCCTCACACGATTCTAGCAGAGAGTAAATTGCCTCATATGCATCTCCTTTGCCTCAAAATTTACTGTTTGTTTCTTCCAAAGACTTCATAAATGCTTTTCCTCAAACTCTTTTTCTTCTTTTTCAAACAATACCTATAAAAACACCAAATCAATGAAAAATTAGAATAAAATTACTATTATTTACTACAATCACCTAAAATATAAACAAACTCAATTATGTACAATTTTAACTACAATTTTACAAAATTATCAAACTAAACAACTAAAAACTACCTAAAATAAACCTATAAATCTACTACTAAAGTGGATTTATCAATTTTATATTTAACTAAAATGTGAGCAATGAATCTCAGTGTATAAATACCCAATGGGTAAGAGATGAGTATTAAAATTACTGTACATATATATGTGTATGAACATATATGGATCCAATGCTTCTTTTAAAATGTGGGTGTGAGCATGAATATGAATAATTTTTTAAAATACGGGTACAGAGATATCTACGTACAGGTATACCATAGCCAATGGAGACGAGACGAGACGAGTATTTAAATTACTATGCAGTATATCCAATATGTTAGTCCCATTTCATATATAATATTGGATATTTATGTGGGAACATTTTTCAATCATCTTATAACATTTCGGACAGCATTATTCCTTGTGACTTTCTTTTTCTTCCTGTTAATTATAATTCATCCTACTTTTCTTCTTATCTTTTTTTTTTTTGACATTACTGTGAGAATAAAATCATAGCTGCATGTATACTTGTCATGTGTTGGTCATTTTAGCCATTTCGTCTTGATTAATTCCTCCTGCAGGAAGACGGCTCTTGGCTATGACCACACCCAACTTTATTAATGGTTTTTTTTTTTTACTTTTTTCGTATATGTTTTTTTGTTTCTATATTAAGCATCTTGATTAGAAGACACAAAGGAAATATTATTTGAATTAACAATTAGGTGAAGACTAATTAGAATTCAAAATCAATATTAATTTACTGAACGAGGGTTATATAGTTATTAGTTAATGCCTTAATGGCTTGAAGTAGTAAAAAAATCAAGAGCTTTTGTGGCCTGAAGTACGGTGAGTGACACTAGTTTCTGAATGTTAACACCACCGTAGGTATTGCATGAGACTTTGTTAATTAAGACAGTAATTAATGACTAATATTCATGAATAAATCATATTAATTATGCCTCGCTATATAGCAAAATTAGAGTGTAAGCTATTGCTTAGACGTGATTGACTATCACTCAAATCACAATATTATATTTGTGATTTTGTCAAACATATATAAACACGAGGCCGGAGACATATTAGATCGATCCTTGTCAAATACCATTCAGGTTTGGTGTCTTCCTCAGTTTTTATTTTGCATTTCTGTGTCTAGTGGTTGCTGGGAACCAACCCCACCGTTGACCAACAAAAATCAAATTATATCCCACGGCCACGACTATCAGATAAGTCGTGTACCAAACAAATCTTAATATCAATGTACGCAAATAAATATAATCCCAAGGAATATTTGCATACATGCAAACATTACAGTGAACTTAACGAACATTCCTACAACAATTCCTTATCAAATATTTCATGAAGGCTGGTTGGAGATGTGACTGCATTCTTGGTTCAACATCAAGGATGATGCAAAGGCAAATTCCTTCTATAGTTGACTTCCAACAAGGGAACGCCCCCATTCCCATTAATCATTATAATGAGACAAAAACTTCATCCTCTATATAAACAAGACTAGCCATGCACCTTATCCTCATCCTTCTCCCACCAACAATTAACGATCCCTATCTATTTCCTTTATCGATCCAAAATACCAATGGCTTTTAAGCACTTCTCCCTTTCCATTCTTACTTCCTATCTCCTTTCCTTCTTTATCTTGGCATCACTTTCCATAGCAAACGGTGGTTCATCCTCCATAGTTCCACCAGAAACCATTTGTGGGTCCACTGTTGACCCTACTTATTGCAAAACTGTTCTTGCTAATCAAAATGGCAACATCTACGACTATGGCCGCATTTCTATTCGGAAGTCCCTGTCCCAGACTCGTAAGTTCATGAACTCAATGGACTCATATCTTCAAGGTAGTTCCTCTTTGTCTCAATCCACACTTCGCGCTCTTCAAGACTGCAAATTCCTGGCTGAATTGAGTTTTGAGTACTTATCAAACACTTATGCCACAACAAATCAAGCTAGTGATGTTCTTCCCACTTCTCAAGCTGAAGATTTTGGAACCATTCTCAGTGCCGTTTTAACTAACCAACAGACGTGTTTAGATGGCTTACAAACCACAGCTTCTGATGCAAGATTGAAGAACGACCTCTCCTCATCGCTCTCTGATGACATGAAGCTTCACAGTGTCACCCTGGCCTTGTTCCTAAAAGGTTGGGTGCCTGAGAAGAAAATCATAACATCATGGCAAAAAAACGGCAGACATTTGAATTTCAAAAACGGTCGTTTACCGTTGAAGATGTCAGATCGTGCTCGCGCTATCTATGATTCCGCTAGACGCCATGGTAGAAAGCTACTTCAAACAGCCACTGACGAAGAAAGCGTTGTGGTAAGTGACATTGTGGTTGTTAATCAAGATGGAAGTGGAAACTTCACCACTATCAATGATGCAATAGCTGCTGCACCAAACAACAGCGTTGCTAGTAATGGCTACTTCATGATAATTATCACTGAAGGTGTGTATCAAGAATATGTTTCCATTGACAAAAGCAAGAAATACTTGATGCTTGTTGGAGAAGGAATCAATCGGACAATCATCACTGGCAATCACAATGTCGTTGATGGTTCCACAACATTTAACTCAGCAACATTTGGTAAGCATAATTAAATCAAAATAATATGCACATATATAGCTTACAAAAATATTACCAATATGTACTATATATGTCTTTATGGTAACTGCAATCACAATACCCCACTAAATACATTCTTTGCAGCAGAGTTCAAGAGCCTTAACTGTAGATACGTTCTAAATAGGATTGCTCATAATAATAGAGAATACTTATGATTTAAAAAAAAATATGTGTTTATGGAATATATGATTCTTATTTATATATAAAATATTTAACAAACTTGATGCAACACCACTAACATTCAAGTGGAATATTTGCAGCTGTGGTCGGTCAAGGGTTCGTAGCAGTTAACATAACATTCCGCAACACTGCTGGACCAAGTAAGCACCAAGCAGTTGCACTAAGAAGTGGAGCAGATATGTCCACCTTCTATAGCTGCAGCTTTGAAGGGTATCAAGACACATTATATACACATTCCATGAGGCAGTTTTATAGAGAATGTGATATTTATGGCACAGTGGACTTCATATTTGGAAATGCTGCTGTCGTTTTGCAAAACTGCAACATCTATCCTCGCCTCCCACTCAGTGGACAATTCAATACCATCACAGCTCAAGGTCGAACTGACCCAAACCAAAACACAGGCACTTCCATACACAATGCTATTATTAAACCAGCTGCGGATTTGGCTCCAAAAGTTGGTACAGTGCAAACCTACCTTGGGAGACCATGGAAACAATATTCGAGGACAGTTGTGATGCAATCCTTCATGGATAGTTTCATAAACTCTGCTGGTTGGCATGAATGGAGTGGTGATTTTGCATTGAGCACATTATACTATGCAGAATATGCTAACACTGGACCCGGTTCAGATACTTCTAATCGAGTGACATGGCCAGGTTATCATGTTATTAATTCTACGGATGCAACCAATTTTACAGTGTCTAACTTCTTGAGCGGGGATGATTGGCTTCCTCAAACAGGTGTTCCATACTTGAGTGGATTGATGTAGTAAAACTCAAACAGTAGTTCACTTTTTTTTTCAGTACACATTTTTCCATATTTTTTTTTATTGTGTTCACATATGATTAAGGCTTTGATACTCTATTGTAAAGATTGTTATATATTAAGAAAATTTATTAATAATAAAAATGTTTTCAAAAATTCTTCGGCATATCTCTTTTAAAAGAAATATAGTTTTTCTAATCTGTGTAATATTGCACATGATAATAAAATAAAAGTGGAAAGCTTTTATAAGGAATTACAACCGGGAACATTACCAATGCATTGAGTGTTATGATGGTTGTCATTCCCAATAAAAGCTTTCCACTTTTATTTTATTATCGCGTACAATATTGCGCATGTTAGAAAAACTGAAGAGATATATTGTTGGTTTCTCGAATGAATAAAACTTGACGGCCCGTGCTTAAGTGGATGGATAAGCAAAATTGTATAATTTTTTTGTTGAATTTACGATAAATTACCAGTAATTTTGATTATCTGAATTCTTCAAATTAAATTGACGTATTGTTTTAACTTAACTATTAAAATAAATGGCATTATTTTTTTAAAAAAAATTATATTTTATGGGCAGTGATAAATTATGAATAATTGTATTTTTTTAATTTCATGGGGCTTGAGTAAATTATAAATCATTAATTGTGATTGTTTAATTTTCTTGAGTTATCCTAGCTAATAAGTCTTTTGTATTAGAAAAAAATATTAATCCATTAAAAATGCTTGGCGCACTAAATAAAGAGAACATGCAAAGCATTTTTAATAATGTGAGAGAAAAAAAAGATAATGCAAGAGGAAAAAAAGTGAGAAAAAAGAATAAAGAGAGACAAATCACAAATGTATAATGTGATGGAAAGAGATAAAAAAATATGTTATATGAGTTGTTGTAAGATTTTATGTTGTATAAATTTGATATCTCATTCATTAATTAGCAACTTTTTTTATTTAGTGTTAATCACGTACATTTATCCCCTATTACCAGAGACAATTATGTTCGTGTTTTAATCACATTTAAGACTCTAATTATTTCTATCTAAAAATATATTTAATGGGGATTGAGTACGGTAGCTTCTCACAATTTCAATATCTATTGTCATTTGAGTGATAATTCTTTGGTAACAAAGTCATTGATGCAGTCAATTTTACCATTGTTTTTAAAATCGGACTGGACCGGCCGGTTCGACCGAGGACTGGCATGATGATCAGTCCGTTCAACCCAAAAATCGGAGGAGTTCAGAACCGGTGATAACCGGTCGAACCGGTCAAAAACTGCTGAAACCGGTACCAGAAAACCGGTTGAACCGATCTTTTTAAAAAAAATTATTTTTTTTTGTTTTTTATTTAATCTAAAATTTTTTTTAGATAAATAAAGACATATATTTAAGGATTACACATAGATATCTAACATTTTGCTAATCATTATTAATTTTTTCTCTTATATTAAGGTCATTTATATTAATTTACAACTTTATATATCTTAATTTCTTATAATTCTGTGTTACTTTATTAATTAAAATATTATATAATATTTAAACAATATATTTAATTAAAACCGGTTCAACCACGATTGAACCATTGAACTGTGAACCGGTGCTTTCACTGATTCAATTACCGGTCCGGTTTTAAAACATTAAATTTTACAGTATCTAACTTGAGGGGATCATGATTGATTTCCTGAAACCGGTGTTCCATACTTGAGTGAATTGTTGATATAGTATCCTTTTGCTTTATAATTAGATAAAGCATAAAAAAAAAACTCACGAGATACTTCCCAAGTTTAAGTTTTATATATATATATATATATATATATATATATATATATAAATAAGAGGCTTACACAAATATTTCATATCTATTAATAGCCTGTTTGGTTAGACGTTGTCTTTTTCAAAACCACAGTTTTACATAATTGATTATAAATCACTTTCGTCCAGTGACGGATCTTGAATAAAATTTTTGGGGGGCCAAAATAAGATTTTAATGTATAAATAAATATATAATATTATAGGTTGAATTGAACTTTTAATTTCTCTAGGTTAAATTATGTGCAATTTTGGTTTTTAAAGTTTTTTTTGTAAATTAACAGCTTGTTTGGAAAAAATTCCAAACCATGAAAATCGATTACATAAGAAGTGATTTGAAATCTTTTTCGTTAAGCGTGTATCATAACTCGTGTATAATCCATTTTCAGCCATTGATTTTAAAATAAGTTTTATTTAATTGTAAACTAAATGGGCACTAAGTTCCTCAATTTTTAAAATTAAGCAAATTTGCTCTCTCTCATTCAATGTGTTATACCTAAAACCCTTAAATTTTAATTATTCTATTCAAATATTTTAATTTATGATAGGTTTTAGATATGAATTAGTTTTAAATGTTCATGAGTAAAAAATTTGAATATAAATTTAATAAAAAATGAACAATTTTTGTAGAAGTGAAAATATGGTTTAAATAGGACATACTTTTGAGATTTTTTATTTTAGGTTAAAGTTGATATTTTAATTAATGAATTTTAAACTTAATAAGAATCAAAATAACTTAATTAATTCAATTTGTTAAGATATCAATTAGAAAGTGATAGTTTGAGCATTATAGATAGAAGACAATTGAAAAAAAGGGACAAAGTTTGAAAATATTTGAAACTAAAAGAACCAAAAGTGCAATATTAAGTATCACATCCATTTTTATTTAATTGTACACTTTTAGAAAAAAAAATGTTCCTATTTAATTATCGATCCGCTTACAAATCCAATGCAATATTAATTACATATTTCTCCATTCTACTATTATATTAATAAAAGACTCACTATTGAAAATTAATGAGACCCAATAGTACTAAGAGAGATAAATGGTAAAATAGAAAGTTTAATATTTATTTCCATGAAAATAAGAGTAATAATTCCATTTCTTAATATGTGTATTTTTTTTATCTAAATGGACAGTTAAATAAGAATGAATGTAGTATTATTAACACAAAATTGACCATTAAAATAATATTTAGATAGATATAATTATCCCCAATTGAATAGATATTGTAAGACAACTTTAAAAAAATACTTGAAATATTATGACAAATCTCATTATTAATAATAATAAATATATAAATAATTTTAATAATTATATAAGATGTGTATATGTGTAAAAAAACATTTAAAAAGTTTGGGGGAGCCATGGCTCCCACTGTCATAACCAATTTCCGCCCCTGCTTTCGTTCAACGTGCTTCGTAAAATGTGTATCACTCATCTCAACCATTAATTTCTAGAATCAATTCCACTCAACTGTAAATCAAACGCAACTTAAGTTAGTAGTACACTAATTGTTTTCACACACATGCATAGTGTATATCATTTCCCTTTTTATTTAAGAGAATCTACAACTTCTTAATTAGTACTATCTTCGGTCTATTTATAAAAAATAAAAAGATTTTTTTCCGGTCCTAAACATAAGAAAATAATATTATTTTGAATTATATTAATTTTGAAGTTCTTTTTATACCCTTAATTGATTATCCACTACTCACTTAGATCATCTGTAATGGGGAATTCTTCCCAGGTTGTTTAATATTTATTATATTAATTTTTATGTGGATCCTACTTATACACATCATCTCTTTTTATTTTTTAAGCAACTCTTACAATTTAAGGCTTAAGCAACTCTATAAAAATTTCAAAATAGACCTCACATGCTACCCCACCTTAATTATTTTAATATTTTAGTTCAAAAAATATTATTACATTTTCTAATTTTAAAACAAGAAATACATACAATAATTAATCTGGTTGTAATTTTTTTAAATTATTCTGGTTGTAATTTTTTTATGAATTTGGTTGTGATTGAAGATTTTTTATTAATTATTGTTTTTTTAGTAATCTGGTTATTATTTATGGCAGAAGATTTATTATTTCCCATGATTTGGATTTCAACTGCTCAAAATCTGTTATTTTTATTATTTTTTATTGCTAAGAACCCTCATAATATAGTTGTTTTCACAAGCATTTCATTTCTTAAAATTAAGCATTCCCTGATCACATCATTCTACTTCAACGGGTGCAGAGTTAAACCCTAAATTAAGAACTCTCCAAGTATTTCCCAATGGAGATGGTCTTATTTCCTATGATAATGAACATACTACGTTAATTTAATTAAAATTATGCAATTATCCGATTTTAAGACATTTCTCCTTGGTGTTGATGATTTAGTCCTATATTTTCTTATAAATATGTTCAGACAAGGTGGTATTGTTCAAAAAAATTAAATCATAAGATAAAACTAAAATATTCACCCGTTTATGAATATCGTTTTATATTAAATTGAAGATTTTTTTAAGTAATAGGAATTAGATTTTAATAAGTAGCATATACAAACTTCATGAAAACCATCCAACACGTGAATTAGATGGTAAGAAGTTGTTACAGCTTAACCGGTGGTCTTGAGTTCGAGCCCCGTGTATCCAGCTCAACATGATTGACTTCCATACACGTAGTTTTACACAAAAAAAATCATGATAGACAATTGTTTTGTTTGTATGGATGCTATAAGACACACAAGTTACAATCACAATAATAAGCATGACTATTATTATATTAATAAATGTTATATCTATTACCTCTAATATATGAAATACAATAAGAAATATTTATTATATTGAATTGATTTTTATTGTCAAATATTCCTATATAAATATTCATTTTAGGTTAAAATCATGATTTTTTTGTGTACATTAAAATCATGATTTTAATTCTTATATTTTCACTATAAATATAAATTATTTTAAGTTCAAACTATATAAGAATCTTTTTGTAATTTTAAATGTGTAGAAATGGTCTTATTTCTAAATATAAAATTATCCCCCTTAATATTTTATAATTATGCTATAAATATAAAATCCAATTTTTTTTTATTTTTTTTAAAAAATATAATGGTTTTCAAAATATTTAAAACATAATAATTAATTAAATTTAGAGTAAAATTAATAAATCAAATACGGGTGAAATCAATAATTTATTTTTACATTTTTACTATAATTTTGAAAACTTCAAAATTATACACTTTTACCATTTATGATATCATCTGTATTTATTTCTTTGATTTTGAAATGAATAAAAATAAAAATTTTCTTTTAAATTTGAAAAAAAAATTATCAAATTTATTGTGAAGTTAAATTATAGTTTTAACTGTATTTTACATATAAAACATCATATTTGTAAAATTGACTTTAAAAATAAGTTATTATATTTCACTAATGTATATCTTTTATATATATGTAAATAAATAAATAAATGGTGTTTAAATTTCACAATGAGATGAAAATATTAAAACAATATTTTATAGAGAAGTTTTTTTTTTTGACGGAATATTTTATATAGAAGTTTAATTAAAGCAGAATATTTGAATCTTTATATGTTAGTTTTTAAAAATTTATGAAAAGGACATATTACCATAAATTAAGTTGGATATGATATATTTATAAAGAAAAACAACAAAAAATAAATAAATCAAATTCAATCAATTAAATTGAGTTAGGGTATATCAATATAAATTAACAAATATTCCGTGAAAGATATGTGGGCGCGCATGTTATTTAGCACTTTCTGTTGCATTCGCGAAATCAGTTTATAAGATTATAGGATTTCAGCGTGCATAAAAATATTTTGCTGTACGCTGTATTGATTTTCATTTTCCAGAAATTACCTGCAAAATTCATTATCTGTGCATCCGTGAAATTTTTCAGATAATGTTTCATAAAAATGTTCGGTGCATCATACCCTACATACATACATTCTAGACAGAACCTTACCTAAAACTACGTGTTTTGAATTTTGTTAAGACAGTATTTAATTAATTGGTCCAAAATATTCTAAGTGAAATATTCCTCACCATACCAAAAAAAGAAGTATATATGGCAAGAAAAATTAGAGTAAGCTACTACTTAGACATTATGGTCTATCACACACATCACACTTGTGATTTTGTCAAAGATATATAAAGAAAACAGATTAGATCGATCCTAGTCAAATAGCATCCACGTTTTCATTTTCTATTTCTATGTCTTGTGATTGCCGGGAACCAACCTATCGTTGACAAACTAAGGTTAAAGACGGCTACCAGATAAATCGTGCACCAAATAAACCTTGATATATATAGCAAAAACAAATAACACTATTTTGGTAAAAAGAAGCTAATAGCCTAATATATATCAACTATCAAACTGATGATCGATGGGATTAATTAAATGGGCATTCATTAATCCTAATCATTGCTAGTTAATTACCAATTGGCTACCAAATACCATTGATACAAAAAACATACTTCTTTTTTAGTACTCCATTAAAAGCACCGAGGGACGCTATCCGCAGCTGACTTTTGTCAGTGGAATTTCTTAATACTGGATATTCATGATAAGATTTTTAATCATCTTGATAAGAACATCCAAACCATATATGAAACCACATTATTCTTTGTGACTTTCTTTTTCTTCTCGCTCTTCCTACTTTTTTCATTGACTAGGACGGACAATTTATTTTTTCAAATATCACAGTAGTATAAATTGTGTGATTAGCAGGTCGATCTTTTTATCAATTTTTTTTAAGAATTTAAACTTTAATTCTTTCATCAAGAATACTGCTTAATTACTCATCGCCGCATCCAACCTTATTAGTAACCTTATTAATAGTTTTCCTTTTTTTTCTGGTTCTTTATTGAGCATCTTAAAATAAATATAATTAATTTGACAAAAAAAGCACTTATTTGATGTAGGTATAAAGACTAATTAATTAGAATTCTTTACTGCGCCAGCGAGCGTCGTTTGTTAATTACTTCACTTCAAGTACAACACGCAAAGGATTGCTCAAATACAGGATGCAAGCACAACTGGATTGTGAAAGTTAATTAAGATGCATATTTGTCAATAAAGTAGTTGATATACAATATATTAATTCTTAATTAATTGTTAGTAAAAAAGTATACCAGGAAAAATTAGAGATCGTAAGCTAATGTACATAGACATCATGGTCTATCACTCACATCACAATATTTGTGATTTTGTCAAACATAACCACAATGCGAAAACGATATTAGATCCTTGTCAAATATCATATATCCACGTTCTGTTTATACGCTTTGTTGTTATTATTATTATTACTATTTTTGTTTTGTATTCATGAGTCTTGTGATTTCAGCAGCCGCGCCGTTGCAAACTAAAATTAAATTATATCTAAGGCTATCAGATAAGTCGTGTACCTAACTAATAGCCATTTAAACAAATAAATATAATCCCAGTGCATATTTGCATACATGCACGATTACTGTAAACTTGATGAATATATGTTCCTCCAAATATATATGCATATTTCAAAACGGCCGGCCGATCGATTGGAGCTGGTGACTGCTTTCACGGTCGATCCGGTCCGGCATCAACATCAATGACTCAAAGGCCAATTCCTTATTAGTTGACTTCCAACAAGCTAGCAACACTTTCTTCAATTCATTTCACACTGACAATTATAATAAGACAAAAACTCGGTCCCCTATATAAACCCAACTAGCCATGCACCTTACACTCATCCCTCTAATCAATTCCTAATTCATACAAAACACCAATGGCTCCCAAGATTTTTTCCATTTCCTATCTGCTTGCCATCATCTTGGTCTTGGCACCATTATCCATAGCAAATGCTGCTTCATCCTCCGTGGTTCCACCAGAAACCATTTGTGGATCCACTGTTGACCCTGCTTACTGCAAAACTGTTCTTGCAAATCAAAATGGCAATATCTATGACTATGGTCGCATCTCTATTCGAAAGTCCATGTCCCAGTCGCGTAAGTTCATGAACTTAGTGGACTCATATCTTCAAGGTAGCTCCTCTTTGTCTCAATCCACAGTTCGCGCTCTTCAAGACTGCAAATTCCTTGCTGAATTGAGTTTTGAATACTTATCAAACACTTATGCCACAACAAATCAAGCTAGTGATGTTCTTCCCACTTCTCAAGCTGACGATTTTGAAACCATTCTCAGTGCTGTTTTGACTAACCAACAGACTTGTTTAGATGGCTTACAAACCACAGCTTCTGATGTAAGAGTGAAGAACGACCTCTCCTCATCGCTCTCCGATGACACGAAACTTCACAGTGTCTCCTTGGCCTTGTTCCTAAAAGGTTGGGTACCTGAGAAGAAAATCATAACATCATGGCAACAAAACGGCAGGCATTTGAATTTCAAAAATGGCCGTTTACCACTGAAGATGTCTAATCATGCACGTTCTATTTATGACTCCGCTAGACGCCATGGTAGAAAACTACTTCAAACTGTCACCGACAATGAAAGCGTTGTTGTAAGTGACATTGTGGTTGTTAGTCAAGATGGAAGCGGAAATTTCACCACTATCAATGATGCAATAGCTGCTGCACCAAACAATAGCGTTGCTAGTAATGGCTACTTCATGATATTTATCACCCAAGGTGTGTATCAAGAGTATGTTTCCATTGACAAAAGCAAGAAATACTTGATGCTTGTTGGAGAAGGAATCAATAGGACAATCATCACTGGCAATCACAATGTCGTTGATGGTTTCACAACATTCAACTCAGCAACATTTGGTAATTAAGCATAATTAAATTAAAATAATGTGCACACAGACGTACACATATAATTACTCAAACACATATTGCTAATTGGTTTTCTTTAAATGGTGTAAATTTTAATTATTTATATTCATATCTCAAATTAAATTTGATGAGTACGTACCTGCTTACATGCTTTATGTGGATTTGCAGCTGTGGTCGGTCAAGGGTTTGTAGCAACTAACATAACATTCCGCAACACTGCTGGACCAAGCAAGATGCAAGCGGTTGCACTAAGAAGTGGAGCCGATATGTCTACCTTTTACAGCTGCAGCTTTGAAGGATATCAAGACACATTGTATACACATTCCATGAGGCAGTTTTATAGAGAATGTGATATTTATGGCACGGTGGACTTCATATTTGGAAATGCTGCTGTTGTTTTGCAAAACTGCAACATCTATCCCCGCCTTCCCCTCAGTGGACAATTCAATACCATCACAGCTCAAGGTCGAACGGATCCAAGTCAAAACACAGGCACTTCCATACAGAATGCTACTATTAAAGCAGCTGATGATTTGGCTCCAAATGTTGGTACCGTGCAAACGTATCTTGGGAGACCATGGAAACAATATTCAAGGACAGTTGTGATGCAATCCTTCATGGATAGTTTTATAAACCCTGCTGGTTGGCATGAATGGAGTGGTGATTTTGCATTGAGCACATTATACTATGCAGAATACGCTAACACGGGACCTGGTTCAGACACTACGAATCGAGTGACGTGGCCTGGTTATCATGTTATCAATGCTACGGATGCAGCCAATTTTACGGTGTCTAACTTGTTGAGCGGAGATAATTGGCTTCCTCAAACTGGTGTCCCATACTTAAGTGGTTTGATATAGTCAAAATCAAACAAAGAGAGTGAAGTTGTTCAATTATTTTGGTTTAAGCACGCGTTTCTATATTTTTTGTGTTCACATATGAATAAAGTTTGATATATTCTATTGTAAAGATTGTTATTTAAGCAAATTTATTAATAATAAAAATGTTTTCAAACAATTCTTCAGCATATATATCTCTTTAAAGGTATGATTGGCTTCTGTAGCGGCCTTGGTTAAGCGGATAGATAGGCAAAAATGTTTTTTTTTTTGGTTGAATATATTTATGATTAATTAGTAATTTTGATTATCGGAATTCTTCAAATTAATTTGACTTGTTGTTAATTTTACTTATTAAAATAAAGGCGCGCGTGTTTTAATTTTGTTTATTTCTTTTAATTATGTGGACTGGGATAAATTATAAATAATCAATGTAATTTTTATTTTATCAGTAGTAATAAATAATTATCATTGTAGATATGGGATCGTATTTACATTTCGATTCAAAATGATTGCAAGATATTAAAAAAAAAATTGTTCAGACCGAATCAATCATTTTTTCCACAAAACTAATTCAATTCATTTTAATTATAAAATTTCTACCTAGATTAAAAGGTTATAGATGGAAAGGAGCTGGGTTAAATTAACCAAATATATATATGTTTCATTATAACTTATAATTAGGCCTATACTTGGTTTGATGCTGGTTCTCCCAAATTCATGAAAGGCGTGATAACGTTGACACTCATTACCCAACCTTTTATACTTTCCCAGCAATCCCTATCAAAACCTCCAAATTTTGCGTAGAAATGGAATACACATATAAATATATATTTTATCCAATCAGTAATAACATAATTATGTTATAGTAGTGAACTTAGGATGCTAAGACATTCATCTCTTTGGTTAATTTTATCTCAGTCCCATCGTTAAATTCAGCCCTGGAAATTGAGTTATAAGATAGTGAACTTAGGATGCAAAGACATTAATCTCTTTTGAAACATAACCATCCAAAACAAATAGGATGCTTTCTTCATCAATATCATGGAGATCGAGTTTACTTGCATTTGGCTTAACTCTCTAAGAATGAAATTTTCCATCGCTGCTGGATCATCAGCCCTTATTTTCATTCCATAATCTATTAAGACAAATACAATAAAACTACATTATATATGTAATTCAATCCAAATTAAGTTTTTTAATATGTGATATGGCTATAATTAAACTCACATGAGTCATAAAAATCATACCCATTAACTGAAGCATTGCTTTTTTTTTTTTACGGTTAACTGAAGCATTGCTGGACAGCGACAACAACAGCAATATATATAATACCAATTTAAATTAAGATATTGTCAGTTAAAATTAAAAGTAAGAAAATTTTAGTAAAAACCTAAAAATTAAAAAAAACTAATATTATTGATCTATGGAATTCGACTTTCTTGTGAATTGTTTAAAAGTTGTTGTAGAATCAAATTTTATTGAAGGCAATATTGATGAAATTTTGAAATTGGTAGTACAGAATATGTTCCCTTCTTTTAGCACAAAATCAAGATTTTATGAATTTACTACCCGAAACAAACTCCTAAGGCCATTTTATCCCAGAACTCCATTTTTTCTTTTTACAAATTTTAAATGGGCTACAACAGTACATATCAACGATTTTTTATTGAGTACCTCTAATTTATAACTAAATACCTCACTTTTTTACTATTCACAAATTCTAAACGGATCCCACCATTAAACATTATTCAATCTTTATATTTTTTAATTAAAAAAATTAATTAATAAATAATAAAAGAATGGGGGAATAAATTAAACTTTCTGGCGGTTAAAAAAACGCCACAAAGTTTGTTTAATATTTTTCTATACTTAGTGACGATTTAAAACCGCAAATAAGTGCAGAAAAAATTAAATAAATTTATGGAGGTCATAAACCACCAATAAATGAAAGATAAAAAACAAAATAAACTTACTGGCACGTTTAGTAACAGTTTTAAACCGCTAAAAACACAAAAAAAAATAATTAAAACACTGGTTCTCAATTGAGCACCATTACTTTAGAAGTACATGTTCATTAAGAATCGCAATAAAGATGCTCTAACAAAACTTTGGAAGTTTTTTTTATTAGAATTGCAAATGAATTATGTTATTCATAAATTACAATTTAAAAGATTTGCTTTATATTTTTTTTATTTATTCATATACGTGTGTATAATCAATTCATGTACCATTGAGCGCATGAATTAGGTGGCAGGGTTTGTTCCAGTTGAACCAATACTCTCAGTTTCGAGCCCGTGATATTTAACTGCGTTAAATACTCAGAGAGTGAGAACTTTTCCCACCAATAAAATTTTTACCCGATTCAAACAGGATTAATTACCTCCATTAAAGGATACTTGTGGTTCTACACCAAAAAATTCATATTAATGATTTTTTATTTTTATTTATTTTTTTACTTTTTATCAGCAACAAAATTTCATTAGATGTGACTAAAGGGGGTACTCTTCCAAGTATAAAACCAGTACAAAACAACCACACAAAAATTAACGTGGAAACTTTTAAACGAGCCCGATTGTTTTTAGGTGAAGGTGCTCACTCACAAATATTTGTCCTCTCAATCAGTGTTAAGAGCTGATGCCCCCTACGGCTTCTTTTGTTTGGCGCAGTATTGTCAAAAGCCAAAGGTGATCTTCAGCTAACCTGGCTTTAGGATGGACCTCTGCAATATGGGATACCTCTATTTGGTATATATGTAGATTGGTCCAGATTGGGTCCTCTGTACTCTGTTGCCTTTTGTTCACATTTCAGATACTCATCAAAGAAGTGTTAAGGAGCTTTGGAATAATGGGACGTTGGACTTTTCCATTCTGTCTACACATATTCTAGAAGAGATCTTGAGTCACATTCGTTCTTTTCTAGTTCCTTTGCACTGTTCAGATGGCTTTGATATATGGTGCTGGAGCGCTAGTGTAGACAAGAATTACTCAGCGAAATCAGCCTACAGATAAAAACCAGCAGGGGCTCACTATGTCTGGGACTTGGCGCTGGATTTGGAAAATTCAAACGCGGGAGAAAATCATATTTCTGATTTGGTTGATTTGCATGACTCCCTTGCCATTAAGGCTGTTCTTTTTAGATGGCATATTGGCCCCACTGCAAGTTGCCCGAGATGCCAAGACCATGATGAGACTATTTTACATTGTCTGAGGGATAGTAGTGCTGCAAAGGAGGTTTGGAGAAGGTTAGGCTGTTCACTCGACCCTATTTCTACACGGATGAGTCTCTATTTTGGCTTCAACGAAACATTCGTGGCCCTCATGGAGATCTCTTTTTGGCTAGTGTGTGGTGGACCTGGAGATGGCGAAATAATTTTCTGTTCAATTCTGAGAAGTGGGATGTGCGCTTTGTTATTCGTAACCATGACAGATGTTGAGGGTGATCTTGATTCCCATAATGAGCACAGAACTTCCTTGTGGTGGTCTCCACCTCCTGCGAGGTATGTCAAGCTGAATGTTGACGGTAGTTTTTGCAATGAGTCAAAATCAACGTACACTGGTGGTGTTTTTAAGGGATGTCAATGGTGGCTGGCCGTGTGGTTCTCTAGCCAAGAAGGTGCAGGTTCTGTTCTTATGGCGGAGCTGTTAGCTGTTCGTAGGGGCCTGGTGTTGGCTTGGATCAGAGGGGAGAAAAAGTTGTTCTGCGAATTTGATTCTCTGGAGGTTCTTTATCTTCTTCGCGCGGTTTACTCCCCGACGGTGACAGGCTTGGCTGAGATTGTTGTGGATATTAACCGCCCGCTGAACTTGGATTAGGAGGTGCATCTGCATCATGTTTACCGCGAAGGAAATTCAGCCGCTGACTTCCTTGCCAAATGTGCTCGCAGAGCTTCGGAGAATTTTGTCTCCTAGTCGCTGCCTCCTGCAGACTTTCAACCTTTGTTGTTGGAGGATTCATTTTTCTTAGTTGTTTAGTCTTTCTATTTGTTTTCAATAAAAAACATATTTTAAATAGGTCACACCAGTACACGTCAATCGGTTCTTATTGAGCACCTCTGATCTATAACTCAGCACCTCACTTTTTTACTATTCACAAATCATAAATGGATCCAACCATTACACATTATTCATTCTTTATATTTTTTAATTAAAAAATTAATTAATAAATAATAAAAAAATGGGGGAATAAACTTTTTGGCGGTTAAAAAACGCCATAAAGTTTTTTAATATTTTTCTACACTTAGTGACGGTTTAAAATCGCTAATGCAAAAAAAAATTAAATAAAATTTGTGGCGGTCATAAAATCATCAATAAATAAAGATAAAAATAAAAAAGTATTGACATGTTTACGATCGATTTTAAACCTCTAGAAACGCAGAAAAAACACGGTTCTCAAGTTAGCACCAGTACTTCGGAAGCACATGTTCATTAACAACCGCAATAAAGATGCTCTAACAAAACTTTGGTAGTTCTTTTTTTTAATTTAGAATTGCACATGAATTAGGTTATTCATAAATTACAATTTAAATGATTTGCTTTATATTTTTTTTTATTTATTCATATACATGTGTATAATCAATTCATGTTTACCATTGAGCGCAATGAATTAGTTGGCAGGGTTTTGTTCCGGTTGAACCCAATAATCTCAGTTTCGAGCCCGAGATATTTAACTGTGTTAAATACTCGAAAAGTGAGAACTTTTTCCACCAATAAAACTTTTACCCGATTCAAACAGGATTAATTACCTCCATTAAAGGATACTTGTGGTTCTACACCAAAAAATCATATTAATGATTTTATTTTTATTTATTTTTTTACTTTTTATCAGCAACAAAATTTCATTAGATGTGACTAAAGGGGGTACTCTTTCCAAGTATAAAACCAGTACAAAACAACCACACAAAATCTACCATGTACTTTAATTGCATATAAAGTTTTACAAACAGAAATTCTCTTGTCAATTGTTCATTAATTAGAATGCGTACTATTTGACCAGGAAAAAATAATCTCAAAATAATCAATCATGAAAACGATTATTTTCACAAAGAAAATAATCAGTATATTACAAGAGTATTTATTATATAATATGAAGTTTTCAATCAATCATTTCCAAAATAATGTCATTGATATAAGTAAACTTAATTATAAATCATTTAAAATTGTATCATGAATTAAGGTTTTAAAATAATTAATAGACAGCTCTAAAATTAATATTAATATCAAAATAATTTTAGTATCGAGATTTTTAAATAATATTTTTAAAAATTATTCAATTGGAGGGATTTGATTATATAATCAAACAATATATATATTTGGATATATTTGGGGATATACATACACAAATGGGGGGAAGGGAATTTTAATCAGCTATGAAATAAACTTAAATCCTAAAATAAGCGGATTTAAAAAAAAGAAAAACTAATTGCGCATTTTATACACGTTGAAAGTTAAAAGAACAAAAATAATTGAAATAATAAATACTAAATATATAGAATAAGAGAAATGAAATAATTAAAAATTTGAACATAAAAATGTAAATATTTAAGTGTTGTAATTAATACTCTTTATTTATTGGGTTACAAGATCACAAAACCCAACTCATTATTTTGAATGGGTAACGGTAGCAACACACCCCTATCTGAAAACTACTCAGTCACACGACTTTTTCCTATTAGTTGTTAGCTAAATTTCGTAATTAATTAATTAATATTGGATAACTTTTTCAGTTAACCATCTTGAGAATAACATTCGAACCATATTATTCCATACTATTCTGATTATTCCTTGTTTCTTGACTAGAATATTTTTAGGACGTAACAGTGAGAATGAGACCCTTATGTACAATATGATATGAGATTAGGACAACCTTTAATTAATTCCTTTTTTTAGGACACCTGACTTTATTAGTGGTTTTTCTGACACGTTATTGTCAATCTTTATGAAACATATATATTAGTGGTTTCTCTGACACGTTTGTCGAAATATTGGTCATGGATTTAGTAAAGGCATATAATTTGTACATTACATATTTTCCTAAAATAAGAAATATTGGTACTTGACCTTAATATGGTATTAGAGATAACTACTACTCGGACATTATGGTCTATCACTCTAATCACATTTTGTAATGTTTGTTAAAAGCAGAGGAAACATATTAGACATAGCATTCACGTCCGTGTCTTCTTTTTTTCTTTTTGTTTTAATTTTGCCTGTTCTGTGTCTAGTCGTTGCTGGGAACCAACCCCACCGTTGACCAACTAATTACAATCAAATTATATCCCACGGCTATCCGATAAGTGGTGTACCAAACAAATCTTAATAACAATGTACGCAAATATATAAATATAATAATCCCAAGAATATTTGCATACATGCCACGATTACATTCCAGTGAACTTAATGAACGTTCATCCAAAATTCCAAATCAAATATTTCAAGACGGCCGGTTGGACTATGGAGATATGGTTACTGCATTCTGGTAGCGACGGCATCAACATCAAGGATATGCAAAGCAAATTCTTCCCTTCTATAGTTTGACTTCCAACAAGTTAATAATGCCATCATTCCCACTAATCATTATAATGAGACAAAAATCCCATCCTCTATATAAACAAGACTAGCCATGCACCTTATCCTCACCCCTCACCTAGCAACACTTAACAATCCTTAATTATCTACCTATTTCCTTCAATCGATCCGAAAACACCAATGGCCTTTTAAGCACTTCTCCTTTTCCATCTTACTTCCTATCTGCTTTCCTTCTTGTCTTCTCATCACTGTCCATAGCAAACGGTGCTTCATCCGCCATAGTTCCACCTGAAGCCATTTGTGGGTCCACTGTTGACCCTAGTTATTGCAAAACCGTTCTTGCTAATCAAAATGGCAATATCTTGACTATGGCCGCATTTCTATGCGAAAGTCCCTGTCCCAATCCCGTAAGTTCATGAACTTAGTGGACTCTTACATTCAAGGTAGCTCCTCTTTGTCTCAATCCACACTTCGCGCCCTCTTCAAGACTGCAAATTCCTTGCTGAACTGAGTTTTGAGTACTTATCAAACACTTATGCCACAACCAATCAAGCTAGTGATGTTTCTTCCCACTTCTCAAGCTGACGATTTTGGAAAACCATTCTCAGTGCCGTTTTGACTAACCAACACACTTGTTTAGATGGTTTACAGACCACAGCTTCTGATGCAAGATTGAAGAACGACCTCTCCTCATCGCTCCTCTGATGACACAAAACTTCACAGTGTCACACCCCTGGCCCTGTTCCTAAAGGGTTGGGTACCTGAGAAGAAAATCAAAACCTCATGGCAACAAAACGGCAGGCATTTGAATTTCAAAAATGGTCGTTTACCGTTGAAGATGTCAAATCGTGCACGTTCTATCTATGACTTCCGCTAGACGCCATGGGAGGTAAACTGCTTCAAACAGCCACTGACGGTGAAAGCGTTGTGGTAAGTGACATTATGGTTGTTAGTAAAGATGGAAGCGGAAACTTCACCACTATCAATGATGCAATAGCTGCTGCAACCAAACAATAGCGTTGCTAGTAATGGCTACTTCATGATAATTATCACTGAAGGAGTGTATCAAGAATATGTAATCCATAGACAAAAGCAGAAGTACTTGAGGCTTGTTGGAGAAGGAATCAATCGACAATTATCACTGGCAATCACAATGTGGTTGATGGTTTCACAACATTCAACTCAGCAACATTTGGTAAGCATAATTAAATTAAAATAATATAAGCGCTAACATGATGATTATATATTTATATATCAAATATTTAGCATGTAACTTGATGATGAGCACCACTAACATTAAAGGGGAATATTGGCTGGCAGCTGTGGTCGGTCAAGGGTTTGTAGCAGTGAACATAACATTCCGCAACACTGCTGGACCAAGCAAGCACCAAGCAGTTGCACTCAGAAGTGGAGCAGATATGTCCACCTTCTACAGCTGCAGCTTTGAAGGATATCAAGACACATTGTATACACATTCCATGAGGCAGTTTTATAGAGAATGTGATATCTATGGCACTGTGGACTTCATATTTGGAAATGCTGCTGTTGTTTTGCAAAACTGCAACATCTATCCCCCGCCTTCCCCTCAGTGGACAATTCAATACCATCACAGCTCAAGGTCGAACGGATCCAAGTCAAAACACAGGCACTTCCAATACAGAATGCTACTATTAAAGCAGCTGATGATTTGGCTCCAAAAGTTGGTACAGTGCAAACGTACCTTGGGAGACCATGGAAACAATATTCAAGGACAGTTGTGATGCAATCCTTCATGATAGTTTTATAAATCCAGCTGGTTGGCATGAATGGAGTGTGATTTGCACTGAGCACATTATACTATGCAGAATACGCTAACACAGGACCTGGTTCAGAATACTACTAATCGAGTGACGTGGCCCGGTATCATGTTATCAATGCTACTGATGCAGCCAATTTTACGGTGTCTAACTTCTTGAGCGGGGATGAGTGGCTTCCCCAAACTGGTGTTCCATTTTTGAGTGGATTGATATAGTTAAACTCAAACAAGGGAATGAAGTTGTTCAAGGTTTTTAATACCGTATTCGGTACATATGATTAAGCTTGATATCGTAAAGATTGTCATGAAAGGAAATTTATTAATACTACAAATGTTTTCAAAGAATTCTTCAACACGTTTCTTTAAAAGGATTGAGGTATTTTAGGGTGTAAGTACCTCTATCGAGGGCCTATGACATGGTAAAAATTAATAATATAATTTAGTAATTTAAATTATTTTTATAATATAAGTGTAAGATTTAACATAGACCCAAAATACAACCTCTAACCCTAAAATTGCCCTTAATAAAGCATATGATATAATAATTTGAGTGGATTGATATAGGTAAAAAGGAAAAAATGTGGATTTATGATTAATTACAATTTTGATTATCCGAATTCTTTCTAATGAAATTGACTGTTGTCTTAACTTATTAGAATAAATGGCATTTTTTGTTGAATAATTTTTATTTTTTGGGCTGGCGATAAGTAATTGTAAGAGTCCATTTGATTTACAGTTGAATAGAATTGATTCTAAAATCAAAATGGTTAAGTATTCGTTTAGTTTACAATTGGTAGAATTGATTCTAGAAATCAATGGTTGAAAATGAGTGATTGCACACTTACAAAACATGTTGAACGGAAGTGACTCAAAATCAATTCCACGGGATTTATTTTCATTCAAAACTTAAAGCAAACATGGAACTGAGAATGAATGATGCACATTTATGAATTATGTTGCACAGAAAGTAATTTAAAATCAATTCGATAAAATGATTCTCCATTGTACCTAACTAGTAACCAAATGGTAGATGAAAACCCAAATCTCTTTGATTTTTTCCGGGAGCGCACGTGGTAAAGGATCAAGGGTTGGAAGAAAAGTTTGCTTTCCACTACGGGTAGAGAGGTGCTCATTAAATCAGTAACCCAAGTCATTCCTTGTTATATTATATATGGGGTGCTTCCTAGTTATGAATGACAGAGCAAAATTATTTTACCCAAGTAAACTTTACTATTAAGATCAGGGTTTTAAATATTGCACACGCTATTTTTTGGAGGTTTTTAAACCACCACACTAATTCAATGGTTAAATTTACAAGGGGATCCCTGCCAAAGACCAAAAAGAATAAAGGAAAAAAAACGAATTTAAGTAGTCATCAATGTAGCATAAAAATTGTCTTTATATAAAAAAAGGAAATTAATTAATTAATATTTAATAATTAAAATCTATTTATAATTTTTATGGAAAACAAAGAACATTCTTAATGCTTAAAATCATCCCACGAGTCTATGTTATTAAAATTTTATTGATATTAGTGTTTTATCTCGTGTAGAGCAAACAATTGGCCCGAAACGGGTCGATGCGGGTAGCTGACTTATCGGACTGGGTTAAATACTCCAAGAGTTGTTAGACTTCTAAAATAAGTGCTCGAGACCTACATTTTACGGATTTTTGGGAGTAGCCCATTTTTCATGTTACTTTACGGGCTATCCACTTTTTTTGTGGGTATCGGATTGAGCTAAAAACCAAGAAGTTATTTGAGGTTCTAAAATTAGTGTTTAAGCCCTACATTTTTGCGGGCAAGTGCGGTTAGGCTAGCTCATTTTGCTAACTCTAATCTCGTGCAAGACACGAAAAATACATTTATTCTTGTATAATTAATATTTTTAAATTTATGTTTTTAATAATAAATGTATTAATATATGAAGAATATATTGTATTTAAATAAAAAATTAAATTGATAAATAAATATTATGGTATAATTAGTTTAATTATATTATATTTTGCCTTTCCTCTGTCCCTCTTTTGCCCTCCTTCGTTTGCCTTCCCGCTTTCGTTTTGCGTCTGTCTCCTTTCCGGTCATGTTTTGCCTTTCACCTCTCCTTCCCGCCTCCCCTCTCTTCTTCCCCTCGTCTCTTTCCCTCTCCCGTTTCTCCCTTCTCCCCTTTCCCCCCCTTCCCCGTGTCCCCCTGGCCCTGTTCCTCAAGGGTTGGGGTGCCTCAGAAGAAAATCAAAACTTCATGGCAACAAAACGGCAGGCATTGAATTTCAAAAATGGTCGTTTACCGTTGAAGATGTCAAAATCGTGCACGTTCTATCTATGACTCCGCTAGACGCCATGGGAGGAAACTGCTTCAAACAGCCACTGACGGTGAAAGCGTTGTGGTAGTGACATTATGGTTGTTAGTAAAGATGGAAGCGGAAACTTCACCACTATCAATGATGCAATAGCTGCTGCACCAAACAATAGCGGTTGCTAGTAATGGTTACTTTATGATAATTATCACTGAAGGTGTGTTCAAGAGTATGTTTCCATAGATAAAAGCAAGAAGTACTTGATGCTTGTTGGAGAAGGAATCAATCGGACAATTATCACCGGCATCACAATGTCGTTGATGGTTTCACAACATCAACTCAGCAACATTTGGTAAGCATATTTAAATTTAAATAATATGCGCACACACGCCTGTGTTTATGCACTTACACAAATATTGCAAATATATATGATACCTTATCGATGGCTTGAAAATTATTTAATAATTATATATAACAAATATTTCTCACCGTCCCTTACATGCATCATGTGGATCTGCAAGCTGTAGTCGCTCAAGGGTTCGTAGCAGTGAACATAACATTCCGCAACACTGCGGGACCAAGCAAAGGCCAAGCAGTTGCACTGAGAAGTGGATCAGATATGTCCACCTTCTATAGCTGCAGCTTTGAAGGGTATCAAGACACATTGTATACACATTCCATGAGGCAGTTTTATAGAGAATGTGATATCTATGGTACTGGTGGACTTTATATTTGGTAATGCTGCTGTTGTTTTGCAAAACTGTAACATCTATCCTCGCCTCCCACAGAGTGGACATTCAATGCCATCACAGCTCAGGTCGAACTGACCCAATCAAAACACAGGCACTTCCATACAAATGCTACAATTAAAGCAGCTGCTGATTTGGCTCCAAATGTTGGTACAGTGCAAACCTATCTTGGGAGACCATGGAAACAATATTCAAGGACAGTTGTGATGCAGTCCTTCATGGATAGTTTTATAAACCCTGCTGGTTGGCATGAATGGAGTGGTGATTTTGCATTGAGTACATTATACTATGCAGAATACGCTAACACTGGACCCGGTTCAGATACTTCTAATCGAGTGACGTGGCCTGTTATCATGTTATCAACGCTACTGATGCTGTCAATTTTACGGTGTCTAACTTCTTGAGCGGGGATGATTGCCTTCCTCAAACTGGTGTCCCATACTCGAGTGGTTTGATATAGTCAAATTCAAAGAAATTAAAGAGCATGTTGTTAAATATTTTTGGTTTCCATACTCGTGTTCCTTTTTTTTTGTGTTTAGAAATCATAAGGCCTCATTACTCTATGGTAAGATTGTTATTAAAGAAAGTAATTCATAATAACTGCTTTCATGTTTTTGTATATCACTTAAAAATATATATTTGAGTGAAGATATACCGTTCATTAAGGCTGGTTTAAAAGCCAGAAAGGTTAGATTTACGCATTTAAAAAGCCTTTTAAATTTGTTATGCAAACCTATAGATAAGTTGATAAAGATTTTTGTTGATTTGATATATATAGATATATATAGGGTGGGGGATTAACTTACTCCAGGAGTAATCTCGGTAAAGTTACTCCGCTTAATAACTTATTATCAAAATTGAATTTCATCAATCCAACCGTGATATTAACAGTTTCATTGAGTAGATCAAAACCTACAAAATTTTATAAAATTAAAATCATTTGATGTGTCATCAAATCACTTCAATTTAGCGGGCAATATAACTTTTTAAAATATAAGTAATATTCACTCTAAAATTACATACCTATGAATGTCCAATTAATCTAAAATTTGGTGGGCATAATCATCATATTAATATCAAATTAATCAACGGTTAGATTTGTTAAATTCACATTCTATAGAAGTTATTAAACGGAGTAACTTACCCAGACTTACCTCCCGGAGTAGTTGATCCCACCCATATATATATATATATATAGACACACACAGAGGAAAAATTATATGTAGTGACTTTAATTATTCGAATTGATCAAATTAAAGCTCAGGTTCTTTTTTGGTAACAAACAATCAACACATATCAGCTTATACTTGGTTTAGATACTACATGTCTAGTTTTCTTAGGTAAAGTCTTAGATTTGAACATTAATTGTATATGGAAAAAGAAAACTTTCTAAAATGCTAATATTACTATGCTATGAGAACACACATTCCAACTCTTCTTTAAAAAAAAAAATATATGAAAGAGAGGAAGATAATGTGGTGGGATAAGAAGGGCAATGGACTTCTAAGAAAAAAACATGATTTTCTCACACTATATAAATTTTTCACTTTTTTATACACTTATTTTTTTTTTTGTTTCTATTGCTTTATATATATTTTTGATATGATATCAATTATTATGAGCCTGTTGATTACTCTTCTCAAAAACAGTTTTCAGTTTTAAAAAATTTAAAAACTAAAAAACTTGTTGAGTAATCGCTTTTTAAAAATTAATTTTTAAAACTTTCCAAAACAGATTTTAGTTGTTTGCTTTTCTATTTGGTTTTAATTCTGAAAACTCAAAACACACGGAAATCAACACTTTTCATTAATGGCAATATTGTAATTTATTGAAATGTTAGTTGAGGGTTTAGAAACCGTTCGCAGCTCATCACTTTCGTCGCCTTCACTCGCAACTTCGCAGAGTTCGTCGTCTTCACTCTCGCAGAGCTCGTCTTCAATCGCAAGTTCGCAGAGCTCGTCTTCAATCGCAAGCACATCGCCTTCATCACGAGCCATTTCGCATAGACGCTGCATTTTCATCACAGGTTTTCTCTCCATTTCATTTTCTATTCTTCGATTCATCTCATTTTCTATTCTTCGATTCTTCGATTCATTTCATTTGTTTTTTGTTCTTCGATTCATTTTCTGTTATTCAATCGAACTTTTCTTGTTGCTTTAGTGATCTGATTATGATTTTGTTGAGCTTGAGGTGAGGTTTAGGCATTTGGTGTCTTTAGTTCTCCTTGTCCTTGGTGGTGGCAGTGGCTTTTGTAGTTCTGCTACTTGCTTTTGATTTCTTGCTTGAAATGGAAACAGAGCTTGGTTTTGGAAGATGCATTAGAGCTGACCTTAGTTTTGTTTTTTGGAGGAAAGGTTATTGGATTTGATGGTTTTAGTGAAAATGTCATTGTATTTTTTGTGACTTGGATGATAAGTGATTGGAGATATTGATGACCCTTGCCTTGAAGGTTTTTTTTCAATTTATCTGCACTTTGTTTTGCTTCTGGGTATTTTTCTTTGAACTATATCCCTCTGTTGACGTGTGAGTTTTTTTTTGTGGATTGGAGATATTTCTCTCTCTGAAATGATATTTGGGGTAAGGATTCCAGTTAGATTGATGGCTCTTTTTACTTGAAGATCTATGGATTAGGTGAAAAGTACTTCCAAAAATTGGGTTTGATATAGGATTTGATGTGTAATGGGTTCATTGGTTTGATCTGGGTGCTGTTTGAATGACAAATGGCATAGTGAAATTAGGGAAATTATGTAATTGTACTTGTCCACATGGCAGAGAAGATGCATAGAAAAAGAATTGGGTAATGATAATTTTGAGAAACAAGTCCAATAGCTAGGTAGGGTGGAAGAATGATCATGAAATTAATGTTATTATGTGGTGCCAGTGCCACTGCCAAGCAAATAGTTACTTGGAATTTAGTCACAAACACCAACAAAGTTGTTTGTTTGCTGTTGAAAATTGTTGTTAACTTAGAATTTTGGCTGTTGTCAACTGATAATTTTCCTCAGTGGGTATCACCCACTTCAGTACTTTTCAAAAACCCTTTCTCTTTGATTTGTTCTCTCTTCCTTTCCCACATAATAAATACCATTGAATTTTTCAATAGCTAATAATTCTTTATGAGCTCTTCATGATTACTTGTCTCCCTAGCCAGCAGCTAGCAACCTAATCTTCCCTCATATCTCCTTAATTCTTTGCTTATTTGTCAATGAAGCCAAACCACACACAACCAACACATACAGAGGAGTAGATTGCATTTCATAGCAATAAACTCAAATGGCATAAAAAGTACTACTAGAGACACAAAACATATACACTATCTGATCTTATCATAATGCAAAAGCATTAGAACCAAAGTTCCATGCACCACATGGAAGGTGTCTTTTCCCTCCCTGTAGCCGCCAGAACTGATTTTATCCAAAACATATACACAAAGGCAATGACTCAAACATATGAATAGTCACTAATGGGAGTAAAAGGAATTTTCCCATAAGTGGAGCAAAATTTGAATGTTAGATTTTTCAATTATGTATAATTTTATACCTGGGTTGAGCATAAGGGGACTCCACGTTCTTTCAGGTAATCATGTATCTTCAAAAGCTGCTTTGGTCCATAATACTTACTCCAACAGCTTGAACTAAACCTAAATGACAATATAAATATTAGGACAGAAATTTGAATCATTGAAGCAATCAAAACTATTGTTTTTTCTTTTACAAATAACTGTGAACTTAAAAGTTTAAATATGCTCATCTGAAAACTGAAAAAGAATGTATGAATGAAATCCATGTAAATAAATCATCAAAAGCACCCTGAGTAACTTTATTCACATTCAGACATTCAATAGTTTTCCTTAACCTGATATTAAGAAAACATCTTTTATCCTTCCCTTTCAGGTTTATACTACTCATGTTTCATATTTGTAAACTTCAATTATAATACCAGATAATCCTACTATTAAACATGAACTATTGTAACCTTCTCATACATTGCCACTAAACCATCCCAAAGAGCTAATTCCTGTAAAGGAGCATAATTGCAGTTGACCAATGTAGTTTTCCTATCCCAATTTTCTCAATCTGCATCCTATCTAGTGATGCCCTGAATTCCTAGCTCCTTGAAATATTAGTTACTTTGATAGCTAGTTGTGGTAATTTAAAACCTATAAATTTACAATTATTCCTTATTCTAACTGTTGTGATAATATTATTTCCTGATCATCTAGTTGTTCCTGATGTGAATGGTCAATGTTGATTAGATTTAAAATTTTGCTTACATTAAATGTTCATTTGTGATAGATGGCATCTACTGTGACATTAGTGAGTCAAAGATTTGGCCTGAATTAGTAGTGAAAGTTTTCATAGATATTATGGTTGATTGAAGCCACAAAAGGAAACATGCCAAATGGTGTGTTTCATAGTAGAGTATGGAACTCAATGACTATTAGGTTGAATTCCCTAACTAATCGTTCCTACAAGAGTCCACAACTAAAGGCAAATATGCATAGGTTGCGGGCTAATTATCGTGAGTTCTCTTTGCTACTGCAACACACTGGATTTGGGTGGAATCCTGAAACCAACACTGTCAGTGCTCCTCCAGAAGTTTGGCGAGACTATCTTCGGGTATATTATTTAATTTAGTGGAGAATATTATTTTTGTTTTTATCTTTTTGGTTAAATTGTCAATATTTTTTTATGAACCGACTATTTACTTATATTATTTCAGACACATGATAAAGCTGCACAATTTCAAAAGAAAGGATTAGACCATTATAAGTTATTGGGAGTCCTATTTAATAGAAGCACTGCAACTGGGGTACTTCATCATTCATCTAACCAAGACCCACCAATCAGATGAAAGAAAATGAGCTTGAAAGTCAATACCTTATGCTGGGAGTCGTGTAGATGTTGATAAGATAGCTCAGATGATGACATACACGAAGTGGAACGCACTACACGTAGTGGAAAGCGCTCAAGTCAAATGAAAGATCCTAAATCTAAGAAAAAGTGTAGATCAAATGATATGGGAGAAGCACTTTCAACATGGGGCCGAAGCATCTAAGGCAAAGGCTGAGCAGTATAAGGTCACTTCTTCAAGAATGTCAAATCATTCCATTACTAAGTGTGTCACTGATCTTGAAGAGATTGGAGACATTCCATATGACGTCTATATGAAGGCCTTAGAAAAGTTATGGTGCCTGAATGGAGGGAGGTGTTTCTTGCCATGTCTAGTGACAGGAGACGGGCATGGCTATGTAGTCTTTAAAACAAAATAGTTTAGATGCATGATCTATTTTGTTGTTGCATGATTTGTTTTCTTTAATTATGTAATTTTCAATGTTTTGCTATGGAATTGTTTGAATTTATCATTGTGTTATTGAATATTTGTTGAAAACTATTATCAATGTTTTTATTATGGAAATTTTTGACAGATTTTGATCAGAATGGATGTTGAAAGAAGTGTTGATTCTTCTTCTGATTCAGATGATAAGTTGGCAGAAGTTTCTCATAGTTAACATGCTTTATGATTATCACCAGAAATATTTAATAAAACAAAGGTTCGAACGTCTGCATTGACTGTCGAGATTTGTTGCTGAAGTGTTAAATGGATCTGGAACAGTTTTGTTTTGAGTTATTTCGAATGCCTAAAGCATGTTTTGTTATGTTTTGTAAGAATTGAGGGGGAAGAACTACTTAAGTGACTCAAGAGATGTTCTTCTTGAAGAAAAAGTTGCGATGTTTTTATTCATTATTGGTCATAATGTTCGTCATAGAGTTGTTGCAGACCGCTTTCAGCATTCCACAGAAACAGTTTCTCTCGTTTTTTCAAGGAGTACTAAGGGCAGTATGTCGATTGGGAAAAGAGTTGATAAAACAAGAGTCCACAGAGTTGCCGGATAGAATTAAAAACAACCCAAATATTATCCTTGGTTCAAGGTATGTAATAAATATTTAATGTTTTAATTTGTTCATATTTTATTTAGTTAATTGTCTATTTATAATCTTATTTTAATACCATTTACCTAATTTATTTGTTATAGGATTGTATAGGTGCAATAGATGGTACACACATTAGTGCATGGGTTCCTGCTGAAAAACAAATTTCATGTAGAGGTAGAAAAGACTACAATCACACAGAATGTTATGTGTGTTGTGTGATATTAATATGATGTTTACATATGTATATTAGGGGTGGGAAGGAAGTGCACATGATTCAAAAGTTTTATTGGATGCACTAACTAATCCTAATGCAGAATTTCCTTGGTCATCTAGAGGTGATTACTATGTTAGAATGAATTTTTCAATTGATGAAATATATATTTAGAGTTTATTTATATTTTATTTTTATGTAGGTTCATCTATCTTGTTGATTCTGGGTACCCATGTACGAGAGGTTTTCTCTTCCCCCATACAGGGGTGAAAGATACCATGCACAGGAATATAGAGGTCAAGGTAGACAACCCCAGGACTTGGAAGAGTTATTTAACTACAGACATTCATCTTTAAGAATGACCATTGAGCGTTGCTTTGGAGTCTTGAAAAATAGATTTCCTATTTTGAAGTTGATGCCACATATAAACCTGCTAGGCAGCGTCTCATAGTAATAGCATCTTGTGCTATTCATAATGTCATACGTAAGTGGAATTTGCATGATGATTTGTTTAGTATATGGGAAGAAATGGATCCTGTGGAACTTGAGAGTTTGAATGAAGGACCTAGCACAGTGGGAACAAGCTCTAATACAGACAACTTATCAAGGTTATCTGATGAAGGTGCAACTGAGATGACAATTCGTAGGGGATCACATTGCCAATAGGATGTGGGCAAACCGTAACAACTAGTTGAAATCAAATTCATTATGTTACTTTAAAATACTGAAGTTATGTTATAAAATTTATGATTATGATACGGTTCATTTAATCTTACTCATACATTTTAAAATCAGTGTAATTTTTATTCTTAATCATACTTTTTTCATGTAAGTAATAAAAATGATATAAGGTTCTTTAATAAATTAAAAAAAATATGTTTAATGTAAAAAAAATACGCTTAACGTAAAAAAAAATATAAGAATTCAATAAATTAAAATTACATTAAAAAAAGTTCTTCAATCAATATTTTTAAATATTAAATCACTTTTTAAGTAAAAAAAAACATAAGTCCTTCATTAAATTAAAAAAAATGCATAAAAATCTTCAATTAATATTTTTAGATATTAAAAACAGTTTTTTTAAAAAATAATTTCAAACAAGTTTTCTACTTTTTAATTTTCAAAAACGTTTTTAAAAACAAATATATCAAGCAAGTTTTTTTGTTTTTTCATTTTGAAAACAGTTTTTAAAACAGATTTATCAAACAATTTTTTTTTTACTTCTCTTCTCAAAAACAGTTTTTGAAATACATTTACAAAAGTGCTTTTAAAAACTAAAAAACAAAACTAATTCAAACAGGCCCTATATATTTCATTTTCTCACTCTTCTTTTTTTTTAATTTGTATCTCTCTCTATCTCCCCTTTTATACTCAATTTTTAGTGTAAAAATATTATTTTTCAAGATAAAAGAAAAGTATTTTTCTTCATTTCAAATACTCCACTTTCCTCTGCCTCACATACCTAAGCGGCTAAGACCCTACTAGACCCTATGACCATTTACTTAGTTTGGTAGCAAACATTCGAATGAGGAAACAAGCATGTCAACTGGTTGTTTTGGTATCCAAGAACGGTTCAAATTACACTTTAGTATCTGAGTTAGGCATAGATTGAGGGTAACCAACATATTAATTTAAAGGTTTGACTTTGATTAAGATTACGTACATATAACTGTATCTTTTAAGTTGTGAAGGGAAAGCAAAGGAACAAAACACTATTGCAAATGGAAATTTTAATGACACTTAAAAATAACTTTTAACCATGGTTGTTAACTCAGCCATTGTTGAAAAGTAGACCTTCAATAACGTTCTTCAACCATCTTTAAATTAAATCAGAAACAACGATGATTACATCACGAATTGTTGTCGTAAATTCAACAAACAACGATGTTGCAATAATAAGTGCTAGCTTATCTGATTATGTATAATTTGGAGTTTTTTGTGCAAATCACGAGTATTTTTTATTAGAGATAATTCAAATCGGATAGAACTTTTATGTGTGGTAATTAAAGCGCTCCCTCCAAATTAGGTGTTGGAGTTAGATTAAAGCTTTTCTTTTTGCTACATTGTTTATTCTTGTGTCAGATATCCATTCTTTGTAAGAAGAGTTGGGATCTCCCTTTTAAATATAATTTTACTGTTTGATATATATATATATATATATATATATATATATATATATATATTATACTAGGTGCTTTTTTGTAATCTTTGAGTGCAACTTAACTAATAAAATATAATATCATTTTTATAAAACAATAGTTTTCGTTTTATTTTACAATTAATTTCTCACATTATATATATACATATGAGTGGGGATCAACTTAACAATTAATTTCTCACATTATATATATATATATATATGGGTGAGGATCAACTTACTCCCGGAGTAACTCTGGGTATAGTTACTTCGCTTAATAACTTCTTATAGAATGTGAATTTCATCAATCCAACCGTCATATTAACAGTTTTCATTGAATAGATCAAGCCAAAAAATTTCATAAAATTTAAAAATTATTGATTTTTCATCAAATCACTTCAATTGAATGTGCAATATACTTTTTAAAATATAAATAAATGTTTACTCTAAAATTACATACTTATGAATGTCTAATTGATCTAAAATTTGGTGTGCATAATCTTCGTATTAATATCAAATTAGTCAACGGTTAGCTAGATTTGTTAAATTCACATTCTATATATAAGAAGTTATTAAGCGGAGTAACTTTGTCAGAATTACTCTTCGAGTAAGTTGATCCCCACCCTCTCTCTCTCTATATATATATATGTATATTCGTCGGCCATATAATTTAATGCATGTAAGGTTGATATGTATAATTTAGATTTTTGACAAACAGACTATTGGTTCAGGCTAGTGATATGGATGTTGTGCCCACTGTAATATGTGTTGGGTATTGGGCTCCCTTTCTATATGGAGAAAATGCTTAAATTGAGAAGTCCACTTGATGTCTCACTTAAGTAAGTGAAGAGGGGCTTGAAGTCAGCAAGAGGGAAGTGTGAACGTCTCAAGCCAAAGAGAACACCAAACACTTTGAGAGAAAGGAAGAGAGAAAGTCATTCCCGTTTCTACACAGAGCTGCGACAGTAAAACAGTTTCTACATATTCGTTCACTGTTGGATCAAGCTGGAAATTTAACAGCTGGTTCGGAACATCTGGTTCTGCATTCTGAACGGTTGGATCGTTGTTATGAAGTCTGGGTTGGGAGATATTCAGCTCGCACTGTAGCTGTGTATTTGGGGTTTTTCATCTTCCCTTGTTCTCTATTTGTAAGCTTTATTGCTTTGTTGTTTGGCTGGGTGTTAGCACTGTTTTGTGTTTTTGTTTGAGACTCTTTTGTACTCTTTGTTTATTATAGTGAAGCTATTTCTTTGGTCTAGACAACCCGTGGTTTTTTACCCTTGCTTTGAGGGGTTTTCCACGTTAAAATCTTGGTGTCTTTGTTTGTGATTTTGGTGATCTGTTTTTGCTATTCATTGGTTGTTGCTCCTCATAGATTCTTGCAAGTTAGGGGGATTTATTTCCGCTGCATTAACCATTGGGTGTGCTCTGTATTATTGTTGTTTGTTGTTTTCCCCATCATATGGATGTTGAAGTCTCATACAGGATCCATGTGATTAAAAAACATACAATTTATATTAGGGCCATAAATGAGTCCAATCAATGGAGAGTTGTACATGCTTGATTCCTCTTAAGTAAAGTCTCAGATTCGAGTCTTGTGGATGGAAAAAATTCCCGCTGGAGAGTTAGCCCCACCATGATGTGGATATTCCCGGCTCAAACAGGATTGTCTTCCGTGGAAGATACCTGTGGTTAAACAAAAAATGAAGCACATGAAGCTCAAGTTTGACTTGTAAAAAGAATGGATCGCTTAAATTTGACTCATTCATTTAAATGGGTCAACTTAAAGTTTGACCTTAGTTTGTTAAAGAAAAAATAAAGTTTGAACTTGATTTGCTTAACTCATTTATAATTTTATTATTTAATTACTTTTATGAAATATATTTAAATCATTTTTAAAATTTATGAATTTAATATTTAATAAGTATTTTAATATCAAATGATGATATAAAAATCAAAATATATTCTTAATTTATGGTATATGTAGTTAAAAATTTCAAAAAATATTATATTCTTCGAAATTCAATGCATAACTTATTGATTAATATAAGAAATATTCAATACTTATTTTCATATATACAGAGTAATTCTTTTACTTTATTATTTTATTATTTATTTTTAAAATAAACTTATAATTAATTAACTTTATGTTTTCTTTTTCTAGTTTTTAATAATCTTACTTTTACTTTAATTATTTATATTAATTAATTATTATACATAATAAACGAGTTACTTACGAGCTCTTAATGTCAAACTTATAAGTTTGAATTTGACTCATTTAAATAATCGAACCCACTTTAAGTTTGAGTTTTTATTTGATTAATTAAACAAACGAGTTTGATGAGGCATTTAACAAATGAATAAAATAGGCTTGTATCTTTTTTAAGCTCAATCCCATTTTATATATGGCCTCCCCAAAATATTTGGTGAAGATCCGTCACTGATTATATTCATTTTTAAAAATATATTAAATATATTATCATATAAAAACATATTTTTTGTGTGTTACACAAAATAAATAGCAATTTAATTATACTAACACTTGTTGGTTGTGAGAAGAAAGCAAATGGAAAAAAAGAAATAGAAAGGAGGATATAGAAAATGGGAGGGTTAATTTTTATTGTTTTGTAAAAAAAGAAAATGGAAAAAAAAAAAAGTTTTCAAATTGATTTAAATGAAAAGAAATAATATAAAAATATTTTAAAAATCAATAATCCTTCTGTATAATTAGACATTGATAATAATAGAGATGTAAAAATTAAAAAAAAATTGAGATAATATATAATCCGACATAAGAAAAAAAAAGTAATTTTGTCTATAAAATCTACCCTCCGATCCATGTCCATTTTCTTGGTCGCAAGCGAACAAAACATTTTGTATAAAATTCATGCTTCATTTTTCTTTCACTGTACTTTTCTTCATCCAACCAAACCATAGAGAAAATATTTTCTCACACTTTTCTATACTCCTATTTTTCTTTCCTCTTTGCTTTAAATCATTCCAAACTATGCGTAAGTGATGTTTCTATCAAACACGAAAATTTCAATTTTTTTAATTACTAATAAAGTATTGCATTATTTTTCTAACATTTATCCAATAACATAATTTTAATTAATTTAAATAACACACATAAACGGAAAGTTTAAACTTGTCTACTGTTTGCTCAAATTCCAATTCACAGTTGCCTAATTTCATTATTAAACCAAAATAACGTTAATGCAACTAGTTAGGCGTCGTTGACTATACGCGTGTATAAATTCAAATGCATTGTTACCAAAAGACAGGCAAATCTTTACAAACAATTTCTCTCCGTTCTGACTGTGACTTCAGTCTTTTTCCATTTGATGCAGTAAATTCAATAGCCTTTAATTTTACTTTCTGACTAATATACACAAGTGATAAAATGGTGTAATTTTGCACAAATAATATAAGTCATTGATTTATTTAAAAAAAAAAACGGCCTAGATGACACAACTCACTACAACAGATTTGAGAGTTGCTCTAAGCCTCTAACAATCTATAAATTGACAGTGATGGAACCCAATTTCGAACACACTCAACCCTTGCAAACTAGCTAACTAACCAACTCTTGCTCAGTTGCTCTAACTATCCCATTAATGGCTTCCATTTTACCTTCCGTCCTAACAATGTCGATGTTTCTCCCTCCTCCTCCTACCCTCATTTCCTCTCTAGCTTTCGCAGACGTCCCTCCCGCCACTCCTGTCTCTCCTAAAACCGTATGCAAATCCACCCAGACCCATCCTATTGCAATTCTGTCCTCCTCCTCAAAACGGCAACGTTTATGATTATGGCCGGTTTCTCAGTCAGAAAGTCCATATCACAGGCGAGGGATTTCCTGAACTTAGTTAACAAATATCTCCAACGCCGTTCCACTCTCTCCACCGCTGCCATCCATGCACTAGAAGATTGCCAGACCCTTGGTGAGCTCAACTTAGATTTTCTTCTGAGTTCCTTCCAAACTGTTTAACAAACAAACTAAGTTCCTAATCACTTTGCAAGCTGACGATATCCAAACCTTGCTTAGTGCCATTCTAACTAACCAACAAACCTGTCTGGAAGGCCTCCAAGCCACTGCTTCCGCTTGGAGCGTGAAAAACGGACTCTCTGTTCCACTTTCCAATGACACAAAGCTCTACAGTGTATCTCTCGCTCTCTTCACAAAAGGTTGGGTTCCCAACAACAAAACCAAAAACCAACACCGCATTTCAGCCAACCATGACACAGCTAGGATTCCGAAATGGACGTTTGCCCCTTAAGATGTCAAGTAGAACTCGCGCGATCTACGAACGGGTGAGTCGAAGAAAGCTCCTTGGGGCTACTACAGTAGGTAATCATGAGGTTGGTGGTGAGAGATATAGTGACGGTGAGCCAAGATGGAAGCGGAAAACTTCACCACCATCAACGACGCCATCGCTGCGGCGCCAAACAAGACTTCCTCAACGGCCGGGTACTTCTTGATCTATGTCACTGCAGGTGTTTACGAGGAAAATGTGTCTATTGATAAGAAAAAGACGTACTTGATGATGGTTGGAGATGGCATCAACAAGACAATCATTACCGGCAATCGCAGTGTCGTTGATGGCTGGACAACCTTCAAGTCAGCAACCTTTGGTACGTAGTATATTAAATTAAATAAATAATCAGCAAAGTTATTTCCAAGTCAAAAATAAATTATATATTATTCTCTAATTACTTTTTAATAGGAAAAAAATTCTATCATCTGTTCTTCATTAATCAATCAGTGTTCTGTTATTATAAATTTCAGTTATGTAACTCTTGCCCTTTTCATAAACATTTTATGATTGAAAATGACATCACTCACATCACATTCTCATCTGTTTTTATACATATGGTAATTTTAAGAATTAGTTACCTTCACACATAACGTAACTTCAAGGTTACGAAAAGCATTTTGAAGATAACAATTTCAATTATGTATTATCCATTAGTCATTGGTCACTAATTAAGATGACGTATGTGTGGATGTTCACAGCGGTGGTTGGACGAGGATTTGTGGGTGTGAATATGACTATCCGTAACACAGCGGGGCCAGAGAAGCACCAAGCGGTTGCACTTCGAAATGGAGCAGATCTCTCCACGTTTTACAGTTGCAGCTTCGAGGGGTACCAAGACACACTCTATGCCCATTCCCTACGACAATTCTACAGGGAATGTGACATCTACGGCACAGTAGATTTCATATTCGGAAACGCTGCAGCTGTATTCCAGAACTGCAACATGTATCCTCGCCTCCCAATGAGTGGACAATTCAACGCTATAACCGCACAAGGCCGAACCGATCCCAACCAAAACACGGGCACTTCCATCCATAACTGTACCATTAGAGCAGCCGATGACTTGGCTGCAAGCAACGGTGCAGCTGCAACGTATCTGGGAAGGCCTTGGAAGGAGTACTCGAGGACGGTTTATATGCAGAGTTTCATGGACAGTGTGATTGATGGTGCTGGGTGGCGTGAATGGAATGGTGATTTTGCTTTGAGCACTTTGTATTATGCTGAGTTTAACAACACTGGAACTGGATCTAGCACTGCTAACAGAGTGACATGGCCTGGTTACCACGTGATTAACGCCACCGATGCTGCAATTTTACTGTCTCTAGTTTCTTGCTTGGAGATGACTGGCTGCCCCAGACCGGAGTCACTTATACCAGTAACTTGATATAGAAGCTACATTGACTCATTCACATTGCTCCAATTTTAGTTTTATTATTATTTTCCTCTTTCATATTATTTTTTTAATATCCGTCAAATAAGCAGGCGATTGAGTAGTGTACCCAATTCCGCCAATTGTGCAATGTGAAAATGGACAAAAATTGTGTCCAGTACACTTTATACTTTACTAGTGTAGAACCCGTGCGTTGCACGAAATCATTGAAAAGAGCAATTATAACAACTGAAAATACTAAAAAAATGATAATATGTTTCTAAATAAACAATTTAATAAAGCTAATCTTCAAAATTCAATAATAGGAGACTTATGACAGAAATCCTGCAAAAAAAATAAAGGGAGTTGGTTAATTTAAAAATAGATAAAATGTTGTATAAATGTAAATAAAAAAATTAATAATGGAATGAAATATAGAAAAAAGTGTTGAATAAATACCTGCTCAGAATACTTTGAAATGATCAGATGTATTGAAATAAATACATGTTCATGAAAGTTTCTGGAATACTTCTCTATAGACAACGTTAATTGTGCAATTCTCAGAAACATTATCATGATTTTTCAATAAAATCTTTAATCCATGGATAGATTTCACTCTTGACAAAGCAACATACAACTGACCATGTGTAAATACTAGTCTTGGAAGAAATAATCCAACACATGACAATGTTTGTCCCTGAGATTTATTGATTGTCATTGCAAATGAGACAACAGTAGGAAACTGTCTTCTTTGAAATTTCACTGGAAGAGTTTGATTATTTGGAATCATGTTCATCCGGGGAATAAGTGCAATTCCACCAGCTCGATTTCCGGTAAGAATTTCACATTCTATAACATGATTACCCAGACCTTCTTATCTGCATTCTGGTGCCATTGCACAACCCATTAGATTGGTCTATATTTCTCAACAACATGATGGGAACACCAACTTTCAAAACCAATTTATGTGGTGGCAGACCTGAACAATTCAAACCATTTAAAACTTCAGGTGAAAAAGTTTCTAATTCACACTGGGAATTACTTCTTCTCTACAAACAGAATCTGAACTCAAATAAGTTCTTTCCTCTCCTGTGATTATGTCCATGATATGATTGTTTACTTGGGAAACCACATCCAAAGTTGGAGCCAATATGCTTCTTTCCTTAAAGAATCCTGGACTGTTCATGTTTGATAACATATCAGGATATACAAAATCAATTAAATCATCCAATCCATTTTCAGAATTCTTAATTAACATCTGTTCAGGTATTTGAATTTCAGCTTCACCATCAGTAGTGTCCCCTGCAAGGCCATCTCCGACTTTTAACAACCATTCACTAAAGCTTTTCAACTCAGCAGTTGTGTACTTACTGCTTTGATCATTAAGTCTCATGTTTTTTGTAAGTGTTAGTACTTCACAGAAAGACCACAGGTATGAAGAATTGATTACTGAATTAGCTATGTCTTGCCTTGATCCTCTTGGAATAACTGGTAATATCTGTCTAAAATCTCCACCCAAAACAACTACTTTTCCCCCAAATGGAAAATCGGGTTTATAGTTATCACAAAACCTCAAGATATCTCTAAAACATCTATCTAATGCCTCAAAGCACAACTTACTGACCATGGGAGCTTCATCCCATATAATCAACTTTGCTTTTTGAATCAATTTAGCATGGGGAGATCCTTGCTTAATGTTGCAGCATGAGTCCTCATTAATATTCAATGGAATTTTAAATCTTGAATGTGCAGTTCTTCCATTTGGAAGTAAAAGTGAAGCAATTCCATTTGAAGCAACATTCAAACAGATTTGACCCTTACATCGAACTGCAGCAGATAGTGTATTCCACACAAAGGTTTTTCCTGTGCCTCCATAACCATATAGGAAAAAAAATCCACCATTGTCACCTTCAACAGCTTGCATTATTTTGTTAAATGCTGTTTTTTGTTCATCAGTAAGTTTCTGTAAAGAATTACCTAAAAATCAGTTAGAACTCCACGATCAAAATTCAACTCTTCTGCAACCAATCTTGATGACAGATTCTGAACTGTATCTGCTGATGGCAAAGGAATTGGAGGATAATCTCTTAAGCTTCTTCCATTCCCCTGCATCATTTCTTCTATCTCCCCAAGACAAATGTTTTTAATCTCTTCTTCACTTAATTGCAAATCTACAATATTAAAAGTAATAAAGTAAGAATGATTTACAAAATCGTAAATAAAATTATTTAGTAATAAAAGTAAACATTCACCTTCCATCTGTAGCAGTTGCCTTTGGTTATAAAGAATACTATCAGATAGTTCTTGCCAACAACTTTCCCATACATACTCTGGTCTTGAAATGTTATTTGAAATTAACATGATAGTAAATAATTTTCTGATATAATGACCAGAAGCCCATGTGAATGATTCCTTAATTGCATCAATGAATTCTTTGTCATCTTGAAGCAGACCAAGTGCATACCATGCATCTTTAAAAGTTGGGTAAATAAAACCATTTACAGTTCTTATGTCTTTAAAACTCATGCATCCCTTTTGGATATTTAGCAACAATCGAAGATAATAATCCTCTCCATTTCCGGTAGGAACATGAGAAACTCTTCCAATAGCAAAACCTTGTTGTCGAGGCACCCATTTTAAATACTTTTTATTCCACACAAATTTTGTTGGAAGTTCAGTATAGGTCAACCCCCTAGCATCTGTATACTCTTTATTAGCCTGCATCCAGCCTTGAAACATTGTGGTCTTGATTTCAGCTCTTTCCAAAACATTCTCAACATCTTCATTATCTCTAAAAACAACAGACTGCTGATCATTCAAATGAAAAGGTAACCTGATGACAGGAGGATATTTGACCTGAATATCAAAGGTAAATAGCCTCCATGTAGCTTCACATGCTGATATATACCTACAGTCATAATAACTTTGGATCTCATCCACAGAATCATGATTTAACAATAAAGCTGTCACTCTGTCATTGCCCTTTGTGCACATACTTGAATAAGTACTTAATAGAACTTGTTTGACATGTGTATTCAACATTAATATGACATCCAAACTTCAAAAGTAATTTTGAGTTGTAAGGAACAATGAATGTGTTGTCAATGAGACACTTCTTTTTTTGAATAACTCTCCCGTTATCAATCCTTCTATACCTTGGAAAACCTTCATCATCTATTATTGTCCGATGTCTGAAACACTTTGGATAATGCTTAGTACATTTTCCATTTCTCATGCAAGGAGAATTTCTGTTATAAACACCACATGGTCCATGAACCATGAATTTACTAACTAATCCAAAAAGTTTAGGATTCGAAACACTGTCAGGAATTTTTGCACATATAAACCTATCAATATCCTCAGGAGATCTTGGATTATGTTCAGGATGCATGAATAACAAAATGTGTGCATGTGGCAACCCACGCTTTGAAATTCAATAGTACAAACATCTGAAATTTAAACAAAAATTCAGTAATTTAATTAAATATCTCATGTTGAGTTGAAAAGAAAAAACAAATTAGTAACTTACATGCAGATACTTTGCCAAAGATATACCCGCTCTTTAAATCTTTAATGAGCTCATCTAACTTAATCTTGAAGACTCTGCACAAAATATCTGGCCTATCTTTAGCACTTACTCCATGTCTCTGAATATACCTCTTAACTTCAGGCCATTCTGGATTGCAGGTCATTGTAATAAAAAAACTTGGATATCCAAAATATTTGCAAATGGCAAAAGCATCTTTACAATTATTAAACATGTATCTAGGACCACCAGTAAAAGAACTTGGAAGAATTATTCTTTGTCCTTGTAGCTACTGCATTAGTCTCTCCACGAACTAAACATTCATGTAATCCTTTATACTGATCCACTCTTAACTTAGCTTGATTGAATCTAATGTACCTTAATCTTTCAGCTTCAACCATAGTATATGCATCAACCAAAAACTGTTGAAATAACCTTTTTGATTTGAGCAAAATAGGAGAATCTCCAATTCTTTCCTGAATTCTATATGCGAAAAATTCTCGCATGCTTACCTTATTCCTTTTCCTACTGGAACAGCCTGCAACATTTTCAGAAGTTGGGATATCAGGACGATATCCATCTTCGCCAAAGGGGAAAATTAAAGGATATTGCAATCCCAAATAGTTAGGATGTAGTGTATCCACAATTTGAAGGCTCCTACATTGGGTTTCTAAAATAATGTCCCTGTGTGCAAGAGATTCATCAATGTCTCCTACAATTATTGCAGCTACTTCTGAAGCAGAAGGTAAATTGTATGTTCTTCCATCCGTATTCCTCTTTCTAATCAATTTTAGCTTGATATCACCAAAATCTCTTTCAACAAAATGATCTCTTGCATATCTAAATGACTTTGCCAGGACATTATGTTCATCAAGCATTTCCTTTAGGACTGTCACTATTTCTATATCTAATGAAGATGAATCTTTATTCTTTCTGCAAATCATTTTCAAAAATAAATTTATTAATAAGATTGGACTTAAACAATGAGGAAAAGTATATGACATTGCATTAGAGTATACCTGACAGCATTTATTCTGTTATCAACTTCATTGTCCGTATCATATATGTACAATTGTGCAAACTTTGTTTTCTGGTTAGGCTGTGGAATAAGACTCCCAATTGTATGATAATTTTGACCACCCAGTAAGAAAATTGGAGGAGCTGTTCCATTATTTACTTCATGATTTACTTTTCCAGCCATTGATGTGAATGAAAACATTCCATTAAATGCTCGAATGTTGTTCAGAAAATATTTGCTTCTTTCATTCCTTTTATTGTGTAAATCAGCTAAAATTGGTGGAGGCATTGGAAGCAATGGCAACTTGACTTTTCCTATGCAACAAAGAGCAAATTTAGGTCTATTTGAACCTTTAGTTTTTGATAACCTCTCATCAGACCACATTAAAGCCTTGCAGAATTCACACTCAAATGAATTGTCTCCAATGTCTAAGACTTCTGAAATAAAATACAGAAACATGCAAAAATTTGTGTGTCAGATTAGATAAAAAATATGTAACTGTATAACAAAAGGCATCATCAAACCTTCCTCAGGATGGGACATTTGAAATATTGCATGAGTTTGTAACAAATCTGAAAATAAGAATAATATATAGGAATATGTATTATCAATGATTGTAAAATAATTTTAAAGCAGATATTCAAACAAACTAAAACACCTTTTAATTCAATTTCATATACCTGCAAAGGTTGAGTCATCAAACATATCCATTCCATCCAGGTCTTCTTCTATAATTGAATCATCAAATTGATCTAACACTGTATAAATGATATTACAGAACATTAAATAACATAATACATAATCAAAATGGGGAACCTTGCATGTTAAGCAACATTTTATAGATAAAGTATCTTCATAATCATTAAAAGGATATCTGTCAGATTCATTAGTCTCAATATGTTCAGCATCCTGGAATAAATAAGTAGGATGACATTGCACAGGCTCGATTATTCTTGAGTTTTGTATGACATGCTTCCCTCTTTTTACTTTAATATTGTCATGAATTAGATAAATGATGAATATGTCATATTAAAAAAGTGACTAAAAAATGTTTAATGGCAAATACTTGTTATAAAAAACCTTGGAGTTAAAGTTAAGATGTCACTATGTGCAGGAGAAGGAGATGATTGGATTGGCTTATCCTGAAATCTTATCCTCAAATTTTCAGACATCTCTTTAGAAGATCCTGTCAGCAGAAATAATAAGTTATTCCTAAATCTTGTTTACAATACCTTCAAGTGGTTAAATTAATTATAATAGTCACTGATGCAACTTGAGAAGTATTCTGAGTTGTTGTACTCACAACCATTTATGTGGAAGAATCTTGAAATAGGACAACTTTCAATTGTGAATATTTTGAGAAACATAATATTAAAATATGAAAGATGAAAATGCACAACCATTTGTTACTACAGATTGAGTCATTGATGAATTGACTACTTCGGTGGCAGATAAGATGGGGTTGACTTTGATACTTCCATTAAGAATCAAAAAATTTTCCTCACTCCGTGCAATAACGTTTTCTAAAACAATTAAATCAAGTATGAATACAAAAAGAATGAATCTATAGTCAATGAGATATATTCATGACAGAAAAAGTTGAAAGATAATATTAAAACAATACCTTTGCATATCATGTTTTCTTTTCCAGAAGTGGTTGCTCTTCTTTTTGTTAAAGGAGTTATTGAAACATTATCTATTGTAACAAAAAGTAAAATAATACATTAATTAATTTCACAAAAGATGAATTCTAACATGAACAACAATTACATCAACTACAAACCTTGACTTATTGGATCCAAAGGTTTCCTGCTCTGAAAATTATTGTTTAAACTGGTATTATTGCTTAGTGATTCAGTATTTCCATCCTGAGGCTGAATTCGTCTTTTCCTTTTATTCATCATAATCATCATCCTTGTACACCGAGCCATCTTCTTCTGATATTCATCATCTTGTTCCATGGCTAATGAAGGGAGAAAGAATTCAATGAAAAGTAAAGAAACTTGTATCTTGTGTAATGTTTTATTACTCCAATTTAAATGAGATACGATTTCAATTTAACCATCTATTTGTCTTATATTTAAATATTTAAACTAAACAAACCATTTCAATTTACTGTACAGATTTTTATTTTTATTAATAATCAACGTGAATCTTTATTTAATAAAGTGATTTATTATGAAAATATTTTAGGCAATATCATGATTATTTAAAACATTAATACAAATATTTAAAAAATAAAATTTTTATAATAATAAAATGGATTGTACACGTTCCAAAATTATAAAATCTGATTCTTAAATCTTTACAGATCATTCTTCATGCATTAATAAAACGTGAATTATGGGATTCTTAATATTATTACAGGCTACAGTTTCCAATCCCACTAAATATTTCAAAATTCAAATTTAAAATTTAAACTCATAAAGTATAACATTGATTGCATTAGAAATCTTAATGGCATCAGAAAACTAAATAAACCATTAAAATAAATCAATATTTAAATGAAATACGATTTCAATTTAACCATCTATTAGTCTTATATTTAAATATTTAAACTAAATAAACCATTTCAATTTACTGATCAGATTTTTATTTTTATTAATAATCAACGTGAATCTTTATTTAATAAAGTGATTTATTATTAAAATATTTTAGGCAATATCCTGATTATTTAAAACATTAATACAAAATATTTAAAAATAAAATTTTTATAATAATAAAATGAGATTGTACACGTTACAAAATTATAAAATTTGATTCTTAAATCTTTACAGATCATTCTTCATGCATTAATAAAACGTGAATTATGGGATTTTTAATATTATTATAGGCTACAGTTTCCAATCCCACTAAATATTTCAAAATTCAAATTTAAAATTTAACAACATAAAGTATAACATTGATTGCATTAGAAATCTTAATGGCATCAGAAAACTAAATAAACCATTAAAATAAATCAATATTTAAATATTTAAACTAAATAAACCATTTCAATTTACTATACAGATTTTTATTTTTATTAATAATCAACGTGAATCTTTATTTAATAAAGTGATTTATTATTAAAATATTTTAGGCAATATCCTGATTATTTAAAACATTAATACAAAATATTTAAAAAATAAATTTTTATAATAATAAAATGGGATTGTACACGTTCCAAAATTATAAAATCTGATTCTTAAATCTTTACAGATCATCCTTCAATCATTAAGAAAACGTGAATTATGGGATTCTTAATATTATCATAGGCTACAGTTTCCAATCCCACCAAATATTTCAAAATTCAAATTTAAAATTTAACCTCATAAAGTATAACATTGATTGCATTAGAAATCTTAATGGCATCAGAAAACTAAATAAACCATTAAAATAAATCAATATTTAAATATTTAAACTAAATAAACCATTTCAATTTACTATACAGATTTTTATTTTTATTAATAATCAACGTGAATCTTTATTTAATAAAGTGATTTATTATTAAAATATTTTAGGCAATATCCTGATTATTTAAAACATTAATACAAAATATTTAAAAAATAAAATTTTTATAATAATAAAATGGGATTGTACACGTTCCAAAATTATAAAATCTGATTCTTAAATCTTTACATCATTATTCATTCATTAATAAAACGTGAATTATGGATTCTTAATATTATTATAGGCTACAGTTTCCAATCCCACTAAATATTTCAAAATTCAAATTTAAAATTTAAACTCATAAAGTATAACATTGATTGCATTAGAAATCTTAATGGCATCAGAAAACTAAATAAACCATTAAAATAAATCAATATTTAAATGAAATACGATTTCAATTTAACCATCTATTAGTCTTATATTTAAATATTTAAACTAAATAAACCATTTCAATTTACTGATCAGATTTTTATTTTTATTAATAATCAACGTGAATCTTTATTTAATAAAGTGATTTATTATTAAAATATTTTAGGCAATATCCTGATTATTTAAAACATTAATACAAAATGTTTAAAAAATAAAATTTTAATAATAATAAAATGGGATTGTACACGTTACAAAATTATAAAATCTGATTCTTAAATCTTTACAGATCATTCTTCATGCATTAATAAAACGTGAATTATGGGATTCTTAATATTATTATAGGCTACAGTTTCCAATCCCACTAAATATTTCAAAATTCAAATTTAAAATTTAACAACATAAAGTATAACATTGATTGCATTAGAAATCTTAATGGCATCAGAAAACTAAATAAACCATTAAAATAAATTAATATTTAAATATTTAAACTAAATAAACCATTTCAATTTACTGATCAGATTTTTATTTTTATTAATAATCAACGTAAATCTTTATTTAATAAAGTGATTTATTATTAAAATATTTTAGGCAATATCATGATTATTTAAAACATGAATACAAAATATTTAAAAAATAAAATTTTTATAATAATAAAATGGGATTGTACACGTTCCAAAATTATAAAATCTGATTCTTAAATCTTTATATATCATCCTTCAATCATTAATAAAACGTGAATTATGGGATTCTTAATATTATCATAGGCTACAGTTTCCAATCCCACTAAATATTTCAAAATTCAAATTTAAAATTTAACCTCATAAAGTATAACATTGATTGCATTAGAAATCTTAATGGCATCAGAAAACTAAATAAACCATTAAAATAAATCAATATTTAAATAAAAAAATAGAACATGGATTAATTACTTACTAAAGTAACTAAACCCACGCTTACTCTCTAAATTATTTATGCACCTATAAAAAAGGTTTTTGGAACAGGTAAGAAATGTATTAAAATTTTATTTTAGCTTTAAATTTCTGTTAAAAATCAAATAAAAAATTGGAATTAATGACACTTCTATTCAATGCCTTTCCAAATCATTTTCACAGGATGATTATAACACCGGATAATAGAAACAAAAAAGCGATGAATAATCGGAAATAATAAAGTGCAAATTGTTGAAAACCAACAAATAATGTTTAACAACTGTTCTTTCCAAAAAAAAAAAAAGCCAGGACTAACTCGTAAAAAAGACATGTAACAATAGTCTTAACAAAACTGTGATGAACATAATTAACAATAAAAAAGAAATGAGACTAATTCTTCTCTTCCTTGATAACTTTCCTCAGCTTCTTAGCAGATTGTTCATCACCATGAACAGCAACGCGAACTATGGTCTGTTCAGAATGCATCTCACCCTTGCATTTTGAGGGAGTATCAAAACTTGCATTTCCACAATACTCAGCAAGATCCACATCAAGAACCTTTATAACACTTGAATCCATATTCGATGCCGTTTTTCCAGTCGGTAAAAGGGGACTTGGAGTATCTACTCCATTATCACATGACACAGATAAATTGTCCTGAAACCAAAATTGAAATTTAAATAAGAAAGCAATCTGAAATACTTAAATAATAAACTACCTAATTTCCATAACAAATGAGATTAGAAAAATACCTTCAACAGATCTGAGGACTCAGTAAACTGACTAAAAAGTTCAGAGTTGTCTTGAATTAATGCTACCTATGTCAAATAAACAAAACAACATCATATTATAGATAATATGTAAGACAATGAAAACATGTTGTACTGAGAATGCTAATTACATACCTCTTCAATTTGGTATTTCTTTTCAAAGGAAGCTATAATGTTATCTTCAAAACAAAGCCTTGAAATACTAATGACATAAGGAACAATTGACTCCATATCTTGAATCTTAACTTGCACTTTAAAAAGGAATTTCTTATCTTTAAAGGAATCAATCTCTTCGGGATGCCTATTCTTATCTCCACCCTATAATAGAAAAATTGCATACGATTGGATTGAAGAGCAAACGTGTGATTGTTTAAAATGTTTATTAGTCAAGAGTTTAAGTGAATACCTTGGCAATATATGAAGTGCGAAGTTCATATGCAGGAATTTTCAGGAAATTTGAGGCTTCTTTATCAAATAAGATAAAAGATGCAGAATCTGTCTCATCCACTACACGAAGCTGAATAGAATATCTACATAATGAAAGTCTTATTTTAGTAATGTACACTCCTATCATTTCACTTTAATATTAACAAATGAAACTATTAAGAACATACCTTGTCACAAAAGTTGAATAATGAGTGACACATTTTTTACAATAGAACATAGACCCATCCAACTTCAAACCAAGAGAACATTTCTTACAGGCACGATAGCACCAGTTATATTCAGACTCAATGTCCTTAACAGTCCCAATTGTTACAAAAATAGAATTCTGATGCAAAACAAAATTCACAAAAAAAATCAACCAATCATAAAAATGCAAATTTGAAATTGAAAAAATTCAAGTATACTTAATATACCTGTGTTACTTCTTTCAAATCAGCAATTGGTTTGTACACTTCTCTTTCAAGAAATTCTTCCTCAAGGGTCAAAGAAGCATGATCACTTAACTGACTAAACTGAAAACCTTGTTGAGAATCAGAAGATTTCAACCTTGCATGATTTAAGATGTAATTTCAATTTGTCACAATTCATACTAAGTAAAAATTAAACATTAAAACCCTACAAAAAACAAAGTTTAAACCCAAAAACCTCATTTGAAAGTCTTCAATTTCAGGAATATTGGCATTGATAAACAACTTAGAGTTGTAAGTTGTGTTTGAAACACCCAGACCTTGTTGCAAATAATGAAATGCTCAGTCTTCCAAAATGATAAATATATTGTTTAAAATAACCTTTTGGTAATAAGTTTGTATTAATACCTTTAAAATTTTTCATTTTTGCAAATTGAAGAACAACAACATAGGACTCAGATGGATGGTCTTCCAAATGTTTCAAAAACATAAAAGCATAGTCCTCCCATAAAGTACACCTAAGTTTAAGACCTCCCCTGAAATAAAAATAATAAAAAAAAGGTTTAAGTTTATCATTTAATAATGTGTGATTTGAAGAGATAATGCATTGTATTAATAGATAAAGATTACTCAATATTTTCCAACTCTATGACAACATAGTTGCATGACTTTCCCTCTTTCTTGAACTCAATCAGATTACCTCTCCCAGTAACAACACCTAGTACATCTGCAAAGTAGGATATTTAAAATAAAAATTGTGTTAGAATTTTAATAACTATGAAATCATTATGAAATAAAAAAAGTCATTAAACATAGTGTAAATAAAACTTACCAACCAAACGTCTGTCGTCCTTAGTTTCATTCAATATTTCAACGAATGGGACAAATGAAAAACCATAGAGGGGAATGGAAGAATCTTCTACCAGAGTAATTCGTGTCTCTCTCTTGAAGAACATTCTAAATTCATGCATTGTAGGTTTGTACTTTCCACTGTTAAGTGCAACGCTGAGGTTTTCTAGCATGTACACATTACCTTCGTTGATACTATTCTCAAACAGATACACATGAATGCTCTTCACCGTGCATTGGATACGACCTCCCTAAAACATGTAAAGCAATAAACTATCAAAAAAATTTATAACAAAAAAATAAAGAAAAATTGTTATCAAAGATGAGGAATTGTTGAACCTGTTCGTCCAAAACAACCAATTCAATCATTGGTTTATTATTGTTATCCTTAAAATATGAAGACCTCCATAGCCTAATGACTCTGACTTTAATTCTCCATATCTTATGCTCGGGGCCTCCATTCACATTACAGATCAAATCATAACGGGAAGCCATACTAAACAGGATACTTATAACTCAAAAAGCATAAGCACAACATGAATATTTAACCATCTATTAGTCTTATATTTAAATATTTAAACTAAATAAACCATTTCAATTTACTATACAGATTTTTATTTTTATTAATAATCAACGTGAATCTTTATTTAATAAAGTGATTTATTATTAAAATATTTTAGGCAATATCCTGATTATTTGAAACATTAATAGAAAATATTTAAAAAATAAAATTTTTATAATAATAAAATGGGATTGTACACGTTCCAAAATTATAAAATCTGATTCTTAAATCTTTATAGATCATTCTTCATGCATTAATAAAACGTGAATTATGGGATTCTTAATATTATTATAGGCTACAGTTTCCAATCCCACTAAATATTTCAAAATTCAAATTTAAAATTTAACAACATAAAGTATAACATTGATTGCATTAGAAATCTTAATGGCATCAGAAAACTAAATAAACCATTAAAATAAATTAATATTTAAATATTTAAACTAAATAAACCATTTCAATTTACTGATCAGATTTTTATTTTATTAATAATCAACGTGAATCTTTATTTAATAAAGTGATTTATTATTAAAATATTTTAGGCAATATCATGATTATTTAAAACATGAATACAAAATATTTAAAAAATAAAATTTTTATAATAATAAAATGGGATTGTACACGTTCCAAAATTATAAAATCTGATTCTTAAATATTTACAGATCATCCTTCAATCATTAATAAAACGTGAATTATGGGATTCTTAATATTATCATAGGCTACAGTTTCCAATCCCACTAAATATTTCAAAATTCAAATTTAAAATTTAACCTCATAAAGTATAACATTGATTGCATTAGAAATCTTAATGGCATCAGAAAACTAAATAAATCATTAAATAAATCAATATTTAAATATTTAAACTAAATAAACCATTTCAATTTACTATACAGTTTTTTATTTTTATTAATAATCAACGTGAATCTTTATTTAATAAAGTGATTTATTATTAAAATATTTAGGCAATATCCTGATTATTTAAAACATTAATACAAAATATTTTAAAAAATAAAATTTTTATAATAATAAAATGGGATTGTACACGTTCCAAAATTATAAAATCCGATTCTTAAATCTTTACAGATCATTATTCATTCATTAATAAAACGTGAATTATGGATTCTTAATATTATTATAGGCTACAGTTTCCAATCCCACTAAATATTTCAAAATTCAAATTTAAAATTTAAACGCATAAAGTATAACATTGATTGCATTAGAAATCTTAATGGCATCAGAAAACTAAATAAACCATTAAAATAAATTAATATTTAAATATTTAAAAAAAACAAACCATTTCAATTTACTGATCAGATTTTTATTTTTATTAATAATCAACGTGAATCTTTATTTAATAAAGTGATTTATTATGAAAATATTTTAGGCAATATCCTGATTATTTAAAACATTAATATAAAATATTTAAAAAATAAAATTTTTATAATAATAAAATGGGATTGTACACGTTCCAAATGGGATTTTATTCATTGTTTACTTTCATATAATACTATTTTGGAGGGAAACTGGCATCACGAGAGCATGACACGTCACATAATAGGACCCGTCAGCAACTGTGTTTTATATAATATATTGATATTGATAGTTCTCCAATAAAATATTGCTTATTTTTTCCAGCTCAGACAGAGTAAATTGATAGAATCAATGCACATAATGTTGGTTTAATTGATCAGAAAATCATTTTTAATGTGATGTCTAAAAGTATTGCTGACCTATTTAAAGACTCAAGTTCCTTAACCTATATGAAAAGTTAAAAACATAGGATATGTCATGTTAATTAGCATATTAGAGCTAAGTATTTTAGCCTATTTAAAAGTTGTATTACAAAATAAATCTTATTACCAAATAATTAAGCCTATGTATATTTAAAATGAGAACTTATTTGATTTAAACAATTTTCATCCCCTAAATAAATAAAATACATTATTACTTATATATGGGATTCCAACTCATTTTATTTAAAATAGTACAAATTATAGCAATATAATTAATGTCATTCTATCTAATTCGTTAATTGAATCGAAATAAGACAGGTTTAGAGAAATGCCTTGTGCTGTTACTAATGGACACATGATGAAACTCCATTTAGGATGGTTTAATTAATTTAACAATGGTCAATTATACAGAAAGCTCTGTAAGGAAAGTACATATATGAGAAAGAAATAACTCTGTTCTAACTCCCTTTGCCAGCTAGCTGTGCCAAATATCCTAACACAATTCGTGTCTGGATGGTTTTATTGAATTCAATAAGATCCTAATATCTTCTCTCTTCTTATCTAAATGAAAAAAAAAAATGAAAACCACCCGGTTGAGCAAATCTCAAAGATTCGCATGGTTGTTAAGACCAACATAACAACAAAGAGAAGAGCAAAAACGTGTTAGAATTTAGGCGTCATTAGTCATGACCTTGCTAATGGTCATGGCAATGTTGCACAAATGGCGAAAGCCAACACTCCTCCTAGAGAGAATATCATCATCACCAGGGATTGAAGCGTCACATGTATCAATTGCAGCCAATGCAGCCTTAAGCCATAATTGAGCATCACTTTTGGCATTTGTCAATAACGCAGCAACAGTATCTTCAAGCTGACCCTCTGCATCCAATAAGGTCTCTTTACAATCAGCCAATCCCTGTTGAATTCCAGGGTCCAAATCAGGATCGTCAATCATCATCTTCACGTCAGTTAGTATTCCCGTGGCATTTGCTGCTGCCACCCTCAGTGATATCATTGCTAGCTCTTGTAGACTCGCTTCTTCACTTGATGGATCAGAAGAAAGGACCCCTATACACAAATCCTTGTTAGGCGTTTGTGCACATATCTTCTCAATTAGGTCCTTGCCTTTGCTTTCTTGTGCAGCAGCTGTTTGGTGATGCAATAAAATAAGGCAGATAGCCAAGAGGGACAAGTGTTTTGTAATGGTTTCCATTTTCTTCTTCTATGTTTTCTGAAGCTGACGTTTCTGTTTTATAAACTGGTTTGTGATGGGAGAGATGCGCTTGGCCTCAATTTTGAATGGTTTACCTGTATCCATTCTTAACGCTTATTGCTAAAATCAGGGTGTTAATTTAGGGGTAGATAATAGTTTAAGCTAAGTGGACTTGTTTTGATCGCTCATGCCTTTTCTATTTCTGGCTACACCACTAGACATATTCTGCGGTGCTTCTTCTTTCAGAAGCTGGACTTGGGCCCTTATAATAATGGGCTCGCTATGATTTGGGATTCCCTCATTGATTGCTGCTGAAGCCCAATCAATAAGATAGATAAAGCGCTGTCATTGAGCAAATGATAAGAAAAAACAAATACTACTTACCTCTATGACGAATTGACGATATCGCGATCCCCACTGACTAGAATAATTCTACTCAGACATGACATCCGTACCTTATGTCAATTTTCCAAAAGATAATTTATGATTTAGAGAATAAAAAATGTCATTTAGAAGTCAATTTTCATTTTATTTTTTCATCCTTGTGCGTCTACGATGATCTATCCCTACCGTACGGTGATGGAATCCACGAGCCGTATGCAAATCAAAAGGAAAATGCCAATCATGAATTTTTATATATTCTTATAAATCATTCAACAATGTTATTTCTGTACTTAAATTCATACAACACTTCTTATGCCTATAAGTTGGGGGGATTAATTCCTATATATTTCTAAATTTTTTGTTATTTCTTTCTTGTAAATATTGATAGGTGGAAAAGGAAGAATAGAGATGGGGGAGAGAGTCTTTTTCTTAAAAAAAAATTAATGCGAGAAATGTATGATATGGTTAATATATATTATGAGAAGGAAGGAAGAGGGAGGTTCCTATCCTGTTAGTGTGAGGGGGTGAATTTGTTTTATTTTTTATTTATTGTTATGCATATACTAAGCAATGACTATTTATAGGGAGGTAGAGAATCTCACTGCAAAGTACATTATCCACTCAAGTGTCTCCCACTAACTTATGTTCCCCACTCATGAATGACTACGTGGCAGGTTTAAATTCAATTAATGAGGTTGAGTGCACACATTTACAGGTATAGAATCTGTCAACCAAAGTACTTAATCCACTCATATATCTCCTACTAACGTATGTACTCCCCTCATACACATAAAATTCACTCATTTATGTCTCACTAACTTATGTCCTCCACTCATAATCAAACATGTGGTAGTACGAATCATACATCGGGCGCACGGGCATCCGATAATATTATTCGGATAAGGAGGCATAGCCAAACCTAAAAAAGATTACTCTTTTAATTATTTATGTTTATCTCACATAAAAAATTATTAAGTTCTCTAGAGATTTTATGCCTTCTTTAATGTTACCTTTTTATGACCGATTTTATTATTGTATATATATATTTTAAAAAAAGTTTTAACTTGTCCATATCTACCTTTTCCTTATATTTTTATATTAATTAGTTATTATAAAAATGAAAGAATTCAAATAAAATCATTTGAGAAGTAATTAAAGAGAGTAGACAATAAGGAGAAAAAATCAAACGAAAATTAGAGGATCATTAGAGACAGTGTAGGAGATTTGAAAATCTTGGAAAAGCTATTTGAGAAAAATAAAATAAAATCTTATTAGAGGAATAATGACTTTCACAGATCAAAGGTCTTGTAAAGTTATAATCTTAAGTGTTGAAGGGAGTATATAAAATGTGAGTGTAGAAAATTTATGGTTATTCTCCACAATTGGTTGTTTTCCACTTCTTTGTGAGGATTTTAATTTACAAGTGTTAGTGTTAGTAAGTAATTTAGCATGTGTATTGGGCCAAACCCATTAATAAAACTGAGTACCACAGCTTGTGATGATAGATATATAATGTACTTGGTGAGCAATCATAATACAGTTTTTTCAGTTTCACACAAATTCTCTCTAGTTATCTCTTTCACTCTTACAGTTAGCACCCTTGGGAGACTCTTATGTAATTTTTTTTTTATCGTAAGGACAGCAAATTATTTGATTATTTCCTTTTTTATTTCCTTTTTTTCTATTTTCATTATATTATTCATCGCATAACAAACTTCTCCCTTTTCTATTTTTATCTTTCTCATAAACTTATTATATATTGTACACATATTCCAGTACAAATATAATTGCCAAATAGTATCAATTTTGTTTTCAACATCCTGTCCATGTACGACGACATATCGCTATCCCTCAGGTGATTGCATTCACGAACCGTTCTCGAAATCAAATGAAAAATGCCAATGATGAATATGGTCACATAAATAAATCATTCAACAATGTTATTTCTGTACTTAAATTTATACAATACTTGTTATGCCCATTATTTGTGGGGAGAAATAAAAAGACTAATCTCAATTCTATATATATTTTTGTTCACTTTTTTTGTAAAAATTGATGCGTACAAAAAGATGAGCAGAACATTTTCCTGGATGAAACGTTATTTTTATATACAATCTTCATTTTTTCATATCCTAATTTTTTACATCTAAGATCTAACTTACATTTTTTTTTATCAATTTTATTTTCCATATCAGCCACGTCAAACAAAGAAAACGCCACGTCCGTCAGCAGCACAAGGCTCCACCGAAAAAGCCAAACACTACGCACTTCAAAATCTTCAATCATATTATCCGACCCTCTGAACCCGCAATATGCGGGCCATGTGACCCGGATCCGAGTCTCTTTGCGTTTTCCATCTCCACTATTATGCCTACCAGCTCCAATGACTTCCTCGGGCACCCAATCGGTGCGGGAAAATACGACAAAGACAAACCCACCGGACCCGGTTCGATGCTAGAGGACGCCAATTGAACCGGTTGGACCGGTGCTGCACGCTGGTGAACCGGGGTTCGGCAAAGTGGACAGTTGGAGTGGGAACGGAACCATGCATCGATACAATGGGAGTGGAAAGCGTGGTTACAGTTCGGAAGGATACGGCCTTCGTCGCCGTCGGCGAACTCCGACAAGCACACGGCGCAGTCGTGGTGCGGGCGGTGGGTGTCTGAGGAGCAAGTGAAGGTGGGTAGGAAGTTGAGAACGGAAGGGTGAAGGCTATCGTTAAAAGTGGCGGTGGAATTATTAGCTAGAATACGGTGGCGGTGGCGGTGGCCGTGTCGGCGGCGGCTGCGGAAGCAGGAGCGGCAGTAGGTGTGAAGGAAAGTGATAAGGAGTATTATGAGGAAGAGGAAGATGGTAGAGGCAAGCATGACCTTGCCATTAAAGGCATACCTTGCTTGAGCTTCTGAATCCATGAATATAAGGAGAAGGAAGGTTATAGTTATACACAGCAATGGGCAAGTCTTGCTGATACAATTATGGATGAGATGGGAGGAGAGAATTCTTTTATTTCATTTTAATTAAAATGAGTTGTGTATGGTAGGATTAATACTATTATATGAGAGGGGAGGAAGAGGAAGGTTCCTATACCCTGTTACGGTCAGAGACTCAGAGGATGGATTTCCTTTTTATTTATTGTTATGCATTTATTTCCCTTTTATCGGGGTGCAACGGGTGCATTCATTGGGATCAAATGATTCATTTTTTTTTTCTATACATGTGTAACCAATTCTTCTATGGGTGATGATACATGTAATACATGTTATAGTCCCACGTTGACCAGACATCAGACCAAATTGTGGTATATAAGTCCTGGACAATCTTCATTCTACAAGCTAGATTTTGGGGTTGAGTTAGGCCCGGGTCCAAAATCCTAATATGGTATCAGAGTCAATCCTAAATAATCTGATGTTATTGGCCCCGTATAGTTGTCCATGCTTGTGATATATAAGTCAAAGCTAGCTTTTGGGGTTGAGTTAGCCCCGGGTCTTGTCCATGCTTGTGATATATAAGTCAAAGCTAGCTTTTGGGGTTGAGTTAGCCCCGGGTCCAAAATCTAATAACACAAACATTGATACACGCTATTTTTGTACCATTGTGGCACAATTTTTTTCCCTCTTTTTTCTTGTTTTTTATTTTTATTTTGTTCCTTTTACAAATAATGGTACACTAGTGGTACAAGAAGCATTTCCCTTCTTCTACATATATACATTTCTTATACTCATTTCAACATTGATTTTTGTTTTTATTTTAATTTTTATTTTCATTTTCTATATTATACTATCAACAATCAAATCTTTCACTTTTTTTCTCTTTCATTTTTTTTATCTCTCTTTTTCACGGCCTTTACACTCAGTTTTTTAATATGTAAATTTAATTTTCCATTCGAACAATGGATGGATAGCTCTTAACTTTTTACCTATAAAATATTCTTTTATATTTTCACCTAAAATTGCAACATTCATATGCCATACGCAATGGTTATTTTTTACAACAAAAAATGTTTGTTTGTTTTTTTGAGTAAATTACACTATTTTTTCTTTTAATTGTGACGTTACACTTCCTTCTCCTAATTAACTAAGAGATAATTAAATGTGTTATATTTTATTTCTTTTTATAGTAAGTAATTATTAACATTTTTTAAGGATATTTTTCTTTAAGTAACTTTCAATTTAAAAGCACTCTATTATATACTTTAGGATTTAAAAGATAAAATAAAATTTTAAGTTAATACTTTAATTATGAGCTTTTTGTAACTTTGTTTTAATCATTTATTTTGTGTTTATTTGTTAAGATATTTTAGTCAGATGAAACTAAAATTGATAGCCGAAATTATATATTTTATCAGTTTTTTTAGTAGTTACTAACTTCTTTAATTTTTAAAAGCTACTTGAAATATTTTAAAAAAACTTTTTTTTTCAATTACTAACTACAAATTTTTAATAATTTTATCCTTCAATATAACTATCACTTACTTACCATTAATATGTTATTTTAATGATATCCTCATTTGTCACTTTACAATATTCAGCTAATTTTATTAAATATTTTCAATAAAATTAACTAGCTTATCACTTTTCAATTTTTAACTAATTTTTCATCTAATTTTATCAAACACTTTTTTTATATATTATCCTAATTCAAAGTAAAGAAGACCTTCGTCTCATTTATCTTATTTCAATAAATGAGTATAGCTAGGGATCGAACATGATGGAGGACATAAAACTCATAACAAATTTGTTTATATAACTATATATAAATCAATTCGTCAATATAAAAAACTAATATAAATCAAACACGTATATTCATTCCTTATAAAAAATAAAATATAATTTGTAAAACTGCAGGAGAAACAAACATTAGAAATGTACTCTATTTATTACATCACGCCAAGTTCATTATATATTAACTAGCTAAATAAGTTATATTTTAATTAGTTGAATTCACTTTTGTCCTATTTTAAAAGGAACAATAATGAACCTGGCGTGATGAATCAAGTACAATGATTGTTTTGATTATATTATTATTCTCAACTTTTTTTAAGTGTTATTCATACAACAATCACATATATTAATTCATATATAACATTTTTTTTTCTAATTCATCTTTCTTAATCACATAATCTATCACATTTTACCATCCTTTCACTCTTGATCTCTTTCTCCTTCATTATTATATAACCTTTTTGTAAATATTTATTGTATAAATATGATTTTTCTTTCTTTTTCCTTCTAACCTTATCAAATAATATAATATATTTTTGGTGATTGGGAAAGAAAACAAAACATGAAAAAAGGCAACTAAGCTACGTGAACACGCAAATCCAAGTACAGAAGGTGGTGAATTTCAGCAGGAGGATCATCCCATTGCTGAAACCACATTGATGCTTGAATGTTAAGGGTATGTTTGGTTTATATTTTCATTTCCTGTTTTTATTTTTTGTTTCTGTTTTCTGGAATTTTATAAAGGAAAAATTGGAAACGCTGGAAACAAAAATTTGCTGTTTCCAGCATTTCCAGTTTTTTCTTTGTAAAATTTCAGAAAACAGAAAACAGAATGGAAACAGAAAATAGAAACAGAAAATGAAAATGTAAATCAAACATGCCCTAAATGAGCCAAGAAGTCATATGCCCTTTTTTATCTAATTTCTTTTTTATTTTTATCACTATGTGTTTTTACTGATTAAAAGAAATTGTTTCCGCACACAAAAGATTCTTAAGATTTTCTTCGATTCAATTTTCTTCTTCTTTTTATGCTATCCTTAAAATTAAGATCATGATCAATAGACCACATTAATTCATTTTGTTTTGAGCAAAAACTCTATCATTATAACAATTTAATGCATGTAAAAAAGCATAATAAAAACACAAATAAAGAGCTGGAGAAATAATGACAGTTCCAGTAGTCCACAATTTGTTTTGGAAAAGGTAACAGCAAGTGAACATTATTAACTGCATGGCCTCTTACATGATTGAAATTGCATTTCAAACGTCCAATCATGTGTTAAGTGGATGCATTATATTCTCAGGCCAGTTTGGAAGTTTGGATACAGACCAACTTTTAGGGGAAAAAAATGAAATGAAGTAAAAAGTTTAAATGATTTTAGTTACTTATAAAAAAATTAAAAAGCTTTTAAAAAAAATGATTACAATGAATAATTTCAACTTTTTATCCACATGAATCTTTTATCTCCTTACGGGTATTTGGGTTTATCTCTTTTTGATCCAAAAGGACAACAAAATATGCAACATCACATATAAGGATATCCAGCAATAGGATCTGATTCTCTCCGGTAACCGAAGGATCCAGTAGGAGAGAGATATAGAGAGTGCATGTGTGGGACCCACATGTACTAGTGGAGCCTACACATGCACTCTCTCTATCTCTCTCCTATTATACCCTCCAGTTATTGGAGAGGATCCATTTCACCAGCAATACATTGGAGATCAATCCCAGACACAAAATTTTGACCCAAAAAAAATCCAAGACACAAAAAACATGTATGGCTTGTTGGGTCTCCAAATCCAAGGGTTGTATGTAAGCTATCAATTTGGGTAACCCGACCCGGTCGATATGGGTAACATGTTTTATTGGGTTAAGCTAAAAAAAAACGGAAGTTATTCAAATTTTTAAAATAAGTGTTTGAGTCCTATATTATTTTTTTTTGTCATTTTACGGATAACAAATTTTATCAGACTGAACTAGAAAACCTAGAAGTTATTCGAGTTTCTAAAACAAATTTTCGATCCCTATATTTTTTATGGACTTTTACGGGTCAGCCCGATCAGACTAGCATATTTTGTCAGCTCTAGTTGAATGTTATGACAAAAACATAAGAGTACTTGTTTAGATATGTGTTTGAGTTGGTGTACTTGTTAGAACGAGTGTACTAATGTTTGTAGTTCAAAGCGTATTTACCCGTGTACTATTGTTTCATTCTTCTTAGCTATGTCTAGCTTTGGGCCTCTTGGACCTATTCCTTTGTTCTTTTCTTTTGACAACGAAAAAAAAATACACCGTCGAATAAAGACAGAGTTGTTTTTAGCAATTTCCTTTTACTTTTCTCACCCCTCCCTCTTCTTCCCACCCATTCTCTCTTAATTTTTTTTATTTGTTTTTATCATGTATGTATTGTTTTAATGGCTTTTTATTTGAGTTTAGATAGTGAGGTAGAGAGAGATTTTTTTCATCTCTAATGAGTGGGACTAATTTTTATATTTTTGGAAACTAATTTCTAAATACATTTTTTTAATATTTATAGAAAAAAAATTAATATTAAAAAAATGTGGAAATTTTTTTTATATTTTCTCTTCTAGAAATAATTTTTGAAAGGAATTTTTTGAATAAATTTATTTTCAGAATAATGATTTCCATAAGTGCACCAAATTAGTTGGAAACCCCCAAAAAACGAAAAAAAAGGGTGAAAGAGTAAAAATTAGGGGTGGGAAAAGTAATTCCCGAACAAAGCCCCATTTAAAGGCTTCCCTACATGTTGGACATTGATAATAAGGCCCGTTCTAGGTTTCTATGTTAATTCGGGGTATTTCTTTTTCCACCCTTTTTTTGGTATGCCCACTCGGCCACTCCCTTCTTTTTTTTCAAGAATACCCTCCTCACCCGTATCCATTGTATTTTTACCCTCAAAAGTTGCACTTATAATAACATTTTTTATAGGGTAAAATATAAATTTTGTCCCTGTAAAATCATTGAGATTTGAAATTGATCCCTCCAAAATTTTTTCTTTTTTTTTTCATTCTTTGAAATATTTTTCGTTTTTTTTGTCCCTGCCATTAAATGTTGGATGGAAAACGCTGACGTGGCAAACTCCTCACACTGTGGCAGATGACATGGATATTGTTTTATGGGTAAAATATTAATTTGGTCCCTGTAAAATTATTGAGATTTGAAATTGGTCCCTCCAAATTTTTTTTTTCATCCTTTCAAATATTTTCTTGTTTTTTGGTCCCTGTCGTCAGTTTTGGATGGAAACTGCTGACGTGGCAAACGGAATACACAGTCAACTATCCTACGTGGCATTTTTTCTGCTGAGATGGATATCATTTAAAAAATCACGTGAACTGCACGCACTACAACAATTTTGGGATATTAGAACACTGTCTTTAGGGCGCTCCCGTGTTAGGTTGTGTTAACAATGATCGTTTTAAATTGAGGGCGCTCCAAAATTTGGACGGGAGCGCCCTGTAAAGGTGAAATAGAGGGCGCTCACAAGGAGCGCCCTCGTATAGCAGCAATTTTTTATTTCCCTGAAATAGAGGGCACTCCTGGGAGCGCCCTTCTTTCATTTTTCTTTTTTAATATTTTTTTATATCCCTAAAATAGAGGGCGCTCACAGGAGCGTCCTCGTTATTTTTCTTCAAAATTTTTTATTTCTGTGAAATAGAGGGCGCTCTTATGAGCGCCCTCTTTTCTTTTTTCTTTTATTTATTTAATTTTTATTTGTCTAGATTAGAGGGCGCTCCAAGGAGCGCCCTTGTTACATGATTAAATTTATTTTATTATGAGGAATAGAGGGCGCTCCACCGGAGCGCCCTTTTTTCCCGGAGATCTAATAAAACCAGTTGCCAGTACAGCATTCCGTTCGTCTCTCTCTCTCTGAGCTCTTCCCCCTCTCTCTCTCTAACTCCTCCGGCTGTCTCCGTCGCGCTCCTCCGCCTTCCCACGGCCGCTCCTCTGCCCTCTCCGTCACCCGTCTTCTCCCGTTCGTGCGCAAGCTCTAGTTCTCTTCTCCGACGCGGTTTTCACCTTCGAAGGTGTTGTCTTCTTCTTCTCCGGCGCGGTTCCGGTCGAGGGAGCTATCTTCTCCGGCGCAGCTGTCTTCTTCTTCTCCGGCGCAGCTGTTCGTCCCCTTCCCCCACACACACAATTCGGCCGCCGCAAGCGTTAGGGTAAGGAAACCCTAAACCTCCATTTTTGTCCTTTTTTATTCTGGTTATAGTTTTTTTTGCTATCTGCACCTACTATTTTGCTATCTGATCACTATGAACATATTATTATTATTGAACATTATTGGTTTTATCGAACCCTTTTGGTTAATGTATTGTTGTTGGTTTGAGCTATAAAATTGTTTTATAAATTTGTTTGGTGGTGCTTTATTATGCATTTAGTAATGTTTTATAAATATATATTATTATGACAAGTTGGAATTATTTCAAGTTGATAATGTATATTTATATAAAGATGTATTTGAGATTAGACTCTGATACAGGATATTGTAGTCTTTGGTTTGGCCACAGAGGCCTATTGTTATTGAATTGTATTAGTGCTTTGGATATTATAAACTGCACTGGTATTTTCTGGGTTTCAGATGAAGTTCTAAAAATTGGAAATGTCCAATTTACAGGGGAAACTCTGCCGGATTTTCGGTAGAAGTTTCTGAACCTTAACACTTAAATGTGTTGGTTCTTTTCCTGATTGTTAAGTTAGAATTGGCATGAGAATTTTGAATGCATGAATTTTGAGGAAATCTAAGTAAACGTTGGATTAAGCAATAACAGGAAAAGAAGAGATAGATGACATTTTGAATGCATGAATTTTTGAGGAAATCTAAGTATAATACAATTATGTTTTTATTTTCCCTAATTATCCCTAAAGTTGAATACTTGTGTTAATTATACTTGTGTTAATTATATAAACTTACTATTCTGAAAACATGCAAGAGGAAGCTGACGTGATTAATTGTACGATAACTTCAGGCGTTGTAAGTATGGCTGAAATGGTTGAATGGCTTGATTAGAATTCTCTGCGTTCGGTTTTGTTTGGGTTGTGGTTGGATGGCACTGTTATGAACGTCTATTGCAGGTAATTTCTATCCAAAGCATCTCATAAGTTGTTTATCTCGTTTTATTTGCTTGGATTGACATTGTATATTTTTTCATATAGTTATCTATATCATTCAGTCTTAGCCCCGTCTTCTCGCACTGATCGATATGTTTTCATATCTCCGCAAACCACCACTTTATTCGACACGAACACAATGCAACATAAGTTGGTGGGAAGTTTGTTGTATAATAGACGCGGACAAGACAAATTGTTCCTCCTTCCATAGTATTTTACCAGATCCCACATGGTACCGCATTAAGGTAATATTGATCTCTTCTGGACATTTTGTTTCTTCATTAGTAAGCGCATAAGCATCACTTATTTTTAAATTCATTATACTTGTAGTCTATTGTCCAAAAAAACGACTCGGATTGTGGGCTCTTCGTAATGCGTTACATGAAGGAGATCATTGATCAAAACCAACTGATGTATAGTTGTATAGGTACTTCATACTTACACCACTAAGTTATATCTTACATAGGAAACTATTCATATTATGACAAGTTTGAATTATTGTTTCAAGTTGATATGTGTGTTTTTACTAAGTGTTGTTCATAGTATGACTAAGTGTTTGAATTTTAAGGAATTAATATGCATGATTTAGGATTATTAAGTCATTGGGATCAGACCGAAATAAATATGCAGGTTATTATACTTTAAAAATTAAAAAATGGAAAAAAAAGGAAAAAGAGGGCGCTCCTAGGAGCGCCCTTGTTTTGAAAAAAAAAAACCAAAGAGGGCGCTCCTAGGAGCGCCCTTGTTATAACAAATAGAGGGCGCTCCACTGTGCGCCCTATTAGTCTGCACGGGAGCGCCCTCTTTGCCCTTCTATCAGGGCGCTCCATGAGCGTCCTCGTTTTGTTGACCAAACAAGAGCAGATTCTATTAGTGCGCACGGGAGCGCCCTCTATGGCTGCACGGGAGCGCCCTCTAAGGCCTTTTTTGGCATAGTGACGTGGGTTAGCATTTGACCTTATTATTGAGAATCCCTACACATTTGCCAATCAAAGGATCGATTTTCTTCTTCTTCTTCTCCCCTCCGTCGTGCTTAATCTTCGTCAGCCCTAAGTCAGTTGCAACGAAGGTTTTACCGTCCATTGAAAGAATAACAAAAATGATCTTGATAATTATTATGTTAGATCTTTCTTTATTTACTGTTTTACATGTGTTCAACTTCATTTTTACATTTGATGTGCTTATAATATGCCTACTAAGGAATACTGCTATTGTACTTTATTTTACTCTTAGGCAAAGCGGACTGAGATTATGGGAAGAACTCTCAAGTTTGATCTTCACTAAACACACTCTTAGGGAGGGGTGATGAGCCTTAACTGTGACTAAGTCCCGAATAGGATTGCCCCTAGTAATAGAGGATATGCTTATTCAGTCAATAATGCATACACTAATTAAGTGTCAAACAAAAATCAAATAATATCTTGGGAAGAAACCATTAATTAAGAACATGAAGTTATAACTAATAACATTTACTTAAAAAAAATGCAACGATTTGAAAAACTATAGCACGATAGATTTCAAGATGGTACTCAATTTAATTAGACTAATATGGAAATCATCCATATCAAATCAAATCAAATCGTATCATACATATACATCAATCTATATTTTCTTTAAATTTAGATAATATACTTCAAATTATTTTAAAATTTAAATTACTCATGGGAATTAAAAAAAACATTTTAACAACCCTAACATACCACATAGGATTTTTAATGAAATAACTAGACATTAACTACAGAATAGCTACGATACTCTATGGTAAAAAGGCTTCCAGAACCGCGATAAAATGCCTTTTTTGGCATAGTGTTTACTCTTCATTGATGTTTAACTCTTTTTAATTCCCAAGTGTGAATAATTAATGAAGTTTTATCCACATGTTCAACTACACCATTGAAAAATGACTTTTGGAGTCAGCCTTCCACCATATGACAATTAATGTCTCTAAAATATAGTGACTTTTAAATATATATGGGTATATTTAGAATGCTATATATAATTTTTTTTGTAAAAGATCAATGGACGGTAAATTTATTTTTTGAAGTCTTTCAATGGACGGTAAAACCTTCGCTGCAACTAACTTAAGGCTGACGAAGATTAATCACGGCGGAGGGGAGAAGAAGAAGAAAATCGATCCTTTGATTGGCAAATGTGTAGGGGTTCTCAATAACAAGGTCAAATGTTGACCCATGTGCACTTCACATGATTTTTTAAATGATATCCATCTCAACAGAAAAAAATGCCACGTATAATAGCTGACTGTGTATTCCGTTTGCCATGTCAGCTGTTTCCACCCAAAACTGATGGCAGGGACAAAAAAAACAAGAAAATATTTGAAAGGATGAAAAAAAAGAAAAAATTTTGGAGGGACCAATTTCAAATCTCAATAATTTTACAGGGACCAAATTAATATTTTACCCATAGAACAACATCCATGTCATCTGCCACAGTGTGAGGAGTTTGCCACGTCAGCATTTTCCATCCAACATTTAACGATATGGACGAAAAAAAAATGAAAAATATTTCAAAGGATGAAAAAAAAGAAAAAAAATTCGGAGGGACCAATTTCAAATCTCAATGATTTTACAGGGACAAAATTAATATTTTACCCTTTTTATATTAGCTCTTATTTCATTAAGCATATTAATAAATTAGATTAATACATGTTAACAAAGATTATATTATAATAATTACAATAAATAATAATAGAACATACAAATAATACATACATACATACATACCAAACAGTGGTTGGTCATAGTGGAAATGGACTATGACTCCAAACGGTTTTACCTTCAAGGTCTCGGGGGTTAGAATTCTGGAGTCGCCGTTGTTGCGAGGGTTTTACCTAATCACTCATTGACCGAGGGTTGAACCCGCATCTATGCCTTTGGGGATTACCAGTCAAAGACAAAAAAAACTAATTGATTCTTCATCAAACTAATTTAATTTAACATATAATATGTTTTTAAAATATAAGTAAAAGCACACTATGAGATCACATATCTGCAAAAATGTTCAAATTATCTTAAATTCGATATAGATAATCGTGGGGTAATATAATATATGATAATGGATCAATCAAATTCACATTTTATAAAAAATTATTAGGCGGGGTTACTCTAAAAGTTAAACACCTAGTGCCAATTGATCATGTCCTTACTTGATTACTTGTTAATTTTCTTTTAAAATGTAAGGAGACAGATAAATAAAAATAATATGTAAAAACATAAATGGCATGGCTTATCATTAATACAATATTGTAATAATCAAATTCAATTTTTTATACTTCATAGAAATAACTATGCAATATAAGGGATACTTGTAAGTTTAATTATAAAATTAAAGAAAAAAAGACAAAAATAAAAACTAATTTGAAAAACAATACATGACGCATGCCAATATTAAAATATTTTCAATAAACTTTCTTGTATTTTTATTTTTAAATTTATTGGTATTGAAATTAAAATTATTTCTGTCAATTGAATTAATTTTGAAGAGACGTTTTAATTAAATTTTTTATTTTTAATAAAAAAATTAAGTTTTAAAATTCAAAGAAAAAAATAGAAATGAATATTAAACAAGTACATGAAGATAAATGATTTCTAAAATATTTTTTTTGTTAGTTAAAGTGATTTATTAAATATATGGAAATATAAATTTTAAAAATATTTTATTTGTTATATATTTTTTATTTTCATAAAAATGTCTTTTTAATTTATAAAATACTGGCTAGTTTTATTCTAAAATATATAAGATGTTTTTGCACCTAATTTTCTTTTTTGTTTATCTGTTTCTTTTTTTCCTATCACATTGTTTATAACTTTATATTCTCTTTTTTCATTTTCATTTTTTATATCTATCTTCCTTACGCTCCTCCCACCATAAAAATGTCTATGAGAGTTTTAATACATTTAAAAAAGAGTAATGATATCTTCACATTACATCTTTCACATTCTCTCATTATTTTATTTATTTTTTCTTTATATTCATCTTTTCTACACACTTCTCACACTCATACAACTCTCAAAGTTTTAATATTCTTAAAAAAGAGTAATGATATTTTCATTTTATATTTTCCATGTTCTCTCTCTTCATTTTATTTTTTATGTCTCTCTTTTCCTAACATTGCTCACACCCAAACACTCAAACAAATAGATTGTCAAAGTTTTAAGACTCTTAATAAAGAGGGATGATATTTTCACATTCCTTTATATATTATATATTGTATTTCACACCTTTTTTTTAATATCTCACCTCCTTTCCTAATGCTATTTTAAATAAACCTAAAACCATAAAATACTCCCTCAATCCCTTTATTATAATACCCTTCCAACCGTTTCACACCGTTTAAGAAAAGTTTGTGAATGCATTGGATTTTTTTTAAAAAAATTATAGTATTCCAAATATACCCCTATTTAAAGGTCACTACATTGATCAATGAATAATAAAAAGCATTCATATCAAACTACTATTTTAAAAGATTCCAACACGTTTCACATTCTCTCTCTTCCTTTTTTTTTCTTTATACCCCTTATCTCATACACTTCTCATACCCCAAAAAATCTACTGTCAAATTTTTACTACTCTTGAAAAAGTAATGATATTTTCACATACCTTTTTTCACCTTCTCTCTCTTAATTTTTTTTTCACATTTCTCTTTTCCTTACCTTTCTCATACAAGAAAAAGGACTTTTTTTAATATTCTTAAAAAATTGGAATGATATTTTCACATTCTTTTACTATATATTTTCCTTCACGCCTTATTTTTCTTTCAATCTCTCTCTTATTTTTAATAACATTTAAATATTATTTTGATCAATCTGTTAAAAATAAAGTAAGAAATATTATAGATGGATATGCATAGGTAAACTTTATAATTTGATTTCATAATTTAAAAAATGAGAGATGAAAGAAGGATGAGATACAAAGCTATTTCTACATACTTTGTGACAAAATTTCTTTTCCAAGACCAAAGCAGAATTTATTAAAAATTAGTCACTTCAAAGATTGCAATAATTGATGTCTCAAAAAGCAACACAAAAACCTTCCATAAATGACCATAAAAAAAATTAAGAGACCCAACGAATGGTGAAAAAAAAAACACTTCTCAAATATAATATAGATAAATTTATCTCCGGTGAAAAGAGCCCCTTTCCACAATGAGAATAGGTCTCCAAAACTAGGAGTGTTCATTGGTTCGGATTGACCCGACGAACCCGACGAACCAAACCAAACCAAACCAATTAAATTGGTTTGGATTTTTTTTGACTTCTGGATCCGAACCGAACCGATGAAACCGAAGGCTATTGGTTCGGGTAACGGGTTGGACAATCCAAACCCGTTACCCGAACCGAACCAATCCATTTATATATAAAATTAAAAAATGTTTTTTTTTAGGGTTTGTGTTACCCTAACCCTTCCAGATAGTCTCTTATTTCATTTTAGGCTTTTAGCCTGCGGCGCCTCCCTCCCTCCCTAATCCCTCTTTCTCTCAATCTCAGACACTCAAATCTGGTGAACCTCCGCTCTCCGCCTCCCTCCGCTGTGAGACCTCCGGCCTCCAGCCTCCTTCCACTCGACCGCTCTGAGAGCTCCGACCTCCGTCTCCGTCTCTGAACCTCTGCTCCGTGCCTCCGTCTCCGTCTCGATCTGTTGCAACCCCTGAACTCCGTGCCTCCGTCTCGTCTCCGTCTCTGAGGCTGTCGTCGGTTCATCCTCATCCAACCGCGCACCGTTCCTTTTCCCTTGCTCCGTGCCTCCGCAGCAAAGTGCCTCCGTCTCCTTCTCCATCTCTCCGTCTCGGTTGCATTCGGTGTTTGAAAGGGGGTTGTTCACAGTATTAAGGTTTCAAAATACTTCGTTGAACTTTTATTATTTTGTTGTCACTCTGAATCTCTGATTATTAGTATACTCAGAATACCACCATTTGATTATTAGTATACTCTGATTATTAGTATACTCAGAATACCACCATTTGATTATTAGTATACTCTGATTATTAGTATACTCAAAATACCACCATTTGAAATATACTCTGATTATTAGTATACTTCGTTGAACTTTTATTATTTCCTTGAACTTTTAGTATTAAGGTTTCAAAATACCACCATTTGAAATATATGTCTGTCTTCGATGTATATCTGCCTGTAATGTCCTCAGGATGAGCAACCTGGAAGCATGAATAATAATTTAAATTAGTATACTCTGTTCACAAATTAATCCACCTGAGCCTAAGACTAACAGGGGCTGAATACAAAGGGGGGAGAAAACCAAATAGAAAGAGGCCTTGTTTGATTGAATCTATTATTTTCAAAATGCTTCAATTTCAGGTTATATGTATTATTTTAGGCAAAATAATGCATTTTTTTTTCCCGAATTGGTAAAAAAATGACATTTTTTTAGTTCCTGGTCCGATTGAACCGAACCGAACCAACCCGTATTTAATTGGTTCGGTTTGGTTCGGATCAGTGCAGAAAAACGACGAAATCCGAACCGAACCGAACACTTTTGTTTGGTTCGGATTCGTTTTTCCTTTGAAACCGAACCAAACCGACCCGTGAACACCCCTATCCAAAACCCGACGATGAGAAAGGGGTTTAAGGAGTAGGGGTGGGGTAGAAGAGAGCTCTCTGAAGGTAAGGAGAGTTGGGGTCCGGGGGTTGTTATTAACTTATTATGATATGAGTAGTTAATAAGGGTATTATGAAAAATTCAAAAATAAAAGGGGATGAAACTAAAAAAAGGACAAAAAAATTACTCGTAAATTTATTATGAGCTCGACCAATATATGTTCCAATATTTATTATTAATTTATGACTTCACTTCTCCTTTTCTCTTATATATTTAGATTGACAAAAAAAGCATCAACATGAACTCTGAATGCTGAATCAAACACATTATGCATGCAAGTTGGATTTTCATCCAAATACCTTAAGAAAATGCGAATTAGTGTCCTAATAGTATTGATTAAAAAACTAAAGCTAAAATATTTTTATTGAAGTTCAACATTTAATGGCATAAATGTAATGAATTTCATACTTTTAAATCAAAATCTTTTTTTTGTAATTTCTTAATGAGTTTAATATATATACACTGTTAATGTAAATAAATTTTACACAGATATCTAATGATGTGCTGCCACATTATTTATTAAATTTAATAATTAACATATGAGGTATCACATTCATTAAATAATGTGGTGGCACACCATTAATGTCTGTATAAAATCTCTTTACATTGATCGTGTATACTAATTAATTAGTATGCTCTATCTAGTTTCTCTCTTACCGGTAATCTTGGAAGATATCTTGGAGTTCCTATCCTCCATTGCAGAGTCACAAGAAATACCTATAATTACCTCGTCGAGAGAGCTCATCAAAAAATGAATAGTTGGAGGTCCTCCTCGTTGCCTATGGCTGGTCGTGTCATCCTAACCTAGGTTGTGCTCAACGCATTGCCTACTTACACCATGCAGACAGTTCTCCTTCCTGCTAAGGTGTGTCAAAGACTTGAGCGTTTGGCTAGAAATTTTGTTTGGGGACATCCAAGTGGTGAGAAAAAAATACATACAGTAAGGTGGGATGAATTTTGTAAACCAAAAAATATGGGAGGATGTGGAATGAAAAAATTTCATTCTTTTAATAGATTTCTTATCATAAGGCTTGGGTGGGGTCCGATAACTAAAACTGATGATTTGTGGGTGAAGCTATTGCGGTTTAAATATGGGGCTGGTGATGAAGTTGTGTCAAATGTCAAGAGGAAAAAAAACTAGTCAATGGTTTGGAAAGGGATAATGGAAACCTGGAAGTTTATGTTAAAGGGATGAGATGGAATGTTGGAAATGGAACTAAAACAAGATTCTGGTTGGATCCATAGATTAAGGATGGAACAATCTTGGCAGATGTAGCTATAAAAACAATTCCTGAAGACATTCTTCAAGCCTCTGAATAGAAGTATTGTGAATCAGCAACACGACGTGTACCTTCCTTTCAGGAATTTCTTCCTCAAAGTGAATTGCTCAAAATTACTGCCTGCATGTCGAGCCATGATGCATTAGGAGAAGACACCCCTATTTGGTCTAGAACAACAGACAATTCCTTTTCTGTTAAAACAACCTATGATCTGGTGGAGGATTTTCCAATCTTACAAAATAACAGTAGATGGAATCGCATTTGGAAGTGGAATGGGCCTTAGAGAATTAAGAATTTTGTTTGGTTGACAATGAAAGATGGCCTCAAATTGAGAAGCCCACTTGTTGTCTCATCCTTCTTAATTTTGGCCTTTATCCTATCCTTGCAGCAAGCTTTTTTATGCGATATCCCAGTTCCTCAAGCTCCTTTGGCAGGTGAAGAATAGTCATACATATAGGGAGGGTAACTTTCCAGCTGATTTCATGGAAGCTTATGCATACCAACTTGTTGGATATTGGGCTCCCTTCCTATGTGGAGAAAAAGCCCAAATATATTGAGAATGCCACTTGATGTCTCACTTGAGTAAGTGAAGAGGGTCTGAATGGGTAAGTGAGAGGGAAGTGAGAAGGTCTGAAGTCACTTAGAGCACCAGCACTTTGAGAGAAAGGAAGAGAGAAAGTCATTCTCGTTTTTACACAGAGATGCAACTGTAAAACCGCTACTGCAGATTCGTTCACCGTTGGATCGGGATGAAATTTTGACAGCAAGTTCGTAACGTATGGTTCTTCATTCTGAACGGTTGGATCATCGATACGAGATCTAAGTAGGGAGATATTGAGTTCTCACAGTAGCTATGTATTTGGGGTTTTTCATCTTCCTTGTTCTCTACTTGTAAGCTTTACTGCTTTGTTGTTTGGCTGGGTGTTAGCATTATTTTGTGCACTTGATTTATACTCTTTGTACCCTTTGTTGATCATAGTGGAGCTATTTCTTTGGTATGGACGACCCGTGGTTTTTACGATTGTTTTGAGGGGTTTTCCACGTTAAAATCTTGGTGTCTTTGTTTGTGATTTTGGTGATTTGCTATTGCTCCTCATAGATTCTTGCAAGTTAGGGGGATTTATTTCCGCTGCATTAATTATTCGAGTGTACTCTGTATTGTTGATGTTGTTGTTTTCCCCCATCACAACTCCCTCTAGGCTTACAAGTGTTCCACCCTCCTCCGTCAGACTGTGTTTCGCTGCTATATCAGGATGTAATAGGTGTTTCTTTCCCTAGAATAGTTGATGTGTAGTTTCTTCCCGGGGGTTTTCTTTCCCTCCATATTATAAAAAATAAATCATGTTCATCTTGTTGTAACATAATTTTACCAAACAATGATATGTATTGGGGGTTTGTCTAAGGTACACAAGTAATTACTTGTGTACCTATACACAAATAAATTTGAACCATGAGATATAATATTAATATAATGAATGGACATGATTAAATTGTTGTAACAAGTAGCCGGTTGTCTTATAAGTAGCTTTTGAATTTTGCTAACATGGGTGTGGAGGATTAAAAATTCTTTTGTAACCCGTCAAACTACAACTGACCCACTCTCCCTCATCTCTACAAACCATGCACCCATGAATAGAACCATGGTCATAATGCACATTCTCCTCTGTTTTTGTTTCACCGTAGTAGAACCAAAATGCTTGATTTTCGTTTCACTATACTAATGGCATAACTCTATTTTCTTGTCTTTCATTTCTTATTCTTTTCTGGTGGTTCCTGGAGGGGTGGTAGCCACACACCTAGAACTTAGTATGCCTATTCTACCCAGATCTTTAATTCTTTTTTGCTTGCTTTACACGATTTGAGATTGCTATAAAACGTTTTATTCTATTTAATTAATTTAAATATAAGTGGTTATATTTTTATACAAGTCTTATAGTACAATTCACAATTTTTAACATGACTTATATATTGTGCACCATTCACCACACTCTGTCATTGATACTTTTTTGAAATGAAAACTAAGCATGTTCAACAATTATCTTAATGAGATACCAATCAACTTTTAAAATCAGAGGTATGTAATGCCTTAACTTTTTGGCAAAGTTGCACTAAATCTTTGACGCCAGATCTACAAGGCTAAAAAGCATGACTCTGTTTCACTGCCATCATCTTCATCACCTTGTTCACTAGACTCTGCTTCACCTTCACCATTATCCGTCTCACCATCTCTGTCATCTGAGCCTTCTTCAATACTTTGTTTATCTTCTTCTTCACCATCTTGCGACCCATCTCAGCAGCACAAGGATTTGCTCCTCTGAAAATTAATTGCCACCCATTCATGAATCTTGTTTGACCATTGCAGATTTGTTGAAGAGCGTTATACTTGCAACCATCCACATGAACATCAAAATGTAACTCATCCCCCATCTCTCACCGGTCACCACTGTGCGCCCCCGTGCGCCGCCTAGCCACCATTTTGCACCGGAAAAATGGTATCGTTGAAATCCCACATCTACGTTCAACCCTATTTTGCTTCCCTGTTAGCGCCAAGCTGCTGCACCATTCACCGGAAAGCGCTGAAACCTAGATATGTCGCGTCTATCCCTTCTCGTGCGCGTCCCTCCACAAATCTGGAACTCGGCCAACGTCCTTGCCTCGGTGCCGGAATTGCTTAGATGCTCACCTATCGAAATCGCAGAGGGCAGAGCAAGACCCTCACCACGCCGAGAGATAGGAGAGGAAGATCCAAAAAATGAGTGAGAATGGGAAGCAAAACGGAGGGTGAGAGAGAGGGAGATGGAACACTACTAGACCATTTGTAAATTTTAAAAAATTTTAAATAAAAGAAATTGAAACCTGAAACCGGTTAAATTTGTTTGTGTAGAGTAACTTGTGCACCTTAGAGGGACCCATGTATTGGAATAGAAATGATAAAATGTGATTTATACACTGCATTGAAAATTTTATATTAAAATTTACTATAAACTTATTTTTCAAAAATAAATAAAAGTAACATATTTTAGATTCATTTTTAATTAAAACTAATTCTATAAAGTGAAACTCAATCTAAAATCAATTTTAGGAGGTCCATCCAAACACACATTTGGCCTCAAATGAAAAAAGAAAAAGAAAAAATGGTAAAAGCCCCTTCGAGTCTGAGTGGGGAGTGAGACAAATCTCATATCTGATCTCTCACGTGCTACGCGAGTTCCACGCATTCTTAGAATATCAATTCTTAGATGCCACCGTGCGTATACCCAAAAAATAATAAATTAATTAATATTGGTAGATCTGGACCCCATAAATTAAATGATTATATTGGTACAAGCTATTTTCTTTTTTTTTTTTGGTCTGAATATTGGTTCACGCTGGAGATACTGAAGCACGGCAAGGGCAAGGCACTGGACCACTGGCCAGGAGCCCTCAAATGATATTTTATTGTATATTTAGATTAATTTCAAAATTAATAATTTCAATCATTTCTAAAACTTGAAATAGACATATAACTAATATAAAACCCGTTTGATATAATAATAAATGAAAACCCATTCTCATAGAAAATTAAGAAAAAATAAGGACAGGCTGGTTTTAAATTATGAGAATTATTGCTTAAAAAATTGTAAATAGCCTCGTTGAATTATACATTTCCTTTTTAACTTTTTCCTACCAAAAAGCTTAGCATAAGAATCTCCCCTGCCTATCTACCACATCCTCAAACAGCCAAAGAGGAACAAAGGCATAAATTCTGGGCAAGTTCTTGAACCAAAAGTGCCAACTTGCCCCAATGTCTTCAATTAGATTTTTGTGGATTTTAGCGTTGTCTCTGACAGTATCATGCGCGTTGAGCCAACCGAACAAGTCTTCAGCGTACGATGTTCTTATGGAGTATGGGTTCCCAGTGGGTCTTCTTCCCAAAGGTGCCTTAGGCTATGCGCTGAACAGAGAGACAGGGGCGTTTGCAGTGTATTTTGATGGAACCTGCACCTTCACCATAGAGGGATACACACTCAGCTACAAGTCAACCATCACGGGAGTGATCACCAACGGAAGGCTCTACAAATTGAAGGGTGTATCCGTCAAGGTTGTGCTCTTGTGGCTCAACATCGTGGAGGTCACTCTTCGTGGCAATAATCTCGAGTTCTCTGTGGGTATTGCTTCTGCGAACTTTGGGGCGGAAAATTTCGTGGAGTCCCCTCAGTGTGGATGCGGATTCGATTGCAACAAACTTCCTTTAAACGGTGACGTTTCTTCAGTTTAGGCTTCTTGTGTATGATTCTTCAAATTGAGAACAGAATTATTGCCCTCTCTGTTGCAGACCATAGATCTATCTATCTCTTATGCTTTTTAATTTGATTAGCCTAGTTTTAATTATCAGGGTATTGTTTAGTTTACCCTCACATGAATCAGGGATTTTGGTTCTTTGTTGTACCATTTCCCTATAAATCAATCCATTGTCTTGCCCCTATCAATCCTCCATTGGGCACATCGGTAATTTTTTAATCTCTTTTTGGTTCAAAAAGGAGGCATATAATACCTTAATATTAATAATTGATGTTGCTATTATATCGAACACCTTTAACCAACAATGTCATGTGTGTATCAAACAATAATTTGTGTCATATAATTTTTACATTTGATAAGACAAATGCTGAAGGTAGAATGTAATTTTGTTTTTATTGTGTAGTTCTGTTTTTTTTTTTTGTACCTTATCCTCAGGTATAAATTCTATATCCCTCTTTTTATCAGACATCTCTAGGATACAGATCAATATAAGTAACAGTAGTTGGATCATCGAGCAGCAGTTTAAATTGCAATTGTTTATATATGATGATGATATTGAGTCGTGTAGTGTTCTGAAGTTCAAATTTATTAGGTATTTAGGTACTCCTTAGTTGAGATGTAGTTGTAGCTAGAGTTTAAGATTGACTAGACTAAATAAGAGTATATAGTTTTTAGTAATCCTCGTTTAGAGGTCCAAGATTTAAGAATTTATGAGACGATGGATGATAAACATACACCCATACTCCAGATTTATGTGCTTCTTAGTTGAGATTTTATGAGATGGATGATAAACATACACCCATATGTCCCTGCGGTATGCCTTTGAATATACCAAAATCAAAGAATTCCAACCAGTCAGCTCATGGGTTTGGTTTTTCAATACCATTTGCGTTCTTTACACGTGTCCACTAGAATGCACTCCACGAGTTTAGTTGGAATCTGCGGTCTGGATAATACCACCAATTTCGGTTCTCATCACACACACCCACCAAATTCAACTCAGCAAGAAAAAAATGGGTTTCAATTTTCAAGCAAAACCCATCTTCCCAACACCAATTACACGCTCTATCCTCTTTCTTTTGATCTTGTTCGTAATCCCATCAGCCTCTGCCGAAAACGCCACCACTTTTACAGCATATGATGTCCTTCAACAGTACGATTTCCCAGTTGGACTCCTTCCTAAAGGGGTAGTTGGCTACGAATTGGACAGTACTACCGGCAAATTCAAAGCGTACCTAGATGGTTCTTGCACGTTTAAGATCGAATCTTACGAGTTGAAGTACAAGTCCACCATAACGGGTGTTATTAAGAAGGACGGGATCACTGGATTAAAAGGAATCGAAGTGAAGGTGTTGTTTCTGTGGCTGAACATTGTGACAGTAACTCGCGATGAGGATGAACTCCAATTCTCGGTTGGAATTGCTTCTGCGGACTTTCCGGTGAGTAACTTCTATGAGAGCCCCACTTGTGGTTGTGGCTTTGACTGTGTTGATGGGGTTGGGAACAAGTCGCGTGATCTTGTGCTGTCTTCTTAATTAGGTGTGGTGGACCTGCTTAATTAGGTGTGTCTAATCATCTTGAGCTGCTTAGAACGGTAACAGTGAATAAGATTCTCATGATTTTGATGTGCTGGATGTGTTTGTATCTCTTCAACACCATAACATCTTGTATGGATTCGGCTGCTTTTATTGAAAAATAAGAGGTTATAACCATTAATAATAAAAAAAAGATTATAATAGTATAGATTTATATGTATGATAAATTATAAAACTATTTAAATTTTTAACCTTAATTGATTTATTTTTTCTTTAAGGGTTATTTTTTCATTTTAAATGAGTTAAAATCCTAAATTTTTTCTAGGTAAGGGAAGGAGAAGGGTTAAAGAATAGAGTTAAATTAGTATACACTAATTTTACACTGTTGTACAATAATACGGTACCACACCTCATATGTTATTAAATTCATTAAATGATGTGGCAACACATCATTATGTAAAACTTTTTTTCATTAAATCCTAAAGAATAATCAACACCATTAAATCCTAAAGAATAATCAACACCGGTTGGGATTAGAACTATGTTTTGGTTTGAGAGAGAAGGTTGAGATCTATGTTAATGTTAAAATTAGTGTGTCCTCATTATTTAATTAGCGTGTTTATATGTCGGGCTGTTTACATGTCCTCATTATTTAATTAGTGTTTTTTTTTTGTCATTATATTTGTGGTGTCCTTGTGTTTGATGTAAGCATAACAACATAATACAAATACTTGGGTTATGACATTACTTTTTGTTCTATTTTATGCTTGCTAATCAATCCTAAGTACAGGTAAATTTTAGAGAGACGATGGGAAGAAATAATGAAAAGAGGTAGATGGGGAAATGGGCTTTTGGAAGGGGCCGGGGACTATAGATGGATGAAAGAACGATTTTATTTTTTTTTACATTTTGGTTGTTGTGCTTGTCATGAAAAACTTGTTTCATGATTTATTCAATACCAATTTTTTAGAACTTTCTTGTGTTTTTTGACAAAAAAAAAAAGAACTTTCTTATGTTTATCCTTTGTGTTTTTTCGGATGATAATTAATTATTAAAATAAAAAACAACAAATAAGTTTATGTTGTCTAACAAACTCACCAACTTCTGGTTATGTAGTTTACGCAAATCAAACCAAATTGGTTTTAATTAAGATATAATCGAACCTAATTCTTGATATTGTATAGTTTGTAATACTTTGCAATTTTTAGCCCTACCCAATGAAATCCTACAACACTTTTTTTTAAGACCACAAATATCCTTATAAGAGACAATAGTATTCAAGTTGAGTAGAAGTCGAGTGAGAGTATTTAATGCAACTTCCAGAATTATCAGTTAATCCACTTATAAGAGACAATAGAAGTCGAGTAGGAGTATTTAATGCAACTTCCATAATTATCAGTTAATCCACATGTTCAGTTTATTGGCGTTTTACAGCACTTGAAAAAGCTAAATATATTAATTATTATAATATATATAATATGCTAGTTAAAAGTAAACAATACAAGAGTAAACGATCAAAATGGTCCCCGAAAGATATGGGGTCGGTCACATTGGTCCCTGAAAATAATAAATTATGAAAACATTCATGAGAGATAGTAACGTCAGTCAATTAGGTCCTTCTGTTAACTTCCCTCTGTTAAAGACTTAAAGTTAACAGAACTGCAAGTAAGTCCTCAAAATGGTCCCGGAAAGATATGGGGATTGGTTACATTGGTCTCTGAAAGATAATAAATTGTAAAAACGTCCTTAGAAATAATAACATCATTTATTAGGTTTTTCTTTTCCTTGTTGATTTCGTTTCATTCCCAAATATTGTTGGTCGACCACCCAATACATGTATATGTTTCTACTATAACGCTCTACACACCTCTGGTCCGTGTCTGCTTTTGTTGGTTTTCTCTCCCTTGTAGTGGCAGAACTTGAACAAAAATATTGGGGGAGCCATAATACTCCCTCCGTTCCATTTTATTTGACGTTTAAGGTTGTGGCACAAGATTTAAGGAACCTAATTAATGTTTTAAGTTTTATAAATTTTTTTAATTAATTTCCTATTATACTCCTTATTTCTCATATTAAAAACACATTCTTTGAGAAATACATATTAACTAATTAATAAGGGTGAAATTGGAAAATGACATTTAATGGTGTATTGGTATTATAGAATGGCAATTAAATTAGGATAGAAAAATTGCTAAAACGTCAAATAAAAGGGGACAAAGGGAGTAATGGTTTAATACTTATGTATATTAAATATTATTTAATATTATTACAAATTTAATAGTTATATATTGTTGGTGTTAAATTTTACATTGTCTTTCAATGATGTATTGTCTTACTCCCTTCATTCCAAAACTCTTATTATTTAAAATTATGCACACAAATTAAGAAAAATTTAAATGTGTCTAAATTTATACAATTTTTTACTAAAACTATCTCATTTATACTTCATTTATTTCATTGAAAAGCATTGGAAACATAAAAGAGAGAAGATATATAATACTGACCGAATGCACTACCTTTGTTCCTATTTAACTATTTAACTTTTAAGAAAAAAAATATTCATATTTAATTGTCCACTTACAAACCATATGCAATAACAATTACACATTTTCTCATGTTACCCTTATACTCCCTCCATTTCAATTTGATAGTCGTTTTAGGAAAATAAATTTTTTTCATAATAAGAGTCGTTCTCTAGTTTCTATATGAGTATTAATGGTAGTTTTCCATTTTTACCCTCCCACTTTTATGGGGAAAGAAACTTAAAAAAATGTGCACCACACTAATCATTAATGTATTTAGGTAAAATGAGAAAAAGTGTATAGTAAATTAATAAGGGTAATTAGTAAGATTACTATGTCTTTTAAGTCGTTTATTATTGTTCTTAATTTGTGTGTAGAAACCTTAAACGACTAACAAAATGAAATAGAGGGAGTATTAATTATGATGTAATGATAAATTACTTACTATTGAAAACTAATGAGACCTAATAAATATTAAAAGAGATAAAGGGAAAAGTATAAAGTTTAAAATTTATTTTTTTAATGAAAATATAAATGATGATTACATTTTTCTAATCGATGTATTTTTTTTATCTAAGTGGCAAGTTAAATAGGAGTAAAGGTAATACTATTTTAAGAGAGAGGAAATGATAAATATAATTATAGTTATTAGTTAGAATAATATTAAATTAGAGTTTAGATTTCTAAAACAACAAAAATGTTGAAACGTAAGTAAAATGTTATAATAACAATAATTTTGGAATGGAGAGAGTGTTATTACTGAGTTTAATAACACATGAGGTGTCATACTCATTAAATAATGTGATAACATGTTTTTAAATGATAGTATAAAGTTTTAAAATATTATGAAAAATCCCATTAGTAATATATAAGGGAAATATAGGCAATTTTTATTATATGATATATATATATATATATATATAAATTTGTTTTTGGAAAAGTTTGGGGGAGCCATGGCTCCCCCAGTCCCTAAGAAGGTCTGCCCCTGCTCCCTTGGCTAATGTATCATGAACTCCAAGTCTTTTGGTTTCCTCTTTCACTAGAAGCTCACGTATTGCATCCTCTTCCTCTACAGTCTAAGAGTAAAAAGAAACTCCAAAACCTTTAAGGAAAAAAAGTGCATGAGTCAAATCATCATCTTCTTGTTGAAGATGACTTTGAGAAAGCCCACCATCAAATGAATCCTGAAATAATGTTTCGTTGAAGGAGGGGAAAACTTTAGAAAGCATAGAAAAATAGAAGTAAAAATGATACGAAAAGATGAAAGAAAAAACATGTTCCTAACATGCACAGCGGAAATAAAAAGATCTGTTTGTGTTTAAATTACACATACTAATTGATAAAAGTATCTGTGAATGTAAATAAAATTTACCCGGTTGAAGCCTAGAAAGCTTAAAATTTTTCCTTCAGAACTGTGAAGGTCCCACGTGTATCCACACCGAGACTAATCTTTGCTTGTCAACACCTTGACTGTGAACTCTTTTCAGCAGAATATGAATAAAAGAGAGTGAAGCTATTTTATTTGGATCACTTCTTGTATTTTTTCTATACAGTCACTTGCTCTTTATATAACCATGAATTGTAACCGATTCGCAATCTGATATATCTACTCACTCGTATCAGTGAGATCTTTATCCCCTCTTTTCTTACAATTCAGAACAGAATGTATCCATTTGCACGTTTGAATATAACTTCCTTATATAAAGCAATTTGATTTCCAATTTGACCAAGTCAAGATAAAAAATCAATCTTCCATGTTTTCAAAAAGATTTCAACTTTTGAAATAATAATGATAATAAAGATTCTGCATTCCTCTATTATAAATAGAATATATATCATTTATATTTTTGGTGCAAATCAATCTTCCCGGATTCAAATATATTTCAAAAAGATTTTAACCTTTGAAATAATAATAAAGATTCTGCATCCATCTATTCTAAATAGAATATATATCATTTATATTTTTGGTGCAAATCAATCTTCCCCGTTTCAAAAAGATTTCAAAAAGATTTCAACCTTTGAAATAATAATAAAGATTCTGCATTCATATATTCTAAATAGAATACATATTATTTATATTTTTGGTGCTAGCAAAAAATATAATAATATTTCACTTACAAAAAAAAAAATAATTTACTTGATGAAAATTAAATTCTTTAATTTAATTATCAAATAATAAATTTCTCTTTAGCAAAGATTAGAACACTCGTTAGTGTGTGACCCCGTAGGTTCAAAACTAAACCGGTAGTAAATTAACAACATTAATTTACTAATCAAGGTTGGCGTCTAGCAACACTCCTTAACGTCCGGATAGCATGAAATAATATTTTATATTTCCAAGAACCTTTAGAAGAATAATATAATATTTCCTTCCATCTTTATAACTCCATATTAACTCTAGAATATGGTTTAATTGTCAAATTCTATTAAGTTAATATATAATGAAAAATCAAGAAACTTTTTTCTTTATTTTTTTAATTGCCTTGGCCAAGGTCTTTATTTTTCATTATAGAGTTCAAACTCATTACCAAGAGTTGATGGATTCTTTCTTGATTAATCATTTAATTCTACAAGAATTTAATTATACCCAATAATCATTCAACTAGCATCTTAAGGTATTAGGTGTCTGAAATCAAAGTATAATAAATGTCTTATTAATTATTATGATAATCTCAAGTCTAAGGAAATTATTATATTTCTTCACAAGAATTTCCTATTGACAATTATAAGGTAATGTTTAACCATCAGGAATTCTCTCTTTGAGTCAGTTCAATAGTCATATTCCTATATGCACCATCTATATGTGTAATTTAATAAATGAGATCTATTAATCTTTATCCAATAAAGACCATTACACATATATTGATCTATCTGGATTAATGATGTCACTATGTCAAAAAAGGTCTTAGAGGGCGCTCCCGTGCAGGCTTAGAGGGCGCTCCCGTGCGCACTAATAGCAACTGCTCTTGTTTGGTCAACAAAACGAGGACGCTCATGGAGCGCTCTGATATAAGGCTAAAGAGGGCGCTCCCGTGCATGCTAATAGGGCGCTCCTTGGAGGGCCCTCCAATACAAAAAACGCAAAGCTATAGAGGGCGCTCCTTGGAGCGCCCTCTTTTTGTTATAATAAGGGCGCTCCCAGGAGCGCCCTCTGTTTGATTTTTTTCAAAACAAGGGCGCTCCATGGAGCGCCCTGTTTGTTCTTTTTTTTTAAACTGGTTTAACCTGCATATTTATTTCAGTTTGATCCCAATGGCTTAATCCAAAATCATGCATATTAATTCCTTAAAATTGAAACACTTAGTCATACTATGAGCAACACTTATATTAGTAAACAACACACATATCAACTTGAAACAAGAATTCAAACTTGTCATAATATGAATAGTTTCTTATGCAAGATATAACTTAGTGGTGTAAGTATGAATTACCTATACAAGTTTGAATTACAAACAAGTTACTCTGTTGAATCCGTTAGTTAATTCATTATCCATATTTACTTACTCCTATAATGTAAAAATAAATTACAAAAAAGTGGTAACTACATGCTTCGCCCATTCTTCCCGGACCTCATCTAGCTGCTCCGTTGTGTAGCATCTGCATCAGCACTGAGCAAAGTACTGTAAAAGGCAAAAGTTGATATCAGTATATAAACTAGTGAATGAGGGTCCAAAAAAGTACTTTGCTATCACAAGCCATAATTACCTCTCTAGGTATTATCAGTTGGTTTTGATCAATGATCTCCTTCATGTAACGCATTACGTAGAGCCCACAATTGGAGTCATTGTTTTGGATAGGAGACTATAAGTATAATGAATTTAAAAATAAGTGATGCTTATGCGCATAGTAATGAAGAAACAAAATGTGTAGAAGAGATCAATATTACCTTAATGCGGTACCATGTTGGATCTGGTAAAATACTATTCGGTCCTGCCTGGAATCCCATCAATCTCCTATATTCTTTTATAGAGCTAAAACAATATAACAAGTAATTTGTATAAGAGCCCGTAACTATGTTATTGTGATAGTAAGCCAATGAATACTTACTTTTTAATCAATTCCTTGATGTTATAATATTCCGGTGGTTTACGCATTGAGTCCATAAAGTAAACCTCGCCAAAACGGTTGAGACTCAATGCAAGTAGAATCCAATGTTGTCTACAATCCCAATGAAAAATATGTCAAAGAAATGGTTTTTAAAAGACAAGAATATTGAGACATAAACAAATACTATACATACCCTTCATGATTGAATGGAAGCAGAAACAATTTGTCTTGCCCGCGTCTATTATACAACAAATTTCCCACCAACACATGTTGCATGGTGTTCGCGTTGAATAAAGTGGTGGTTTGCGGAGATATAAAAACATATCGATCCGTGCGAGAAGACGGGGCTAAGACCGAATGATATAGATAACTAAACGAAAAAATACATAATGTCAATCCAAGCAAATAAAACGAGAAAAATAACTTATGAGATGTTTTAGATTGAAATTACCTGCAATACACGTTCATAACGGTGCCATCCAACCACAACCCAAATAAGAGCGAACGCAGAGAATTTCGATCAAGCCATTCCACCATTTCAGCCATATCTACAATGCCTGGAGCTATCGTACAATTAATCACGTCAGCTTCCTCTTGCATCTTTTCAGAATAGTAAGTTTCCAATCTTGCCAGGTATGTGCTGGTGGATGCAACAGGCGTTGAAGTCACCACCTGTGCCGGGCATTCACGAATGGGAGACTTCCGCAAAGTTGAGTGTGGTGAAGAACGAGTCTCCACATGTGGCCCAGCACCAGAACATTGTGGAGTCTACAAATTCCACAATTTGTACATATTAATATTTGTTCTCTAAAAAATTAAAATGCACTTTTGATACAAATAAAAAACACACACCAATGCATTCAATCCAACATGTGAAGAAGGCCATGCAATGAAACATCCTACAGCATCAGCAAGAATGGTCGTTTCCCCGTAAGCGTCAGGGCACAGAGTCGTCGCATGGGGTTCAATAGCAATTTGAACATTGACCTTAATTAAGTTGGAGGGAAGTGGGGAATTGTGTAGCTCCTGCCCTGGGAGGTTCCATGCTTGTCCTTTACCCACAACTCGTAACACCGAGTCTCCCAAGTACAATATACATTGAAAGACACCCTATGTAATTAACACAAGTATTCAACTTTAGGGATAAGTAGGGAAAAAAACATAAGTTCAGAAACTTCTACCGAAAATCCGGCAGAGTTTCCCCTGTAAATTGGACATTTCCAATTTTTAGAACTTCACCTGAAACCCAGAAAATACCAGTGCAGTTTATAATGTCTAAAGCACTAATACAATTCAATAACAATAGGCCTCCGTGGCCAAACATACTACAATAACAATTGTCATAATATAAATAGTTTCCTTTGCAAAACCAACCATACCAGCAGCCAGTATTCTTAAGTCATTGATATTCAACTTTAGGGATAATTAGGGAAATAAAACATACCTCAGGCAAGGCAGGTCTACTAAAAGAGGTAGAATCTCTGCAGCTTCGTTGTGCTCTTAAGTCATTCAACTCTCTTTTTGTTTCAGCCAGTTCTTGTTTCATGTCAAAGTAACCCGCTTTCACTTCTCTCATTTCCGCAAGGATTTCTTGAAAATTTTCTGGGACGACATTTGGTTGGGGTTTTGGAGCATTATAATATTGACCGAGATAAACACCAAATCCCACACCCCGAACACGTCCCCGATAGACATCCTTCTTCAAAACTTGGTCAAGGACTTGTCTATCATCGGAGGTACCACTCTCGCCAGTTTGAGACAATAATTCTTCCTAATAACATGAGGGTAAATATATATAGTCCACGATAAAGAAATACATGAGATGTAACACACAATGGTAGGAACTATATACTTACACATTGTGTGAAGACCTCTTCCACTCCTTCATTGTCTGCATATTTTTTTTTGTTAATCCGGGCGGTTCTCCACAACATATGTCTGGAAACTTCGGAGGTTCCTTCCCCCGCTTGTTGTAACTGCAAAGAATTATTGAGACACAATCAATACTAAAAACTACTACATTGGGAGAAAATGTTAACGACCTTAATTACCAATTCTTGCTCTAGCTTGGCATAACCCTTTCTTGAACCTCTGTACGGGTATTGAGGATTCGAAGCCCTTGCCTTGTTTTTTTCACTAATTTCCTGGAATAAGACATGGTAAATATAACGTGACAAATTGTTACTTAAGTTGACAATGTTTAATAAAACAAAGTATGAATGATTATATTACCTTAAAATGTTCTTGGCCCCGTAGGGCTACAAAATAATCCCACTGCTCCTGTGATATGAGGTCCCCATACCTCTTAGGAGGATGTGGGATGACATTTCCATCTTCATCATGCATGAAGTGGGTAGACAATGTTGACCTAAACGCTCTATGCCTTTTTCCAGCCAACATAAGAATGTATCTTTTATGACGTTCTTCAACGTCAAATGCGGACTACATATAAAACAAAACATAATAAGATAATTAGTTAGTCACGTGCCTTTATCTCCTCTAATTCTTATTAACAAAGTAAGGGGAAATATTACATACCTTAACGTCCTCCCAGATCATTTGCTTGTATTCTTTACAAACTTCATCCCTCCATGTAATTATTGTGATTGGTACCCTTTCACGAACAATGGCACCAATGTAACTAGATAGTGTTGTGCCACCGGATCCAATAGGTTGGTCCTTTTCGTTCCACGACACCTGAGTCAAGGTACTTAGTTTATAATAACATAATCCATCTAATTAAGCATAAATTATAGCAATGGAGGAAATTAAATGCTTACCTTGATTATATTTCCTTTGTTTCTTTGTTTCCTAACATGAGCCATTGTTGTAATCCCACGTCGGTGTTCGTTATCCATCTTTTCTGTATCGTCATGATCCCCGCCTGACATTATAGCTGCATGAAAAAAACATAACGAATTACTTAGTAAAATATTTTAAATGTAAAAACAAAAATGCAATTTGTATAAGTATAGGGTTTAGGCATACATTAACTAACTCATTCTCTTTCTTTTTCTATAAGTAAAGGGTCGATTTGTAATACGAATTGATGGGTTGATCCAAATACCCTCATCGTGGTCCGGTCTAGTGTAACAAGCAACATCTGTTGTGGAGTCAACTTGTAATATGTGTGGTGTCGTAACAAAAGGATCATCTTCAACATCCTCCCACTGGTCATCATCATCCACATTGGGGGAGTCTTTGAATTTGTTACTCAACATCACTATGGAGCAATTTTTGTCTGCGGGATCACTAACATAAAAAATTTGCTCAGCCTGGGAAGCTAGGATAAATTGTTCACACAACTCAGTCTCCCGAACCAGGTGAATTGTGAGATGAATCATTATGTCAAAAAAAGATGGAGGAAAATACATTTCAAGCTCACACAGTGTCACAACTATTTGTCTTTGCAAAATGGGCAGCTTCCTAGGGTCAATTACCTTACTACAAATAGCTCTGAAGAAATGACACAGTTTAGTAATTGTAATACGCACTTTACTTGGTAGAATGGAGCGTATTGCAACCGGAAGCAAATGACCCATCAGGACATGATCATCATGAGACTTTACACCTACCAATCTTTGCTCTTTTGGTGATATTAGATTTCTAATGTTAGAAGAAAAACCCTCTGGAACTTTGACATCCTGCAGAAACTTGCAAAAAGTTACTTTTTCTTTCTTGCTAAGAGTATAAGCCGCCGGTGGTAAAAATGTACGTGATCCCCTTTTGTCTGGTACCAATTCTTTCCTTATACCCATTGCCAACAAGTCCCATCTCGCATTTACCCCATCCTTGGTTTTGCCTTTGACATTCAGTAACGTGCCAATAACACTCTCATACACATTTTTTTCTATATGCATGACATCAAGGAAATGCCTAACAAACAATGTCTTCCAATATGGCAAGTCAAAAAAAATAGATTTTTTTTTCCAACCTCCGGTAACGAGTTGTGAGGCAAAAGGTTTGCCGAAGTTGTTGGTCAAGTTACCCACCTTTTTCCCACACCTGCTCACCAGTCAGTGGAGAAGGAGCCATGCCCTCTTCGGTGTTGCCATTGAATGATTTCTTCAATCCCCTATAACGATGGGTTAAAGGCAAAAACTTACGATGACCCATGAATACATTCTTCTTACAATGAGTCAAACGCATCCAAGTAGTATTTTGTTCACAAACAGGACAGGCACACTGACCCTTTACACTATAGCCAGACAAATTACCATATGCAGGGAAATCATTTATCATTCCAAACAACATTGCCCTCAACTGAAAAGATTCTTCTTTGTAGCCATCATAGACCTCTACTCCAGTATCCCACAATTGCCTCAAGTCTTCAATCAATGGTGCCAAGTACACATCTATGTCATTACCCGGTTGTCTGGGTCCCGATATCAACATAGACAACATCATGTATTTCCTCTTCGTACACAGCCATGGCGGGAGATTGTAAATGATCAATACCACCGGCCATGTGCTATGACTACTAGATTGGATACCATGCGGATTCATTCCATCTGTTGATAAAGCAAGGCGGAGATTTCTTGGTTCCTCGCCAAAAGATGGGTACTCATCATCAATCCTACTCCACTGCGGAGAATCAGCGGGATGTCTCAACATGCCATCCTTGATTCGATCATTTGCATGCCAAGTTAAGTTCCTTGCATCAATGACACTACGATACATCCTTCGAAACCTTGGTATGATGGGAAAATACCAAACCACCTTTGCTGGTGTAGTCTCTTTCTTATAACGAGGCAAATTGCATTTAGGACACGCACTTAATGACGCATGCTCATTTCTGAACAAAATACAATCATTGGGACAAGCATGTATCTTCTCATAGCTCATCCCAATAGAACTTAACATCTTCTTTGCCTCATATGTTCTTTTAGGTAGCACGTTGTCCTCCGGTAACATCTCATTCAACAGGGTGAGTAACTCTGTGAAACTCTTGTCAGACCAACCATTTGTTGCTTTTAAGTTATACAACTTCAACACAGCTGACAACCTTGTGTACTTGGTGCACCCGTTGTACAATGCCGTTTCAGCATCACTGGCTAGGGTATCAAACATTTGGGGACAATCTCTGAGGTCATCTTCAACCACCTTTCGAATCTCATCAATTCGGTCGCAATCCTCCCACCCGGTACCAAAGTCATCATCACTTGGTTCTATATTGACATTATTCTCTCCCATACCACTATGTTCACTCCTAATCTCACCATGAAATGTCCAACATGTGTAACTCTTATCAATTCCAAAACAGAAAAGATGGTCCCTCAAGTCGGTTACACTAACCGGCTTAGAACAAAAACACTTCGTACAAGGGCAGAGAATTCTACTAGGGTTTGTTGCATGGTCAGTGGCAAATTTTATAAACATTTCCACTCCTTCCCCATACTCATGTGTCAGACGGTTCGCAAACATCCAAGAACGATCCATTTTATAAAGGATATACCTGATTAAAGTCAATCACCAATCAGTAGTGTTGAATTATAACTAGCCCCAGGAAAAAATACCTTTAAGAAAAAAAGACAAGTAAAAAAATATACTCGCTCGTGATAAAAATTATTAGTCCTAAAAATTTGACCAACATTTCATCTATTTCTTTAACATTCCCAAATTAAGGAAAAATAATTTTAAGTCTACACCACCAGCTATACCAGACCAAAAGAGATCAATATGAGTAATATATATTTATATAACTTCAGAAACTTCTACCGAAAATCCGGCAGAGTTTCCCCTGTAAATTGGACATTTCCAATTTTTAGAACTTCACCTGAAACCCAGAAAATACCAGTGCAGTTTATAATGTCCAAAACAATAATACAATTCAATAACAATAAGCCTCCGTGGCCAAACATAGTACAATTTATTCTTAAACATGAAACTAAGGTTAATGCATGTACATACAAATAACCTAATAATTATAATTAAACACAATTTTAAGTCCAAACCATCAGCTACCAGTCCAAAAGAGATCAATATAAGTAATATATATTTATAAAACATTACTAAATGCATAATAAACCACCACCAACAAATTTATAAAACAATATTTTAACTCAAACCAACAACAATACCACCAAAATGGTTCAATAAAACAAATAGTGTTTAATAATAATAATATGTTCTTAGTTCAGATAGCAAAATAGTAGGTGCAGATAGCAAAAAAATACATGATAATAAAAAAAGGTGCAAAAGTTGGACAAAAATGGAGGTTTAGGGTTTCCCTTACCCTATTGATGGCGGCGGCCGAACTACAAATGGGGGGAAGGACTGTGCCGAAGAAGAAGAAGACAGCTGCCGCACCGAACGGAAGTCGCGCCGCGCCGGAGAAGACGAAGATGACCGCCGCGTCGCGAAGGAGGAGAAGAAGGTTGCTCCTCGTTCGATTGTGTTCAAGCCGTGACGGAGGAGGGACACGGAGACGGAGGAGCGAGAGGGAGACGGACGGAGACGGAGAGGAGCTTAGAGAGAGCGAGACGGAGGTAGACGGAGGAGAGAGAGGGAGACGGACGGGGGAGTTAGAGAGAGAGAGGGAAGAGCTTCGAGAGAGAGACGCGTGCGGCGAACTGAGAAAACGATACTGGATTAATAACATGTCCAGGCAAAGAGGGCGCTCCTGGGAGCGCCCTGGAAAGCCACCTACGAGGGCGCTCAGGAGCGCCTTCTTTTCCTAATAATTAAAAAAAAACACTCATGCAGGAAAAGAGGGCGCTCCGTTGGAGCGCCCTGGAAAGCCACCTACGAGGGCGCTCAGGAGCGCTTTCCTTTCCTCATATTTAAAAAAATTCAGGGATGTAACATAGAGCGCCCTGCAAAATAGGAAAATAGGGCGCTCCTTGGAGCGCCCTCTAATCTAGACAAAAAAATTAATTAAATAAAAGAAAAAAAAGAAAAGAGGGCGCTCATAAAGAGCGCCCTCTATTTCACAGAAATAAAAAATTTAGAAGAAACATAACGAGGACGCTCCTTTAAGCGCCCTCTATTTTAGGGATATAAAAAAAATATTAAAAAAGAAAAATGAAAATGAGGGCGCTCCTGGGAGCGCCCTCTATTTCAGGGAAATAAAAAATTCCTGCTATACGAGGGCGCTCCCAGGAGCGCCCTCTATTTCAGGGAAATAAAAAATTCCTGCTATACGAGGGCGCTCCTTGTGAGCGCCCTCTATTGCAGCTTTACAGGGCGCTCCCGTCCAAAATTTGGAGCGCCCTCAATTTAAAACGATCATTGTTAACACAACCTAACACGGGAGCGCCCTTAAGAGAGTGCTCTAATATCCCAAGATTGTTGTAGTGTGTCCTAGCCTCAATAATCTTATGATCAAGAACAGTTTAGATAAAAAATTATGAAAGACTTATTTCTCATTATTATAATCTCTATTATAAAAATAAGTCTCTATTTTTAATCAAGGACCTTATCACATTAATTATTTTTCACAAATAATAAATATGATAATAAAACAATAAAATATAATTTTATTAATGCAAACATGATAGATTGGATATTGGGCATAACTCATATTCCTAACAAAAGAAAGAGTAAAAGCAAAAGCTTCACACATGAGTTGGATTCACAATTCATAACTCCCTGAAATTTCTCAATCAGAGGAAATGGACAATTTATCCAAAGCATCAAGCATGTGCCTCATTATAGGTCTCTTATCAGGGTTGTTATGGACACAAGCCATCACAATTTTCAAAACTGCAATTATCTCTTCTTCCTTATCTGCATTTTCAGCCAAGTATGGGTCTAATACGTCTGAGAGTGGTTCTTCTCCTTAATGCAGAACTGAATCCATTGAACAAGGTCCATTTCTGAGTTACCCACTTGGATAATGGGTAATCGCCCTGTGATCATTCCTAACAAATTAAAATCACACCATATAAATAAACATCCTACTTCTGTCATGGTTTCACCACTTTCAGTGCTTTTGGAGCCTGATAACCATTTCCTGAAATATTAGTTGCAACTTCAGTGGACAAGATCTTTTGTCTCTCTTAGAGTTTCTCTACAGCTACTCAGTTGGATTGCTTCTAGTGAAAGAGGAAACCAAAGGACTTGGAGTTCATGATACATTAGCCAAGGGAGAGAAAACCAACAATAGCAGACACGGTGTAAAGCATTATAGTAGAAATATATGCATGTATTGGGTGGTCGACCAACGATATATGGGAATAAAACGAAATCAACGAGGGAAAAGAAAGCATAATAAATGATGTTATTATTTCTTATGGACGTTTTTACAATTTATCTTTCAGGGACCAATGTGATCGACCTCATATCTTTCAAGGACCATTTTAAGGGTTTATAAATAATGTTATTATTTCTCAGGGACGTTTTTACAATTTATTATCTTTCAGGGACCAATGTGACCAACCCCATATCTTTCAGGGACCATTTTGAGGATTTACTTGCAGTTCTGTTAACTTTAACAGAGGGGAGTTAACAGAATGACCTAATTGACAGACGTTTCTATCTCTCAGTGGCGTTTTTACAATTTATTATCTTTCAGCGACCAATGTGACCGATCGACCCTATATCTTTCATGGATCATTTTGAGGGTTTACTCACGTTACATTCAACTCAAGAAATCTGGAGTGGGTATAACAATATCACCATTGACCCAACGCGTATCCTGTCTAAGACAATATCACAATATACCCAAAAGTATGCCCTATCTTGCATAGATATTTTTTTAGAAATCCTATCTTGTCTTGCACAGAGAATATGGATTTTTTTTTAAAAAAGATATGGATATGTTAATATAAATTTTAATAATATATACTTATATAAGAAAATAAAATTTTATATAATAATGACCAAATCATATAAAATAAATAAATAAATTGGTGTAACATATAATGTAAAAAGAGATTAAATGTTAAACATAATAACAAAATATCTCACTATGGATGATGATATGATCATATAATGTGAAACGAGTAATTGTGAATGATTTACCCAAAAATAATCATGTTTAAAACACGGATCCAGATAAGCGCTATTGAGGGCAGCGTTGGCTCGGATTCACAATTAAATTGTGATTTCGGACAAATTCAAACATGACATAAATTAATGTATAACCTAGAGCATGTTTGGTTTAGCGTTGAAACATGACAAACTTACATTTCCAATACTAGGAATAGTTACGTTGGGGAATTCAAACTTGAGTTTGGTCAGTTTCAACGCCAAACCAAACACACACCCAATAACAAAATATCTCACAATGGCTTTTTTTTTCGGAGGGAGAGCCGGGGGACCAATTATACGCATAAAACCACATAGTTATGAGTCAAGTTGTATCCGCATATATTGTTTCCAAATTATTCCTAAATTGTATCTAAAATAGATCTCTGAAAAATATTTTGATTATACCCATTGTGTAACCCATGTGTGATGTCTATGTAAGGCATACTATATCTAATACAGTAAACTGGTAAATCTGACTCTAATTTTTTGGGGTCATGCAGTTTAATTCATAAGAAATAGAAAAATGCAATAATTTCTGACTTTTTACTTTTTCTGTCACTACAGTTGAATTATACGTTTCTTGTTAATTTTTTTATGACGTGTCACACTATTTGCTATCGGGGCAAAAAAACAACGTCATTCGGAATGAAACACTCCAATGAAAGAAAGAAAAGAAAAGAGAAAAAAAAAGAAAAATAGGGAAGCATGCATACGATTGTTGGAGTTGAAATATTTCAAACTATAAATTTGACAAAAACACGTAATTTTTGTGCCACATTGGACACTATAATGACAAATAGTGTGATATAGTGTTACTAAATGTAACATCTCATAAAAATTAACGGAAAACACGTAGATGGACTATAATGATAGAAAAAGTAAGAAGTTTGAGATTATATTAGGTTTTTCTATTTCTTAGGGAATATGAACTAAATTACATGATATTAAAAAAGTCAGAAGTTGATTTGTTAGTTTACTGTTATCCGTATATAAAGTCAGAAGTTGATTTGCTAGTTTACTGTTATCTATATAATATATACCAATTCTCATACTACTTTAAATGGTATGTCCAATGACCAATTTAGCAACTTCGAATTTCCATTAGCTTAATTCAGTGGTGTTTTTTTTTAAAAAAAAAAAAAACACATTATTTATGGGAGATAATTCAATCGAGTTGGGTAGGACCTCTATGAGCGGGAAAGTTCTCCCTCTGAGTTAATTAACGCAGCTGCATACTCAAGTCGGTTAAGCTCGAACAACCCTTTATTTGATTTATATTAAAAAAAAATGAGCGAATCATGAGTTTTTCAAAGGAAAGAATTTTTTGCTTTGGAAAAAGTTGGATTGTATCGATGTAACATTGCCTAAATTAGAAAAACTGTTGTTTTTATATTATACTATATATACTTTGTTTCTTAATTTTTTTTATAAAATTATTTATTAAGATTGACATTATAGTGCATAAATAATTTTTAAAAAAATTAATTATTAATGAAACATTATGAATATAAAGGGCTCAAATTATTATGATTAAAATAGCATAATGTTATTATTTACCAACGGGAGTTGGTTCAAATGGTACATGCTTAATTCCCCTTAAGCAGAGTCTCGGGTTCGAGTCGAACAGGATTGCCTCCGTGTGTAGGATACCTGTGGTTAAAAAAAACATTATTTACAATCTCTAAGTTTAAGTGCAGGCATTAACTAATTATAAGTATATCAAAAAATGCTTAACTTGTGGTTAATATAGTGATTGTGCAGGAAAGTCGAACTCGGTTGTAGGATCAATAGATTAACTCGAACTCAAATTGGGGGATCAATAAGCCTTGGAGTCATGGGTTCAAGACCCACTTAGAATAGTTTTCCTACCATCTTTTTATTTTTTCCCATTTATTCCTTAAGTGGTCGCCCCCTCCTCTCCTATATAAAGGAGTCTTCCCTCTTTGTATTACACACATTATTGAGATTAGTAAAGGCATTATGCCCAAATTTCTCCTCCTTTGGTGAGTTGAGAGAGGTTTGGTGGTCGTTGCTCAAACCATACTGAGACTTATCTAATTCTCCTGAATTAGTGGCGTCTGACATTGGACTTATCTGTTGTGGGTGGATTCCTGCATCAGTGGCGTCCCTTCCATTTCTTCCTCTCCACCTTTTCTTTCACTTTCTCTCATTTTCTTGCATTTTCTTGCGCAAATATAGCTACTGTCCAGCACCTATATTTCGCATTTTATTGGTTAATTGTTGATTCTAATCGGTTGGTTTTGCTCAATTCTAGATCCCGCAACTATCCTGCTATCACCTACAGAGGACAAGGTCAAGAAATGGATTTCGTGACTATTAACAATCCTATACCAAATAAGATAGTGAATTTGTTGGGAAGAGCTTCACATCCTTCGAATAATGAATTGAATAAATTGATTAATTAGATTTTATGTGGGTATTACATTTAATCATTTAAGAAGATGTCTTTATTTGAGATGAAATAGGTGATAAAAAAATTGAATTTAAAGATTGTATTGACTACAAATGTCTAAAACAATCCAAGCTACTCAAACAAACTCATGCATTATCCAAATGGTATTGTGTAATGTTTTACATAGCCAAACTCATAAATTAAATAAAGTACCAAGATAAAATTAGATAATGTTTTATATATCTTTATTAATATTACTTTAAACATAAATTTTAAAAGTAAATATGCATTTCAATACTATAATGATAATAAGGGTGCGTTAATGTTGTGTTGGAGAAATCTATTGTTGAAGAAATTCTTGGTATAAATCAATTCCCTCCAACCACAGGAGAAGGATATGGCATAAACCTCTGGAAGTAAGTCTCATATATATACTCAAGAGAGGATCCATATTCACTATCGTAGACCATGATGTGGCTGTGCCACTCCCACAGACACTCTCCATTTTTTTCATCTTCAAACCCAACACAGACGCTGTGATTACAAATGGTGATAGACTGGCCAGAATTGGGCTTGAGGGAATCTCCATTTCCACTGACGATGATGTTAATGATCTCCTTTTCCAACTTTAATTCTTCTCTGACAAGCTCTGTGTTGCTTCCGTATCTTTCCACACAGTAATCATCATCTTCATCATCATTGGCAGAGTTGAAGAGAAAGTCCTCAGTGGTTTGAAATGGAACATTGTCCATATTGGAGTTGGAGTCAGAGTTGTTAGGGAATGTGCACATAGCGTTTGATGTGGGTTCTTAGTGAATGACTAAGAAAAATAAGGTTTAGAAAACAAAGGTGTGTATAAAATAGAATAAGTGACTCCTATTTAAAGAGTTTAGGTTTGGTCTCTACTCCAACACCAAAAAATTGTGCTACAACTAACTAGTTTAGTTTACTTAAACTTCATTGATTTTTAGGAGTAGGGTCCTTCGAAAATAAAACTTAAAATTTTAATAATTAAATTGGTAATAAAATGATGCATTGTATATATGAAATTATAATACTATAAAAGATAGATGAATATATATATATATATATATATATAATATGATCAAGTTATAATAATTTAGTTATAATGACTAGGATCACAATGCAATTTGCTTAATAGTTATGTAAGATTGTGATGAAGAGATTTATTTCTTTTTGTAGCATACAAGAATTTAGTTGCTTTTAGGATAGGAGTGTGCTTCTAAGACATTTATCATACTTTATTAAATTTTAAATATCAAATACTTTTAATTAATGTGGCTAAAATTTTAGTTTCAGGTTAAATTAATAATTCAATCTTATATTTTCACTATAAATCATTCAATATTTTTTAACAATATATTTTTAATTTAAAAATCAAATCTTATAATATTTCATTATTATACTATAAATAAAACAAATATAACTAATTTTATGTTATTTTAAAGACTCATTATTTTAAATCATAAGCATTATATAAGTTGAGTGAAATTAAAATGAAAATTAGAGAAATAAAATATTACTCATAATATACAGTACGCGCACACGCATACACGCACATGCGCATGGGACACACATAAAAATATTTTAAAATAATACAGTAGAATATTTTATATTTGACATTGAATTCATCTAGTAAAGTATTTCATTTTTTATTTATATTTTGATCTTATGATACACGTTTATTAGGTAATATATAATATATTACATTCAATGTAATTTGTGAACATGAGATAATTTCTAAATTTGTTGAATAAGCACATGAATTTAATACATTAACATGTAATATAATTTGTATAGAAATATATCATTCTAGTGTTTCATTATTCAATTAATATTCTTACAATTAATGAACAACTTTGATAACTTTTTACTATTATGATTATGATTATGATATAATCCTTTTAAATTAACACTTTCCATTTTTTTTTTGTAATGTGCATATGGGTTAATTGATTTGTAATCATATATTTAGTAAAATGATTTGATAATATTAATTGATTGGATTTATATTTATAGAAACCTAGAAATATCATTCTAGTGTGAAAAAGTGCAACTAATATTCCTGTCATTATGTAATTAATTAATATTCTTGCAATTAATCATAGATTTTGATAATTAACTTTTTACTGTTATATTTATGATAAAATCATTTTTAATTAAAACTTTACATTTTTTACTTATTTGCTAAAATGATTTGTTAATGCTAATTGATTGGTTTTATATATAGAAACGTATCTAATGTCTAGTAAACTTGTTAATGATCTCATTATGCAAAATATATTGTTTTAATTAATCACTTGAATCCATTGACTTGTAATAATTTGCAAAATTGTTTTGAGAACATTAATTAATTGGTTTAATAATTAATTGATTGGTTTTACTTTTATAAAAACGAATAAATATGTACCTCAATAACGACATATCATTCCAATATCATGAATATTATATTACCCAATATATAAACGGAGCACAATTAAAGAAACTGAAAAATAATTAATTCCTCCAATTTTTTATTTTTATTTTGATCTTATGATCCGCGTTTATTAGGTAATATAATATATTTTACATTCAATGAAATTTGTGAACATGAGATAATTTCTAAATTTGTTGAATGAGCGCATGAATTTAATACATTAACGCGTGTAATTTGTATAGAAATATCATTCTAGTTTTTCATTATTCAATTAATATTCTTACAATTAATTAAAAACTTTGATAACTTTTTACTGTTATGATTATGATATAATCCTTTTCAATTAAAACTTTTCATTTTTTGTAATGTGCATGGGTTAATTGATTAATGATTTGATAATATTAATTGATTGTATTTATATTTATACAAATCTAGAAATATCATTCTAGTGTGAAAAAGTGCAACTAATGTTCCTGTCATAATATTATGTAATTAATATTCTTGCAATTAATCATAGATTTTGATAACATTTTACAATTATACTTGTGATATAATCATTTTTAATTAAAACTTTACATTTTTTAAATCTACACGCGTTATATTTGTAATTATTTGCTAAAATGATTTGTTAATGTTAATTGATTTGTTTTATATATATAGAAACGCATCCAAAGTTTTATTATGAAAAATTAAGTAATCATTTGAATCCATTGATCACTTGTAATAATTTGCTAAATTGTTTTGAGAACATTAATTAATTAGTTTAATAATTAAATGATTGGTTTTACTTTTATAAAAAAATAAATATGTACTTAAATAACGAAATATCATTCCAATATCATGAATATTATATTACCCAATATATAAACGGAGCAGAATTAAAGAAACTGAAAAATAATTAATTCCTCCAATTTTTATTTTTATTTTGATCTTATGATCCACGTTTATTAGCTAATATAATATATTACATTCAATGACATGAGATAATTTCTAAATTTGTTGAATGAGCGCATGAATTTAATACATTAACATGTAATTCGTATAGAAATATCATTCTAGTGTTTCATTATTCAATTAATATTCTTACAATTAATTAACAGCTTTGATAACTTTTTACTGATATGATTATGATATAATCCTTTTCAATTACAACTTTCCACTTTTTTATAATGTACATGGGTTAATTGATTTGTAATTATTTACTAAAATGATTTGATAATATTAATTGATTGGATTTATATTTATATAAACTTAGAAATATCATTCTAATGTGAAAAAGTGCAACTAATATTCCTGTCATTATGTAATTAATATTATTGCAATTCGAATTTCCCTTAGCTTAATTTAGTGGTGATTTTATTTTTTTTCACGTGTATCATTTACGGGAGACAATTCAATTGAGTTGGGTAGGGCGGAAAAGTTTTTTGTTTGATCAGTATTAAATAATTAACGCAGTTGGATACCCTTTATTTGATTTACATTAAAAAAATGAGCGAATCATGAGTTTGTCAAAGGAAAGAATTTTTTGCTTTGGAAAAAGTTGGATTGTATCTTTGTAACATTGCCTAAATTAGAAAAATTGTTGTTTTTATATTATACTATATATACTTTGTTTCTTAATTTTTTTTATAAATTTATTTATTAAGATTGACATTATAGTGTGCAAATAATTTTAAATAAAATTAATTATTAATAAAACATTATGAATATAAAGGGCTCAAATTATTATAATTAAAATAGCATTATTTACGATCTCTAAGTTTAAGTGCAGGCATTAACTAATTATAAATATATAAAAAAATGCATAACTTGTGGTTAATATAGTTTTCTTAGAATGATAATCATTTTAAATGTGATTAAATAATTAATAATTTAATCTATAACTAAATATGTCAGAATTAATGCTTAATATTTTCAAAATTTTAAAATATAACGATAGATTTATTTTAACATTGTAATATAAATATGTGTTGTGCATTTTTTTATTATTTTGGTGAATATAATAATGTTTTTAACGGATAAATGAAATTAACATATCAAATTATTATTCATTAACATTGTGAAAAATCTAAAATACCTTTTGAGAAAAATATAAATTTTTAGAAGTTTTATTTAATATTTTATAAAAATTGAAATATATATATATATATATATTAATATATTTAAAATGATGTGAAATATTAGTTCATATACTTATTGACCAATAGGAGGCAGTAGCTTTTATTTTCTAAACTTACTTTTTTTTGGTTACAAAACTTACTTTTAGTAGTAAGAAGCTAAATATATTGTATTTATGAGATGAGAAAATTTATTAACGTATGTTACATGGAATGTAGCAATTAATATATATACATAGAAAGATAATTCACTCAAGGAAATAAATTAAATTATGTTAATACTTTCTTAATTTTGATTCTATTTTATAAAGTCGGTGTGTGTGTGAGTGAGAGAGACAAATAAAGGTTCTCACATGAATATAATGTATAATAATGTACAATAAATATAGTAAATAATTAAAATATAAATTTAATGGAATTATTAAAAATAAATTTACATTAACATAAATGAAATTAAAAGATAAAAAATTATTGTCAATTTATTGCATTTAATAGAATAATTTAATAGGTAATATGATAATTATTACATGCATTCAATACAATCTAGAGCAACAATATTAAATATAAAATTAACTTGAAATTACTAACATAAAAAATTATAAAAAATATTAATAATTATTCATTTAATATGTTTAATCACTACAATCATTAAATGTTATAATTATTAAAAATTATAATAAAATAATTCTCTTCCTTAAATTTTAACTGTTATATATATATGTATATTAAATAATTTTCATTCAAATTAATAATTAGGGTTACACATGGGTTAGATTGAGTTGGATTTGTACGGCTTTTACACCCAACCCGATTAATCATGTTTGGGTTAGTTTGGGTTGGGTTGGTTTTGGCATTTTTTTTTCTTTTATGGACTCAATCCAACCCAACTCAAACCGATCAAGGTCGGGTTGAGTGATCGGACCATGTTAATTAAAAAAAAAAAAATTCTAAAAATTGGTTATTTTTATCACTCTTTGGACTTCATAAATTATATAAACTTGTATTTTCCTGATTTTGACACTCTGACTATATAACTATTTCAAAAAATTTATCTATTAAACCAAATTAAGGATTGTATTTATATAATTTTTAGAAAACATAAAAGGTCATTATAATTCATCCGATAAAATATAATTACTACTGTTATTAAATATTATGTTCATTAATGTTAGAATAAATATTAATTAAGATTTTTTAAAATTTAAATGTCAACTACATATAATTTTTAAGGTTAATTAAATAATTAAACTATACATTTAATTGAATTATTAAACAAAAATTTATATTAATAGTAAGGAGATTAATAGAATAATTTAATGATAAGATGATAATTATTAATAGTGAATTTTACTAGATAGATAGATCATTCTACAACACTTGAAAGCGAAATACATTAATTAATATAATATTAAGTTTAAAGTAATTGAACAATGCAATCAATTCAAGAAATCAGGAGTAGGTATAACGATGTCACTCTTGACCGAATGCCCTATTGCATAAATACGATTATGAGAATATGGATTTTTTTAAATAATTAAGGTAAGGATATACTAATTTAAGTTTTAGTGTCTCTTTATTTTATAATTGGGGAGTTTTCAAACATATTTCTCAACAATGGAAGTAGTTGTTACACATAATTTTGGAAACCTCCAAATTAGAAAACAAACAAACCCTTAATAAATGTAAGTATAAATTTTTTAGTTTAGACACGGTATCCTTCACGGGGCAATCCTACTTGAAATCTCATTAAAGAAATCAATGACACACAACTATTTAAATTAATTGGATCCATAATTAAATTTTAAAACACAAAATAATCAATTACATAACTCTTGAGGACGTAACAAAATCCACTAGTTTCAACGATTATCCTACAATAATCTTAAATAAACACCAAACATGCATTACGTACTGATCGAAATAGTTTTTTTTTTCTTTCCTTCTTTTTATAACTGAAATCTCAATTGGAAGTTTGTGTAATCAAAGTGCCAAAGTGTGGTAAAGGGAATCCTAACCATGCTATATATAATATAACAATAGTCTTATAATTTCCACTTATCATAGATTTTATGTTATCTAGCCCTATATCATAAATCAACACATAGTACATCAAAGATATCAATAAATAGAAATTCAAATCCAAATAAGAGTTAGTTTTGTCTATAAATTCTTATTTTTAGGGACAAATTTTGCTATCAATAATTTTATATCAAATGATTTGTTGCGGGCGATTAATTTCAGCAGTTAGTTTAAGTTTTTTTACAAGATCAGTTATTAAATATATAAGGTTAATTAATGAATCATGAATTAGTCCCTGTTTCTAAGTTTCTTTGAACTTGTTTCCAGCGACAAATAAACCCGAGTCCAGAAGCAACAAAGGCGAGGCCAGGCCCACCAAATAGTTATTTCCTCATCATAAGGAAACGCTGCCGTTTAGATCATCCCATTCCACAAATAATAACGACGCAAAGTCCCAATCAAATCAATCATAACCAACAACCATTAATCAAATAGATTAGGTGGCAGAACATGCTGCGTGTCATCGGCACCGCCTTCCTCCTCCTCCTCCTGTCGGTGCCGCTGAGCTCCTCCGGAGCACCGACGGCGTACGATGTGCTGGCGGGGTACCACTTCCCGGAGGGGATTCTCCCGAAAGGAGTGACGGGCTACGAACTGGACGAATCCACCGGCAAATTCCGTGCGGATCTGAACGGTTCCTGCAGCTTCTCCCTCGAGGGTTCGTACCAGTTGAGTTACCAATCAACCATCACCGGCCACATATCCGAGAACAGGCTCACCGATCTCAGGGGAGTAAGCGTGAAGGTCCTCTTCTTCTGGCTCAACATTCTCGAGGTGGTTCGGACCGGCGACCACCTCGATTTCTCTGTCGGCGTCGCTTCGGCGTCTTTTGCGTTAGATAACTTCTTCGTCTCCCCACAGTGCGGCTGCGGTTTGGACTGCGATCCTCTCCGACTAAGGAAACTCAAATTGGGAACAAGAACAAACCCTTACCTTTCCTCTACCTAGAAAAGAAAACCTATCACTCTTTTCAATTATCACTCCTTATCTTGCATGCGAATTTGTCCTGGTGTTGGTGAATATAATCTTTATTAATAATTAAATTTTAGTTGCCTGGTGATTATTACTGTCATATGCGCCTTATGTTGTTTACTGCTGCAGGGTGCTTAGTTATTTTCTTTTTCGGCTAATATTGGGAAGCAGGACATGTTCACTACAATGCTCTCTGTAAGTTGTTGCATGCAAATCGCCAAATACAATCTACTTTAGGGACTCTTGCAGTCTTTCGATTGAAAATTTTATCCATGTAGCAGGATTTAGTTAGGTTAAATTGTAATTTGCCCCTTTGCTTGTTTACTTCATACTAGTTTTGATGCTGATCTATCTTGGTATATGTTAATTTCAAGTATGTAATATAAATATATTTTATTTGTATCGAGGGGAGAGATTAGATGAGTATATCCAGCCTTCTGATATACTGTTCAATTGGTTTTCCATCTTCATGCAGATTGGAGACCTTAGTGTTGGTCATGGTGTAGTGCGTGATGACAGATTAACAGTGAAATCTCTGTGCTAATTGGAAGATAATCATGTATATCTCTCTTTATATTGATATTTACTTAATAAAATTCTAGGTACTTAATATTTTAAAACAAAGAAATTGATTAAAAAATGTTTACATGCTGATTGTTTTTAGAGGTATTAATTAATGTTCTGCAGTTCTGTTTTTGTTTTTTTCTCTCTTTGCATTTGGCTTAAATGGTTTGCAATGAGATGGTTTGAGTTTAGCGTTGATGGTCATGGGCTAATGACCAATGGTGCACCACTTATGGTGATTGAATAATATCACCTTGACAGAGTATAGATTTTCATTCATCATATTATTATCTGTTCAATTGGTTGGACACTGTACTCCTACTAAGCAGATTTCAACAGGAAGGAAGGGTCTTTATATAAATCCATCTATCTTTTGAATATTATCCTCATTTTGGAATGTCTTTGTCGTGAGTGGAACGTTGATGCTATTATATACAATTATTATTTGGAGTGGGATGAACACTTTGTGACCATGGGGCCATAGTTGGATGCCCTTATTACCCTGCCCCCCCCCCCCCCCCCCCCCCCCCCCCCCCTTGCTGAGTGGGATTCACACTTTGTATGACCCATATATAGCGAATACTTTCTGTGCACTGATAAAAGATATATCTGGACTGGAATTACACAAGGCATGCAGTATCATATCACGGCAGGATCCTCTAAAGTGAGTTCTCTCTCTCTCTTTTTTTTAAAAGAAAAGTGAAGACATTTTTCAATTGTTGATAAAGAAAATAATGATTAATATATGTATAGATAAATTATGAATCTATTAAAGTATACTTTTATTAATGATTTAATTTTTTTACTGTCCTCTCTAAAGAAAATCACTTTTTGAAAGAGTTAAATCTATCACAGTAATTTTGTACCACCATTTTTTTTTTTGGACGGGGCGGATACCATCATATTTCTAAACAATGCCAGCACCTGAGCCGTGAGGGCTGAGAGTACCTTGAGATGTATCCATAGATTCATGTGTTGGTCCCAGGGAAAAGGGCTCGGGTCTATTAAAGACGTGGTCTTAGGTTCAATTCTTAATTCTTACATCTACTGTTGGGAGGAGATTCTACTTTGTGCCTAAATACTCCGAGAAATTAGCCTCTTATCTTAGGAGGATACTCGGAAACAAAAAGAAATGCCAGCACCAAACCACTAGGTGTTGGATTCAGGTAGCATGGATGGTCAAAGGTGTTCCCGCAAAGGTAAAGCCCATGCTCGATTTCCATGTCCCAAATTCTCCGGCTACAAATCTAACGTTACTTACCCATGAAGCAAAGCAAAACTGTGGAGATGGGTTGATGGGTTTGAGTAATGTATTTCGTGTAAAGTGGCGTATTTGTATATAAAAAATTATAGTGCCTTATAGTAATTTTAAATATTTACATCACAGTCATTCTAAACCAGTCGTTAATTTGGAGAGGTATAGTCCATACCTGGGACAATGTTATTCAAGGAGTAAGGTGGATTTTAGGTAATGGCATGTCTGTTCGTTTTTGGCACGATGCATGGATTAAACCGGGCTATGTTTTAGCTAATTTTGTTTCCCAACCTGTCCCTGATCACTTGTTTAATGCCCCAGTCTCTTTGTTCTCTGATGGGGAAGGGAGTTGGAATTTCCACCTATTTCAAGATTATCTCCCTCAGACAATTATCCAAGATGTAGCTGCTTGTATGGGGGGAATGATTTCTCTAGGAGATGATAAACCTATCTGGGCTCTAACTTCTGATGGCCAATTTTCTACAAAAACAGCCTATGACATAGTGGAAAATTTGCCTCGCAGGTATGCTCCTAATTGCTGGGATACTGTCTGGAATTGGAATGGGCCTCAACGGATTCGGTGTTTTTTGTGGATGACTCTAAGAAAGGGGCTCAAAACTAATGAGTTGTTATCTAGAAGAGGTGTGAGTGTGTCTGATCTTTGCCCTGTTTGTAAGGAAAAACCAGAAACTATTTTGCATACTCTGAGAGATTGTCCCAATGTTTCTGCTATTTGGCTTGGTCTGCTGCCTCCCTCTATGCAGCAACGCTTCTTTTCCTCAAACCTTCAACAATTCATAATTGATAACCTATCCAATGATCAGGATTCTCAATCTGGGCAGCCTTGGAGTTTTGTCTTCGGAGTGGCAATTTGGTCCATTTGGAATGAAAGGAACATGCTGGTTTTTAACAATAAACCACAATCCCCCCTGGACACTATTCACAGAATTTCCTTTAGGGTTAAAGAATTTAGACAAGCCCAGTCCCTTATTCCCGCATTACAAAATAGGAAATCTGGATATGAAACTCAGTACATTGGCTGGACTTGCCCAAAAGAAGACTGGGTAAAATGTAATGTTGATGGAGCAGTGAGATCGAGAGGAAGCTTAGCTGCTTGTGGTGGAATTTTTCGATGTAATGAGGGACAGTGGAAGATTGGTTTCTCAAGACTGCTAGGAAGCACAACAATTACTATGGCAGAACTTTGGGGCATCTACTCAGCTCTCTCAATTGCTAAGAGCCAGGGGTATTCTCTTGTTTGGGTGGAATCAGATTCTAAAGTGGCAGTGAATATGATCAATCATGGTTGCATTCCCTCACATCCCTGCAGTACCATCGTCCAGGCAATTACTTCCTTGAAGAGTTCCTTTACCAAAGTGCATATATCTCACAACTATAGAGAAGGAAATAGAGTGGCTAATTATATGGCTTCTTATTCTTTTAATTTACCCTTTGGTCTCCATGTTTTTCACTCCCCCCTATAGGAGTTTCAGACCTTCTGTTTCAGGACCTTGTAGGTGTCTCTTTGCCTAGAAGAGTTCCTGTGTAGTTCTTTGGGCTTTGCCCTCCCTCTTACCAAAAAAAAATTTACATCACAGTCATAGAATGTGTTTTATTGACTGTTGACGAAAAAAACTTCTTTTATGGAGTGTGTGTGTGTGTATATATATATATATATATGGTAGGTAAGCATGTCAGTTCCGATGAAAGAAAGCTATATAACTTTGCCGAGTATGTTATATTCAAGTATTTAACCTCGTCTTGCTCTTGCATTAGGACCTAGTGATTATAATATACTGTCTGTATAACTAGCGTTTTGGGGTCGTTTCACGCTGTTTAGGAATAGCAAATGATGCATACATGTAAAATCTATGGATGATTTTCTCTAATATATGTATTTAATGACAGTTAGCACTATTGACATTTGACAATATCAAAACCGTGTTTAAACAACAGACTTTGGGGTCTGTTCCTATTGGTAATTGGTAGCATCTTATTTGTCTTACCTACCTTCTTATTTTTCCTATCTACCTTCTAAAATTTTCATTCACAGGGAAAAAAAAAATGCGGTCCATAATTTTTTCCAGAAAGGTTAATCTTCTGTTAAATAGAAAAGTTTGTTAATTGATAACTAAAAGAAAGTTATCTTTAGACATATAGTCACATAGGATTGTAGTTCCTTTTTCTTTTGGGGAAGGTGTTACATAGAATTGAAGATTTGGGGTTTGAGTTTTTTTTTTTTTTGTGGGGGTCTGGGGCTTGAGTTTTTTTTTCTTTCTTTACTTGGTCCACAAACCTTAACTTTAAAAGCTCCTTTAGTCTTGACCAAAAAAAAAAGCTCCTTTAGCTCATAGGCTCCTTTTGTGTTTTTTTTTCCGATGGCAGGCTCCTATGTTGTTCTTGGTCGAAAACACAGGCTCTTTTTTATTTTTGGACAAATCACATGCTCTTTTTTTTTTGTCAGAAATCATCATATTCATATATTAATGTCAGTCAAGCATCACTTACATCAATAAGGATAAAACCTTTGACCAAAAAAATCATAAGGATAAAACCTTAAAAGAGTAATTTTACAATGCTCACACACATAACATTAAAAACTAAGACATGCTCACTCAATCATATATAACATTATAGACTAATTAAGAAGCAACAAAAGTAAATCAACTCCTAATCCCTAATATTCATTGCCACTTTGTCACCTCCACCAATCTGCTTGTCAAACTAAGATTGAATTTTTTCCTATTTTTTCATAGTTTGTTCTTTTTTCCTTCAACCAAACCTTGTGCTAGCAGAGCAAAGTGCAACGGGGCCTCCAAACTTCAAAGGTGAGCACATACAGCCTCACCAACACAGAGCAAATAAGGGAAGATGTTGTGAACAGAGCTGTAATGAAGAGGGTGAGAGAGAAACAGTACAGAAAAGGAATAAAAAATAGTACAGAAGAAACGATAAAAAAAATTAAAAGAACATAACAAAGGAAAGTGATAGGTGAGTGGAGAAGGGGGAGAATGAAATGGCATGGAGATGGAAGGGGTGACTGGAAAAAAAAAAGAGGAGAAGGAAGTGGTGGTGGAGAATGGGAAAAAAAAAAGAAAGAAAAAACTCTCACCGGGGAGAGGAAATAACCCACCTAAAGTGGGTGGAAAATCCCTCACACATGGAGGGAAGACCTCCCCAAGGGGGAGGTGGCACTGTGGTGCCGCTCAATGCGGCTCTTCAACTCTGGCTACTGGGGTTTTTTCCAAATCACAGGCTCCTTTTGAAACATCCTATCTACTTCCATGTTCTCAACTTGGGCCTTCGGACTTTAACTAACTAAGAAGCCCATGTCTCCCTATCCTGTTCGCTGTACAGAATATTACATATTTTTCGAACAAAAAAAAAAGAATATTACATATTTGAGTAAACTGTCAGATCCGTCCCTGACTTTGTAAGGGTCTTTCAGTTTAGTCCCTGAGATTATTAAAACCATCTCGTGGTCCCTCACTTAAAACTCCGTCAATCACTTTAGTCCCACACACTAACTTCTGTTAAATGTGAGATGACGTGGCAGTGACCATTGCCTAGGTGTCACCTTTGGGGACCAAATTGAACGTTTTATACTTTGTTGTACTGAGCTTATAACGGTCATGTTCTTTACTTCTTCTCCTTCAATCTTCCCTGTTTTATTTCTCACCAGTAAACTCCTTTTGCCTCTTCAACCAAGTGCAGTGTCTTCCCCGCTCTTGGTCGTGTTCTTCTTCTTCTCCATCGTGCTGGTTGCTAAAGGGCAGCCATGAACACCCATGAACGAAGGTATACTAGTGGGTCTTCGAAGTCTTCTCATACTCTGCGTAGGGTGAATACGGGGTTTAAATGCTTATGCAATCTGGCTGCAGTGATAAGGGTATCAAAAACAGAAAAAAATCCAGGGAGACTATTTTATGGTTGTCCAAAACTGAGGGTAAGTGTTTCTGATTTATTGTATTATCTCCTTCTTTGTTCTAGGGTTTAATGTTTGTGGGTGTTGTGCTCTGTTCTTGTAGGTTCCAGAAAGATGTGAATTTTTCAAGTGGGTTGAGAACCAACATTTTGATCCAGAAGAAAGCACAAGTGAAGGCTCATCAAACAGGGGGATTGCTGGAAGTGATAATGATGAGGAGTGGAGACTGAACATTGCAAGAAAAGTGAAGAAATTAGAGGTGGAAATTAGGAGACTAAGGTGGTTGATTTTGGTGTTGTTTGTGGTATTGGGGTTTATACTAGGTGTTCTGTGCAAAAAGTAGGAAGTGGGTGCAATATGTAATGTTTAATTTGGCTATCATTTTGGATTGGGGATGTCAAATTTTTTTTTGCCACTGTAATGGTTGTTAAGCATGTAATGAATGGTGTTAAATATATAGAAGTTGCAGTATGTTTTTTCTGAATAACATACATATTGTGTATATTTATACAAGACCTATCAAATAACAAGGCTAAACTTAATATAACAATTTGCACCATACTTAACCAGCAAGAAGCAAAGCATAATAAGCTTAAACTTATCAAATTGTCTTACATAACAAACTGGACTTAAACCAGTAACATCCAGACAATATGGTTCAACATCAAAATAAACTAGTTACATCCAAGGTATCCCAATATGGTTCAATATCAACATAACCTACTTACATCCCAGAATATCACACACATAATAAGTTAAAAGTAGCAACATAAACTAGTTACATCCAAAATATCCCAATATGGTTGAACATCAAAATACCAACCCAAAATAAGCAACATCCAGACAAAAAAATCCTATTGAAATGATGCACTCCTTGTGAATCTGGACTCATGGTGCTGATGTGTTGAAGCTAGGTGTTGGCATAAATAAGTAGGTCTTAGAGGATTCATTAATGGCCTCATGTGGGACAGTTGGTGGTGGGCTGTTGTGGCTTGATCCAGCCACTGCAGTTTTTCCTTTCCCTCTAATTGGCAGCTTGTTTCTTGCCTCATTGTTGTGGGGCTTGGTTGGACTATCATAGAGTGGTGGTGGTTGAGACTGAGATATATCAATTTCCTCAGACTGTGCCAGTTGGGTCTCTGCAGCTTCTTCAATTGGCCCAATTATGGCCAAAGGCCCAACACCAACAGCAGGAACCTCAGTTGGCCCAACACCAATAGCAACAAGTGCAAGCCCCCCCAGTACCAACAGCAGGAACATCAGTTGGCCCAACTTGTGTTGAAGGCCCACTCCCATCAGCCATATTTTTCTGTTGGGCCTGTAACTCCTCCAGCCTCTGCTTTTTTGCCAATGGACATCCTTTTTTGTTATGCTTTTTACCTCCACAGAAAGAGCAAGTGAAATCAGGAAGCTTTCTCTTCAGCTTTGTAACCTTCCCAGTTTCCTTACTAGCCTCACCATCCTTTCTTCTTTGTTTCTTTGGTCTACCAGGGGCCCTTTTCACAGGTGGTGGTAAAGGTGAAATTTGGTCTGTTTTTTGCCAGTATTCCTCCCCTTGCAGTGGATTGATATGATGGGCATAGGTTGCTTGAATGGATGCCATTGTGAGCCATCCATGGCAATAGTCCTCTGGCCTACGGTTCAAGCTGGATATAGCAGCCACTGCATGCATGCAAGGCATTCCTGCATATAAAAAAAATTGTTTAGTATAAAACTGTTAATTGTTTAGTATAAAACTAGTGGACCCTGGCCTGTAAAAGATTACCTGTTAATTGCCAAAACCTGCAAGAACAGGTTTGATTGCCTAAATCAACAGCAACTTTGGTGTGCCAACACTGCACCTCAAACTTCTGCTCAGCTTCATCACCTATACAAGAAATCAGTAATGTTTAGGCATGTTTTAGGTTATCAAATTGTAAGTTGAGGAATTGAAGTATAACCTGCCCACAGTGCATTCCATTTGTTGCTTTCCACCTTCTCCTTCTCCAACCTGCTTTGCTACACTGGTGTCAAATGTCCATTATGCTTCTCAAGCTTCAATTTGTTGGTTGTTATAGTTGTCATTATGTAGCACCTGACCTCCTCCAACATGCTTATTATGGGCTTGGTTCTTGCATTCACAATCTTAGAGTTGAAGACTTCACAGTTGTTATTGCAGATGTTATCCACCTTTGGCCAGTCAGAGAAATAGGCCTTTGTCCAAGCTTCTTTAGGCCATTTATCCAAATACTGCCAAGCCTTCTCATTCACCTTCTTAACAGCTTGCATTTTGATATTGAATTGGCCTGCAGTTGTGGATCTGGCACAATCCCACAATAATGTCCTTAGCTGCTTGTCTTTCCATTGTTTGTTAAAATTTTGCCACAGGTGCCACACACAAAACCTGTGTGGGGCACCTGGCATTACCTCTTGTAATGCTGGAATAAGCCCCTGCAGTAATAAAAGGTAGTGCAGATTAGTCCCTGGAACTTAATTAAAATCAATCAAATCAGTCCCTAAGTAACATAAAATCATTTTAAAAAGTCCCTAACATTACATATATATCATTCACATTAGTCCCTGAAAACTTACTTTTTGCATATCAGATATGAAATGCCATTTGTGTTGCTTGTAGTGACCAAGATCTTCATGTAATAAACCCAAGAACCATTTCCAGTTGTCTTTATTTTCTGTATCCACAACAGCATATGCAATGGGCCAAATGTGATTATTTGCATCCTGGCCCACTGCAGACAACAATTGCCCTCCATAATATCCTTTTAAAAAGGCCCCATCTAGGCCAATTAAGGGCCTGCATCCAGATTTGAACCCAGTCTTGCATCCTGACAGACAAATATAAACTCTATGGAATATTGGACCTCCTTCTTCCTGGGGGATTGTATCCATCTTAATAGTGGACCCAGGGTTTGCCCTCAGAAGTTCACCACAATATTCCCACAGCTTCCCAAATTGTTTCTTCTCACTTCCCTCAATGATTTCTCTGGCCCGCACTGAAGCCCTCCATATCTTGCTATCAGCCAGCTGAACACCATATTTCTTCTTGAAATAATCATATATCTCACCATGCTTCATTGTGGGATGTTTTCTAAGCTTCTTGACAAGCTTGCCAATTACCCATGCCTGTGAGGCTTGATTATTTTTAAAAGTCCTGCCGCAGGTGTGGTCACTGTTGTAAGTCTTGATCTGAAAACAGTTGTTAGAATTGCTGTAAGCACAGAAAATCTCCCACTCACATTCTTCAATCTTGCATTTGGCTCTGGCTCTGACTTTATCATTCTTAATCCATATTATCTCCCTCCCGAGACATATTGTGTAATCCCTCACCCCTTGCTTGAAAGCTTTAAAGGTATTGAACTCCATGCCAAGTTCAAGTTGCACCCGGCCAAAGGTAGAACCACTGTTGAATTGAGGGAAGACTCCATTATTTCCATCTTCATCATCACTACAGCCTGGGGTCTTAAGTTCTTCAAAATGCCACTCATTATCAGAGGGCACACCACCTTCAAAAACATTATCAGTAGCATAGGTGGTTCTGTGTCCCACCACTTCTTCAGGTATGTCTTCATCAGAATCATCCTCTTCTATGGTTACATGTCTCCTTCCCCTTTTCACTTTCACTTTACTTGTTCCTTCAGCTACTTTTTTCCCTTTACCCTCAGGTGCTTTTTTCCCTTTACCCTTATTCTGTGTCAGACCATTTCCAGCTGCTTCTTTGCCTTTACCCTTCTGTACACTGAAAGGCCTCCTCTTTGCTGGGCTTTTGATTCTCACTTGCTTCCTCAGTGAACAACCTACAGGTTTTAAATTTGCATTATGACTGATATAACTTCATAAACCACATTATAAAAGGTATTATGTTTATAGGATGTACCACTAGGACCCACTGCATCAGAATTGCCTCCCTTATCTCCTTCTTGGACCACACCTTCTCCCAAATTACTCCCTTCTCCTATCAACATCATATTAATATCCAACAAATTAGTCAAAAAATGTGTAGTAAAAAATTTAAAAATCCTCTGTAATTAATAAAGTACCCATACCTTTGTCCCCATGACCAAGGATGTTCTCCTGTATATCCTTGATGACCTCTGCTGTAAAGGTTTCAGCATCAACCTCCTCAGGATCAACAACAGGGGAAGGATGTTCATAATAAATATGAAGCTCCCCCTTATTCCTGTAAGCAACTTCAACAGCCTCCAGCAAATCCCCATCCTTTTTCAACTCCCTTATACCATCCCTGAATCTCACAGATGGATCCAGCCAATACACACTCTTCAACTGCTTATATCCTAACTCCCTACTGAAATTCTTCAGGTAAAAAACATCCAGTGTGTCAGTATCACACTCGGGCCATACATCAACCTTCCCCCACTTGTATCTCACCAAACAACCATTACCATCCCTAACAAAATGCCCGGCATGATGAATGTGAACATCTACTCTCTGCATACACATTAAAGGCCACTATCTTAATTTAAGAAATAATTTATTATTTAAATAAATAAGATATAATATAATTAATTGATATATTATTGTATAATAGATTACGGGACCACTGACACACAGTGAAATCACATGGTGGACCACTGCCATCTTACCTTGCACTCTGCCCACCCCACACTTACTCAAGATTCTTGACACCCTGTCCCACCATTAAAGTGTAGCCTAAAGATTCTCACCTTTAAAAACATCAGTGTCCACATTACAAGGGTACGAGCATACTTCTCAGACAACAAGACAAAGCATACATGTGAAAAGGTGCCAAATAAACCCTAAAACCCACGCAAAGCCAAAACAGAGAGTACCCCTTCAACCAACAGAGAAACCTCAAAATACTCAGTAAAAAACCATATACGAAAGACAATGTGTGGGTTTTAGAGGAACATTACCATTGACTCCATTGGGGAAACAACTTCAAGCAGCTTCGCCTTGCTCAACGGCACAAGAAATTGCAGAGAAACGAAATGGAAGAAGACACTACACTCTTTGCCCTAGCACACCCGCGGGAAAATGTGGAAGTTATGAGAAAAGGGACAACTGTAAATGGACTCTTCAATTCCACCTATGCAACCTATGAATCCACTGTGTAAGGTTTACTGCCACGTCATCTCACATTTAACAGAAGTTAGTGTGTGGGACTAAAGTGATTGATGGAGTTTTAAGTGAGGGACCACGGGATGGTTTTAATAATCTCAGGGACTAAACTGAAAGACCCATACAAAGTCAGGGACGGATCTGACAGTTTACTCTTACATATTTACATTGCCATCATGCCATGGATTGTTTACAGAACAATTAAAAGCTTATTTAATCTGTAATCTATCCATAGTCTTTTTTTCTTTTTTGTCTAGAACCATGGAAATATTTCATATTCTATTAGGATAGAGAACATTCACAACGTGATGTGATTTTTTTTAGTGAGTTTTTTAGTGAGTTTTTTTTTCATACAATACTCAAACCGGATGCTTTATTTAAAAGGACTCCATTGATAATCTGTTTATAGTCTAATATATCCTAACCATGTCTATTTTATTTATATAAATATATGTCATTAGGTATTTTCATGGTAAGAGTTACATTTTGAGTATCTTTAAGACTTGATGTACTAGGTTTGGTTGAGTTGAATGAATGATCTGACATATACTAAAAAAATTGTAAATTAAATTTAAATACAAAATAAAAACTCATGAAAAATTTTAAATACATTCAACATAATTTTCAAATAAATTAAATGTTCATTCCTCTTATTTACTCCTTTCAACTTTAAGTTTTTATACTTCTCTATTTTTTATCTATGCATTCATTTCTTCAGTTTTATTTTTGCCTTTACTAGACATACATGTAGAGGTTTTGAGCAGTAAATGCAAGATCTACACTCTCATCAACCATTGTCCAGTGGATTTGTTGCGTGTTTTGGTCGATCAGAGAGATGACAAAATGGGTCGGTCCGCAAAAATGTTGGGGTTGGACATTTGTTTTAGAAACCCGAATAACTCATGAGTTTTTTTGTCCAAGCTGATAAAGCTTGCTACCCTAAAACTCGCAAAAAATCGATTATGGGTAAAAGGTCTGCATAAGTATAGGACTAAGGCCTTTATTTTACAAGTATGAATAGCTCAAGACATTTTTTAACCCGAATCGCAAAAACTCGCTACCCATATCGGGTCGAGTAACTCGAGTTTCCAGGTCTAGTCGATCTACACTGAATTTGTATAAAAAATATGTATTTTTTTTAAATGTTAATACTTTTTTTTCATTTTTGTAATATTTTATTAATCTTGTTATACATTTTATGATTGAATATTTTTTCCCAATTGATTTGTATTCACTCACAAAAAGTTGTTAAGCTTTATCATTTTTTTTATTCATAAGAACCAGTGCTTGTGGAAGAAACTGCATTCGTGAAAATGAACAATCTAAAGCCATTTCATTCTACTCCATTGGTGAATTGGTTGCTTCACAGATTGCTTCTTTTTTTTAAATACCCATTAAGCATCACGCGTTGGAGATTGTCTTACTTTTTAAGCAACCCTTCACTCAAATGTAGCATCTCAACTAAAATTTTTAAATGAACACTACAAATTACCCCACATTCATTATTTCTATTATTATTTCAATCTAAATATTATTTGACCTTATAATTGGCCCCACAAATGTGATAAGAACTCATAAGAATACGTTGCTTATTGAAGCAACTTTATGCTTAAAAATAAGAACTTTAATGCCATGCAGAGGTGTGAAAGTGAGCCAACTCGACTCACCTGGGTGGGCTCACCACAGGTTGCATTAAAAGTGAGTTGAGCTGGGTTGGCTTACTTTTTTGTGAACTAAAAAGAGGTGTTAATATATGGGTTCAGCTTAAAATGAGGCTCATATTTTCGCAGGTCAAATTAAGTGGACCAACTCACTTAACACGTGGGCAGGGCCGGCTAAACACATGTTAAGCCCTAAAAAAACTGGGATGAGGCATTTTTTAATTAATTAAAATATTTTATTAAAACTATTATAGTTTTTTTAAAACTGGTAGATATAAATTTACTTATTAAATTATTATTATTATTGATAATTAACATTTATGGTAGTATTTTGGTGACCTTAATATATTATAATATTTATTATATTATATAATAGAAAATATGTATTTTAATTTAGATTAACATTATAGGAAAAGTCAACTAATACAATAAATAAGATAGTTATTAATTGTGAAAAAGAGTTATAGTAGACCTATTATTTTAATTAAAAGAGATTTTTAATAGCTAGTAAAATTTTAAATACCTATTATATGTTTGGGAGCTTGACCCTAAGGTCGAGTCTGCTTACGGGTGAGTTAGGGTGAGTTGACTAACTTTTTTTATATATATTTTTAACTTATTTTTCTATTACTTTTTTCATTTTTGTTCATTATTATTATTATTATTATTATTATTATTATTTTAAATTATGTGAATCAACCCACTCATCCCACCAATCCATAGTGGGTCAAGTCAAATTGATAGTTTTTAGCTCATTAAAAAAGTAAGCCAACTCAGTTTGATTCACTTTTAACCTAAAAGATAAATCTGATTGGCTTACTTTGAAACCCCTATCGTTACGACATTGCCCTTAGGACACTCGTTAATAATAACAGTAAAAAAAAATTTGTCCCCACAACGGACGAAGCGGGGAGTTGATCCTCATATCAATTAGAGCTCTCTAGTGTATTTATCACAATTTTCTCGTATCTTAATAACCACTTTATAGAAATAAAAAAGTCTTCTTTCCTTTCGTGATCACCATTAGTCAATAACAAGAGAGCTTTTACCATGTATAATATTCACTTTTGCTGGGAATCTATTGCTTTTTGTGAGACCCTAAAACATGCGGGCCTTTCAACTGAATTGTTGAAACTTGAAAGTAATCATTTATATTTTTCAATAGAAAATAAAATAAGAATAATTAGAAATCCCTATATTCATTTTTTTTAACATTCCTCTTATTTATTGAATAAAAAGTATAAAGGAGTATATTATATTTTATAAGATGTTAAAGACATTTATCTTTTTATGTAACGTTTTTTTTTTATGTAATAAAATTTGAATCTATAATTTAAATAAGTTATTTATTTTTTCTAAATAAATCAATTCTAATAATTTAATTACACTTTCTTTATATATTGAATGATATTGAAGGGAATATAACGTAACATCCCGAAAATTAGGAGCTAGAAAGTATAGTGAAAGCCTTAGGCTGTAAATCCTGCCAAGAGGGGAAGGTTAGGAGTAGAAGGGATAATTTGGGGGTTAAAATGCAAATATAGACAAGAATTAGACAAACATATTAAAGGTCGTGAGTTTTAGGAGATTTTGGTAAGGGGGACCGAGTATTAAGTCAATCAACTGTAGACCAAATTTAGAGGAAAGTGTAACATCCTAATAATTAAACCCAACTGCACATAGAAGGTTAGTAGGGTAATAATTAAGGGAAAGATTAAGAAAAGAGTAAAAAATGGTAAGAGAGAGGCTTAAGAGTCAGAAATCAGGACTTTTGGGTTCTGATGTTCTCGCTCAAGCGGGAAGGGCTTGCTTGAGCGAGCATATCAGTAAGATTTGATAATTTGAGTTTTGGTTTTCTCGCTTGAGCAAGAAGGATCTCGCTCAAGCGAGAAACAGGGGAATTAGGGAGTGCTCTCTGGAAGAATTTCACTTGAGCGAGAAGGGTCTCGCTCAAGCGAAATTCATTCAGAGGAGGAGTGCTCCCTGGAGGAATTTTGCCTGAGCAAGGAGGGTCTCGCTCAAGCGAAATTCATCAGAGGCTTCTCGCTTGAGCGAGAATGCGATTTCAGAAAGCTTTATGCGCACTCGCTCAAGCGAGAAGGTCTCGCTTGAGCGAGACCACGCATCCCTGTCTGAAAAACATAAATTAGGGCACAATTTTCTCATTCTTTCTTCTTCCTTCGTTTAGAGAGGGGGGAGTTCTTAGTGAGAGAAAGTGATCTTGGAGCTAGGAGAAAGAAGGGGGGACCAAGGATCACCACGTGCACCCCCACCAACTTCCTTCCTCATCTCTTTGAGCTTCCTAGAGGTGAGTATAACTCACACACCCATCTCCATATTGGTTAGATCTCTTGAATGAACCCTGACTCCTTCCCATCCCTTTCTTTAGCTTGGTTTGTCATTGTTTGCGTGTGGATTGTTCTCTATTTAGTTGTATTTACATATTATGAACTTGGGCATGAGATTAGGGCCTGTAAGTTAGGGTTTGACCTCATATTACTTAATGCTTGATTTTCCATGTTGCATTTGTATATTGTTAGCATAATTACACCATACTTTGGAAGTTGAAAATGAATTTGGCCCATGACCGCCAAACCCTAATTAATCAAGCTTGACTCCGGTCCAGAATAAGACTAAAATGAGTTTGGCTTCGGTCCAGATTATGAAACTTGGCTTTGGCCTAGAATATTTGGCTCCGACCCGGAATAATTGGCTTCGGCCCAGATTATGTTCTTTCGCTTCGGCCTGGACATTCATGTATTAAAACTTGACTTCGGTCCAGAATAATGGCTCCGGTCCAAGAGAAGAGGCGGGATACGTCCCCAAGGAAGACGTTCCTTGTAGTCTGAGCTCAGGTTTAGCCCTAGAATCAGTGAAAAGACTCCGTTTTGTCGGGCAATGCAGGTCATGCATAGCATGCCTACTTGAGTTGCATTTATATGTTGTTTCAATTAAGTTAAGATATGATATTATGATGTAAGATGACTAGATTAGTTTATGTATGACATGGTGCTTTGTGTTGTGTGTTGCATCTCAAATGTCTGATTCCTCACACTGTGTGCATTCATAGTTATGCTCTCTGAGACCATAGTCTCACCCCATGTTGCGGGGATACATTTTAGTTATGCAGGACGGTTTGGCTGGAAGCTTGAAGGGAGGATTGAAGTCTGCAGAGTGGATTATTCCACCCCCAGTGCCAGTCTGGACCCCATGAGTGATTTGGATGTATATTAATTTGTATAATGTTGTATTAAGGTAAAAACTATGTAGATATGATTGATTGCTATTGTGAGCCACTGAGTAACATATGTACGATGAGATGTATGATGAGTAATTGTTGTATCTAGCTTATGTAAATGTTGGATTACATTGAGCTTATTGAGGTGCGTTTGTAAAGATACGAGTAATGACGCAAAATAATTTCAGAAATTTGAGAATGATGTCTCCAACGAACATTATTCTTGAATTAAGAAATTAAGACATTACTTATAACATTACTCTTAAAATATTGCAACCAATTAAATAATCAACCTCAATTTAATAATACTTTCTTTATGAAATACTACTAAATAATATTTAAGGGAATAAAACATTACTCTTAAAATAATGGAACCCATTAAATAATCAAACCTCAATTATCACCACCGTCATCTATAAAGATAATAAAGATAAGAACAATAAACTAACATGCGATGTAGCTTGTTCCTCGGACAACTCGATTCATTTTGCAGCAATGATTGTTCGCTTGTGTTTATAAAATTCACAAAATGGATGGATTGTAACCATAGCCATAGCCATTACACGGGCCAATTATGTTTGTTGAAAGTGGAGCACCGCCCTCTATGATTTATATATATACTATTCATTACAGGTAGCTAGTACATACTAGTATATATTGGAATCATCATTCCTTCATATTCGACTGCTGCTAGTGGTTCTACACATTACTAGTACATATTCAATGAACCCAAGTAAATGACATATTGAAATCTGACAAACTCTTTTGGGGAAAAAGAAAAAAAAGGATAAATATGTTTTCCGTTCCTATAGTTTTAGTCAACTTTAGTCTTCATCCCTGTACTTTTAATCATGTGTTTTTTATTCCTAAATTTTCTAAACCCCCAAACCGTGGTCCATGTCCGTCAGTGAGATATGTTAACCTAATGAGTTGGCTAACAAAAATTACATGTCAACCTCAATAGTGAGTCACAAATAACTGACTAATCATCTAATTAATTTTTTTATTAATTTTTAATTATTAAAATAACTCAAATTACTAAATTAGGGTTTTCACCTGAGCAATTTTACCCGATAAAAACCCTAATTTGATAATTATGGTTATTTTAATAATTAAAAAACTAATAAAAGAAGATTAATTAAATGAGTCAGCTATTCGGGGCTCACTACTGAGGCTAACGTGTAACTTTTGTTACCCAGCTCATCAGGTTAACAGATCTAACTAACGGTCAGGGACCATGGATTGGGGATTTAGAAAGTTAAGGGACAAAAAACAAAGGATTTAAAGTACAGGGACGAAGACGAAAGTTGACCAAACTATAGGGATGAAAAACATATTTTTTCCAAAAAAAAATTATGCAACCGGGTTTTAAGTTTTAAGGACAGAAAAAAGAGACTAAAACCCAACGGTTGAGAAAGGAGCCCCAACAACATCTATGGCAGTAATGAATTAAAAATTAAAGTTAAGAGAGCCGGGTGGTATTCACTCCGCAATGTTGTTAACTGTTGAGCACCTAATTTGCATATACTAAACTTCCTCCGCAAAAGACAACTCAGATCAAATAACACATATTAAAAAAATAATTTATATATTAATTTTTTAAAAAAATATTCTACAATATTTAAAGTTTACTTCTGTATAAAATTAAATCCATTATATATTAATAATTAATTTAAATTTTTAACAATCAATCAATAAGGATAGATATGAGAATGACTCAATTATCTCTTATATAAACTAAAGTATAATATATTGAGAATGACTCAATCTATAAGTTTACTCTCTAAATTAACATGTCAACTTTAACTTTTTTTATTTCGAATTATTTTTTATTAATTATACATTCCTTTGGTTTACAATTTAAATTTAATATTATCCTTGTTAATTTATATTTTAATTTTTTCATGAATTGATTGCATATACATCAATTATAAGTTTGAATATTATTTATTTAATTTTTAAAATATTTATATAATATACGAGATATGTATTTATTATTGAGTAAACTAGCAAATCAGTCTATGGCTTTTTTAGGGTCATGCAATTTAGTCCCTAAGAAATAGAAAACTCCAAATTAGTCTATGACTTCTTTCTTTTTGTTTCACTATAGTCCAACCGTGTGTTTTTCATTAACTTTTTTATGAAGTGTCACGTTTAGTGACATTATGTCACACTGTTTGTCATAAAGTGTCCATTGTGACACAAAAATGATGTGATTTTGTCAAATTTATAGCTTAAAAAGCTTCAACTCTAACTGTCGTGAGCTTCTCTATTCTCCCATTTTCTCTTTTCTCCCCCTTCTGTATTGGAAGGTCTCAAGCCTAATGATGTTATTTTTTTGTCCCGATGATAAATAGTGTGATACAGTGTCAAGAAACATGGCACGTCATAAAATAATTTACGGGAAACACATAGTTGGATTATAATGAAAGAAAAATCAAGAAATTCGGGATTATATTGAAGTTTTTTATTTATTATGGATTAAACTATATGACCCTAAAAAAGTTAGGGATCTATTTTTTAATTTACTCATTTATTATTTATTATTTATTAATTAACTAATAACTTCGGTATCATCACAGTATCACCCGTGACCCGTGTCAGTGAGTGAAAAGGTAAAAAGTCGAGGGAGACGTGGTTCTCATGTTCTAGGACTTGTGGTTACAGTTACATACATTTTTGCTTTGGTCACAAGGGATACATATTATACGAACGTGGTTGTCACGGATCAGTAACTAACTTTAATACGAGAAAAATCGTTCGTGACCACAGCACAAACTCAGACTAGTGTCAGAACATGAATCGAATTAATAAAAATTAATACACTTTTAAATGCCTGCTAATCTCTCGTCATTCTATTTCATTTCTAATTAAAAATAAAGCTTACATAAGGATACATATTAAGAAGAATTGCACAGAGAGAGAATATGGTTCTGTAAGGAGGACATTATTCATTCTCAAAACAGGACAAAGAAGCACAAATCATAGTAGATGGCCCGTATTTGAATCCCCAAATGTTTAGTGAACCTCAAGAACCAAGAGCCAAGCCGAATTTCAAGTTCACCATAGAAGATGTGGTTGAAATCAGTGGTTTAATTTTTTGCCCAAAACCGTAGCTCGCAGATCAGCAACATCAACCTCTTTGATGTTCTCCGGTTTGTAGTAACCAGTGACGGGGTCTGGAACCCAAGACACCTTTTCAGCACCTCCCACCCTGTCTTCCCCTGACTTCGGGGCTATCTTGCCGCTGATGGAACCAGCTACCCCTCTTGTTGCGCTTTGCGCTGTTGCCGCATACCCACGCCTATTGCATTCAAAACCATATTAATTAATTCAACACCTTAATATGTTAATTATTAATTAACAGTTTCCTAAATTTATGATTCAATTTAACAAGTAACCATTAGAATTGGTGCAAACTGCTTTTTCTTTGGCAAGTTATTGACAAAAGAAAACTTTTATTTATTTTTTTCTTTGACAAGTATATATGTATGATCGGTACCTGGTAAGAGAGTTTGAGAATCCGTCTGCGACTAGAGCAGAGATAACCTTAACATTAGCGAAAGAGCGAGCCATTGGTGGTTTAAGAATTTGTTTGTGTGAGGGTGCAGGAGTTTAAATTGATGGCTGCGGAAAGCTTATTTCTTTTTATGTGTGGGAATGAAGCAGAGAAAAGAAAAGAAGCTATCCACAGCGAGGTATTTGGTTGTGGCCAAGAGAAGTGGTGGTGGGGTTTGTATATATAGGCGAAGGAAGGGAGAGGGGACGCGTGAGTAAACAGAAAAATCGTTGCAAGATACGAGACCCGTCAAAATTAGCATCCATTACTTACCTTACCTCTCCTTTTCAGACACCTATTGGTGGATTCATAGAGCCGTTTGGTATTTCCCTTTTTTTTCTCATGTAACTGTCCAATATTTCTGACTTACTGAGAAAAATTCAGGGCCTTGTGATTGTGACTTCCTCAAACAGGACCACTCATAGAGACATACAATAAAAAGGAGGGGAAAACTGAAAAAACTAAACAGCCAGATAGGATTGAAAAAACAGCATTTTTGTTTTCGTTACATGAGAGACTCATACAGCTAATAGAGATAGAAATAACCAAATTTCCCCCTATACATTTTACTAGTAATAATTTTTATTTTATAACATCCATAAATAATAAAATAATTTTTCAATTACATTCTTAATGATTAATATGAGAGAGAAATTAAAAAAAAATAACAAATGAGTGATAAATTAATGAATAATTTTAAAAAAAAAGTATAATAAAAAATTGCAGTTAACAATTTTTATCATAATAAAAATATTATTATATTTCTTAATTACAATAAAACAAAATAGAGTGATATTAATCCAACACTCAAATCTTAAAAATTTAAGCTCCTGGATAGAATAAAACAATTCGATGCATAAGACTTTATACTATTGCCTTAGATTAGATATACTCATATTTATTCTAGAATAGTTATTTTCGCCAACAAAACTGTTCATGTGAAATCACAAAAATAACAACCTCGTTATTCAAACAAAGTACAAAATTTTGTTCTTTAAAAAAATTATAATCAGTTTTAAAAAGCACAATATTATTTTCGAATATAAGAAGTATACAATAAACTTTATGTCGACTATAACATTTAATTGTGTTAGAAACTATTATTATTTGTTATCTCTGTGCTTTATATATAATTAGGATTTAATTAGTATACACTGTCAGTATAACAGTATTTTACATATATTCAATCGTGTGTCGCCACATCATTTAATGAATGTGACATCACATAATTTGATAAATGTGACACCTTATATGTTATTAAATTCAATAAATAACGTGACAACACATTATTGAATGTCTGTGGAGTACTGACTGCCATTGTCATTCGATCCTGTTGTAATATGCAATTTTTTGTTAAATTCATGATGCATATTATTGTCTGTATTATTTATTTTATTTTAATTTAAAAAAAAGAAAAATGAAAACAAGCTTTTATCTAAGAAATTATCAATAAAATTTTTTATTAAAATAAATAGCAATATTTTATTTAATATTGTAAATATGTGGTGATTTTTAATAAAAATAATTCTATTTATCTTTTGTTGTTAGCAGGATCAATTGTCTCTGCGATTTTCAATAAAACAACTTACTAGTATTTTATTGGTACAAAATTCGCGCATGGCCGGTGCCTAGTGGCTATGCGAAGAAAAGTCGGCGTGCGACGGGTAAGAAAACTTCAGGATCTATTGTCTCTAGAACATCAGACCGTCCACGTGGCGTTTTAGTCAACAATTTAAAAACAGACTGGGAGATGACCCAAAAAAAAGGACTGGGACGTTTCTAGAAAACTCAGAGCATGTTTGGTTTACGAAAACATTTCCTGTTTCCATTTCCTGTTTTCACTCTGTTTCCTGTTTTCTGAAATTTTACAAAGAAAAAACTGGAAATGCTGGAAACAGCAAATTTTTGTTTCCAGCATTTCCAGTTTTTCCTTTGTAAAATTTCAGGAAACAGAAAACAGAAAATGAAAACATGAAACGAAAATGCAAACCAAACAGACCCTTATGCCTCGTCTGGTGTTATGGAAATGGGAAGAAATAGATTGGAGGAGAGAACTCAAAGAAGTGAAAAAAAAATGGAAACTTATCTACTCCATCCAGTCCTATCTATAAGAACCTTTTAACTATTTCACACGAATTAAGGGAGTTGATTAATTTAGTTGATTACAATAAATTTGCCATGAATATGTATCATATTTACTAAACCACCCTTGAATTTATTGAGACTCATTATCTTTCTCTTTCTATTTAACTACTCAATTGTGTCATACTCTCTCTACTAATTAATTACTCACCTACCTCCACTAATGGGGTATTTTTGTCAAATAATAATTAATGCATAGAACAATCTGAAAAAGTTCTTATAAAAAGGACCAAGAGGTCCACTTTCAAAAAGGTTCTTATAAATAGGACTAGAGGGAGTAATTTGGTGTAGCATGGAAACTTCAGTAGAAATCCAAAAGCAGATGGGTCCCACATGTATAACTTTTCTCCATGAAACATGAAACTAGTGAGATATAGGAGAGAAATAGAGGGTGCTATCATGGTTGATTATTATTTCTCATATACTTCGTAAATATTTCTCCCATATCAAATAACATATAAATCACTACTATTTCATCTTTATTTTTCTTCTTTTCTATTTATCTATTCCTCATTTATCTTTTTTCTATTTCTTTTCTCAAACCAAACAAAGGATAAATATATGTTTGCTTACCAATTAGAAACAATGAGAATCAAATTTACTGGAATTGATTTTAAACTACTTCTATCTAATGCAACTCATAAATCATGCATCATTCATTTACTGTCGCTGATTTTATCAATCTATTAAAATTAATTCTGCCTAATTATAAACCAAATGTATCCTATTTAGGCTATGGTCTTGTGAGGCAGTGCCACAGCGCTAAGAAAATTGGTTAAGAAGCTTAAAACTAGAAAATTTTACTGAAATTTACAATATTTATTATATTCATGATATTAACTACTATTATATCTTTTAATAATTAAAAGGATTTCTTTTTCAATCAATGTGTTAAAGACACTTATTTGTATATTTTAGGCAGTACACCATCCATTTTTTTATATGTCCACTTTAATGCTATGTTTGGTGGGAGTAGAGAAATGAAGAGAAAAGAAATGAGTAGAAGAGAAGTGGGAAGAAGAGAAATAGAGGTGAAATAAAGGTTGTTTGGTGTGAGTGAAATAGGTGAGAAATAGAAGAGAAATGTGAAGGTTAATTGTTTGGTTTGAGTGAAGAAATGGAAGAGAAATGGTGTTTGGTTTAATAATAACATGCAAGGTTATGTGATCTTTCCGGAAAAAATCGATTTTCATTATGTAGAAATCGATTTTCTCAAGGGCAGAAGACAAGGTTATGTGATCTTTCCGGAAAAAAAAAATCGATTTATAAGTTAAGATAATCGATTTTCTTCAACTCAGAATGCGTTTTTCATAATTTCCCTCCAGGATAATCGATTGTTTGAGGGTCAGCACAGGTGGATTACTGCATCACAAACCATTTAAATCTCATGGAAGTGGATTGTTGCAGCACGTATAGGTTCTCCGTCTTCGTGGCTCATCAGACTTGCAGATTGACCGGTTGCTTCGTGGCTATGGACCTCACCGCCGTCGAAGTGGATTGTTGTAGCACAGGTCCTCCGCCTCACACCGTAGGCTTCAGCCACGTTGTCAGCGATGGTTACAAGGAGCCGATGGACGAAGGTTCGCCGGACACACCTTCTTCCTCGGTCACGCGTAAGCTCCGTTGCACGACGTCATCAAGAAGAAGCACCCAAGCTACGTCACCACATTGCACGGTCGTCACCATCCTTACCCAGCCTGGCCACAGTTGCGACATGCGCGCCTCTGTTTTCCTCCGTTGCCTTTGAATCCCAATCACCCTCATCGCTCAAGTAGAGAAATGGTCAATGGCTTACGGTGGCTTATATATATAAATTAAGTAGTACGGTGGCTTAGAACCTTGGCTCTAATATGATAGAATAGAAGTGAGGAACATTGCAGCGCAGGCAGCAATGGAGGCCTGTCGAGGGTGAGACGCGTCCAACAGTCTATTTCTTCGCTTTTCTCACTAATTTTGTAGAGAAATGCAGATAGCATGGGCCCCACTGCTTTTCAGCATTTCTCTCTTCTTCTTCTCATTCACCAAACACGGTTGGTGTGGATTTCTGTGCCATTTCACCCCTCACTCTTCCATTTCTCTGATATTTCAATGCGACCAAAACAAGGGGTAAAAGTTCAAGGGAAAATTTATTACCTTTTGAAGGCGAGACAAGCGCAGGTTCGTGACTCTATTGTCATTGTCAGCATCATGCCAGACACATAATACTACAGAACGGTAGGCATGACATCGTGAGGAGGAGGTTAGCAGTGTACAACAACATGTAAGAATACTGAGAACGGTTATAATTGTGTGTTGAGGTTAGCAGTTAGGGGTGGGAATAGGCCAGCCGACCTGTCAGGGGCCTACGACCTGGCCTGTTTATGGCCTGGCCTGGCCTGGCTCGTTTATTAAAAAGGCCAGGCCAAGGCTTGTTAAAAGGCCTATTTAGTTAAATAGGCCAGGCTTCAGGCCTATGAAAAAGCCCATTAGGCTTAACAGGCCGGTCTGTTTAATATAATAATATATAATATATTAAATTAATTATATAAATAACTATAAATATAAATAAAAAATTATAATTTAGTAAAAAATTAGAATATATTAAATTAATTACATAAAAAATTGCTTAAAAGGCATGCTGGCCTGCATAGGCTTATAGGCCCGTTGACCTGTTTGTAGGCCTTGTTATAAAACAGGCTTCTAAACAGGTTTACAGGTCAGGCCAGACTTTTTCGCAGGCCAGGCCAAGGCCTTATAAAAAAACCTGTAACAAGTAACAGACCAGACCCAAGCTTAAGAATTAGGAGTCAGGTCAGGCTCAGGCCTGTCAAAGTCTGGTCTAACCTGACCTGTTTCCACTGCTATTAGCAGTGTAGCATGTGTAAAGAGAAGAAACCGTAAGAAGTAAAAAAATAGAGAGGCTCTAATTTAGCGTTGCAATCGATTTTGTGATGTGAAAATCGATTTTAATCGCTATAGCGAATGGGAAACGTTTATGAAAATTTTATTATTATCACAATGTGATCATCATATATGACAAAATATTACAATGGATATATAAAATGTGTGACAAAATATTATGTATTTAATCCATTTACGTTGCTAGGGAAAAAAAACTTTTAAGAAAATATTTTATTAAATAATAACTTAGAAGTTTTAAAGTATGAAAAAATTTAAAAATAATGACTAAATGAGTTAGGGGATAAACTTGTGCTTTTAATCAAATTAATGCATATTCTCGGTGTTTAAATTCATCAAAATTACTAATTAAATAGGATCAATCTTATATCAGCTAATCCGATATTTCACAATTTATTTAACTTTTTGTTATTTTTAAGCAACATTAAACAAATATTCATTGTTAAACTTTGATGACTAGATAAAATTAAATATATGTATTAAATTAACTAACTTAAAACACTTAAAAATCACTATTTTTAATTTATTTCATTAGAAAATTTATTATTTCATCCAATAAAATCATTTAACCTATATAAATTTATAGAAATAATTAAAAGTTTTATTTCATTACATGCTATATAAGATTTCTATTTAACTAATTAACTATACACACACATAAAAACTTTGTCGATTTAAATGTAAGTACCTCTGTAAGTGCTTTTTGAGCCCGGAGACTTTTCCTGTATTGGAACAAGACACCATCCCCTCACCCAAAATAATTTTTTAACAAAAAAAAAACTCCGTCGCCTCCTATATTAGTATTATTAGTATGTAAAAAAATTAAAATGTATAAACAATTAATCATATATGAAATAACCAAAACATCATTAAAATATTATTTTCTTTATAACTTATATTAACAAAAGTAAATGATGATAAAATTTATAAATAAAAATATCACTTAATAGGTATTATGTTAATGTATTTTCTTTCTTTATTTAAGAGTAGTATATATAATTAACTAAACGTGTAATTTTTAATTTACTAAAAATTATAGTACTTTTGAATTTTGATTATAATATATTAATATATTCATTTATATTTTTTTGAGAATACGTATATAAAATAATAAATAAAATGGAAATATAAGAAATTACAAGAGAAAATAATGTTAATAAATAATCAATTGAAATAGTAAATTTAAAAGTTTTAAGACAATTTATTTATAAAAAATGTTAATACAATCATAATAAAATAAATTGTATATTATTCTCCCTCCATTCCAAAACTCTTATTGTTTAATGTTATGAATAAAGATTAAAAAAAACTAAATGTGTCTAAATTTATAAATTTTTACACTTTCATTTTATACTTCATCTATTACATTGAAGGGTATTAAAAATATAAAGAGAGAGTGTATGATAAAGACTAAATGTACCATCTTAAGAGGGATATAATTACAGATGTTAGTTTGAATAATATTAAATAATGGTATAGTTAGGGGAAAAAGAATTAATTAGTCTTTGATTTTTAAAATAATAAGAGCTTTTGTAGGGAGTATATCAGATTTTTTAATGAAAGTTTTAAAAATATATATGAAACAAGAAATATAATAAACTATACATTAATATTAACTAATTTTTTACTTTAAATTTAATAAATGTTTTGCTTTTAATATTTATTTTTGTTTATTTAATCAACGTGATAACAAGTTAACGATGTTTGTTTTGTTTATTTTTTCTTGAGGACCCATGCTCGGACGTGGTATTGGTTAGAGCTTGGTGCCTAGAGGAGTCAAATAGTGTTAGTGTGACTGTGACGGATGAAATGAACTTGCTCGTTTTGACTCTTCTTCCCTTTGAAGTTTGAATTTTGCAACTTTAATTTGCCAGCTTATTCATTAGTGGCAGTTAATATAGACGACAGCAATGGTCAAAATTGGGGATCTTCTCATGTTCCAGTCCCAATAATGGACAATCAATACTCTAGATGGTTGACCACTTGACTTTGGAACCTTCATTCCCAGCTCCCTAGCTAATTCTCCCTAATGAGGAGGCTGGCATATACAAACCTCGCAGTGGCAGGCTCGTATATGCATGTGACTTAATTATGAGTCCCGATTAAGTCCTACTGGTATAATTTTTCTTAAGAAAATATCTCATTGATTCATTTGTTTAGAATATCAATTTTTATAATGTTATATGGGATAATAAAATAAAAAATTAAAAAAATATTAGAAAATGTAACATATCCAGCGAAAGCGACAGGTCACGGTATTTATCTGACTAAGCGTTGTGCCAGGAATCATTGAAGCAAAGTTGCAGGCTAGTCGAGCTGAAGAGAGGGCTTATCATTGTCAGGCCCAGTACAAACGGTTGGAGGAGGACTTTGTACGACTCCAACAACAATTGCAGTTAGTGTTGGATGCCCACAGTGCAGGTGGTTCTACCAGCTCCAGACTCAACAACACCCGCACTACGATGACGACCTGGATGACCGGCCCATGGATGAGGATGAAGATCAGGGCCTACCACCACAACAACGTCATCGCTGTCAGTCGTGATTTTTTTGTATTATATTTTTCTACTCTTTTTATAAATACTGTTTATATATATATATATTATTTTCTATATGGGTATTTTTATATTGTCTTTATTGTTTTTCTTTATATTTTACATCGTTAATAAATATCATATAAAATTTATAAAATAAATAAAAAATTTATAATTATTCAACCCGCGCGTAAATCTGTAAATTAAAAAAAATAAATATAAATCATTAGCGACGACCATAATCGTCACTAGTTATAATTTTTTTAAAAAATAATATAAATGTTAGCGACGGCCAAGTGTGACGGCTTAGCGATGACCTTTGATCTTTTTTGCTAGCGACGACCTTCAGCATTGCGACGACTTTAGCGACGGACAAATAGACGCTACTTAGCAACCACTGTTTTGGCTCGTCACTACGGTATTAACGACACACATTTTAACGACGTCCCTGTGGTCGTCGCTATGCGCATTGTAGAGACGGTTTTCCACTTGTAGCGACGGTCGTAAAAGACGAAATTCTTGTAATGACCCTAACAACGACAATGGTGGAGAGTATCAAATAACAATGGCAATGATTGGGTGACTAACAACAATTAAGGGTGTAACTGATAATGATCGACAATTAACAGTTTTGAGCGGTGAAAGTGTAGAGGGTAGAGCAGCAATGATAGTGATAAAGGGTATCAAGTAATAGTATGAGTATATGAAGAGAATTACAATTTTAGAAGAAATGATAATTAAAAGATGGTGGTAATTTTGTCAATAATAAATTAATAATAAAATATTTTATTCTCTTTGATTCCTCCCGTATTCAAAGAACCAAATTAGTCTACCATAATTATCAATGATTTATTTTATTCTCTTTCTATTTTTGAGACACACCAAATACAGAACAAATATTTTGTTCTTACATGTTATCAAACACCATCTCATTATCTCACAGGATTGCTAGTCTGAGAGCTTTTTCTCTCACATTTACCAGTTTTGACAAGGAACACAATAACAAGCAAGAATGGATCACTTTTTAGCTTAAGACACACGAGTGACTTAATTTTGTATAATGATCGATCATGGGATTATTACTAGTCTCAAATCTTTAGAAATTGTACTTTATGGCATGCAATTAGAATTTTCTAGCAATTAAAGATCATATTCATAAACATTTCTCTCCTTGTATTTTCCCGTAGAAGTAGAAATATAAACTACATTTACATCATAAAAAATGATTCTGTTCCATTAATGATTACGAAATAAGGGGCTCGTGTAAAACAGCAAATTAGATCAAAAACAAAATTTTCCTCGTATTTCCCCGCATAAGTAGAAATGTAATTTATATATGTTTTCATCATAAAAAATGATTCTGTTCCATTAAGGGCTCGTGTGTGAACAGCAAATGCAAACTTTGTCAATGGTGGAGCTGTGGACGCGGCCGCACCGAAAATATTTGATCCCCGAAGTCTGTGATATGCAATGATTCAAAATGTGTGCCACATATCCCCAATGGCATATTCTGAACATGAACCTGGTCTATATTATAATTAAAAAGAAAAAGAAAAAGAAAAAGAACCTGGTCTATAATTAAACAGTTTATCAATTATCATATATATCAGGTGACAGGCCCAATGCTTTGTATACTAAAATCTAATTTGTTGTTTTCTTACAATCCAATGAAATCCATATGTTGTATGTGGCGACACATGCACATACAATTATGCAAAAACATATTTATTTTCATTTATTAATTATAATAAAACGAACAAAATTATCAGTTTTGAGCTTTGACGCGTTTGCCCTTTTTTTCCCTTTCTGTCCTTCACCTCCAACTAATTTATAAAAGACAGACACGATTCGAGCGCCACAATAAACTCATATTTCTCATAAGCATGTACGTGTTTATAAATGTAAACAAACATGGCCAACCTACTACCTAGCTAACGCATTTTGAGCCCTTCTATATATCTTATCGGAAACGCTTCACATACATAACATCGTGGTTACATAAATTGTACCACGGTGTTATTTCAGTATAATCAAACAAAAAAGAGAGAGAGAAAATGGGGGGAGTAGTCACAGTGGGGTAGTGTGGGATTTTTGGTGGATGTACTGTGTTATGTACATGTATCATTGCTTATATCTTATTCCACCACAAACTTTTTGTACTGTATATATTATAAAATAAGTAATGAAGATGAAATATAAGATTATATAATATTTAAAGTGATATTTCATAAGTGCACTAAAAATGATATTTTTTATATAAAATAAAATTATTTAAAATTATGCATCATCTCACATATATAATATTAAATTATATATATGAATATATATCTAAATTTATTATGCTATATTTTTAAGAGAGATAAAAAAAATATTAAGGTCTAGGAAAATTATAACTTCTATATGCATTTATTGATTATATATATATATATTACAGAGAGATTCGTAATATTTTAATAAAAAATATAAATTCAACAAACAACGATACATTTTGGAAGAAATTGCACAAGTTCCAAATCCTTACGATGGCATGAACGATGAAACTATACTTATATGTGTGTGATATTTTTTTATAGATATATGCACTATTGTTTTACTATTTGTGCATTATTATATAATTATAACCATGAAAATTGATTTTATCCTTATTTATATTATATCGTTTATGTGTATATTCAAATATTTTTTTAAAACTATTACTAGAAAATATTGACGCTAATTTTCAATTTATCATGAATTTTATAATATGAAAAGTGTAATATTTAAATTTTAAAATATAATACATTAAATTCTAAACAAAAATGATTTAAATTACTAATTATTATGTACTTTTGTTTTGTAGCTTGTTATCTTTAACGGAAAATTTATATATTAAAAATCTAATTAAGCCTGTTCTCATTTTTAAGACCTTGTCAAGCTATCTAATACTGTAATAAGAGAAATTTAATAACTAAATAACAAAACTTACATTAAATAACTAATAAAATTTAATATAGTATATATATATATATATATATTAATTTATCATATCCTTTAAATATCCTTTCGAGAATGATAAGGGCCGTATTCTTTAATTTCACCTGTCGCTATACCTGGCTCCAAGGTCCCCAAACGAGCCATTCTAACCTTTTATTCAAGGTCCCCAAATGAGACATTCTGACCTTTTTCTCTATTTAATTTGTGTTTCTTGCTGTAAAATAATGCACTGCATTTTTTCTAGTGGAGAATATTTGATATCTTTTAAAAAATAGTAGGTCATACACTTGGATGCGCTCATAGGCAAGCAATTAGTTTATTAACATAAGTTCAATTAGAAAAATGGGATGCAGGACAAGTATAATTAAAGTCAATATAAATTTGTGTTCTACAGCCACCATTTTGATGTATCCTTATCCGTTACTTAGGGCGTGTAACATGGACACTTGTTAGTTTCAAATTTGTCAATTAGATTAAACAAAAAACAAAAATGTCAATTTGTTATTTGAGTACACTAGCACATTGATCGTCTCATATATTTAAATTATAAAAAATAAAAAAAAAATGAAAAATAGAGAATGTGAAATTCCTATATTTTTTCATTATTTTATATCTGCTCTTTTTAAATCCGGATCCGTCCCGAATTTTACGGGGACGGGGGACGGTAAGAGCAAAATTCGCCCCGAGCCACCGGTTGCCATGCCTAATGAGTGCAAAATTCTTTTTCTTTTCGACTCAGTGCAATATTCTCTTTTTTTTTTTGGACAAAGACTCAGTGCAATATTCTCGACTAGGCTACTGCTGATTTCTTTTCGGGCTGTTTTTCACGTGACCCATATTGGGCCAGCCAAGATGGAGCACGAGTTCGGCTAGTTTGCAAATTATAGGCCCACACAAGAGATAGAACCAAGAAGCCGAAAAGCCCAATGGTTCTAAAAATTACAGTCCATTTCTGCTTTCAAGCACTTGCCTGATTTTCTTTTAGTAAATTACACTCCATTAACTATTAGTTTTGGTGAAATGACAACAAACTCCAAAATTACTTCTATATTACACTCGTCCGATTTTGTAACTTTAACTAATGACTAGCTTTAACATTGTTAAGTATTTCCTATCCTACAAAAAAAAAAAAAATCTATCTATTATTAATTTTTTTTAGGTAATGGGTCTTAAGAGGCCCAAGAATAAGATACAAAAACTAATTTGATCTTTTGATTGAAGCTCCATAATAATAAAAAAATAAAAGACAAAGAGAAAAATTAAAAGTCCCATATTGCTCAGATAATTCTACCTAGTACTTTGCAAAGCAATATGCTAGGCCATTTGCCTCTCTAAGGATATAAACCTTGATATCTCTAATAAATGACACCTCTCTAATATTTCCCACCAGTTGAAACGATAAATGTGTAGCCGAGCACCCTTCTCCACAGAGTCAATTGCAGACAGAGAATTAGCCTCCAAGATGATTCTCTGGAACCCACCTTGCTTTGTTAACTGAAGACAACACAAAATTTCCCACAAAAAATTACATTTCATTACTTCGTAGTTTGTCAAAACAACAACAAACCTCCAAATCGCTTATATATCATACTACATCCAATTTTGTAACTTTAATTAACGACTAACTTTTTTCTTCTCATTACACAAGGGAAAGAAAAAAAATACAACTATACAAGGCTAACTACCACAAAGGGAAAGCCACTCCCATGGCATTGGCATAAATCGTGAGTCAAATCCATGGGGATCCAAAATGGCAAGAGATACCTTTGAGTGAGCACCCATCTTAGCAAGTAAATCCGTGCATTGATTCTTTTCGCGACTCACGAGGAATGTGATAAAAGGATACCTTCCAGGCTCTTCCGTTCATCACCTGAAATTCATTCATAGCCCAATAACCCCGACTCAAACTAGTATGTAACCATACCATAAATAAACAAAGCTCCAGTCGGAAAAATATTGCATATGTACATCAAAATTCAATGCATAAGCTCCAACTACAATCAACAAAAATTTAATTATCTTAATTATATCATGTGTGACCTATCCCATTCATAAAAACACTTTTTCTTAGCTTCATTATTTAATGAAATTTTGATAGTATTTTACATCGGTTTCCACCGGTTTCCAAGTTCATGATACGAACATGTTTATCGATCATTCAGAGAAGAAATACTAAAAAGTTTAACGTTGATACGTTAATAGAAAAAACAATATTATGAAAGAACAAATAGTTTTATTAAAATGATTTTTCTTATTTAAAATCATATAATATTTTAAGTTGTTTTTTAATATTAATTATGATTTTTTATAAGACCTTTTAACCCAAGTACACATATTAATAAAAAATATGTTAATGTATTATGTCAAACTCTATTTAATTATCCACGTTAATTAAATTCTGAAGATTATAAAATCCAATAATTATGAAGCATAAAAATGGAAAACATAATAAATGCTTTTATCTTATAAAATGGGTCAAACAAAATTATGAGAGAGGTCATATAAAGAAGACAAGAGAAAATATTTTATTTTAATCCTCAGATGACAAAATCATCCCTCTACCTTAACTTGAAACACAAGTCACTTGTTCACAAGTATCTACAATGGGAGGTTTTATTGGAGCCTTAAAAACAAGATCTTAGGAAACAACTCACACACAATTAGAGTTAGTTCTTATTTTAAAAAATGCAGTTGCTTAAATAAGTGGGTACTTTTATGGGTTTTCATTAAAAAAATAAGTAAAAATAATGAATGTGAGAATAAATTTGAGGTTATTTTAATAGTTCTTAAATCTTAATTATCATAGAGTTTCTAATATTTAAGTGGACAGTTAATTAAATTAAAAGCGTAAAAAGAGATAATATATATGTGATAAAAATCATTAAAACTAAGTGGAGAGAGAGACAATTTATGCCTCTATATATTTTAAATAAAAATAAAAAATAATTAGGGATAGTTATTTTTACAAAAATAATTATTAAAAATTTAAAATTTAATATAAGAGTAAAATTGTTTGGTCATATAAAAAGCAAAAGAGGTATCCGGTTTATAGAACAGTGAAGATAATACGTACAAGATACGATTCGAGATTTACATTCGTTGTAAATTCCTTTATTATTTTATCCAGCGATGTCGTGCAGAGCACACCTCATACACAGTAGAAACGACGTCGTATAAATAGGCAACATGGTTAGCGCTGCTCACAAAATTGAAAGTTGAGAGTGGAGTAGCGCTCGCTACCTTGGCCAATTCCGAAATGGCGGCAAGTAAAATGAGGGTGGAGGAGCTGCGAACGGAGCTCCAACAACGTGGACTCATCACCACCGGAACCAAGCCTACTCTGGTATCGTCAAACCACACTCACTCACCTTCTTTGTTTTTTCTCCGTCTCTTGCATTATAATTTGATTTGGTATCCTTCCCTCCAGGTTCGTAGGCTCGAAGCAGCACTTCGCAAAGAAACTCAGCACTTGACTGGTGACGCTGATGGCAATGCTCGTTCATCTCGTAGAAAGAGACCAAGGGACTCCGACAATGAGGATTCCAACCGTTCTGACAAAATCACCGCTAATCGCCAACAATCGCTCGACACGGATTCGCTCAATGTTGACGACAGTATGCTTCTCATTTTTTTTCTTTTTACGACTTGTCGTTTATAATTTATTGCTCTTCAAAGATAGTCTTTCTTGAATCTTGAATTTCACCTCTGGCTCTGGCTTAGAAGGGGGAAAAAGAACTTATTGTATAAAAATCATAAAATGGAGCTCGGAATCTGTCCTGTTAGTTATCATCTAATTTTGGAGTATAGACATTGCCATCGTGTCTTCCCATTTTTCATTTGAAGTGGCTTTTATTGCTGCAGAGGGGGCAATAGAGGAGGAAAATTTAGTGACCGCAACCAAAAAGGGTGCCGCAGTTCTTGATCAATGGATTCCAGACCACGTAAAAGCACAGTATCATGTTCTGCAAGTGGCAAGTCTAATGCTAGCAATATTATCCTCGTCAATAAATTGCATATTGTTCAAATTGATAGCTTTTGTTCGATGATGGTAACATAATTGGTTTTGACTCACATGGTATATTTTTACATAATGTAGGGTGGTGAAATCTATGATGCCATGTTGAACCAGACAAATGTTGGGGACAACAATAACAAGTTCTATGTGATTCAAGTTCTTGGTTAACTCTCAATTCCATCTACATATTGAATTATTGATGATGTTATGAACATATGATAGCTTTTTTGACACATTGATTTATTGCAGTGGTTAACTAGTTATGGGATATGATTCTTCATAGCTGCAAAATTTTGAATGATATAACTGTGCTATTACTTCTTCTCTTTTTATTCTGGATTCTGGAATATTGGATGATTATTGGGAGGAGATATTAATATTTATAGTTTTAAATTGCGGCTGCGGTTGTGTCACACGATCCTTAAAATTGTGGGAAATTGTTGATGCAATTGCAGTCGCGATGCAGTTGCGGAGACTAGAAAAGGTGGCAATTGTGGTTGCGGACCACAATTTAAACCATTCCCACCCAAAATGCAAGTAGTTTAAAAAATTTGTGACTTGCAGAAAGCATGCTCTGCCCTGTGTTTCTCAAGTAGCTTTTTTACTTTATTCCACTGCTTTTTCTTACTGCCTATATCAAAATTTCTTGCAGAAGCTGATGCTGGTGGTAAATTCCTTGTTTACAATAGATGGGGAAGAGTAGGTATAAAGGGCCAAGACAAGATACATGGCCCTTACACTTCGTGTGAAAGTGCCATCCAGGAGTTTGAACAAAAGTTTTTAGCCAAGACCAAGAATGCTTGGTCTAATAGGAATAATTTTGTCTGCCATCCAAAGAGTTATGCATGGTTGGAAATGGACTACAGTGGCAAGGATAAAGAATCTATTGTGAGTTATGCTGACTCTGTACCCCTTGTTGCATTTTCCTTCTCTTCGTGTAACTCTGTGCTTTTCTGCAGTTAACTCTGGTCCATTCTCCCTTGACCATGAAGTTAGTTGTTCACTGTCTCTTTTTTCAAAGGCACTTGTTTTTTGTATTTTTGAAGTTCACTCATTTCTTGTCAATGATTGTTAATGTTATCTTCACTTGGGGTTCTCCTGGTAGGGGGGGGGGGAGTGAACTATTTCACTTGGTCATTCTAAACACTTGGCAACTGCTTTTAGGTTACAGAAAATCCCAGTCATGGTTTAGGAAAGCAGCCTCTGGAATCGAAACTTGAGCCGCGTGTCGCAAAATTTATATCTCTTGTTTGCAATGTGAGCATGATGAATCAGCAAATGATGGAAATAGGTTAGTTAGTTATTGCTTCTTTTCTTTATACGGACAAGTCCCAGATCATATGATCCAAAAGTATGCTAGATATTCAGTTGAGTCATTTAAATCAATGATATGGTTTCCTTAGATACAGCAAAATCACAGTCAATATTGTCAACTCGTACATTTTAAATCCTCTTTCTAGAATTGTGATATAGCCTCATTCAACATTCTTTATCTACTTTAACTGTGGTATCTATCTATTAGGGTACAATGCGAACAAGTTGCCCCTTGGAAAACTTAGCAAATCAACAATTTTGAAGGTAAGCATACGGGCATGTCAATTTTTTCTCGCTTGCCATGTGTTGATTTTATTTATTGTTCTTTCAGAAGTCTATCAGATATACTACTTCTTGTGCCACTGTCATGTTGTTGATGAAATCAACATTCTAATACCATTGAGCTTCTAAAGTAAATTATAGTTTAAGTCTCATGAATTCTCTCTTTTTGAATTTGGGTAATTCAAGAATATATCCTTGTAGTTAATGGTAAGAAGAACACAATTAACACATTTCCATCACAAGCCTAAGTTTTCATATTGTTATTCAGAAGCCTTTCGTTTTAATCTGCTTCTCTCTTTGCTTTTTGAAAAAAGTAAAAAAATACAACCTAAATGATTAAATCCTGAAGTCTTTACATCACAGTGCAAAAGTTCTCTTGTGATGACTTTTTTGTTTTCATCTTCTTGGGCATTGTTACACTTACAACATTTCAACTTGCAAGCTTTGCATATCCTGCCTGTTGAAAAATTAACCATTTATATTTCTTAAATCATTTAGGGCTATGAGGTTCTCAAAAGACTTGCTGATGTGATTGACAAATCTGATAGGAAAGCTCTGGAGCAATTAAGTGGGTAGGAATTTTTTTTCCCTCAATGTGCTGTGTTCTACTTTTTTTTTTCTTTCTGTTGAAGTACTTGCTTTATTTGCTTTTGAAGATCTGTGAGTATGCTTTACCTATATTATAATTCTTTTTCTGTCATTTGTGGTTGAGAATTTTCGCCTTAAAGAAATTGGATTACCATTTATAATTGATTAATTGGCTTTTTGCAGAGAATTCTACACTGTAATTCCCCATGATTTTGGATTTAAAAAAATGTGTAAGCTGTCTCTCTCTGTCTCTTTTATCATCTGCAATCGTGTAGATATGTAATTTATAATAGTTCCAATTCTAAATTATAAACTTAAATTCTAAGGTTGTTATGCATTCTTTTTTGAGAGGCATACTGATTGACATGGAAATATGACTAATGGCAGGCGAGTTTGTAATTGACACCCCTCAGAAGTTGAAGCGCAAATTGGAAATGGTAACCCTTTTCTTTCCAGTTATATATCTGGTTGCTCTTAGAATATGATTGTTCTTTTCTCTTATTTTGGTTGGTGGATACTTTTCTTATTAGGATTGCTATATTATATACTTTAATTTATGACTTTTTTGGCTCTCATGTTAGGCTTGGTAGCTTCGTCTTGTCCCCTAGAGACTAACTTCCTCCAATATTTTGCAATTTTTCTAGAAAACAAACTTAGTTTTACCTGTTTTTGTTTAACCAATGACATTATTTGACTTCTACTCAATTAAAGGTTGAAGCTCTTAGTGAAATTGAGGTTGCCACAAAGCTCTTGAAAGATGATGCAGAAATGCAGGTACCCCTTCTTTGACCTTCTTTCCTGTAGTTGATCATCAACATCTAGAGACTTGATTCTTAAACTTCTAATAAAATTGCACCTATATGGCATTCTGTTTTCTACTCACATTTTAGCCAGGATTTCTGCATTACTTTCTGGTCAGGCGCATTCTAATTTGTGATTATCATTGTGGAATTGCTATAGGGAGATCCCTTGTATGCTCATTATCAACGCCTTCGCTGTGATCTGGTACCAGTTGAATTTGGTTGTGAGGAATTCTCCATGGTAAACAATTGTGCTGTCTTTATAGTTTTCTTGTTAAAATTGAAGGTAATTAAATACCATGAGAAAAAAAATTAAGAAAGGAAAAATGAAATCTAAAATTCTAAATTGTGATAATGTTTCTTCTCATTTCATCTGAAATTGAAATATCATTTTGTTCCTAAGCTTCAAAGAGATTCTGTAAAACTGCATACTGCAGTCATTTAATTTGACCTGTTGCTGGAGCTTCATTTGTTAATCCTGACACCTGATCCCCCCTCCTTTTGATATCAATTTGCCCCTTCTGATGTTATCAGATTGAAAAGTATATGAAGAACACTCATGCAGAAACACATTCAAACTATACTGTGGAAATTGTTCAAATATTCAGGACAGTTAGAGAAGGCGAGGGTGAACGCTTCAGGAAGGTGTGACTAATGAATTATTGATTAAGGATCTTTCTTACTTAATTTTTCTTCTAATGGGAATTCACTTTTTTAATTCAAAGTTTTTTTTCAGTTTATGATATAATGTTATATGTATACATTTTGAATTGAGCTGGCTGCTATTTGACTTTTTATGACAGTTTTCTAATACCAAAAATAGGATGCTTTTGTGGCATGGTTCTCGGCTCACAAACTGGACTGGAATTTTATCTCAAGGTCATTCCTTCTCTCTTTTTTTTGGTGGTTCCCTTGTTTGCATGCCTGTGTATATGGAGTGTAGACATGTAGTTTGATGCAATAATATCTGATTCTGAGATGGATGCACCATCATCAGGTTTGCGCATAGCTCCTCCTGAAGCGCCTGTAACTGGCTACATGTTTGGGAAGGGGGTGTACTTTGCTGACATGTTCTCAAAAAGCGCAAATTATTGCTATGCTACTCATACTGCTACAGATGGGGTGCTCCTTTTATGTGAGGTTGTTTCTTGTCTAATAATAAACATTGTTGCATTACTAATAGATCTGCTTTGAGGAATGAGGACTGAAAACTCCAATCATCAATTTCATCAATTGGTGTTGCGTGTCAAAAATTAAACCCAAGTTGGAAATTTTCACATTGTTTTGTTATCCTATGTTGCTGAGGTATAATGTAAATATTGTCTGCAAGATTCCATTTTGAAGATTAGGCTTGCAATATGTTCATTATTGATCCACATCTTCTGGAAGTCTTATTTATATTAACTTGATTGCTGTAAAAGGTGTCCTTATAGATTCACCTTTTCAGGAAGTATTAATTTTTTTGCTATACTTATAGGTTGCACTGGGTGAGATGGCTGAGCTTCTAACTGCTAAATATGATGCTGATAAGTTGCCCGAAGGAAAACTGAGGTATATTTCTCCAATTTCAAAACTGTCACTTTGTTTAGTTAACTGGTATTGGAGGGTGGAAAGCTTAATCTATATGGATCAATTGATTTATATATCTCCATGTAATGTCGGTCAATATAGCAAGTTTTCATGGAGCCTGGCTGGCTTTGTGTCCACCTCCCCATTTGACTCCAAATAAGTCCCAGATCCAGTTTATTACTTGTAAATGCACGAGTTGATGTTTCTTATAACTTGAAATATTGTGTATTGTATGCTTTATTACTAGTTGAGTTTATATGCTATGCAATCTCATACTGCAGCACAAAGGGAGTAGGAGGTACTGCTCCTGATTTTTCAAAAGCTCAGGAGCTTGAGGACGGGGTTGTAGTTCCCCTGGGAAAGCCAACAAAAAATTTAGGCATAAAGGTATGTACTAGAAGTTAAATTTTTATCGGTAGGGAAGTTTGTTGATGATTGCCATGATTTAATGCTTCGCATTTATTCTCTATTTGCAGGGAGCTCTATTGTACAATGAATATATTGTTTATAACGTGGAGCAGATTAGGATGCGCTATATTGTTCACGTAAATTTCAATTTTAAGACCAGAAGATAGCGGCCAGACGTGTCCACTATGTTATTATATGTAACTTGTTCACTATGTTATTATATGTAACTTGTTCACTATGTTATATGTATCTTCTATCTCGCCCAAGCCAATCAACAATGAGGATCAGTGTAAAGTATTTTTACTTCGAAAAGTGGAAAGGTTTGCAGTGTAATTAAGAAAAAAGAAACAGATGGAGACTAGGATGACATAATTAACAGGGGTAAGAAATGTCAACAAAAACACTTACTGTTAGTGGCATATAGGTAGAAGTTTTTTCCTTTTTTCCCTTTTAACAGAGGAAAGAAATGACAAATACAGCACTTAATGCACGCCAAGTACTGTGTAAAAAATAGAGTTGGTCTTTGAGTGAGAATTTCCACTTAAATAGTTGTGGGTTTAATCCCTGGGTCGAGGTAGTAGTTGGGTAAAACATTTCCAAGAGTGGTGATTCCAAGATTCAAGTACCCGTTTGGTTTAAATTCTAAACCATCCAGAATCAATTCTGCAGAATTGATTTTAAATTACTTCCGTCCAAAGTACTTCGTAAAGCGTGCATCATCCATCTCAATCATTCATTTCTAGAATCAATTTTACTCAACTGTAAACCAAACGGACCCCAAATCTCCAACTTTGCAGGTAAAGCTCATCTTAGAAATCGACTCCCACTGTTTGGTTAATTTTGATAACTTTGTAGTTTGCAATTCATATTTACATTTTATTTTATTCTAATTATTATTGTTAATTTTTAATTAATAATTATAATATCACATTTTTTCCCTAAAAGTACACTTGTCACTTAAAAAAGAATTAAACTGAAAATATATAATTTTAGCATGTTCACATTTTAAGTGGACTTATAGTGTGTTTGATTTATTTTAAAATCATGTTTTAAATGTAAATTTGGGCTAATGTTATTGAGAGTAGCGTTGGTTTGAATTCACATTTAAAACGTGATTTTTGGATAAATCAAATATGCACTTATTTAAATTTTATGTGATGTGTTTTCGTGTTAATGTGATGAATACATTGTTGTATTTAAATTTAACTTCAACACAAGTTGTGACCTTATTGACACAAAAAAAAAAAGACACAAACTATGATTTTGAAGTTCGACACTGTAATCTAAGACAACGGTAAGCAAATGACTTGTCTAAAATTTAGTGTAATGTTCTGCACTATTTGCATCACACTTTGAGGGAAAGACTAAGGACGTCTTTGGGAAAATAATTTAATTAGGTTTTCTATCATGAGAATGTATGTCATAAGTGTTTAAGAGGGTAAATGAGAATCCAAGAGGAGACAGAGTATTTAAACTCTGTATAAGCTGTTTTATAATCTACTTTCGATAGTTATTGAAATAAGCTGATAACAACTTATAAGCGTGTCATAAATTCATTTTATAAGTTTATCTAAACACTTCCATAGTGTTTATATAATAAGATAAACTTAAATAAAATTTTCTAAACATCAATTAACTCACTTATTGTGTGTTTGGTTTAGCCTAAAACTACGTTTTAAATGTTGATCCGGACAAACGTTATTAATAGTAACTTTTGTCAGGATTCACGTTTGAAAAGTGGATTCAGTATAAACCAAACACACCATTACTTCATTGTTTGAGTTTTAGCATTAAAATGACTCATTAGGAGCAATTTGCCTCTAAACTCTAAAGAAACTAAAATGAATAGTTTCCTTCTAATCGGAGGGTAGTTTCGTGTGTTTTCCATATAGTAAGCAAGAGAAAAAAGAAAAAAAAATACTGAAGGGAGATGTTAGCGGTAATGCGGTATTAGTCCATACTCGCAATTATTGAATGAGTTTATATGTTAGGTAGCGAGGAGAGCCTAAACCATCGAGACCTCCAACATAGGGTCAAAGAATAAACCACACAAGTGAGTTAGATACCACATCCAACTAAAAGCCTTAAGTTATTAGGTTTATGGGTCTTGCCACTTATGTATCACTCATCTTACTCATTTCTATCTAATGTGTGACTGAACTTGATATCTCAACATGTACAATGTTTTATTCATAGTGACTGGTTTTTGGATTGGAGCAAATGAAAAAATTCACCATTTCCCAAAGTTAACGGGCAAAGAAGGGGGTGCCTTTTTGTTGTGTTGCTGTTCCTTTTTCTGAAGCATAGTCAACCACATCCATCAAGTGCTGTAGAATTTTAGCTGCATGGGAGCATGATTGAGTTTCAAAAGCCTTTGAATAGTAGCTGTGCCTGACCAAATAAAGCATTTACCACATACCAAGTGCAGGTTGCACACGCCAATATTAAAGTCCTTAGATTTGATAATGACCTCATCCAGAATCTATGTTCTTCTTCCACAAGATAGAGCATGGCCATGTTTTTTTAAAGCCATAACTGTTCCACTCCATCTTTAATAGATGACACTAAAAAATCAACCTTCCCTACATGGACTTTATCGGGTCTTTAATGCATAAGACATGAGTGCTTGTCAAAATTTAGGAATCCACTGTGACATACAAGCATTGTTTCTTTATGCATAATTCAATTGACATGGCATTGGCAGTGAATTATACAGCAAAGAGTAATGATGTGCTGCGTAAGTGTGACCTATGTAGAAACTGAACTAGGATTTGAACCATTGCCGCACGGCACAGGCTCTCGCATGCTATTCACTAGACTTTGCAATGTTTCATTACTCATCCTCCTTGAAGGGGAAAAGGCCTCTCAAAACAGTGCTTGTAGGGGATAGAGATAGATGCTTTGTGGTGAAATTGGAATAGTTTTTTAGATCATTTATCAAGTGGTAAAGTAAAGGTTGGAACTTGGAACTGGTTGCAGGAGAGACTACAAGACCAAATCTGTTGTGAACAGAGGATTGTCGCCAATTAGTAGTCACATGAGAAGAAAGAATTTTGGATGTTTATTGGGATTGGTATTAGGCGAAACAAAATACTATGTAGTAACATTAACAGGTTTATGTAGTTTTCCACTGAAATTGAGGTAGCTATGAATGATGATTTCAATGCCTATGATGGGCACACTGGGTAAGCAAGACTTTCCGAGTTTTGTGTCCTTGAGGGGCAGTGTTTAGGTATTAATGTTACCCTTTGAAAATTGGAGTCTAGCCACTGTTAAACCATTAAAAACTTAGGGGAGAAAAGGTAAGGGGCTATTACATATAGGGAATCATATCAACCTAGGGAGCTTCCCAACTTTCTCTAAAACTCACACATGCCATACTCAAAAACTTGCGCCCAACACGCAAAGCCTACGTGCACTCATACATTATTCTTCTCTTCTCTTCTCTTCTCCCCTGCCTGCTTGCACCATCCATCCAATTCTTTGCAAACGAAAAAGGGCAACCCAATAAAAAGGAGCCTCGTATATATGTGGGACCCAATAGTGTTGATCCAAAGGCTGGCATTAGTACAGGGACAAAGGGAAAAGGGAGGTTGTATACTTGTATTGTACTAGTCTCTCTCTCTCTCTCTCTGCTCCAGTGAACCTCAAATGAACAAAGGGGTTGGTGACTTTTTTATGAAATTAAGGCAGACAAGACTCAAATTGGGTTTCCTTCGAAATCCCTCCTTTGAATTTCCGTGTATACAGGCATCATGGCATGGCACATTGGCATGGTTTGCCAGAATTTCTTTCTTCTTCTCCTTCTTTTTTTTTTTTGAAAAAAAAATTATTACTTTTTCTTCCACACGAAGAAGATCTTCACTATACTCATTGCCTCTGCCACGTTACTTAGATAAATCTCTTCTGTCCTTTTTTTTTCTCTCTCTCCAAAGTTGCTACCTATAAATACTCTGTGTGGTTCAACTTCTACTACCAACTGAAGGTGTGCAGTTTTAAGTGTGGGTGAGAACTCCTTGTTGGAGAAGCAGGGCACGTGCAAATATCTTGGTTCTCTCTCTAAGATGACTCTAATCCTTTGCACGTGCTCCCCTTCTCCAACACGGGTTCCTCACCCTTCCCTCTCTTGCTCAATTGAATTCAATCTTGGAACTTCATGTCATGAGGTAATTACTTTCCTTTTGTCTCTGTTTCCTACTTAAAGTTCCAAATTTGCACCATGACTCTCCTTCTTAATTGTTCTTGGAGTAAAAAATGTGAATCACATCTTTTTAAATTATGGTCTCCAATAAATATAGCAGAGAGAAAGGGAGGAAATTGGAAAGAATTACCACTCTATTTGACTACCCTATGAACCATAATTTCATTACATGACTGATATAGCATGTAATTGTTTACCATACTGAGAATGGGGAACTGTGGATGTTTATGTAAAAGCTATGAACACATTCTCTCTCTATTTCTATTTTTTTAACTGCCGTAGACAGTGTTCTCTACTGTTCCCCTGCGTAATCTGAAATTCTGAATCTTTCGAGTCATGGACTGAGAGTTAAGTGGGTAAAGTAACTCAGACATAGACACAGACAGAAGAAAGAAAGGCATGCATCTAGGGAGGATTTTGTTTTGGAGTGTAGTATATAGAGGAATGTTTGAATGGGGAAGGGTTTGTATTGTAATTGAAAAGGATGAAACATGAAACAGACTCAGTACACAGTTGAGCTGTCCAACTCCAACTAAATGCGAGCAAAATTTTGCTTGTCACGTGGATGTAATGTAAGATAATTAGAAGATGTATCCCCACCTATTAGCTGTTTTTATTTATTTATTTGTTTGTTTATTTAATATTTTTTCCCTGAAAGATCAGGATCCCAAGACCTTCCAAGGGTATGGACATGGTAGGAGAAAGTAACCAAAGAGTCTCCAAGTTCATGAGAAGAGGATCCTGTGGGCCAACTGTTTTATTTCATGGTAAATGTTAGTGCTTTATTAGTTAAGAAATTAAAATTAAAATATTTTATGGGATTATATAGTATTAATATTACATGTGTAATTCATTATGTAGTTTTTAATAAAAAAATTTATGTATGAATTTTTTAAAATTTTATATAAGGATAATATGGGGACAATAAATTTTCGGCATTTATAACACCAAAATTTATTCATAATTTTCTCAATTTTTTTAAGAATGTATTTCCACTAACTCACTTTTATTATATTTGACTAAATTATGCACTTTTTTTCTTACATATCATTTTTATTTTTTTCTTTTTTTATTACACCTCACATTTTCTCCATTTACCTCTTCATTTTGATCTTTACCCTTTTTCAGTTTTACTTCATGCTGACATTATTTGCAGGAAAATTATTCTGAAGAGGCAACATCGTTACGAAAAGAACAGTTGTCCATGGAGTTTTGATGGTTTCTTAGTTTAAAGTTAAACGTTTTTTTTTTTATTTTGGGATTAAAAACAGTGCCAGGAGAAGATTTTGCAATTGCCATCATGTTTGTTGCATAATTAAACTAAGTTTAGGGGTTGAGCTAAATAGAATTGGAGGAGAAGTTTCAGACCTTGGCATGACCATTATTCAACGAATGGTAGTATTAATTAGTACGAAAAAATGTTATTTAATATAGACAATAAAATTGACAGGTGAGACACTCAGTTTTTCAACTATCTGATTGAATCAAATAACGTCTTGATAATAGAAATATTTATGAATGAGATTCAACTGAATAATTAGGTTTGAATTAAAAACTGGATAGTTAGGTTCCATGAGTTTGATCTAAAAGTGGTCATATCATCAATTTAATTGTGGACTGAAATCAAACAACTAGAAGTATCGTAATTAACGTGGTCAAAAAGCCCGTTGCATGTTTGGACAACTGCTAGTTAATTTAATTATTTAAGTGATATATACGTAATTCTATAAAGCAAAGTCTTATAAATTTAAGGTTTTGATATGGGTAAAAAGGAGGGCTAGTCCCATCATAGGGAGAATGTGCATGGGATGATCTGTTTTCTGTTTTTTTTTAATATTAAAATATATATGTAAAGGAATTTAATAAATATTATGAAAAATTGTAAAAAAATAATTAAAATTTAAAAAAATAAGTGAAATTCATAAAATATTTTTTAAGCTTAAAATTGGAGTATAATTAAAAATTATTAAAAAATAAGTGAAATTCATTTGAAATCTATGATGTCTTATTAAGATGTATATTAGGCTTAAATTACACTTGAGTAAGTGACCAAGAAAAAAAAATACAATTGAGTAACATTACTTTTTTATATTAGTTATTCTAGATGAAAATAATTGTTTATCATTAATTATATGTGATAAAATGACACCATTTAAATTTTAAATTAGATTAATTATTTTTTATTATTGTTTCATTTGCAATGACAATAAATAAAATTATTAACTACCGGTTAAAAGTATAAGAAACATCTTAATACTAATTAATTTATGAGACAAAACTAAATCAAGTACTACAATAAAACTTATTAATAATTCAATTGTACAGGATACAAATAAATTTTAATTGTGCAATAAATTTTGTACCGTTAGATTTGTTACCCTTGTATTTAACTAAGATGGTCTTCATTCATCTTCCTCATCTTCTTCTTTCATCTGATATTACTTCTGTATACTCGATCAGTGCCCTAAATCAGCGAGAGACAGAGGCGTGAACGGCCAAGTGAAGAAATCAAGATGGTGGGTAGCAAGGCTTCATCGTCGTTTTGCTCCAGGCGAAATGTATGTCGATGTGGCGAGGATGTATTGCTAATGACGTCGAACACGGAGAGCAACCCGGGCAAGAAGTTTTGGAGGTGTCGAAACTGGAAGGTATGTTCTCTTATTTTTTATCACTGTTTCTCCCCTTTCTGATGGAACAAAATGCTTACCCGGTTACTCTCTTGTTAATATGTGTAAATAGAGGAAATCCTGTTGTGGGTATTTCGCTTGGGCTGATGAAGAGACGGTGGAGGGAGGAAGAAACGAGGACAGTGTCGAAGGTTTTACAGTGGAAATCATGGAATTGAAGATGAAGCTTGCAAAGGTGCAAAGGAAGTTGTCAAATGAGAGGAAGTCCCGAAAATGGTTCATAGCGGTGTTGGGGTTTTCTTGGGCAATGACAATTATCCTCTGTGTTTTCTTTGCTGTGAAGTGTGTAGGCTGTAAATGAGTGTAATTTTCTGCTTTTGAAAAGGATTTGTGTGTCCTACAATTATCCTTTGTTTTCTTGTTTAAGAAGTGTGTAGGGTGCAGTAAATCAGTGTAATTTATTGGTGTTGAGAAGGACCTATGTGTCCTATTTCCTATGTTGATGCCGCATTGTTTAATTTGTAAAACCAAATCTTTAGTTAATGAAAATGGTTCTTTAGTATCAATCCTGACAATTGTGCACAATATTTAGACTAACAGTATTCTACCTTAATGAAACATATTAACAATTGAAATACAAATTGGAATTCAGATAACAACTTTTCATAGATTGGCTATTCCATAGTCATAAGTGTACCAAGTTTGACAAGAAACTGGAATTAAATTACATCTCCTTAGTTTGACAAAAAAAGAAAAAGATCCCAAAATGGAGATTACAAAATGAAACTCAAAACAGTGTGAATTCAGTCACATGGTCATGCATTTGGCCCCTTTGATTTTGTGGCATTGTTAGGAACATCACTCTCCCCCAAACTTTGAATAACAGCATCCCAGTCAATTTCTTCATCATTTGGTTCATTGTTCAGGTTTACCTTGTAAGTAGGAAGTCCCATGTCTTGTGCTACATTACTCCAATTGATTGACTGAGTTTGGTACTTGCAAACACTTTCTTACAACATAAAATGAAATAGCATTAACAAACTAATGGTGTGAGGATTAAAGCACTGTTATTGCCTTGAATAATGCACTGTCTATCAGTAAATAAAACATGACCTCACCATTAACATGTTGATGGTTCTGTTAGCATCTTTCAATTCCACAGGCACATTGACACCAAATTCATTCTGCTCATGCACAAGTTAAAAAATAGAACATGTATTGCTTTACTTGTTGCAACCATATTGTAAGAATTATAAGTGGTTCTAATCTATGAAAGAGTACCATCAAATTTGATGCTTGGCTATGTGCATCCTTCAGTATAGAAAGAGATTCTTGACAGGTGGGATTAGACAGGATTGGTTCAGTAACTTGTACAGCAAAAGGGTTATTTGCAGCAGGGTTATTTGCAGCAGTGTTATGTGCATCAGCCTACATTGCAAATAAATTGGTGTTAGTTATCTTTGTTGATCATTCCAACAAAATTATAACCCCTGAACCTTAAAAGTGAACCTTTTTGTTGGTTGCCTTAGCCCTTGCCTTTCCCTGTCATACAACAATATAAGAATGTCAATGCTCCTGACTAACAATTTATTAAACTTAATGTATGAAATAGTTATTCACTTACTTTCAGTTTACCCTGACCAATAGGTTTTTTGCCAGCAGCAGGTTGTTTGCCAGCAGCAGTTTGTGTAGTGCCAGTAGGATGTGTGCCAGCATCATTTTGTGTGCCTGCTGGAGTTTGTGTGCCAGTAGGAGGTTGTGTGGCAGCCTCATTTTGTGTGCCTGCTGGAGTGTGTGTGGCAGGAGGGGCTTCTGTGCCAGCAACAGTTTGTGTGCCAGTACCCTAAACCCAAATAGTAATCATGAAAGAATATACAACAGTAGCTTTAAAAAACTAATGGAGGTAATAAAGGAGTATACTCACATCAGCTTGGTTTGAACCCTCATTTTGAGCAGCATATTTGGGGCATTTTCTGCTGTTATGTCCAGTACCTTGACACAGTCCACAAGTGTATTTGGTGTGTGACCTTTTCAGCCTAGTTGGGTTTGGTTCATCAGGCTCTCTTATCCTCAATTTTCTGGGCCTTCCAGGGCCACGTTTGAATATAGGAGGCAAGACATCTGGGAGGTCAGTCTTAGGCCACATGTTTGGTCCATTGATAGGTGTCATTGTTTGACCATAACAATGGGAATATGACTCCCTTTTGTAATACATATGCACATATGCCTCTGGATTTTGCCTATTGTAACTAATGGCAGCCACTGCATGTCTACAGGGTAGGCCCACCAAACTCCAAAAATTGCATGAACATGAATGCTTGCTTAAATCAACTATAAACCTATCTGATTGCATGGTATGGCTAACCTCAAACTTAAGCTGACCTGCCCACGTGGCTATCCAGTTTCCTGACATTTGGATCTCCTTATCTAACCTTTTCCTAGGCTTAGGCATTATGTCACCAGTATGCTTAGCTAATTTTTCATTCATAGTTGCAAACCTCCCCATTATGTAGCTCCTTATCCACTCAAACATGGTTATGATTGGTTTATCCCTAGCAGCTAATATGGTGCTATTAAAGGACTCACATATATTGTTCATAAGTACATCACATTTAGGGTAATGGGAAAATGCATGCTTACACCAATATTTTGTAGGAATAGCCTTCAACCAATCATACCCTTTCTGGTCTATTGCCTTGATCTCCTCCATTTTCTTCTCCCAGCCTTCAATGTAAGTACATTTTGCAGCTGCCATCATAAGATCTCTTAGCATTGTTCCTCCTCCGAACTTCTTCTTGAAGTTTGCATACAAGTGTCTTAAGCAATAACGGTGTTCAACACCAGGTAAGAGCTCATCAAATGTTGGGATTAACCCCTGTACATGAACACAAAATGTTATTAAATCTTATGTTAAAGTCAAAAAAATTGAAACAAATTATAACATTACTTATAACTAACCATACCTTCTGCTGATCAGAAATGAAGACCCATCTATTGGTGCTGAAATCACCAATATCTTCCAAAAGAAGAGTCAAAAACCATCTCCAGCTTTCCTTGGTTTCATTTTCTACAATAGCAAATGCCAGAGGAAAATACTGGTCATTTGGGTCCCTACCAACAGCCACCAGCAACTGTCCACCATATCTTGTCTTCAAATGACATCCATCCACGCCAATAAATGGACGACAACCCTTTATAAATGCATCCTTGCACCCTTCAAGACACATGTAGAAGCTACCAAACCTTGGAGGTAAGTCAGGGTGTGGTCTATTTATCTGTAACTTACAGGTATTGTTTCTACTCACTCGCCTCAACTCAGCACTGTATGACCATAGCATAGCGTATTGCCTCACTGCATCTCCCTCAATTAGTTGCTTAGCAATCCTCTGTGCCTTCCAGGCTCTTGCTACAGTAATACCGGCAGCATATGAAGTCCTTACATCAGATATTATATCTGCCAACCTCATGTTGTTATTGGTTCTGAATTTTTCAACAACAACCTTGGCAACCCACTTGGAGGAGGCATTTGTATTATTGAAGACCCTCCCACATGTGTGAGTTGGAACCAAAGTTTTCATCCGGAAAGTCTGGCTGCGCCCAACCTTACTCACAAATGCCAGAAAATTGCAAGAATGCTTACACTTCACCCTGACACACAGTTTGTCATTCTTCTCAAAACAGATTTCTCTTCCATTCAAGACCGAATGCTCCAATATAGCCTCTTTAAACTCTTTTAGAGACCCAAACTCCATCCCTAACTTAAACTGAAAATCTCTGCCCATCTCCTCCTTTCTAAATCTCACATAAGTTGGTTTGTTGTCTTCATCACTCTCAGAATCATTAAAGTCACTCACAAGCTCCTCAGATTTGTAACCATCTTCCATATCATGGTGCTGAATTCCTTCCTCAGCAACAACTTCAACACTTCTTGAGCTACTTGCATTGTGAGAATCCCCACCATTAGAGTTTGTTCTCCTCCTAATAGGTATCTTCTTTCTAGCACTATTTGATTTCTTAGATTGTGCAGGCTTCTTACTTGAACTGGCTCTCTCAACAACAGGTTCATGTCCAGTTTGTTCATTAGGTGAAACAGGAGGTACCTCAAATCCATCATCACTATCTAACACTCTCTCCTCTTCACTATCATCAAAATGGATGTCACTCACACTCACATCACTATCTTCACCCTCTTTACTGCTCTGCCCACTCCCTTCTTTTTGGGCACTAGAAGCAGCCCCAACATCAGCCCCAACACTCTCACTGATGACACCAATACGTTCAACATAGACATCAACTTTACCTTCATTCTTTATAGCATCATTTCCTATTTCACCTGCATCAGAGTCATCAATAAATAACTTGTACCCTCCAGTTGACCCTGACTCATTTGGTCTCCACCACAACTTAATTGCACCCGAATACCCTATGTCTTCTTTTACAATTCCACATGCCTCAAAGTAAGACCAGCTGTCTAAGTCAATGTCATAAGCATTAAAAACATCCCTCCCTCTGTATTCATTACCAATGAAAGAGCCTTTGTGGTGGAATGCAATAGATATAGACATCCTATAACATAAAACAACTCCAATCATAATTGGAAAACAATAAATAATTCAGAATAGAGTAATGTACAAGAAGACAAAGTGGCCCCACACAAACACAGTCAGCAACCCATACAGTTCAATGATCGGTCCCCACTAATTTAATGTCTTCACAATTAAAAAACAAACAGAAACCCCCAACATATACATTTCTACAAGTGAAGCCGGTCCCTTTAAGCAAACCCTATGTCCCCACAACAATAAAAAAAGGGCTTGAAACCCTTGTGCATACTCAAATCGGTCCCCACGTGATACCCTTAAAAGAACCACATTCAATCTATCAAGCACAGTAAAGATTCTTACCTTGAGATTCCGCAATGCACTGCAATCCTTCCGCTACAAGACGCGCACTACTCCACCGCAAATGGCTTACAAGCTTCCACACGCGTCTTCGTTGCGCAGCTTCTTCGTCAATCGCTAAGGGAAGAAGGTTCTCACTGTGCTAGGGTAAAGGTAAACTCAGTGACGGTGAATAAATGGGTTAGGGCAAAGCTTCCACACGCATTTTGTTGTTTTCACATTATACAAAAATTGATTTTTTTTTTAAAATTACAAAAAGAAATTATAACAATTAAAATAAATGGTATCCACATCATATATACATGTAGGAAAGAGGATGTCCACATCAGATAATGCCAGGTGTTTTTCCGTCTGCCACGTCACTCTTTAACAGAGCAGATAACGGTAAGGACCAAAATAAAAGTGAAAACTATTTATAAGGACCAAATTAAAAAAAAAATTGTAGGGACTAAATTCAAAACTGGTGTATTTTGTAGGGACCATTTTCATATTTTACCCTAGAAATTTCCTTTTGAAATTTTCTTATATTTTTTTATGAATCAAATTAGATTAATTATTTCTTACCGTTGTTTCATTTGTAGTAACCATAAATAAAATTGGGTGACAGTCATTTTAATTAAAAATTAAAAATATAATAAAAGTCTTAATAATAATTTCTTTAAAAAAATAATAAAAATGAATCACTTTTTTAAATTGAATTATGCTTTTATTGATAGAAATTCAATTTTTAATTTGTCTTATAACGTTTTTTATATGTCATGGGGAAATAAATATTTACAAAAAGTTTATTAATATATTAATGTTAATTTAGTGAATAGATTGCAAAAGGTAAATATAAGGGTAAAATATGTCTTTAGTCCGTGTAAATGGACCGAGTTTTGTTTTTAGTCCTTGCAAGTGTTTTTTTTTACGTCCTAACACATGCAAGTTTTTTTAAATACATCCATGTCGTTAAAACTCTGTTAATGATTACCAATTCAAGTTTTGTTTTAGTCCTCGTAAATGAATTCCCTTTTTATTACATCCTTACAAATGAATTATTTTTAAAAATGCATTCTTGTCGTTACAAAATATCGCTCCTCCCCCTCCCCCTCCTTCTCCTTCTCCTTCTCCTTCTCCTTCCTCCTCTTCTATTTCTCATTCTCCTCCTCCTTTTGCTACTCGTTCTCCTTCTCCTATTTCAGGTGTGATTTAATTTGAGATCATTTTTCAGAGGTATGACTATATGAGAAGCGTTTATTTAGTTCATCTAACTCTACACCTATGCAAAAAATTGTTAGCTTAAAAAAAGTATGATATAGAAGAAGGAGGAGGAGGAGGAGGGAGGGTAGATGAGGAGAAGCGAAAGAAGAAGAAGAACGATAAGTAAAAGGAGGAGGATGAGAAGAATGAGAAAAAAAGAGAGGAAGAATCGTTAAAGTTAACACAATATTTAACGACAAGGACTAATTTAAAAAAATTACATTTGTGAGGAAGTAAAAGAAAAAAATATTTACAAGGTCTAAAAACAAAACTCGACCCATTTACAGGGACTAAAAATATATTTTACCCTAAATATAATTTGTTAGCGAACGTGTCTGTTGTTCAAATTAGTAATAGTAGTTGTATGACTTTTTTCTTTTGGCTTTAGCCCTTTTTAATAACAAAATAAAGGAATACAAAATTATTGATATTTAAATTTAAATTACATGAGTAAATACTTATTACATGTATGAATTAAAACTTTGCATGAAAACACATTAATATTTATATCATGAACGTAAATGTATATGGAGACATGATAATTTAAGAGTAAAAGTAGACCACACGGTGATGACCATTTTAGATGAAAGCAATGGTACTCAACTTGTAATTCAAATGAATACCTATGTTTTAGAAGCAAAATTCATATCAACTTATCAAGAGGCAATGTTGGAGGAAAAATCTTTATCATATAATTACACTAATTGCATATGTTAAAATGACACTATTTAAATTTCAACGTAGATTAATTGATGGTTTCCTACTGTTGTTTGATATGCAATAACAATAAACAAAAATTAGGGGGCAATAAGATAAATTACAAGTTAAAAATACATGTTAATTAAAAGCGTGTTTGATAAAACTAGTCGATGAATTAAAGCAGGTACAAATCAACGTTGTGTTTTTGTGGGGGCAATTGCCCCCACAAACATTTTAACTTCACTCAATATTATATATGATATGCATAAATTGATTATTCATTAGAGAGAATTTCTAATAATATTATATATAAAAAAATTATTTAATATTTTTAAAATATGAAAATTCATAGAGAATAATTATAAATAATATATATCCATAATTATAATAATATATTATATTTTCAATGTTATAAATATATGTTTGTATTGTCTCCACAACTTAAAATTTTTTTGCCCATCACTGGACTAAAGCCCTGAAGAGGAAAAAAACGTTACATGTGTATGGTACCTAGATAAGTCTTGAAACAATAATTGTATACACCTTGAATATGAAGCCCGATGGACAATGGTGGAGTGGTTGGAGTCATGCCCCCTAAAATTTTTCCAAAATAAAAATTATAGATAAACATATTTATATAATTAATTAAAAATATATAAGTCTACATATTAAAATTTTGTGCTGGCTATCCCAATTTTTTTGTTAAGATATGTCACTACCATATATAGGATAAGATAAGCATAATTAGTTAGCCCATCAATAACATTATTGTCCTCTCAAAAAATATGAATTTGAGTCCAATCTTAGAGCATAATGATGCAAGTTCCCCTTTACAATGAAATTAGCTTGTACCATCTAATTTGGTTCTATATATAACCAAGTTTTTAATGCCTAAAGTCCAAGTCATTTACAAAGTCAATTTGATGGTCCAAAGTTCAACAAATAATAGGGTTTGTGTCATCCAAGTTCCTTGCAAAACCAATAATACACCTACTATAATGTGATTAAAATGGGGCCATTTCCTTATCTAATGTCTCTTGTTGGTTGAAACATTTATGTATACTCTGCAGTCTCCATTAAAAGGGACCTAAAAAGGACACAGAGAAACATAACCATTAACTAGGTTACAGAATTATCATCCTAAACCTACTTCCTTCAAAGTCTCTAATATAAATTATCAATGAATTCCATAGCAGGTCTAATCTCTTGATCTATGAAACAGTGGTTGGTCGTAGCGGGAGTGAACTATAACCCCATGCCGACTTTACCTGCAAGGTCAGGGTGTTTGAATCATGGCGTCGCCACTCTTGGGAGGGCTTTATCTAACCACCACGCTGGCTCGATGGTTAAACCCACAACTATGCCTGCGGGTAGAGTTGTCAAAGTGAGCCAACCTGGCTCACCTGGGTGGGCTCACCATGGGTTAGGCTAAAAGTGAGCCGAGCCGGGTTGACTCACTTTTCTGATGAGCTGGAAAAATACCAATCCGACTCGACCCACCGCGGGTTGGCGGGCTGGCTCGCTTAACTTAAAAAATTATAAAAAAAGGTAAAAAAATTAGAAAAAAATATAAAAAATTATAAAAATGACTTAAAAAATATATAAATTAAATAAAAATTTAAAAGTGAGCCAACTCACCTCAACCCGGCTCGAACCCATTTTGGATCACGAGTTAAGTGGGTCGACCCACTTTTGACCTGCGAAAATGTGAGCCTATATTTTACCAACCCAACCCACTGGTGAGTCGGGTTGGACCGGGTTGGCTCACCGAGCTCAACCCAAATTGACACCTCTCCCTGCGGGTATTCCCGATTAAAGACAAAGAAAAAAAGTCTAACCTCTTGATCTAGGCAACATTGATATACGAATAATATATTTATTAATAAAATATCTTGTATGGTATGGTTATTTTTGTAAATAATATATATTTTTAAAAAAATATGTCATAAAATATTTCAATAGTAAAACAAGTAAATTAAAATAAAAAGCAAAGATGTCTGGAAATTTTATAATCTTAAAAAATTTAAAAGTTAGTCTACTTGATGTAAAGGTTATTTTAGTGATAATTTATAAATATCTTTATGTTAATTTTTTTTAGAGAAAAACAAATATGAATTGAGAATTTAAGAAAATAAAAAACATCCTTTCATAAAAAATTATTTTCACTAAATAAATTACACAATATTAATTTAATTTAATATAAAAAATCAAAATAAAGTAATAAACATGAAGAAAACATGTGATTTGGTGAAAATGAAAATACATACATAGGTTGTCTCACTCTAGGAAATGAAAATTCATACAATTGAAAGACTCGTAACATTTTTTTTGTTATCCATTAAAAAGTCTGATAATCACGTTTAGACAAAACTATATTAGATAACTTTATTTTAGCATATATATTTTTTAAAATATAAATAGATACTATTTATAAGATTGCATACTTAAAAAAATTTGATTTATCTAATATTCAGTGTATCAAAAGGTTGGATTTATTAAATTTGTATTTTATAAACGGTTGCTAAATAAATTAATTTTGACAAAAGATATTCCTAAAGTAAGTGATCCATCTCTCTATTTTATATATATACTAGTGTAGAACCCGTGCGTTGCACGAAATCATTGAAAAGAGCAATTATAATAACTGAAAATACTAAAAAAATGATAATATGTTTCTAAATAAACAATTTAATAAAGCTAATCTTCAAAATTCAATAATAGGAGACTTATGACAGAAATCCTGAGAAAAAAATAAAGGGAGTTGGTTAATTTAAAAATAGATAAAATGTTGTATAAATGTAAATAAAAAAATTAATAATGGAATGAAATATAGAAAAAAGTGTTGAATAAATACCTGCTCAGAATACTTTGAAATGATCAGATGTATTGAAATAAATACATGTTCATGAAAGTTTCTGGCATACTTCTCTATAGACAACGTTAATTGTGCAATTCTCGGAAACATTATCATGATTTTTCAATAAAATCTTTAATCCATGGATAGATTTCACTCTTGACAAAGCAACATACAACTGACCATGTGTAAATACTGGTCTTGGAAGAAATAATCCAACACATGACAATGTTTGTCCCTGAGATTTATTGATTGTCATTGCAAATGAGACAACAATAGGAAACTGTCTTCTTTGAAATTTCACTGGAAGAGTTTGATTATTTGGAATCATGTTCATCCGGGGAATAAGTGCAATTCCACCAGCTCGATTTCCAGTAAGAATTTCACATTCTATAACATGATTACCCAACCTTCTTATCTGCATTCTGGTGCCATTGAACAACCCATTAGATTGGTCTATATTTCTCAACAACATAATGGGAACACCAACTTTCAAAACCAATTTATGTTGTGGCAGACCTGAACAATTCAAACCATTTAAAACTTCAGGTGAAAAAGTTTCTAATTCACACTGGGAATTACCTTCTTCTCTACAAACAGAATCTGAACTCAAATAAGTTCATTGTTTACTTGGGAAACCACATCCAAAGTTGGAGCCAATATGCTTCTTAATGGCATCAGAAAACTAAATAAACCATTAAAATAAATCAATATTTAAATATTTAAACTAAATAAATCATTTCAATTTACTATACAGATTTTTATTTTTATTAATAATCAACGTGAATCTTTATTTAATAAAGTGATTTATTATTAAAATATTTTAGGCAATATCCTGATTATTTAAAACATTAATACAAAATATTTAAAAAATAAAATTTTTATAATAATAAAATGGGATTGTACACGTTCCAAAATTATAAAATCTGATTCTTAAATCTTTACAGATCATTATTCATTCATTAATAAAACGTGAATTATGGATTCTTAATATTATTATAGGCTACAGTTTCCAATCCCACTAAATATTTCAAAATTCAAATTTAAAATTTAAACTCATAAAGTATAACATTGATTGCATTATAAATCTTAATGGCATCAGAAAACTAAATAAACCATTAAAATAAATCAATATTTAAATGAAATACAATTTCAATTTAACCATCTATTAGTCTTATATTTAAATATTTAAACTAAATAAACCATTTCAATTTACTGATCAGATTTTTATTTTTATTAATAATCAACGTGAATCTTTATTTAATAAAGTGATTTATTATTAAAATATTTTAGGTAATATCATGATTATTTAAAACATTAATACAAAATATTTAAAAAATAAAATTTTTATAATAATAAAATGGGATTGTACACGTTACAAAATTATAAAATCTGATTCTTAAATCTTTACAGATTATTCTTCATGCATTAATAAAACGTGAATTATGGGATTCTTAATATTATTATAGGCTACAGTTTCCAATCCCACTAAATATTTCAAAATTCAAATTTAAAATTTAACAACATAAAGTATAACATTGATTGCATTAGAAATCCTTCAATCATTAATAAAACGTGAATTATGGGATTCTTAATATTATCATAGGCTACAATTTCCAATCCCACTAAATATTTCAAAATTCAAATTTAAAATTTAACCTCATAAAGTATAACATTGATTGCATTAGAAATCTTAATGGCATCAGAAAACTAAATAAACCATTAAAATAAATCAATATTTAAATAAAAAAATTGAACATGGGTTAATTACTTACTAAAGTAACTAAACCCAGGCTTACTCTCTAAATTATTTATGCACCTACAAAAAAGGTTTTTGGAACAGGTAAGAAATGTATTAAAATTTTATTTTAGCTTTAAATTTTTGTTAAAAATCAAATAAAAAATTGGAATTAATGGCACTTCTATTCAATGCCTTTCCAAATCATTTTCACAGGATAATTATAACACCGGATAATAGAAACAAAAAAGCGATGAATAATCGGAAATAATAAAGTGCAAATTGTTGAAAACCAACAAATAATGTTTAACAACTGTTCTTTCCAAAAAAAAAAGCCAGGGCTAACTCGTAAAAAAGACATGTAACAATAGTCTTAACAAAACTGTGATGAACATAATTAACAATAAAAAAGAAATGAGACTAATTCTTCTCTTCCTTGATAACTTTCCTCAGCTTCTTAGCAGATTGTTCATCACCATGAACAGCAACGCGAACTATGGTCTGTTCAGAATGCATCTCACCCTTGCATTTTGAGGGAGTATCAAAACTTGCATTTCCACAATACTCAGCAAGATCCACATCAAGAACCTTTATAACACTTGAATCCATATTCGATGTTGTTTTTCCAGTCGGTAAAAGGGGACTTGGAGTATCTACTCCATTATCACATGACACAGATGAATTGTCCTGAAACCAAAATTGAAATTTAAATAAGAAAGCAATCTGAAATACTTAAATAATAAACTACCTAATTTCCATAACAAATGAGATTAGAAAAATACCTTCAACAGATCTGAGGACTCAGTAAACTGACTCAAAAGTTCAGAGTTGTCTTGAATTAATGCTACCTATGTCAAATAAACAAAACAACATCATATTATAGATAATATGTAAGACAATGAAAACATGTTGTACTGAGAATGCTAATTACATACCTCTTCAATTTGGTATTTCTTTTCAAAGGAAGCTATAATGTTATCTTCAAAACAAAGCCTTGAAATACTAATGACATAATGAACAATTGACTCCATATCTTGAATCTTAACTTGCACTTTAAAAAGGAATTTCTTATTTTTAAAGGAATCAATCTCTTCGGGATGCCTATTCTTATCTCCACCCTATAATAGAAAAATTGCATACGATTGGATTGAAGAGCAAACGTGTGATTGTTTAAAATGTTTATTAGTCAAGAGTTTAAGTGAATACCTTGGCAATATATGAAGTGCGAAGTTCATATGCAGGAATTTTCAGGAAATTTGAGGCTTCTTTATCAAATAAGATAAAAGATGCAGAATCTGTCTCATCCACTACACGAAGCTGAATAGAATATCTACATAATGAAAGTCTTATTTTAGTAATGTACACTCCTATCATTTCACTTTAATATTAACAAATGAAACTATTAAGAACATACCTTGTCACAAAAGTTGAATAATGAGTGACACATTTTTTACAATAGAACATAGACCCATCCAACTTCAAACCAAGAGAACATTTCTTACAGGCACGATAGCACCAGTTATATTCAGACTCAATGTTCTTAACAGTCCCAATTGTTACAAAAACAGAATTCTGATGCAAAACAAAATTCACAAAAAAAATCAATCAATCATAAAAATGCAAATTTGAAATTGAAAAAATTCAAGTATACTTAATATACCTGTGTTACTTCTTTCAAATCAGCAATTGATTTGTACACTCCTCTTTCAAGAAATTCTTCCTCAAGGGTCAAAGAAGCATGATCACTTAACTGACTAAACTGAATACCTTGTTGAGAATCAGAAGATTTCAACCTTGCATGATTTAAGATGTAATTTCAATTTGTCACAATTCATACTAAGTAAAAATTAAACATTAAAACCCTACAAAAAACAAAGTTTAAACCCAAAAACCTCATTTGAAAGTCTTCAATTTCAGGAATATTGGCATTGATAAACAACTTAGAGTTGTAAGTTGTGTTTGAAACACCTATTGACCCTGTTGCAAATAATGAAATGCTCAGTCTTCCAAAATGATAAATATATTGTTTAAAATAACCTTTTGGTAATAAGTTTGTATTAATACCTTTAAAATTTTTCATTTTTGCAAATTGAAGAACAACAACATAGGACTCAGATGGATGGTCTTCCAAATGTTTCAAAAACATAAAAGCATACTCCTCCCATAAAGTACACCTAAGTTTAAGACCTCCCCTGAAATAGAAATAATAAAAAAAAGGTTTCAAGTTTATCATTTAATAATGTTTGATTTGAAGAGATAATGCATTGTATTAATAGATAAAGATTACTCAATATTTTCCAACTCTATGACAACATAGTTGCATGGCTTTCCCTCTTTCTTGAACTCAATCAGATTACCTTTCCCAGTAACAACACCTAGTACATCTGCAAAGTAGGATATTTAAAATAAAAATTGTGTTAGAATTTTAATAACTATGAAATCATTATGAAATAAAAAAAATCATTAAACATAGTGTAAATAAAACTTACCAACCAAACGTCTGTCGTCCTTAGTTTCATTCAATATTTCAACGAATGGGACAAATGAAAAACCATAGAGGGGAATGGAAGAATCTTCTACCAGAGTAACTCGTGTCTCTCTCTTGAAGAACATTCTAAATTCATGCATTGTAGGTTTGTACTTTCCACTGTTAAGTGCAACGCTGAGGTTTTCTAGCATGTACACATTACCTTCGTTGATACTATTCTCAAACAGATACACATGAATGCTCTTCACCGTGCATTGGATACGACCTCCCTAAAACATGTAAAGCAATAAACTATCAAACAAATTTATAACAAAAAAATAAAGAAAAATTGTTATCAAAGATGAGGAATTGTTGAACCTGTTCGTCCAAAACAACCAATTCAATCATTGGTTTATTATTGTTATCCTTAAAATATGAAGACCTCTATAGCCTAATGACTCTGACTTTAATTCTCCATATCTTATGCTCAGAGCCTCCATTCACATTACAGATTAAATCATAACGGGAAGCCATACTAAACAACTTATAACTCAAAAAGCATAAGCACAACGTGAATATTTAACCATCTATTAGTCTTATATTTAAATATTTAAACTAAATAAACCATTTCAATTTACTATACAGATTTTTATTTTTATTAATAATCAACGTGAATCTTTATTTAATAAAGTGATTTATTATTAAAATATTTTAGGCAATATCCTGATTATTTAAAACATTAATACAAAATATTTAAAAATAAAATTTTTATAATAATAAAATGGGATTGTACACGTTCCAAAATTATAAAATCTGATTCTTAAATCTTTACAGATCATTCTTCATGCATTAATAAAACGTGAATTATGGGATTCTTAATATTATTATAGGCTACAGTTTCCAATCACACTAAATATTTCAAAATTCAAATTTAAAATTTAACAACATAAAGTATAACATTGATTGCATTAGAAATCTTAATGGCATCAGAAAACTAAATAAACCATTAAAATAAATTAATATTTAAATATTTAAACTAAATAAACCATTTCAATTTACTGATCAGATTTTTATTTTTATTAATAATCAACGTGAATCTTTATTTAATAAAGTGATTTATTATTAAAATATTTTAGGCAATATCATGATTATTTAAAACATGAATACAAAATATTTAAAAAATAAAATTTTTATAATAATAAAATGGGATTGTACACGTTCCAAAATTATAAAATCTGATTCTTAAATCTTTACAGATCATCCTTCAATCATTAATAAAACGTGAATTATGGGATTCTTAATATTATCATAGGCTACAGTTTCCAATCTCACTAAATATTTCAAAATTCAAATTTAAAATTTAACCTCATAAAGTATAACATTGATTGCATTAGAAATCTTAATTGCATCAGAAAACTAAATAAACCATTAAAATAAATTAATATTTAAAAATTTAAAAAAAACAAACCATTTCAATTTACTGATCAGATTTTTATTTTTATTAATAATCAACGTGGATCTTTATTTAATAAAGTGATTTATTATTAAAATATTTTAGGCAATATCCTGATTATTTAAAACATTAATACAAAATATTTAAAAAATAAAATTTTTATAATAATAAAATGGGATTGTACACGTTCCAAATGAGATTTTATTCATTGTTTACTTTCATATAATACTGTTTTGGAGGGAAACTGGCATCACGAGAGGGTGACACGTCACATAATAGGACCTGTCAGCAACTGTGTTTTATATAATATATTGATTGATTGATGATTGATATATATATATATATATATTAAAATTATGGTTATAATTTATATTTTATAAATAGTTGTTAAATAAAATAATTTTGACAAAAGATATAGTAAGTGAATTTATATATATAAATATATATTTAAAATAATTGGATTTCTGTATAAAACTTATATATATTAAACTCTACATTTCAATTCGATACAAAATATTTGAAATAAAACTTATTAAAACTTATTATGATTAAGCTGTCATCATATTTTAATAAAAAGAAAATTATAAAATAAAATGTTTATATTAGACGTGGTTAGAAAATAATAATTTATCAATTATAGTAATTGCTTTTTTTTTTTGTTTTTGAGAAAAAGGAATACGTTTTGGTGGTTTACGGTTGAATAAAATTGATTCTAGAAATCAATGGTTGAAAATGAGTGTGTTTACGAAGGGAAGTGATCTAAAATCAATCTTGCAAAATTGACTCTGGAGGGTTGAAAATTTAATACAAACGGACACGAAATCGAGCAATCCGAGTGTGTTCTGGGAGCAGTTTGCAGAAAAACCTTGCTGCTCAAAGCTGTTCCAACTTTTACTTTGGACTCTCTCGGCACTTAACCAAAATTCAAATCTTTCTGATCCAACATTTGTTAACCAGCATTACCAATTTCCCCATTCTTCAATATATGCATCCTCGCCACAAGTGACAGCTCCCCAAAAGACAACAATGTTGCACGAGCTTCTGCTAGCGTTACTGGGCTACACCGGCGACTTAATCATCGACCGCAGGGACCAACTCTCCGCCGAGACCCCCATCTCCGACGAATGCACTTTCAAACTCGCTCCTGACATCTCTTTTATCGACCCAAGCGATAGGTTCAATTTTTTTCTAAATAAACCCCTAAAACAATTCATTCACTTTGTAGGTTTTTAAATTTTTTTTTCCTTTTTATTTCGGGGTATGTTGAAAATTGCAATTTTTGAATGAATTGTGTTGGTTTCAGGGAACTTATTGAGAGGATCATCACATTGGGATTCTATTATAGGGAGCTGGAGCGATTTTCAGCGAAGTCTAGGAATTTAAACTGGATAAGGTCTGCAAATGCGAACCCTGTGGAGAAAAGGGAGAAGCTCAGTGTTTATCGTAGGGCCCTAGCCAATGGCATTGTTGAGATACTCTCTGTTTATAGGTCTTCCATTCTGCATATTGAGCAGTTGTTGTTGTCTGAAACCATGCCCATCTTGGCAACAGTTACTCAAGGCCTTAACAAGGTCAATTTTCTGCCCTTCACTCCCCCTCATGTTCTACATTTTGACATTGACTTTGTTTTTGACATGCTTTCCAGTTTTTTACCCTTTTGCCACCTTTATATGAGCTCATCCTAGAGATTGAGCGTGATGATATTCGTGGAGGTCAGCTTCTTAATCTTCTTCATAAAAGATGCCACTGTGGAGTGCCTGAATTACAGACTTGCATACAGAGGTATGCGGTTCTTTTCACAAACAATATTGGTACTATTAAGATGCATGTTATGTCATTTCCAACTGTGGGGTAATCTGTATACATTTTGCTGTTGTATTAGACTATTAGTCAATAAGTATTTACAGTTTAAACTCATGAATTTTCTAATGCTACTAGTTACTAATTACTATACAATCATTAATGTAGTATAAAAATTTAAGGTGTGAAGAATAAAAATATCAGAAGTTATCATGTTTGGGTTGGCTTCCAGATTAATGACAAAGTCTTTTTGGACCAATTTGTTTATTATGGTCTTTAGAATACCTAGCTTTCTGTATCGATCTTCAGATCATACTCCCTGCTAATTATTATTATCCTTTTTGGTTATTCTTGTCCAAAGCTTAGGCTTCTTTGGCATGGGCATCAGGTCATGTATAACCAGCTTGCATCATGGATGGTTTATGGGATTCTTCAAGACCAACACGGAGAGTTTTTCATTAGAAGGTAACTCAATATTTAGTATGTATACTGTGGATACGCATGTATGCATGTCTCTGTGTGTATGCATATCTTGTATTGTATCTCATGTCACAGTTATAGGGGGGTACATTGATGGAATACTGTCCTATAACTTGTATTGCAACATGGTTATTATAATAAGAAATACTTTCTATTTTTTATCTGAGAGTGCAAAACTTTGTGAAGGCCTTTTCGGAAATAATTCCATAATTGATGAATCATGCTACTGACTTGGATATAAAGAATTATTTTATCAGTATCAGTTACAGTTATAATTTATCAAAACTGAACATAGCCCCCATTTAATTTTGATAGTTTGTGGTATATGCTATTGTCACTGATTTGCCAGTGACTAAACGATGTTTATTTATTTTATGCTTTGTGTCATACACTTAAGAGAGGGCCTATTAGAAAAAGGATAGAAAGAAGAAAAGGAGGTGATGATGACAAATAACAGTATAAATTATGCAGTTAAATCTAACTAGTCTTTTATGACCCTTGTCTTCTTCCCTTAAAACTAGAAAGGCTATGTGGGTAAATTATATGACCTGTTTGATACATGAAAACTAATTTATCTGGACTTTAGTTTGTTCTCTTATCTTTTTTAAAACTTTGTGATTGTTTGGGGGCTTTGATGATTTCTGATTTCTTAGGCTCTAAAGTCTGATATTTGCAATTGCTTTGTAGTTATGTACTTCACCTGGTTCATTTACTTTTCAGACAAGAAGATAGAGATATAGAGAATAGTTCATCTCATCCAGAAATCTCTGAAAAGTTGGCGCGCTTGTCAACTGATGATGCATCTTTAACTGATTGGCACTTGGGGTTTCACATTTCTTTGGTAATTGCTCCTATTATTAGCTAATTCTTGTAAAGTCATGAAATGGAACTCATTTCCTTTCTGATGAAAATTGTTTTGGCTCTTATCGTTTGTAGCTCATTTGTCTGTAATGGAAAAATATGTCTCTTTCTTTAGTGAATGATTTTTTTTTTCCAGATTAATACGTGGAGCTCTTATTATCCTTTTCTTTAAATTGACAGGTTACAAAGGGTTTATACAAACAATTTTGTTATTTACACATTTTGTTTTGCAGGATATGCTGCCAGAATATATACCTATGCGTGTTGCAGAGTCAATTCTTTTTGCTGGCAAAGCTGTCAGGGTTCTACGGAATCCAAGTCCTTCCTTCCTGTCTGGGGATGCTGTATATCCTCAATTGCCTAAAAGCTTTCAAAAAATACATGGGTTAGCAGGGCGTTTTCATTTTCAGAGAGAGCCTGTAATTAATTCGGGAATGGGAGTGGAAGATTTGCTTCCACAACCTGAGGCAGATAAAATTGAAGCTATGCTTCTGGACCTAAAGGTTTCTGTGTGATTCTACTTCACTGTATCATTTAGATACTGTTTTGGCGAAGCCTTTTTTTAAGTAGTTAGATTGTTGGTAGACTTTTATTGGGTTTACCACTACAGTTCTAACTTGTAACTGACTAATAGTTTGTGTTGTGATTCAGTTATTTTTCTCACTGACTTTCCTGATTAGTCTTAAGGTAAACTCATTGCTAACTTCCTGCAGGAATCATCTGAATTTCACAAAAGATCATTTGAATGTGCTGTGGACTCTATTCAGGCTATTGCAGCCAGCCATCTCTGGCAGGTGCTTAACATGAATATTTTGGCTCATATGTTCCTTAGTCTTTGATGCATTTATGTTCAGAGCCATCAATTTCTATTCGCTCCATATCTGCAGCTTGTTGTTGTACGTGCTGACTTGAATGGCCACCTGAAGGCTCTGAAAGACTATTTTCTTTTGGCAAAAGGAGATTTCTTCCAGGTAAAGCAGGAAATATAATCTATGTTTGAATAAAACCATTCATATGTCTTCACTCAACAGCTTAAGCTTTTGGGATAGTTTGTATATGACATGGTATTAGAGCCTTTATGACCAAGTGGTCAAGAGTTCGATTTTTGTTGCCCCATTATTCCAATAAAAAATATTTAATTTTAGCACAAGGTGGATGGTCCTGTACATTGTTCACGCTTCAAGGTTCAAGCCTAATGGACTCTTGCGTGAGGGGGCGTGTTAGAAAAAAAACCATTCACGTGTCTTCACCCAACAACTTAAGCTTTTGAGATAATTGGTTCATGACAATCTATACTAACATTTTGACGGGCATATGAGCGTCACATTTGCATTTTTTCATCTGTGTTATTTTTTTATTTATATAATTTGAGTTTGACATGTGTTTGGATGGAAGTGACAAAAATGAACATTTGTTTTCTTTTTTTTTCGGCGGGGGGGGGGGGGGTGTGAGTTTTGAACTTCTGATAACTATACATGAGTTAGTGATTTCAATGATATGTGTTGAGATGAAGAGAAAACGAGAGACATATGATAGAATCCGTGTGTCTAGAATACACAGCGGAAAATAATATATATACACATAAGTGTATTTACAAATATACATAGTGATAGGCCCAAGCCCATATCTATCATATGATATACTAACAATAACAATCTAACACTCCCCCTCAAGCTGGAGCATATAAATCATATGCACCAAGCTTGTTACATATATAATCAATCCTAGGACCCCTCAATGATTTGGTGAAGACATCTGCCAACTGATCATTGGAATGAACAAACTGAGTAGTAATGTCTCCAGATAAAATCTTTTCTCTGATGAAATGGCAATCTATCTCAATATGTTTGGTCCTCTCATGGAATACTGGATTAGAGGCAATGTGAAGGGCAGCTTGGTTATCACAAATGAGGGACATTTGTGTAACCTCCCCAAATCTCAGTTCTTCAAGTAACTGTTTGAGCCAAATAAGCTCACAAGTAGCTGAAGCCATAGCTCTATACTCTGCTTCTGCACTGGATCTCGCCACCACATTTTGCTTCTTGCTTTTCCAGGAAATCAAGTTGTCACCAATAAAGACACAATATCCAGAAGTGGATCTCCTATCAATAGGAGAACCTGCCCAATCTGCATCTGAGTATCCCACAACTCGAGTATGTTTATTGTCTTCATATAACAAACCTTTTCCTGGGGCTCCTTTAATATATTTTAGAATGCGAATGACTGCATCCCAATGACCAGCACAAGGAGAATTAAGAAACTGACTTACCACACTAACTGCAAAAGAGATGTCTGGACGAGTGACGGTGAGGTAGTTCAGTTTTCCAACCAGTCTCCTGTATCTCTCAGGATCTAAAAGTGGCTCCCCCTGACCTGGTAGAAGTTTAGCATTTGGATCCATAGGTGTGTCGACGGACTTGGAATTCATTAGCCCGGTCTCCTCTAAAATATCCAATGCATACTTTCTCTGGGAAATTACAATTCCATTCTTGGATTGTGCTACCTCAATCCCCAAGAAGTATCTCAGTCTGCCAAGGTCTTTAGTCTGAAAATGATGACAAAGGTGTTGTTTTATCTGTGAAATGCCATGGTGATCACTACCTGTAATGACAATGTCGTCAACATACACTACCAAGTAGATACACCCAGCAGCTGAATGGCGATAAAACACAGAATGGTCAGCCTCACTCCGAGTCATACCAAACTGCTGGACTACTGTACTGAATCTACCAAACCAAGCCCTGGGAGACTGCTTAAGACCGTATAAAGACTTGCGGAGACGACACACTAAGCCTGAAGACTCTCCCTGAGCAACAAAACCAGGAGGTTGCTCCATATAAACTTCCTCCAACAGGTCACCATGAAGGAAGGCATTTTTGACATCTAACTGATAGAGGGGCCAATGACGAATAGCAGCCATGGCTAAAAATAATCTGACAGAAGCCATCTTGGCGACGGGAGAAAAAGTGTCACCGTAGTCTAACCCGAATATCTGAGTATAACCTTTGGCGACTAATCGAGCTTTGAGCCGATCAATTGTGCCATCAGGGCCAACTTTCACTGTGAAGATCCACCGACAACCAACAACAGATTTCCCAGGAGGCAAAGGAACGAGATCCCAAGTACCACTGTTCTGAAGAGCACACATCTCATCAATCATAGCTTGTCTCCAACCAGGGTGGGCTAAGGCATCACCTGCAGTTTTAGGAATAGACACAGAGGAAATGGAAGAGAGACAAGTATAATGGGATGGGGATAACCTGTGATAACTCAGAGTGACATAATGAGGTGAAGGATTACGAGTGGAGCGTATACCTTTACGAAGTGCAATAGGGAGATCAGACTCAGGAGGTGGGGCCGAAGGGGCCGGAGGAGGTGGGACCGGAGGAGACGGAGGAGTTGGCTCCGGAGGAGAGTCAATAGGCGGCCCTCTGGAAGGCGTGGAGGTTGCCGACGATGATAAACCTGTACAGGTGGCTGAGGTGGTGGATCTCCCTGCACAACGGGCATGTCTGAGGGATCAAAGACAAAAGGGATGGTGGTGGATACTAAGTCAGACCCAGAGGTTAAGGAACTAGACTCAAAGTAGAGAGAAGACTCAAAGAACGTGACATCAGCTGAAATGAGATATCTACGAAGAGAGGGTGAGAAACACTTATACCCCCTCTGAGACCGAGGGAAACCTAGAAAGACACACTTATGAGACTTCGCAGACAATTTATCAAGACCAGGACTATGGTTGTGAACAAAGCACGTAGACCCGAAGACTCTAGGAGGTAAGGGGTGGAGAGGCTCATGAGGGAACAATATAGAGTTAGGGACCTGGTTGTTTAGGACAGAAGAGGGCATGCGATTGATGAGATAGCACGCGGTGAGAACAACATCACCCCAAAATTGTTGAGGGACATGACCATGAAGTAAAAGGGTTCGAGTTGTTTCAATGAGATGTCTATTCTTGCGCTCTGCAACCCCATTTTGTTGTGGGGTATATGCACAAGAGGTCTGATGAAGAATACCATGAGAAGCCATAAATGTTTGAAAAGAATGGGAGAGATATTCACGACCATTATCACTGCGGAGAGCACGGATAGAAACACCAAATTGATTTTTCACTTCATTATAAAATGATTGAAAAATAGAAAACAACTCAGAACGATTTTTCATTAAAAACAACCACGTACATCGAGAATAATCATCAATGAAAGTAACAAAATACTGAAACCCTAAAGTAGACCTAATACGACTCGGACCCCAAATATCAGAGTGAACTAAAGCAAAAGGAGACAAAACTCTGTTATTGACACTCCTAGGAAATGGACTACGACTATGTTTTCCTAATTGACATGACTCACACGACAAAGTGGACAACTTAGACAGACTCGGTACTAGTTGTTGTAGCTTGGCAAGGCTAGGGTGACCCAACTGAGCATGGATGAGAAGGGGAGAATCCACCACCGAGCCAACATGAGCAGAAGTACGAAGCTGATAAAGGCCATGAGACTCACATCCGGCGCCAATCATCCGTCCCGAACTCCGGTCCTGTAAGAAAACAGAGCCTTTAGTAAAAGAAATGACACAATCAAGAGTACGAGTGAGACGGCTAATGGATAATAAGTTAAATGGTGACCCAGGGACATAAAGGACATTATCAATGGAGAGAGAAGGAAGAGGGTGGACACTACCAACACCATGGGATGGGGCCTGGGAGCCATTAGCCAAAGTCACAGACGGTAAGTAACCAGAAGTGGAAAGGGTAGAGAAAAGGGATTTATTACCAGTAATATGATCGGTGGCACCAGAATCAAGAACCCAAGGGCCAAGGGAGGTGGAGTGAGTGAGACCAGCAAAGGAATTACCCGTGTGCGCAACAGAAGCAGTGGAACCGGAGGCCTGACGATCCTCATACCATTTAAGGAAGTCGTTGAAGATAGCCGGCGGTCCTGGATGAGCAGAGGAAGTGGCATCAACATCAGAAGGCACAGAGGGAGCAACCTGGGCAACATTAGCAGACCGAGGAGGGCGACCATGCAATGCAAAACACCGATCAATAGTGTGGCCCAATTTGTGGCAATGATCACACCTGTGACGAGTCTTGCCTGGTTTGCGAGAGCGGCTACGATCATCACGCTGGGATACTAAGGCAGAAGAGTCAACAGGGGTGATAGGGGAAGGTATGTCAATAGATGACTTGGGCGGCACACGCAACAACGTTGACCAAGTGGAGGTCAAAGTGGGCACAGTCGGAGATCCCAAAATCTGATCACGGACCAAAGAATACTCGTCTGGGAGCCCATACAATGCCATCAACATAAAGAAAGTTTGGCGTTGCTCCAGTTCTTGGGCAGGAGTGGAAGCGGGGGGCAAGAGTTCATTGAAGTCATGTAAAAGACCATGAACTTTGCCCAAGTACTCAGCCATGGATCCATCAAGTCGTCTAGGGACAATGGTACTCAAGAGATTGTGGCAAACACCATAGAGGCGCTGAGTATCATTTGTGTAAAACACCCTTGCCTGCTCCCAAACCCCAGCACATGTCTCATGGGCTCGAAATATCTGCTTCAGGGTAGGATGAATAGTCGACTTAAGAACACTGCAAATCTGAGCATCAACTTTGGACCAGCGGGGGCGATCTTTTTCGTCGATGGAATCAGCCTTCTGAGTAAGATGATCAAGATAATCCTGTCCCTTTAGCCAGAGTCTTATATCAGAGGCCCAGGTATCATAGTTACTGCCATCTAACTTGTCAATAGAGAGTGGGACATTGACATAGTTAGTAAAGATAGGAGTATCAGACTTAGTAGCAGCAGTAGCCATGGGTCAACTGTAGGAGAGAGAAACAGCCACAGGAGAGAGAAAAACGTCCAAAAAAGGAAGAACCCGCGAGGACCAGACCTGAAACTCACAAACAAAGACCAGATCGGGGTAGAGGACACCGAGGCGAGTCTGGCGGCGGCGAGGGCGGCCGGAACGGCGGCCGGACGCGCCTCCACGCGCGGCTGACGGCGGCTGACGGTGGAGAAACGCTCCGGCGAAGAAACGGCGCGTGAGAGCGCGTCGCTGCTCCGATGGACACGATTCCGACGGCGTTGGACTCGGATTGACGGCGCGAGTCCGACGGCGTTGGACTCGGATTCACGGCGGGCGGCGGCGGCGGGAGGCGGCGGCAGCGGCGGAAAAGAGAGAAAAAGTGCCGGAAAAATAACACGGCAACACGGGCAGATCGGAAACCGGAATGAGACACGGTTTCCGGAAAAAAAATTTGACACCAATGGACAGTGGGTCCACTGGGAAGGCACGGACTAGGGTTATCTCTCGTTAGGCTCTAGATACCATGTTGAGATGAAGAGAAAACGAGAGACATATGATAGAATCCGTGTGTCTAGAATACACAGCGGAAAATAATATATATACACATAAGTGTATTTACAAATATACATAGTGATAGGCCCAAGCCCATATCTATCATATGATATACTAACAATAACAATCTAACAATATGTATTCTCTTTGTCTATACAAGTTCTGTTATAACCCTTGAACATGATCATGGGTTTCCGTTTCATCAGTCCTTGTATAGTTGTATGTGTGTTTGTGTCCACTGTGATCTCATACGGCATTGCTTTCAATCAGTCATACTGAATCTGTAAGTACTTTCAATCAAGCAGTATGTAATGTGTAAGTTGTTGTGGTTTACTTATTATTTTCATATTAGTTTGAGTAATTTGTAATTGGTCGTAAGTTATGGTAGTTATGTGTGTTTCCCCTATTATCCCTAAATCACTATCATAGTCATATGCACTGTTCTTTATTTTGAAATTATCTAACTTGGGATGAATTATAAAGAATATTCTTTGGAATCTCAAATTGACTTGATTTCTGAACTAGTAAATGAATTGCAAGGTAGGAGTAGGAGGTGTTGCAAATTAGTTTAAACTTTAAACTACAAAATCAACATTGAGTAGTTCTTCCTCTATATTCTGTGCCTTGGATATTCAAACTTTACTCTATCTTGTAATTTCTATCAAGTTATACTGACATTTTGGTTTATTCTTGATTTCCTCTGTAAGTGTTTCCTTGAGGAAAGTCGTCAGTTAATGCGATTGCCACCTCGCCACTCAACTGCTGAAGCTGATCTTATGGTCCCATTTCAGCTGGTTTGTTTAGCTTATGGTTATTAGTGCCATTCACATATTAATTACATAAGCATTTTCATGTTTTAGATGCATTAACAAAAGGATAATTGGAATTTCTTTGCAATGCAGGCTGCATTAAAAACTATTAGTGAAGAAGACAAATATTTCTCCAAAGTGTCCTTGAGGTTAGGATTCATATTCAATATTGTTCCTTTCACTTGTGGTAGTTTCATGTTGAGCTGTTGTGAACTATATGTGCTAAAATGTCTTTTTCCTCGCCTAGGATGCCATCTTTTGGAATTGCAGTTAAATCTTCCCAATTAGATTTACCAAAGGCAACCTCTTCTGCAGACAGCAGTTCTACTTCACTTTCAAATGCTTCTTCAGAAATGTCACTTGATGGCTGGGATGGTATTGCTCTTGAGTATTCTGTTGGTTGGCCTTTGCATTTGTTCTTCACTCAAGAAGTCCTGTCTAAGTAAGACTACTGCTATTATCCTGCCGCCGAAGATGGATTATTTTTTCCTACTTAGTTTAGATATGCTAGATCTAACTGGAAAGCCCTTTTGATATGATAAAATTTACAAAGTATCATGGCCTTGCTGCAAATCAAGTGTAAGATGTTGCAAATCATGACCATTGGATCTTAGCTGGCATAAATAGTAAAATTAATAGAACTCTTAAAAAAGTCACATGACATTGTGTTTTAATCATGAATGTTTATGCAATATTTAATAATCAAGATTTGTCCTCTCACTCATAATTAAACAATGCTCTAGTGTTATATCTTAATAAACTCAATATATTAGTACTACATAGTACATACTATGTCAGTAGCTTTTCTGCACATTTAACACTTTTAACAGGTACCTTAGAGTATTCCAATACTTACTGCGGCTCAATGTTTTAATCATGAATGTTTATGCAATATTTAATAATCAAGATTTATCCTCTCACTCATAATTAAACAATGCTCTAGTGTTATGTCTTAATAAACTCAATATATTAGTACTACACAGTACATACTATGTCAGTAGGTTTTCTGCACATTTAACACTTTTAACAGGTACCTTAGAGTATTCCAATACTTACTGCGGCTCAAACGAACACAAATGGAGTTGGAGAAATTATGGGCATCTGTAATGCATCAATATCACAGTGATTTTTCCAAAAATAAAAAAGGTCAAGAGAAAGGCTCAACAACACAGCAGAGATGTCAGCGTCGACCAATGTGGCGTGTTAGAGAACATATGGCATTCTTGATCAGGAATCTCCAATTTTATATTCAGGTTGCCATTCATATCTTGTCATTTATGTTAGAGTAATCATATTACTACTGCAAATATTGTTTGAAGTAGTTGTGTCATGTGTGATCTATACACAAGTTCATTGCTGATATGTTTGTTTGGATCCACATGCACTCAGTGGTACAACTTGCGATCTGGTACTTTTGGCATGTACTGTATCCTTTTGTAATGAATAAAATGTCTGTTTCACATTCAAAATTTTGTGCTTTCCTTTGTAGGTTGATGTGATAGAGTCTCAGTGGAATATTTTACAATCTCATATTCAAGATTCTCATGACTTTACAGAACTTGTGGGCTTTCATCAAGAGTAATACTTTTCTCAATTGCATGTTTTTTATTATTTACATTTTATAGTGAATTAATTTTGTATTGTTTGCTACACTATTTCACTTTTCCAGTGATAAAATTATTACCAACATGATCATATTTATCCAAATTAAACATAGCTTCTTGGTGACCATCGAATCAGGAGGCCGGCTTTTATCTTCTTTCCCTCACCTGTCAGGATTTCTGTCGTCTGTTACTGAGAATAGATAGTAACAGTAACTGGGGGGAAAAACCCCCTTTACTATGCACAAGCAGTTTAATGAGAAATAGGAACAGAGTTAACATGCACTTTATTCTCTCTGGAAGCAATTCTTAGGTTTCAAAGTTTGTACACTGTCATGGCTTTATGAATTGTGAACTTCTTAAGACGGTTTACTTGTATTCCTTGTAGTGGCTGTTTTACCTGAATGTTGCTAATTACTTCATCCTTACTCCTTACTAAATGATTTCAATGTCTCCTGCAGGTATCTGTCAGCCCTGATTTCACAAACTTTCTTGGACATTGGTTCTGTGTCAAGGATACTGGATAGCATCATGAAGCTTTGCCTGCAATTTTGCTGGAATATTGAAAACCAAGACAACTGTTCAAATACTTCTGAACTGGAACATATAGCTGAGGTGATGGTGCTTTGCTGGTTTTGCCAAATAACGATAAAGGAATGAGCGTGCATGTATGCATGCATGTGTGCATACACATATTTATGGATTAGGATCCTCTGCAGTAAAAAGATTAACTGCACAAGATTTGAAGTGAACCATTTAATACAATATATTTTATAATTAAATAAAATGGTATATATATAACTTTACATGCTTTCATTGTTGGATTCAACTGCATGGACATGCAGTTCAAAGCCAACTCTAGAGGATCCTAATCCTATATTTATAAAGTCTCATTGCCATTTTTTTCCTTTGTCACCCTTGATTAGACCTTACTTAAAATTATCCTTTTGACTATTTATTTATCATTTTTATGTTTTCTCAAACTTAACTTGTATAGGAATTCAACAAGAAATCAAATTCCCTGTACACTATACTGCGCAGTAGCAGGCTTGCTGGAAGTCAGCGAGCTCCATTTTTGAGGCGTTTTCTCTTGCGGTTAAATCTGAATTCCTTCTTTGAGGTAAAACAATCAGACAGATACTTAGTCTCACAGTTTAGATGGTAGTGTCTTACTGCATGTTCTTTTGTCCCTTAACAGGCAACTGCAAGAGGAGTGTTGAATGTTGTCAGGCCACGCCCTACACTTCCTGTTTTAAATCAGCAATAGTATATATATATATATATATATATATATATATCATTCCAACCTCAAATTCAAAGTTTCTCACTTCTTGGCTTGTGACCTTCGGTTGAGTAAATTTCCTCCTGTCCACCATCTTGTTTGGAGGACGAGTTTTGATGTTGATAATCAGAGTTTCTATCTGTTCGCTATTGCTTTATGACCATCCTGCAACTGTCCTTGGAAGTCAGCTGCACATTCCACTTGCTATTTTGAGAATGTGGTCCATGGTTCTAGCTGATTCTGATTGATTTCATTGTAAACTATGGTCAGTTTGGAAGGTGGTTCAGGGCATGTGCTTCTTGGTTGGCTGGTGGATGATGGATGTTAGCTGTCTTTCCCACTTTGTAGATGTGATAAGTGATTTGTGTGAAGTGTAATTGGATTTTAATTCGTCTTGATGTCCTTATAATTTTTTAAAATTTTTAAATAGGTTTTTAATGAATTTTTGTATATTTTTAATGAGTGTGTTTGGAATATCATTTCAGTTAAATGAAAGCTGAAATTGACACCTGAAATGTTTGTTGGAGCATTTCATTTGTGTTTGGTAAAATAATTTTTTTATGTAGCTATTAGTTTTTTTAGAAACTACTCGAGGTAACATTTAAAGAGAACTATTTTTTTCAACTACCGAATAAAAGTTTATCCCTTAATAATCCCCATTCACCATTGTGAAATGCTAAATTATATATTGGTAGATTCTATGGTACATTTAATAAATTATGGGCATTGATACATTTTATATGTGTCATTAATTTATTGATATATGTGATTTACTTGTTAACGTATCAGCTTTAAAAAAATTAATTATATTTTGACCTTCAATTCTTTTATTATATTTGAAAAAACAACGTTAAAATTTTATTTTTTATATTTTTTTCATCCTTTTTCTTATTATTCATAATTCTTTAACCCAGTTTCAAAACATAAAATAACATTACAGGGATATCATCGATTTAAGCACAAGCATACCATATCTTTTTATATGAACAACCTCAAAACATAAAGTAAACTCACTCTTACAAAAAAACAATTTAGATAAATACTTAAAAAACAAAAATAGAGTTCAGGAGTTCAAAATCTATTGATAAGAAATTAAGAACGGTGGAAGAACTAAATACTAAAATATTCAATCTACAATAAATTATTTATTGCAAACTATGGATCATTAAATTAGAGAAAAATGTAATCCTCCAAGAATACAAAATTAATGTCATAAAAAAAAGAATACAAAATTAATTGATTCATTCAGAGAGGAAAATTACTTTCACTGAAGCAAAAATACAGAGCAAGTCAATGACTCTATGTTTACAAACCCTTCAAGTTTCAACCCATAAAATGAGCAAGTTATTATGATGACTTTCCAGTTTCCAAAACAAAATGAGAATGAGAGGAAAATAAATTAGTGCAATATGTAAACATTTTATTTGTAATTACGAAAACGTAATAGATAGAGCTAGTTTGCAATTATAAAAATTTAATAAAATTCACTTGACATAGCAAGTGCATTACATACGCCACAATGAAAGTGTGACACCTCATGACTGTATCGATACCCATAATTTATTGACGGTACCGGAGTTGTCACCTTATATATTTAATTTTTATTGTTATAGAATACTATTATTTTGGATTATTGTTTTAATATTACGTTAATTATTTTAATTATTGAAATGTTATTTTAATTTTTAATAAAATATTTAGTCTTTATTGATGACAATTTAAAATTATAATGAATTTTTTTTATATAAAATGTTATTTAAAATTCTTTTCACTATGGTGGTTTTTGTTTGGGATGGAAATGGGTGAGAACACGGCATGGTTCTTTTAGTTTTATGGTTTTTCCTTTTCTTATTTTTTTAGTTCTAAAACTTTATTTTAAAATTTAAAATAAATAATAAAAAGAATGGTTGGCATTTATTTGAAATGAGTGTTCTTTTAGTTTTATAGTTTTTCCTTTTCTTATTTTTTTATTTCTAATATTTTATTTTAAAATTTAAAATAAATAATAAAAAGAATGGTTGACATTAATTTGAAATAAGTGACATGATTTTATTCATCATTAATTATTTAATCGTAAGTTAAAACAATGTTCTATTCTAATAATTATAGAAATTTAAGTATCAATTGAGATGAAATAAAAGTTCATAGTGTTTATTTGTAAGAGATAAAATATTTTAGATTTCGACAAAAAAAATACTTTGGATAGTTTTTTATATATATATATAGGGCGGGGATCAACTTACTCCAGGAGTAACTTTGGGTAAAGTTACTCCGCTTAATAACTTCTTATAGAATGTGAATTTCATCAATCCAACCATCATATTAACAATTTTCATTACATAGATCAAGCCTACAAATTTTCATAAAATTTAAAAATCAATTGATGATTCATCGTATCACTTCAATTGAACGTGCAATATGTTTTTTAAAATATAAGTAAATATTTATTCTAAAATTACATACCTATGAATGTCCAATTGATCTAAAATTTGGTGTGCATAATCATCATATTAATATCAAATTAGTCAACGGTTAGATTTGTTAAATTCACATTTTATAAGAAGTTATTAAGCGGAGTAACTTTGCCAGAGTTACTCCTGGAATAAGTTGATCCCCACCCATATATATATATATATATATATATATATATATTCTGTCTTTTTTTATTGTTAGCTCTCTCGTTTATTTTTTTTAAATATTTTTTCTAAATTTTCTCCTATATTTGATATTTAATTACTGACGTTATTTAACAACATATTTTTAACTATTAAAAAACACTTAAAGAAGGGATTTTCTCAAAAGACTATGTTAAATAATTTTTTCTCAACTTCTTATATATGCACTATTATACAACCCAAAGCTAAATAATATTTCCTATTTTTTGCCTCTCATATACACAATGAGTACGTATTAATTAAGAAATACAATTATCATTTTCATACCATAATCCTTTTATTTTAATTGTAAAATGACTTGTATTTTATATTTAGTCTTTTCTTAAGATATTATATTTTTTAAAAGTATTGATAGAATAAATAAATTTATCTCATACATTGCATAAATTAAAATATTAGTTAATTTTATGTACAAAGTATCATAAGACACACGGACGCTTCCTACTCCATAAGGAAATTTTCTCTACCTAATGCGCGCGCACCTAATCCTTTCCGTTATTTATCATATTCATTTTGGAGTCTATGGTCTCCAGATTCATCTCGCTTAATTCCACGTTTGTTGGTGAGGGGGAAATTTATAATGAACGGGTGAGCATGATGAATCCTTACATGAACTGCGTTTGTATAAGATTGATAAATCCTTACATGATGAATTACCAAATGCAATAAAATTTTATTCTCTCCTAACAAAACCTCTTTGAAATAAATATGGAGAGCATGATGAACTAGATTAAAGACAAAATATTTTTTTTATTACATATTTACCATTTTTATGTAAGTTTTTACGAGTAGAAAATAAAATAAAAACGACAGCACAATTTTTAAGTATGAATTAAAATATAAAATAAAAACAAAAAAATATTTTTATTTTAAAAAAAAACTTTAAAGCACCATAAGATAGGAAAAATTGGAGAATGTAAATGAAATTTCACTCAACCAAACTAAGTTAAAACGCTAGCACGAGAATAAAAGGTTAGGTGGAGGTGTTGGTAGATGACATAGAAGCTTATGGTTAAGCTTAAACTGAACAAAATTGAATGAGATGAAGAGGAATAAAGTAAAATAAAAATTTTATTTGAATACTTTATAATAAAATGAAATAAAAAACCTTGTTTTTAACATATTTTCTTAAATTAAAAAAGATAAAAATAAAACATTAAATGAAATACATTTTATTATAATTTATTCCACTCATTCTTATTTAAACAATTTAAATAATAATTCTATTCCACTTTTTTAATGAATCCAAACATCATCTTCAAAAAATTACCGAGTATGGTGAATTACCAAGTCTGAATACAAACATAGACAGAAAGGGATGCAAAACGTTTTTAAAAGACCCTGAAGATTATTATTACAAGAATCCAAATCCAAGCCACTCAGAACAGAAAGAGTAAAAAGTAAAAACTAAAAAGAATAGTGGCCTCAACAACCCATTACCATTACATTGCTATCACAACCCAACCAGAAGCAGAGGTAGGTAGTGGATAACCCAGCCACCACCCAACACTGCTTAGCTTACATTACAGAGAGAGAAACAAAGAACATGGAACCCAATCACCAAATGGCATCAGAGAAAGACAACGGTGACCAAACTCAAAATCCCACAGTATCATCGGAACCCCCATTTGCAGTTGCCTCACTCTCTCTTTCTCTCTCCACCATTCTCCCCTTTGTCCAACCCAAAATCCCATCTTCATTGTCTTCACCACAACCCAATAAGGTCAAAGTCCCAACCCAAGCTTCAACCCTCTCACACCTCTCTCTCTCCACCACCTCTCCCTCTCCTCCCAAAACCTCCTTCAAATCCACCCTCTCCGCCAACCCTCTCCGTTCCCCACTCACCTTGGGCCCACATCGCCCCCTCGACCCTTCCAACTCCGCCGCACTCCGCCGCGCTTCCATCGTCTGGTTCCGCAACGACCTCCGCGTCCACGACAACGAATGCCTCAACACTGCCAACAATGAATCCCTTTCTGTGTTGCCCGTTTACTGCTTCGACCCCGCAGATTACGGAAAATCCTCATCTGGGTTCGACAAAACCGGTCCCTACCGTGCTGCTTTCCTCATTGAATCGGTTTCCGACCTTCGGAAGAATCTTCAGGCAAGAGGGTCGGATCTGGTGGTGAGAGTTGGGAAGCCAGAGACTGTGTTGGTTGAGTTGGCGAAGGCCATTGGTGCGGATGCTGTGTATGCTCACAGAGAGGTTTCGCATGATGAGGTGAAGGCAGAGGAGAAGATTGAGGCGGCGATGAAGGAGGAGAATGTGGAGGTGAAGTACTTTTGGGGAAGCACTTTGTACCATGTTGAGGATTTGCCTTTCAAATTGGAGGATATGCCTTCTAACTATGGAGGGTTTAGGGACAGAGTTCAGAAGTTGGAGATAAGGAAGACCATTGAAGCATTGGATCAGCTCAAGGGTCTTCCATCACGTGGAGATGTAGAGGCTGGGGATATTCCCACCTTAATGGACCTTGGCCTTAATCCATCCGCCACAATGACACAGGTTATTTTGTGCTTTTGTTTTAATTTTTAATAATAATTCACTGCTTTTGTATTCACCATGGCAGTGCTGCTTGATGCAAGTGTTAAGAGCTTGGTTTTGAGTACTGTAAATAGAAAATAAGTGCTAGAGAACTATATCTAGGATGTTCTGACTTTTGGTCTACTTATGTGTGTATACTCTGTTATGCACTAAAATTTATGCTACATTGATACCCTTACTGACGATAGTGCACTCAAATCTAGATAAGTGAAAAAATGTATTGAACTTTAAACTGATTTTCCAAAGAGCTTTGCTATTTAGTACCTGAGGATTGAGGAATAAATGAATAATACTATACTTGTGAGAAAAGAAGGAGAGAAACAAAAATCATAGGAAAGAGGAAAAAAAAAAGCACTGTTTTAAAATTTGTATCAGTGAAATCACTGAATCATACTTCACCGATTCCACCTAGTCAAGTCGAATAAGTGGTAATTATTTTATTTATTTATATATATATATATGTGTGTGTGTGTGTATATATGTTTTCCATGGTTCTTCTTTTTGTTCCCCTGATACTAACTATCATATGCTTAACAGGATATTGGCTTTGAAATGAATGAGTGCTATAGAATTCAGTTTAATAGAGGGAGGCATAAAGTAGTTCTGGATTTTCAAAAAGTTTTAGTGTTTAGGTGCTGCAAGAAGTTTTGCATTCAAAATAGCTGATAGCCTGGTTGAGAGATGGTACCAGTATCTACCTTGAGGTTTGAACATGCCTCAGTGAATCTGTTAAATGTAGGATAATGACACTACACAAATGCTGAGATTACATCTTGCTTTCTTCTGTTGTACGCAATTGTTGAGTTTTGATACCTAAGTAGTTGTTATTATGATTATTTAAGTTTTGCTGGACATTTACCCCCCCCCCCCCCCCGCCTTCATGTTTTCTGCTAAACCATGTTTGCTTTGGCATTTTTGTTGCTATACATCTTTGCTCAGCATTGTTGTGGCAATCTATAAAATAGAAGTATTATCATCAACAATCTATATTGGTTGTGATCATCGTGCAGGATGGGAAGCCAGCTGCCAATGCTTCTATGGTAGGAGGGGAGACTGAAGCAATGCAGAGGCTCAAAAGATTTGCAGCTGAGTGTGAAGCTCAACCACACAAAGGGTTTAAGGATGGTGCGCAAGATAGTATATATGGTGCCAACTTTTCCTGCAAAATTTCTCCATGGTTGGCAATGGGATGCCTCTCCCCTCGCACAATGTATGATGAGCTAAAGAAGACTACCAGCAGGTGTGCTCCCAGATATTCTTCTGTTTAATAATATCATCATTTTTGTCATGAGTACTCACTGATGAATTATAATATTATATCACTGACAGAGCCGTTTCTGCTTCATCAAACCAAAACGGTGGTGGCAGTGTCTCATCCAAAACTGGAACAAATTGGTTGATGTTTGAGTTGCTATGGAGGGACTTCTTTAGGTAACTACTTTTTGTGCAGATCTTTTGACCTTGCTTGAAACTTTAGAATTACATTTTTTCTTCTTCATGAGATGTATGGAAATGGCCAGTCATGCATAGGAGATTTTTCCCCCTAAACAGGAAGTTACAAACTTGTTAAAGTGATATTTTTATGTAACTTAAAGAATTGTGCAACTATTTTCTTTTCCTACTGCAAAAGTATGTAACTTTTCTATTTAAAAGTCATAACTTTGTTTTCTTTTTATTTTCAAAAAGATAAAGTTAGTAGTGTACACAGGTCATAAGAAAGTTGCAAAAAAGAAAAATAAAACTCATATCTAATGCATCTAAGTTTTTAACAGTTTCTCAAAATGTGATAAATCCTGTATGACTACATATGTTCTACGTAGAACACCGGTATATATATCAACAATTTTCCTTTCAAGTGCAGTTTTATAATGATTTTACTTATCTTTTAAGTTCTAAATTGTAAGTAGGCATATCATCCCCCTATCGCAGAAATATAGGGGCCATATGGTTATCAAAATCATGGAAAACACAAAAATTCTGATCCAAGTTTCCTATTTGACAGATAACGAATTTGCTGTGCTATCACATCATAATGATTTCTCTTCCTTCTTTCAGCTATCACTTTGGTTCTCATAGAAACTGATAGAACTTGGCTCCTCATTATGGATCTTTGAATAGAAAATCAGAGTAGAATTTTACAACTTTCTAATCTTTAAAGCATGTATGTATTTTATCACAATTTCAATATTTGATTTTTTAATCAGTGGTTATCATTCTACACCTTACCCTCAACAATGCATTTCTTATTTTAGAAGAGTCAAATCTAAAGTGATAATATTGTAAATAACATGTATTTTTGTGTCATTTGTTTGCTAGAAGATTGTCTCTGGATACCGTTTCTTACAATAATTATGGGTGTTTACGCAACATGACTGGTGTCATCTTGTTGATTTGTCCAGGTTTATTACCAAAAGTACAGTTCTGCTAAGAAACAGCTTGAAGCTGCTCCAGCCACTGCTTGTACGGGTGCACTTGCTTAAGCTAGAGGTTCTAGTGGACATAAGAAAGTTTGTCTCAGAATGTGGCAGTCGGCTGCTGGATGAACAAGATTTGGTTCCCTTCTTAACTTCTATTGTAACTAGCAATTACATTGTTTCAATATGGAGGCTTTACCTTATTTTCATGATGGCAAGTGTTAAGTCTTCTTAAAATAGCATTTTATCTACCACGGGCATCTTTTTTGAGTAGATCTTCAGTCCGATATTCACGTCCATCCCCCAATAACGATATTTTGGGAGAAAATTGAAATTGGATGAAGTTGCTATGGCATCTGTATTTTTTAATAATATCAAGGTGAATTGGCAAATATTTAAACTAGCTGTAGAGATAAAAAGGAGGTAATTAAGTAAGAATTATACTCTCAATTTGGTCAGACTTTAGAGGATTATGAAAGTATGTTCATTCTAGAAATGTGAACTGTTAGATAAAAATTTGGTCTGAAACTGAGTTTTGGTATCTAAAAGTTGCATGAAGTTACATTAGATTCGGACTAATTTAAGTCAAATGAATTTGTTTAAGGGAAGAGTTCTTTTAGCTAATAACCGTTGCTAGCATATAGATAAGATTTCAATACTAGTTTCTCCAATAAATATGAATTTACTATCAAAACTCCTCAGTGGCTGTATTAAATCCAATGGCACAAGATTTCTACTATTGCCACCAAAGTGATACGTTTCATATTTACTGAAGGATCTGATTTTACACCAATTCAGGATCTGAAAGATTGAAGTATAACCAAATAAAAGCCTGAAGGGTTCGAGGATTTAAGTATAACCACGAGTAATACAACATTTAAGTAGATCCAACCTAAAATATATGAGCATGTAATACATAAAAAGAAAGAAAAATAAAAGCTAAGGAAGAGGTATGACCCTACGAGGGGGTAGGAGTAATGACGACTGGAGAGGCAAACATAATGCACCAAAGGATATGGCTAAAGCTATACAATAAATAAATTCAAGTAACTAAAAATGTTTCCGAAATACAATTCTAAATGAATCCGGAAACCTTGAGTGAAGATAGTACAACAAAAATAATCCACAGCAACATGAAGAACGCACAGGTAATCCATGCCCAGAGCCTTGGTCCTCCTAGCTCTGCACCAAAAACTAGACGCCTAATAACCAAAACTGATATACACCCAACAGAAGTGGCGAAGAAAACGATCAATGAAAAGCTTAGTCCCCCTGCATTTTCGATTCGGAGAGGTTCTCTATATGCTATGAAGTTGTACAACGTATCAATAAGCCATGGAACACCAATGCCAACATATATATTCACTGAATTACTGCAAAAAGAATAAATAACTACGTTAATTTGAGCTAACCAACTCTACAATGTTTCTTCATAAAAACAACAATGATTTGCCAAGCCATTAAAATAATCAAAAGTTTCATCCATGCTTCAAAAAATACAGTATTCAGATGGGTACCAAATGAAAGAGTAAAAGCATCTAACAAAATCATGAAATTTGATTTTGAAATCCTAGCAAATAATTTTTAGTTGTTTAGAATTCATTACTGACATTTTTTTCTGGAGACCTAAGATTTCTGCATTTACATATTGAATGATTTCTAATTGTCATGGATATAGGTATTTAATTTTTTTTCGCCTAAGGAAATTGCGTTGAAAAACTGTACTTACCGATCACAATACCTTAAATGTCAATTACAAAACTCAGATCCAAGTAGTCCTTATGGCCTTTCACTTAAATTTCTTCTTAGCAAATAAATAAATTAATAATGTCTTCACTTATTTTCATTAATCTCAAGAATTAAAGGTCGTCTTTAAGCTAAATCTTTTGTGCAATTAACATTAAAAAATTCACTTTGATGATATCATAAACATAAAATGATACATAGTTTGCTGACATACTTAAACGAACTTCTATAAGCCAGCTCCATATGGAGACTTTGATGATATTGACGAAATTTTATTTTAAATCAGACTGAGATGCTAGAAACAAGTAATCAAGCCAACAAGGGGTTGAACCACTTGAGATTATAACTTCCTTTCAGAAGCTTCAGGATAAACAACTAAAATACCAAAAATCTAAAGCTGCATTCCATGAATTTTGCTAACTACTAATATCCTTCAAGAAAAGCTTTAAGGCAAACCATGATGCAATGATGACATGTGACCATGTCCTAAAACAAGAATGAGATGTATATTGAGATGAAGACCTACCTGCAAGTGATGTTTGCAATAGCAGAGTCTGCAGTTTTTTGACGTTCAGCAGCAATCTTGCTCGCCACTAAATCAGGCCATGAGGTTCCACTGGCTAGTGCTGTAAATGCTATGACGTAAGCATTAATTCCTGTCAAAGAGAAATAAAGCAACAAGAAATTAAAATATGCAGAACTAACAAGGCAACTTTCGATCTATAAGGAACTGTAAAGAAGTGGACTGGAACATGTGAGAAAGAAAACCTGTGACACAACTTATAAGATCTGTGATCTTAGTAACAACGTAAGCTATCCCACTGATGAAAAGCAGAGAGCAAATGAAAGAGATCCATCCATGAGCAATATGGCATGGAGGAACAAAAGCAAACAGAAATCTCCATGGTAAAAGCAGCAATTGCCAGAAAATTTGAGCTATGCGACGATAGATATTGTTCATTTTTTTAGATTCTTGGCTCTCCAACTGTTGAAGAAATCACAGACTGGTATCAGAAATTGACAATATATTGTTAGAAATTAGAATATTTATACATGAGTATTATAAATTAGTAAACTATTGTTCATAATCTCAACCCAATGTATGTTGTAGAAGTTATATGGTTTTGGAGAAAAGGAAGGAGAGAAGACAAATAATTATGAATATACAATGATATATAAATTGATGATTAATACTTGATTACAAAATACTAATTACTGACTCTTATTTATACTAATCAATAGACTCCTAATTCTATTTAAAATAGGAAACAAATCATGATAATTACTTAGAAATATGGAAATTGATACTAGGAGATATTATAAGATAACAAACTAATCTTAAAAGATATTCCAAGATTTGGATTAATAGTTTTATTAAAAATTTGGATTTTGAAGAGCCCAACAGCGTCAATATTCCATGTAGCCAAGCCCAATTAATGGGGTAAGGTTTGGTTGTGGTTGTTGTTATTTTTGAATCTATGATATTGGCATTTAGTATTAAAGACACACTACACTAGCAACATAAAATGAAGTACCCTCAGTGCATCCACAAACTGCTGCCCCCAAATTGTAAGCAAATTGGCATCCTCCAACATTGTTTCCATAGCTTTGTCAGAATTTTCTGCATCATCTATTTGAGGTACTCTTACGTACAATCTATCTGCAAATTAGAAAATTTTTTACACAAGATGGTTCTGAGTTTCTATTGCTAAGAAAATTGTTTCAGAAGAAGAAAACATTGTATGTAAAGCCAAATTTCACTACATTAAGGTAGAACAGCTACCTGTGGGGTTTTGTGAATGAATGGAAAAAATATCAACAGGGTCCCCATTTTCTTCATTAACATGAATTATCTCAGAGCACTCCATCTTCTCATGGGACTTTTTTTTAGAACAAGAAGTCTCTTCTGGCACCCAATCTTCTGGCCTCTCATCTCTTGCACTTTAAATATAAAATGAGATGTCAGACTGGAAAGATCAAAATTGAAGAAGGTCATGAAATATTAATCTTTTTAGTTAATTCTGATAAAAAAAAAAAAAACAGAAACACATACATAGGTAGGGAAATATAGGGCCAACGTTTGTCTTGAGCATAAGCATGAGTTAACAGTAATCCATACTGCAGCACTGTCAACAAGGCCTCCCATAGAGTCACCACATTTGGAGTCCACACCTACATTCAGCTTCTTGATGAATATTTCACAAATAAAGGAAGATCAAGAATTAAACAACAAGCAAGGTGATGATATGGTTAAACAAAATCATCTCTTATGTGTTGACTTTTAAATACTTTTGATTGATTTTGAACTTATCAAACCCTGAGTATGAGTAATGAGTTATAGTTGTCCTGACTTGCTGATTGTGATACAAGCTTGTGTAGGACATTCAGTGCTAACTTAGGAGACACAAATGCACTTATAGAAATTGATCATGAAAACCTAAAACCACATTCTTGAAAGTGCGATGCAATCTCAGAAGTTTTCTTACTCTATCTCTCCCTAAATTTTGCATAGGTTAAGTACAGTTTCTAAGGAGAGAAGGCTTCTTGTGAAAAGTGAAGGGCCATATTATAGTTCTTTCACATCCATAAATAAGTTAACAAAAATAAGAAGGAAGCAAATAGTACAAATTTAAGATGTTTTAAACAGAAGAATGTTGGAGTACTACCTCCAAAATTATGTATAACCAAATGTAAGCCCAAAATGACCAAAACAACTCCACCAGCCATACTCCTAGATCAGCAATCTTTTTCAGTTCTCCTGCTTTTGGAACTATTACACATACAGCATGGATGGGGAAAAGGTCAAATGCTGCAGAACCAACAAGTGTTCCAGGTCCCAAACCTGAATATTCAGCACAGTTACAGAGTGTTAAAATAGTGCGTAGCAGTCTACAGCCCCTCAAGAAATAAAAATAAAATAAAATTGAAGATCAGAATAAAAAACACTGATACTGCAGCATCAAATATAATGCAGAAGGAAGAAAGTCACTGCAACACTCAAATCACTCATTAGAACAACTCTTTGCATTTCCCAGCATAAAGAAACAGAATTTGGAGAATCACATTAGTCAGCAACAACTATGTTGTAGTAAAACGTGTTTCAATCAAATCAGAGATAGAAAGCAGGAGGAACAAATCAGTGACACATTCAACTTCTTTTATACTTATGAAATTACAGTACAATGAAAACAAGAAAACCAATGAAAATAAGCTAAAAAGATAATGTAACTTGAATTCCATAGATGAATTTATACATGCAAGCATGTGTGTTTTCTTTCAAATTGTTAGGTAGCAAGATTCAATGATTTTAGGCAGTTTAAGGCTGCTGGCCACTAACCAATCAAGAAATTCTCTAGGTATTGCTGATACGGAATAGATAGTAATCAGAGGTGGAATCAGAAAGTTCTTAAAGAGGTTACTGCCATAAGTGAACAAGTAAAATAGTGAGAAATCAAATGCTAAGTCTATTAACTCTTGTTTAGCAATTTGAGGGAACTACAAGGGAAAGAAGAGAATACTTAAAAATATACCAAATTAGTCTAGTTTTTTCCTATCATTATTCTATGTGTTACTGTGTAGCCTATCCAAACTGAACAAATAAATATAATTTTAACAGCAGAAGGTAAGTGTCAAAGTAAAAAGACATGATTAAGAACATGAGAAATAGTGACAAAAATTACTGCCTAGAACAATAACAACAAAAATCTTTTTCCACTAGGTAAGATCGGCTATATGATCAAATAATACCATGATGTTGTATTATAAAAATTACTACTTATTGACATATATTCCCTAAATTTCAAATCCTTCAATATGCAAAATGAAATAGAAATCAAACTTGATTCTAATATCCTATCATAAGAAAGGTAGAGGACAGAATCTTTGAAACACAAACCTCCAGCATACAGTTTCCCCACATTTTGTATAGCATCAATGGTGGCTAATGATATCTGAGGAAAGCTAGTTCCAAAGGCCAACAGGCTAATATCCGCAATTGTATAATTCCAAACTTTTTCATGTCTAATAATTTCTGTTTTAGTAACAGGATCTACCTCCACTACCTCACTTGTGTGCTTGACCACGTTTTCCATAGATCGGAAGAAGCGAGCCGTTATAGCCGATAATCCAAGGAAACAATAGGCAAGACCAAGAAAATACAAAACTGTCCGAAAACTTGCCGCAAGAGCAGTTTCTACACGAAAAATTAAGTAGCTTTGACATTCCTCATGCCCCAGTATATTGGAAATGGCAACCATTGTTTCAGCCTATCTTGGCCAAGTTCAAGTGCCAACAGGGTCTCAATCAGTCCAAATTGCAGTTCATTTAACTGAGATCACGCAAGAAAACATTCACATGACCTGATAACATGAACAAGTTATTAGAAGACAAACTAAAAATTGATCAAAACAGAAAACAATACATGCATACACAACACCAGATCCCTTATGAATTGAAGAAACAACATAAGCATGAAAAACAATAATTCAGCTGACCGCATGTCAAGATGTTCAAGTAAAGTCAGTATCAGTGGTAGTAGATTCGGAAGAATTCATAACTTTTTTTTTGTTCTGAAGAAATTGCAATAATAAGCAGTAGTGCAATACTATAATCACAAGTTAGGATTCGAGCACGCGATGTTAGACTTAGAGGCATTGAACACATTCAGCACAGCGATGAAAAAGACATAATAAAAAATAATTGCGCAAATGCAAGCTGTGCTTCTTGGTACGGCAAATTGAGAGAGAAAAGGGATGGAAATCATGGAATTAAATTGACGCGCGGAGAGGGAAAACTCAGAGATTTACCGGCGAAGGCAGAATTCGCCGGAGCGGATGGCAAGGGATTTTGCCGGCAATAACAATAACGGAGTAGAATTTGGATTTGGGAGTAGCTTTATATAGAGCCTCTTTGCATGATACGCACCTTCTGTTCTGTCTCCCTCTCTTGTGTGTGAAACTGAAAATGTTATTTTATAAATCAAAAATTATTTCTCCCTTACTGTTGTTGATCTTTGTTAGCCAAACATTAGGAGTGTGTGATCATAATTCATGAGCGTAAAATTTGCTTCTTAGACCCGCGAATGACATAGCATTACACACAGTAATAATTGATTTAAGATCATGCTACGTGGCTTGATCGTGTCATTTGTCTATAGAATGGTGATGGTGAATTGTATTTTGAAAAAAGAAAACATATTAGAGAAAATTACAAAGAGAAGTTATGCTATATTCAATGAAGCGTTGGGCTCCACATTTAAAACATGATTTTAGATTAAATTAAACACACACAATATATTAGTAATATTAAATATTACAATTTCTATTAAAATATTTCTATTTTTACTTTATTATCATGTGTAATATTATACAAGTTAGAAAAACAGTTAATTTAAAACTTAGGATTTTGTTAACCAGTGTTTTAAGGACACTCACCGGTTAAAGATTTATATATAGAAAATTTTTATTGAAAATTAGGGCATTAATTGCATTTGTAATATTACATGTTATACACTCCAATAATTTTTCTTTTTATTTTTGATTCTTAACTAATGCCATTTAGTATTTCCCTAAAACTTATACTCCTTTTTCTAAGTAATAAATACATATTACACTTTAATCAATTTTAATGTGTCCTTGAAAAAACTAATGTGAATAAATTTCTATATATTTTTTCTTATGTAATTCTTAACACTATTAATACATAAATTTGAAATAAATATTTTGAGTGAAATTTTAAACTCGGATAAAATAAATTTCAAAGCTTTATTTTATATTTTAAACTCCTAAAATTAATAATAATATTATTAAAATTAGTTGTCAGTAACATTAAAATTATTTAAATAAAGTAAGAAAAATATTGGGAGACTCTTTATAAGTAATTTTTTAATGACAAGCGGAAAAGAAATAAAACAAGATGTTTTATTCAAAAGTAGTTTATTTTTATTGAATAATTCGATTATATTAAAATGAAATGAAGTATAATACATATTTACTTTTTTAGGAGAGGGGAACGTATCTTTTGGAATAAAAAGGTATATAAAAATGGGACTGGCCAACTTGCTAGTTGCTACCTAGGCCACTAAATCCTAAGATTGGACTGGCGTTATGGAAGGCCACCTGGCTAGTTGCTTCCTAGGCCACTAAAATTCGAAGGCTCGCTACCAGGACATTAGGTACCTTTTCAAGCAAAGCAGAATTATATAAGTTATGATATCTATAAATTTGATGCATTAGCATGCAGATAGGTACTCGACAGGAAGTAGCAACATATCACGGTCATATATTTATTATACAAGGCAGCTTCTTCGTTAATTTCCACAATCATCCATATCCCTCCCCCGCCCCGTTTTTCTCTTTTTCATCACTCACTTTGCCCAAAGACACCGCTCACCAAGTTTGGTTTATATACTAAAGAGAAATTGTTTTTATACAACATGTAGTATGTATAACAAGGTCAGAGATAGAGAGAAAGGAGAGAAATGTGAGATTTAATAAATGATGTGATGAGCGATGTGATGGAGAAATGTAGAGAAAAAATGCATGTTATATGAATTGTTGTATAGGTATGTTGTATGAATAATATAGCTCTATACTAAACGTGTACAATGTTGTATCACCAAATGATAAGAATGTACGAGAGAAGTGTACCAGTTATTGGAATAAAAAAAAACGAGTTGTGATCATTACAAGTACAAAAGGAGAAATTTCGCACATAAAAATTTATTTCCACCCGGGGGAAATCTACCTTTTCAATCCCATCTAGTGAAAATAAAATGATATTAAACTGGCAATTTTTTTTCTTCCGAGCATTTTGACTTTTGTATCTAAAACTAATTATTTTATTTTGGTGTAAGAAATAATTATTTTAATCCTATGCTAAATAAGAGAATATTCATATTCCGCCATATTTATAAGAATTTATTATATAACCACAATTTCTCACGAGCAGAAAATGTATCATTGGTGTCTCACAGCTGGGGGCAAGGATCACGTGTGAAAACAACATAATTAATTAAGAAATTTCTCCGGTACAAACCTGATAAAGCAAAGGGTTTCGGAACCCATCTAAGGCCATAGCATCGCAAATGCTTGTGGCCGTTCTTAACTTAAAAGCACCTGCTACTTAATGTTTTTAGAGAAATTAAATTTGTATAACATACAATCATACAACCAAGATAGATAAAGAGAGAAAAGAAAAAGAAGAGAGAAAAATGTTGGATGTGATAGGTGATGTGATGGAGAGATATAGAGAGAAAAAGTGTGTTGTATGAGTTGTTGTATGAATAATTAATCTCATGTTTTTAAGCGATAGAGCACATTAATTGTCAGTTCTTATGTTACCACAAGTGTTTATATAATCACCGGTAATTAACATTAAAAAGAAAATAAAATGTTATGTGGTGTGTGATTGATTGATAAATAAATTATGGGGTCTATTTAAGAATTTATTTAGAATTGTTGGAATGGGGATAAAAAGTAATTATATTATTTAAAGTAATAAAAAATGATATAATAGTATGAAAAAGTGTAAAAAATTATAAAATATTAGTTTGATAAACTTTTAAGAAGTGTTGGGATGTGGATAGGGGTGGGAGTCAGGTAGGCCGCCTGGTAGGGGCCTGCTACCTGGCCTGATTAAAGCCTGGCCTGTTTATTAGAAAGATAGGCCTAGGCTTTTTTTAAGGCTTGTTTATGTAAACAAACCAGGCCCAGGTAGGTTTAAAAGTCTGTTTAGCCTGCCAGGCGGTCTTTTTAAATATGATAATATTTAATTAATATAATTTTATATTTATATTTATATATTATTTATTATTTTTATAAAATTATTTTTTATAGTTTATTTTAAATTTTAATTTTTAAAACTTTATTTCTGAAATTATGAATGATAGTAAACCCTAATCCATCTCTCTTTGTCTCTCACACACTCTGCCGCCTCCAACTCTCACTCAAAGGCTCCATGTCGTTCTTCGTCTCTGAGGCCAGGCTTAGGCGTCTGTTCTGCGTCTCCGTCTCCATCGACCGTCGCCGACTCGTCGTGTTTCGTCTTAGTGCTTCGTCGCCGTTCACCGTTCACCGTTCACCGTTATGCGTCACCGTCTTCGTGCTTCGTCTTCGCACTCCATCCGTGTTGTGTTCGTGCTTCGTCGACTTTCTAAAGGTAGGATTTGTGCTTCAGTTAATCTTCAGTTTTTCTTCGTTTGATTCAAATTAATTTGTGCTTCGGTTCAGCCTCCGTGTGACTGCGTCCATCCGTACCCTGTTGTCGTCGTCTTCCCTCCGTCTGCAACCCTGCCTCCGTCTGCAACTCTGCCTCTGTCGGTTAGTATTGCCTTCTCTGTTTGTATTGTTGTTTTTTTATGTTTTTAGATTAGTATCATAGTATGGATGTTGTCTGGAACTGTTTGTATCTGTCCTGTTGGTTTGCTATATCCTAATTCCCGAGCAAGTTGCTTTGTTTGTTCCCTGTTTGGTTCTGGTTTATTCCTTGTTTGGTTCTGGACCTTCTGGTTTGTTCCCTGTTTGGTTATGTTTGCATCTTTATGCCTATCTTTTCCTTTGTTTCTCCATTAGTTACGTGTGTATGGTTGTTATTTACTTATTATATATGGTTGACAATAAGCCACACATCTAGAAAAATTATACAATTCTTTTAGAGATCATGATAGGGAATTTATATGGTTGTTGTTTGAATGAAAAATTATAACATGATAGGGATTTTATTGATGAATGTGAGATAATTACCAGATCTTAAATCACACTCAGTTCTTTTAGAGATCATTTTTTTAGCTTTAATGTGAGATAATTTTATTTCTTTTTAATTTGTAATGAAATAGGTCTTCCAAATGTCTTCTCTAGATGAGAGCAATGAAGGTGTTTCTTCTACTCCTTTAACTGCAAATGTTGATGGGGTGGTTGGTAATACACTAACAGATTCTAGTCAGGTTGGAGTTGGAGATAGTAGAACTGAAAGTGATAAAGAAACAAATCAAACACAAAATGAGTGTGTCATTAAGAGGAAGAGACAAAAAATATCAGCAATGTGGAATGAGTTTGATGAAGTTGAAATAACTGGAGGTGTAAAGAAAGCTGTGTGCAAGTATTGTAAGTTACCGTTATCTACCGGTGGGAGAGGAGCTAGTACCACTCATCTAAAGAGGCATTCAGAAATTTGCTTGCAAAGGAGGCTAAAATTGGCTGGAGAAAAAAAGCAATCTGTCATTCCATTTCAACCTTCTAGTGGTAAAACAAATCCATTTCTAACTCCTGGTGCTAAGTTTTGTAATGAGAAGATGAGTGATGACACACTGCTAGAAGCTTGGATCTGCAAGACCTACATTAGAGGAAATGCACCAACTTTTGGCTTGAGCTTCAAGCAAGGAAGAGTTAGAGAAATTAGTGTCCTACAAATAAAGGGTCACTACCCTACAAAATAAAGGTCACTACCCTACAGAAGGACACCTTGACCCTAGATAGGACCCTTGTCCTATGGACCACCCTTAATCAGGACTCTCTTGTATTTTCTTTTTATTTTTCTATTTTCCTTTTTATTTCATCCTAGTTGGGTGCTAATTGTATGGGTTTATTGGTTAGTAGGTTGCCTTGCTATAGGGCTTAGGAGTCTTGGGTTCAATTCCCACATAGGATAGAATTTTACTCATCTTTCTTTTTCTCCTTGATTTGGGCGCTACATGTATGGCTTTATTGGCTTAAGACTTAACTTAGCCATAAGCCTTGGGGTCATGGGTTCAAATCCCACTTAGGATGAGTTTGCACCCATCTTTTTATTTTCTCCCTTTTATTCCCACAAGGAGGCCGCCCCCTTCCCTCACTTTTCCTATAAATAGGAGCCTCCTCTCTTGTATTTACATCATCAATTTTATAGTAAAGGCATTATGCCAAATTTTCTCCTCTTTTGAGAGTTGAGTGAGGCTTGGTGGTTGTTGCTTAAACCACGGTGAGACTTATCTAATTCTCCTGAATTAGTGGCGTCTGGCGATTGAACTTATCTGCTGCAAGAAGGGACTTGCACCAGTGGCGTTCTCCACTTCTTTCTCTTCCACTTTTTCTTTCATTTTCCTTCACTTTCTTGCAATTTCTCACGCAATTATAGCTGCTGCCCAGCACCTATAATTCGTGAATTACTTGCTAATTTTCGGTTCTAATTGGTTTGTTTTGCTCAATTCTAGATCCTGTGCAATTCCTGTCATCAATGAGGGAGATTATTTCCACCGCTATAATGGTACATGAGTATCCTTTTAGCATAGTTGAGGATGAAGTCTTCACGTGGGCCTTACAATATGCCAGTCCTGAGTACCAAAAAGTTAGTCGTAGAACGACTAGAAATGATTGTTTAGCATTATATGAGGCAGAGAAGAGGAAATTGAAGGCACAGTTGAGAAGTGTGAGCAAGGTTAGTTTAACTACTGATATGTGGAAATCAACTCACCAAGTGGTTGAATACATGGTTATCATCAGACATTTTGTTGAAGCAGGGTGGAAGCTTCAAAAGAGAGTATTGAGCTTTGTGAAAGTACCTGCTCCTAGACGTGGAGTTGATGTGGCTGATGCAATTTTCAAGTGCTTGAAGGCATGAGGGATTGAAAACAAAGTGTTTTCAATATCCGTTGACAATGCGTCTTATAATGATGCTTGCATACGAAATCTCAAGGACAACTTATCATTGAATAGCAAGTTGTTTCTTGGAGGTGCATTGTTTCATGTGAGGTGTTGTGCGCACATATTGAATTTATTAGTGCAAGATGGTCTTGGGAAGATTAAGGATATCGTTTATAATATTCGTGAAAGTGTGAAGTGTATTAAACACAATGATGCAAGGTTGAAAGCTTTTTGTGATGTTGTTGAACAGAAGGGACTAAAGGAGAGGGAGCTTATTATTGATTGCCCAACTAGATGGAATTCCACATTTCAGATGTTGTCCACAACATTGATATTCAAGAGTGTCTTTGGAGCTTATTCAGAAAGAGAGAAACATTATAACTATGCACCTTCACGTGAAGATTGGGACAAGGTTGAGAAAATTTGTTCGCTTCTAGGGGTGTTCAACCGTGCAACTCGTTTGATATCAGGTGGTGACTATCCCACTCCTAATTTATATCTTGCTGAAGTTTGGAAGGTGAAACAAGTAATTGATAAGGCAATAGATGATGATGATCAATTCATGAGAGAAATGGCGGGTCCAATGAAAGTAAAGTTTGATAAGTATTGGGGAGAATGTAATCTTTTAATGGCCATTGCTAGTGTTCTGGATCCTAGGTGGAAATTTCACATTATAGATATATGTTTTCCCTTGATTTATAAACCAGAAGGAGTTGCTCAAGACAATATAAAGAAGGTGAAGGCTGCACTTGAAGAATTATTTGATGAATATGTGGCTATAAATGAACAAGTACCATCCTTTAAAGAAGGTGACAATGGTGTGTCAAGTGCTAGCAGCAATACTGACTCATCTTGTGGTTCACAAATTACTGATGTAAGTGGAGTTGATGAAATCATGAGCATGGTGCGAGAAAAGAAAGCAATTCCTGCAATGAAATCAGAACTTATTGCTTATCTTGATGAAAGTGTTCATATTCCCGATGATGATAATTTCTTTAGTGCTTTGGAGTGGTGGAGGAACAATAGTTTGAAATATAAGGCCTTATCTAAGATGTCTGCTGATGTACTGGCTATTCCGATCTCAATTGTGGCATCAGAGTCTACATTTAGTGCTGGTGGTGGGAGGGTAATTGATGAATATCGTTCAAGATTAACTGATGATTCAATTGAAGCGCTCATTTGTGGAGGCGATTGGCTTCTTCATAAATATAACTTGAAGAAAAAATCAAAGGTTTGTTATTTATACTTTTAAATTGTAATTTCTTATACAGGTTAGAATTATTATTCTTAAATTACTTTTAATTGTAAAAAACAATTTCTTCTATATTTTGTAGGTGGAAGAACAACCTGAGGAGATCATCTTGAAGATTTGATGTCGTGCTCATTGTTTTTAGTTTGTAATTTTATCTTTGTTATGGACTTATGATATTGGTACTTTGTTTAGCTCTTTGGACAATTTCTGTTATTTTTAATGTTGTTGGGATTTGTGGCTGTGATTATGTGACCCTTTGTGGTACTTTGTTTAGTTCTTTGGACAATTTATGTTATTTTTAATGTTGCTGGGATTTGTGAATTGTGACTGTGACCCTTTGTGGTGGGTTTTGAAGTACTTTGAATGTGTTGTTGTCATTGTGACCCTTTTTTAATGTTGCTGAATGTTGCATCTTATTGTTGCTGGCTTGCTGCCATTTTTCAGCCACATTATGATTGTGATATTATAGAATTGAAATTGCTGCCAATGGCATACTGCTGATTTGGATATTATAGAAAAGTTATGTTCTTGAGTTTTATGTTAAACTAAAACTTAACAGGTAGGCTTTTAAATAGGCCTAAAGCCTACATGTAATGAAGGCCAGTAAAAAGGCCTAAAGCCTATTTATATTTTTTGTTAATAGGCTCGCAGGCCCAAAGGCCTATTTAGCCAAGAATATAAATAGGCTTTAGGCCTTTTTACTGGCCTTCATTACATGTAGGCTTTTAAATAGGCTTGTAGGCTTAACAAGCCTTTAAACGAACCAGGCCTAGGTACTAATTAAAGCCTATCACAGGTAAAAGGTCAGGCTTAGGCTTTAAATTTTTGAAACAGGCCTGGCCTGTTTATGTAAAGCCCGGCCTGGCCTACCTGATCCCCACTCCTAGACGTGGAAGACCTAATGTAGACTAGTAACAACTCGTGCATAATTAATTAGTCACGTTATAGCATGACTATGGTCCATTTCTTTTAGTGCAATTTAGTCCTCCATCATTAAATGTTATATTTAGGCTTTTGTATATAATTATTTTTTTTAGTTTTAAAAATTTTAAACCGTAAAATTAAAATTTTAACTTCATGCGGAGCTTTAAAAGTTATTTTCCATTGCAAAGCTTCCAACGTGACGATGTATTTTACTTTTTTGTTCTTTAATCTTATGCCCGAAAATTGTTTGATTGCTCGATCTTGATGGTCCCCGACTCGTTCATTAAAGTTAAATGTTCAAACTCCAAATTTTAACTCTTTAAATTTTTTATTTGATATTTTTTAATTGAGTAAATTACTCTTACCTCCCCTGTATTTTATAAATCATACACAAACCCCCTCTATTTTCAAAACCTACACAAAACCCCTCAATTTTAAAAGTGCATTACATTAAAACCCAATTTTCAATAATAACTGTTAGTCAATAGTCAACAGTTATCTTTTACAACAATTTGACCATAATGCCCTTAATAATTATGGGTTTTTTTACTAAATAACACAACACCAGCAAGAATTCATATAAAAATGCTTTGTAAACAGAATAACTAGCAAAAGCTGCCCAAATAACACAGCACCGGCAAGAATCCATACCAAACAACAATTGTAAACAGTGACAAGGACTTCTATTTCATCAGTAATAGCAGAAAACTAACATTACTACAAAAAATCTGTCTAAACAAAAAAACCACAAAGCAAATTATAATTTCTTGAGCCTCCTTGTTAGGAACGTGGTTGATTTGCCTTTTGTGAGTTTTTTTGCGCTCTTTGTTGAGAACCTTGTTGATTTTGTTGCATTCCATTCTTCTGTAATAAAAGGAATAGTACAATAGTCAAAATTGTGAAATAGTAGCATGCATAATTACAAGGACAACAACTTTTGTTAATAAACACCACCTTGTTTTTCTTCTCCATCATCTTAAGCTTGAGCTTTTGTTGGGCAGACATATTTGTTTGTGACATTCTTTGCGATGATGTTGCATTTGAACCCTACAAATATAATAGTAAGAATTATTGGAAATTATATAAACAAGAATAGTAAATGATAAGACAATAAGTCTACTTGTGCTCTAGTAGTTGGAGTTCTCTTTGCTTTTATAGGAGCCCGTTGGCAACCCCTTGAGTTATGACCAAGCTCTTGACAATTTTTGCTTCTCACTGTAGCTAATCTTTTTTCTAATTGTAGAAGGGGATGGTTCATCTTTAGCTCTCTTCCTATTCTTTTTGGGTCTTCCAGGCAATCTTCTCAATGGAGGTGCCAAAATATCACTTTCTAATAGATCTTCAACACTTGGCAAAGGGTGAATTATTGTATCATAAGATCTAACAAAAGCAAAGGGACTGTAGTAAACATCCACATAAACCTCAATTATCAAAAAACAAAAACAAACGTGAACATAATCAAAACAACAAATACATATGTCAGGTTATGTATTGCAGGATATAAGTATTTGATGAAATAAGGTCCAAAACAAGATATAAGCATTCTAAGCTTAAAGAGAATATAAGCAGCAGGACAAACCTCGACATCGTAAACAGATCCAAGGCCACCTTGACCAATTATGTTAGCCATGCTAAAGCCATCAGTAGCTTTGGCTAGCTCCTCATATAAGAACTCCATTGTATTGTCCATTGTAATATCTATCAACCTTGGAGAAGCAACAAATTTAGCAATGGTTTCATTAAAATGCAAAGGCAATATAAAAGCAGTAATAGCTACTGTATTATCATTTCCAATGCACCAATGACAATACACATTCAGGAAGTTTGAAGACAATACTACCTAGTGTAGCAGAAAATACACAAACAGTATCCAGAATTTAATACCATTGGCCTTATATACACATTCAAGACAACGCATTCAGGACAACACATTCAGGAAGTTTCAAGACAATACAACGCATTTAGGAAGTTTCAAGACAATAAATAAACAATATCCAGAATTCAATATCTATATAATCCAAGTTGCAATCCAATCTATATTCTACCATAACTTGGTGGTTATCTATATAAATGACAAAAATTCCAAACATAAATGCCTTAAGACAAGCAGCGAGGAACCTGAGTGAGGAACAAACCCCCTGCTACCTTGGGTGGTATCGAAACAAAGCTGCGAGCTCAAGGAACGGTGAGGCACGAGCGGCGGGCGGGAGCGGAGAGCGACAGACGGCAAGGCACGAGCGGCAGGCGGGACGACAAGGCACGAGCGGCGAACAGACTCTTCTCACAGCTGCGAATGGCGACACACGAGTTTGATGAAAGGGTTTGCAAAGTGAAGGCACATCGAACGGTGAGGCATAGTGAACTCTATGGAGGAAGAGTAAAGCTCTGAGAAGTGAAAGGGTTTGCAATTACAAAAGTGAAAGGGTTTCAGAAATTGGCTTTTCATTATTTGCAATTACAGAGAGATGATTTTTACCAAGGTCAATGTTGGTATTTTGAAAAATATTTTTTGAATAAAAAATGAAAAAGGATCTTCTAACAGAATATTCTCACAGAGTTAAATGGATTGGGGTTTTATGTAGGTTTTGTAAATAGAGGGGGTTTGTGTAGGATTTGCAAAATAGAGGGGAGGTTAGTGTATTTTACTCTTTTTAATTTAAAATAATTTTTTCAAATTAAAATTTCAAACTTGGAACCTGCAGGTCCTGTGGTCTTCTATTCCTCCTACAGACTGTGATCTTATTAGAAGACTAAAACCTGTTATTTCTAAAGGAATTTATGACTCAATAATCTGGAGCCCCTCTTCTAATGGTATCTATTCAGTTAAGTCAGGGTATACTTGGATCATTGGTCGGTCTTACCCTAATCCTCAGTCTCTTTAGAGGTCCTGGTCTTGGATAAGGAAATTAGTTGCAAGCGAATCTGTCAGACTTCTTATTTGGTTAGCTGCCCAAGACAAGCTTCGTACCAAGAAACTGCTTCAACATAGGAATATTACAGCATCAGCTTTGTGTATCTGTTGCCAGCAATATGAAGAAGATGTTATACGCTGTTTAAGAAACTGCTCTAATGCTTCCAGGCTTTGGGATAAGCTTGGTTTTACTTCTCATTCCCAATTTATGACCATCAACTGTAGTTTTGATTTGATGCTCTGGTCTTGTCAGAATTTGGGTGTTCTAGTTTCCTTGCTAGGCTTTGGGAGATTTGGCTAGCAAGAAATGTCAAAGTGTTTGACGGTCATGAAATCTCCATCTCTCATATGGTTTGGAAAACTGATTCCCTGGCTCACACCTTCAGGACAGTGTTCAGTTCACCCACTTTCACTCATGGCCATCAACCAAGACTCATCAAGTGGATTTCTCTTCCTGCAGACTTCGTAGCTTTGAATGTGGATGACAATTCTATTGGGAATCCTGGTCCAGCAGGGTTTGGGGGTTTAATCCGAGACTGTGCAGGATCGTGTCTTAAAGGGTTTTATGCTTCCTTGGGGCATTCTGATATCATCCAAGCTGAGTTAATGGGACTTTTTGTTGGGCTTCAACTTGCTTGGAATAATGAATTCAAAGCTATTAAATGTTGGGCAGATTCCCAGCATGCTCTTTCTCTGGTTAAGGGCCCTTGCCCAAAGTTCCACAAATATGCATCAATCATCAACGAGATCCAGAAGTTGATGGTGTGTGATTGGTCTTTACATATCGATCACATCCCAAGAGAGGGATATCAGTGTGTTGATGCTCTTGCTAAACTTGGTGCTTCTTGTTCTTCCACATTAGTTACTATCTTGGACTCTCCCGATGGGTTTCAAGATCTTGTTGAGGCTGATGCCAAGGGGGTATCATTCCTTAGGGGGCAGATTTCATGTTCCTAGGCCTCTCTTAGTCTCCTTTCTTTCTTTTTTCTTTCTTTTCTTTTTATGTACCAAAAAAAATTAAAATTTCAAGCATATTAATAAACAAATGACTAATTTGCTACTGTATAAGAATTTATTTTACTAACATCAAATCACGTGAGTCATTAATCGTGTGATACTATTGGTTCACATTGGAAGGGTTCCAAAACCCTTTACTTGGTTATGATACCGGAGCAAAGCCCAAATAATTAGTGTCCATTTGATTTTTTCCTGAAATTATTTATAATCAACTATGTAAAATTAATTTTATTCAACATGTTTAATAAATAGATAATACTTAGGTAGTGTATTATTCATTTACTGTTATTTATTTTATAAATTTATTAAAATTAATTTTATTCAATTATAAATAAAAGCGACAAATAGTCAAGATATATACCCAATTGGGTTGGAAAGGACGTGTTTCCAACCATTTTCACGTGCAGTAAAGGTCATCTTCAAGCGGTTCAAGGTCAGATCAAACAAAGGATCAATTTAATTTAAAAATATTATAGATTTTCATAAAAAGTAAAAGCTCTTCTTCATTTTATAAAATATTTAATAATTAATATTTTTTTAATGTTTGAATATCTTCTTTATGTCATAAAAAGATTTCTTTCACATAAAATCTGGTTTAAAGAAATAAAATTATATTTTAATATTTTATCAAGTGCTTTATTTTCCTTTTTCAAAAAATAGTGAGACTATATACTTTGTCATGTGTTTTATTTATAATGATTTTTTTAATTTGTAGAATATTACACGAGATAACAAATTAAAAAAAAAAAAATTATTAAAAATTATAATTATCACAACATTCAATTTCAATAACTATATATATATTAATAATATTAAATGTTATATTTTTCTTGACTGCGTTTAGATTATTAATAAGGTTTTGTGCACTTAAATTTTGGATTCTTTGACATATCTAATTTATAATTTTTTTAGTTTTACGTTTGCACTATATTAAATCATGGTTTCGTGGAATTGAATTGATTTTAAATCACTTCCGTCCAATTAAGGTGCTTCGTAAAATATGTATCGTTAATCTCAACCGTTGATTTCTAGAATCAATTCTACTCAATTATAAATAAAACGGACACTTAATATGCAAAATAAATATGATAAAATTTTTCTTATGTTAAAAATATATACTCTTATTATATTAATAAGGGTTAAATAATAAAAATGTATTAAAGTTTAAGTTTTTAAAAGATTATCAAAATGATTTCTTAATTGTGACAATACAATTAAATTAAAAAAGAACTTTTATTATCACTCCCTTAACTAGTAGCCATTTAGCTACTATATTATTTCTGTATCACTGTTTTATAATCACGATAGATTTTTTTCCTAGTTACAGTAGTGGAAGATATTTATTATCTTTTTTTGGTGAATAGTGCAAGATATTTATTTTAGAAGTAACAGTAACACAACATCGATCAGTTTCTAATTAATCAATTGAATTATTAACAAGAAACAATTAAATAATACAGGCATCCGTGTACATCCATAAACTATTATCACTCCTTGAAAATGGAAAGAGAAATCATATTTGTACATCATACATCAAAGAGAGAGAAGAAGAGAAAGGAGAGAGAAGAGAGAAGAATATGAGATGTGATGGGTGATATGATGGAGAGATGTAGAGAAAAAAGTGTGTTGTATGAGTTGTTGTATAATTTTGGTTGTATGAATTCATTAACTCAAATTGAAATGCCCATGTTGATGAATTAAGCTTGCTTATTTTGGATTCCTTGATGTAATATGTACTGGTAAATATGAAAAAAAAAATTCTTATGTTTTTTTTTGGTTACATGGAGGCCAAAAGGCCAAAAACTAAGAAATAAAACTTCTACTAAGAGCAACACCAATAGAGTCTTGCCAAATGAGGTCTAAACATTCCCTTGGGGGTCAGTAATGAGATGAGCACCCAGAGACCTGGCATGAGCAGAGTTAGCAAGCCAATCTGCAATCCTATTACCCTCTCTGTAAGTATGAGTGAACTTAATAGTCCAATCCTTCTGTTTCCACCAGTGGATCATCTTCAGAATGTTTGCATGGGGATGGGCAGAGATAATCCCATTTTGGATCAAATTAATAGCTGTCAAGGAGTCACTTTCCACACACACATTATTAAACCTGTTATTCCAAGCAATTCGCAGAGCCATTTCAATGGCTCTTAGTTCGGCTAGAAGAACACTACCCTTGCCCAAATTCATTGAAAACCCAAGCACCCATTGGCCATCTGCACCACGGGCCACACCACCACAGCCAGCCCGGTTGAGCTCCTTATACACAGAACCATCGACGTTAAATTTAACCCAACCTGGGTCTGGAAAATTCCATTTAATGAACTCTTCCCTGTAGCTATGAGACTGAACACAGTAATTCGGGCTAGCTGTCCTCGCACCTGCGCAAGCCATAACCTTATGAACCACGTTGTTACTATTAAACGCCCCCCCATAAAAGACCATCGTGTTTCTATTCTGCCAAATCATATAGATTGCAATGCCAAACAATCTTCTCCACTCATCATCGACTGCACTATCCAAGTTGGAAGAAATCCATAGAGACAAGCTCGGAATTGAGAAATTCACAGGAATTACCCCACGAGAAAGTGCCAGCCAGACCTCCTGGGAATGACAACAGTCCCGTAAAATGTGCAGGCTGGTTTCTTCAAAGTTCATGCACAGGGGGCAAAGATTGGAGTCCATAAAACCTCCATTATAGCCCTTACTTATAGTCTTTAAACCTTTGTTCATGACCACCCAAAGCAAACATTTCGCCCTCTCCGGGCCCTCCCAGCTCCAAATGCGATTCCAGATTGGATCAGGCAAGTTAGGGGCGGGATTATGAATAATATTATAGGCTGAACTGGTTGAGAAAGCACCATTGGGTGTACCACCCCAAATAACAGAGTCTGCCTCCAGCTCTTCACAGGGACACAACTGAGCAGCAATTTCCTCCACCACGTCCAAGGGAAGCACGCCGCTAAGACCATCCAACTTCCAACCAAAGACACTATCCGAGAATTCTCTCACAGGTAATGTTGACCAAATTTCCCGGTACGGGCTCAGGCAAGCATCTTTCAGGGTGGTTCCTGATGGAAGCCACTTATCCTCCCAGAAACTCACAGAGGAACCATCCCCAATAACCCAACGCAGACCCTTCTCAACATGCCTCCAGGTCAAACGGATACCCCTCCACAGCAAGGATTCATTGGATTTATGTTCCACCCTAGGAATGGTACCCTCCCCACAACGATATTTAGAACGAACAATTCTGACCCAGTAAGCATCAGGATCATTTATTAATGCCCACCCCAATTTCATCATCATGGCCTGATTGAAATCATACAGGGATTTAAATCCCAAGCCTCCAAATTTCTTGGGGGCACGGAACTTATCCCAAGCAATAGAATGCCATCTTCAAGAGTCAGAACTATTCCAGATAAAATTTCTATGCATCCGTTCCAAGTCATTGCAAACTGCTTTAGGAAGAAGCATTGTTTGCATGGTGTATGTTGGGAGCGCAGCTAAAACTAACTTTGCAAGAGTGACACGACCGGCAAACGCAAGAGAGTCCGATCTCCAAGCACTCAAACGTTGTTGAGTTTTCTGAATAATAGAGTCATATGTGCTTTTTGTTGCCCGTTTATGAAGGAGAGGAACTCCAAGATAGCGGCCCAAATCATGCGTGAGACCAAATCCCACCAATTGACTCAACTGCGTAGCACGACTACTGTGGACGTTTTTGGAAAAGAGAATTTTAGACTTAGCAAGATTGACTTTTTGGCCTGACACCCGGCAAAAGATATCAATGCAATCAGCAACAACTTGGAGCTGATGACTTGAGGCTTCCCCAAAGAATAGTAAGTCATCTGCAAAAAATAAGTGGCTAATGATTGGTCCAGTCCTACACAAGGTGATAGGCTTCCAACTACCATTGAGAACTCGAATCTGAATAAGGTGAGCAAGTCTCTCAAGACACAACACAAATAAGTATGGAGACAAAGGGTCCCCCTGCCTCAACCCCCTGGATGGTTGGAAGAAATCAGTCTTTTCCCCATTAATCAGGATTTGCATAGTACAAGTAGAAACACAATTTCTGATTAACTCACAGAAATTATCATCAAACCCAATATCATGCAAGGTGTCTAACAAGAAGTCCCACCTTATTCTGTCATAAGCTTTTTTCAAATCAACCTTCAGAGCAAAATAACCTTTATCTCCCCTTAGATTTCTCATTGTATGGAAAATTTCCTGAGCAATAATAATATTATCTGAACTGTGTCTGCCTGGCACAAAGCTACACTGGTTTGGAGCAACCAAATCCCCCATAATATTTCTCATTCTAGTAGCCACAATCTTTGTAACAATCTTATAGATAACATTGCAAAGACTAATAGGGCGGAACTGACTAACTCTATCAGGCTTATCAACTTTCGGGATAAGAGTGATCAGAGTGTGATTAATATCAGCAATCATACAAGGGTTAGAAAAGATCTTGCTAACCAGATCGCAAGTGTCAGGCCCAACTATACTCCATTGAGATTGATAAAATAAAGGGTTGAGACCATCCGGACCTGGAGCCTTAAGAGCTCCCATACAAAAAACAGCATCTTTGATCTCATTTGGCGAAGGCACAGTTTGAATCTCTAATAATTTCTCATGGGGAATGTGAGGAAAATGGCCACGCCTAAGAAGAGCAGGTGCATTTCCCTCCTCCCTGTAGAGGTTCTTGAAAAAACCCACCACCACGTTTTGGATCCCCTCTTTATCATTAATCACACTACCATCCTCTGAAGTAAGAGCCTCAATGCGATTCCTCTTTCTTCTAACAACTGTCGTCATATGAAAAAATCTAGTATTTCTATCACCTGATTTGAACCAATCACATCTAGCCTTCTGTCTCCACATAAGCTCCTCCTGTTCAAGAATCTGATCGTACTCTCTCCACAGTCTATGTAACAACTTCTCGAGACCACGATTCGTACCCATTTGCAGCCTATTATTAACTCCTTCCATCCTGGACATGATTCTACGTTTTCTATGGAAAATATTACCGAAGCAATTCACATTCCAATCCAAAGCCTTGTCCTGGAACGTTTTAACTTTGGAATGCCAACTTCCTTCCACCCTCCAAGCATCAGTGACCACCTTTTCAAAAGATTTATCAACCAACCAAGAAGCCATGAAGCGAAACGGTTTGTTGGCACGCTGCATATTGACTACATCCAACATTTTAATCAATAAAGGCTTATGGTCCGACTTCATAGTGGGCAGGTGATGAATATATGCTGCCTCGAATCTCAACCTCCACAACCCATTACACAAAACTCTATCAAGTCGTTCTTTAATATTCCTCCACTCCCACGTAAATGGGGGGCCAATGAAACCACCATCTAGCAACTGACAATTATCCACACACTCCCTGAATCTAGTCATAGAACCCATATTTGAAGGACCACCTCCAAACTTCTCATAGTCATGTAAGTAAGCATTAAAGTCGCCCCCGACAACCCAAGGGTCTGTCATATTAGAAGCAATAATCTAAAGTTCCCTCCAGAGCAAGTTACGCATATGCATGCGAGGGCTGCCATAAACACAAGTTAAGAACCAATGGCCCTCGCCATTATTGGGAATAATCTTTAAATGCACGAACTGGGCATGGCTATGAACAATTTCCAGCTTGAAGGTATCTTCATTCCACAGAACCCAAATCCCCCCTGAGAAGCCAATTGCATCAACACGGAAATGGGACTGAAAACCACACTTTTTAATAACTCTGTCTGCATGTTTGCCACTCACTCTTGGCTCAAAAATAGCCAACAAACTCACTTTATGTTTATTAACCAAATCATGAATTAGAGGGGGAACAGTGCGGGATGCAGCCCCCCTGATATTCCAAGTGAGGAAATTCATTAACAACCCATTAGATATGGGCGCCCTCCAAGGGCTGGTCTTGCTGGATAAAATCATCCTGAACGTTGTTCTGTTGTTGATGCTCCTGCATGTCGCAATCTTGATCATTGGATGAGTCCATCATGGTGACATCTATGTCAGGTGGTTCGTTATTGCACTGCTTGTGGGGTATAATAATTGTACCAGAATCCAAATGCTGTAAGGCTTCATCAGGTGGACGCCCATGTGGTGCTGATCCGTCTCCACTTAAGGCTCCTTTAGTTTTTCCAACTAAATAGGAAGAGCCCACCAAACTGTCAACACACTCTTGATGACTTGGGTCCACCTTCGCGCAAAGTTCCTTTCCACCCTTAGTGGTCTTAACGGGCCCACTATCCAATCGGCCTGCTTTAGGGTCCATCAATGCGTGAATGGGCTTCGTGCTGACTGGGAGACCTCTTTTCTCTCTGCGAGCACTAGACTTCACCTTGCGAAGAGAATCGCCTTTGCTCAGATTTGTGACTTCAAGGTTGTCTTGATTACCACAATCCAAATACGTGTCCACACTGGCACTAACTTTTGGGCCACCAATCTCCACAATTGCGGTGTCAGGCAAAGATTTTCCTTGCTTTCCTGAAATTTCCGTACATCCAGCATTTAATACCACCTGATTCTTCTCTGAAATTTGAACCAAATTACTCTCCTTATCATTAACACCCAATATATCAAATCTAGAACCTGATCCACTAGGATTCCCAACTTTTTTAGGGGCCCCCTGATTTGTCGCCTGTATACTATCTTGACCAGATACGGTAATATTTTTCACACGAGATTTCCGCTGCACCATCATCCAGGGGCCAAAATTCTCCCCCGCCGCCGCGCTACTCTCCGCATCACCGTGAAAAGTGTTAGGTTTTTTCGTCATCTCTGGTGGCATTTCACCACCCTGACCAGACTCCGTTGACCTTTCAACAAGTAAGGGGCAGTGTTCTTTGCGGTGGCCGAAACAACCACAATTGAAGCATATCAAATGAAGTCCTTCATATTCCACCCGGTAGACCTTACCGTGCAACTTGAATCTAGCTATCAACACCTTTCAAAGATCCACTTCTACACAGATACGTGCAAAACGTCCTCTTGCCGTCACCATAGTTGGTCCCACTTCGTCTTCATATTGTCTCAGAGTATTAGGATCAATTTTAATAGTATGACCCACGACGTCACCTATCCGCCATAGAATATGATCATCATAGTACTCTATTGGAAGCCCTGGCACTCTGATCCAAACAAAAACTCGTTTAAATTCATCCTCAAACGGGAGGAACTCCGGTTTCCATCTTTGGATAACGAGGTAGTGACCCATAATCAACCAAGGACCCCCCCTCATAAACTCTACTCAAATCATTCCAGTCAGCGAACCTGATTATGAAATAATCGTTGTCGAAGTCAATAACCTCCATACGCCCCTGTGGCTGCCACAACTTTTGAAGTTTGCCTTGTAGGAACCTCAAGCTAACTCTTTTACCCAGTAACTTCACAATGATTGCTCTCTTCCAAGGTATACAGGCTCCTTTCCGCTCCAATTTCGAGAGTTTTACCGTTGGGCAGAGAATCCTCATGTTGTCCTCTTCCACCTCTTCCATCTCCACGTTCGCATCATCCTCCTCCCCGTCATCCTCTTCCCAAAAGTCTAAATCTTTCTCAGAAGATACATAACCGTCATCAACTCCATTAACGCCAAGGCAGACATCCTTATAGGACACTACCTTCCTGCTGAAGAATTCCTTTGGCCCAGCATCAACCTTCGACTTCTTCTTGCTTCTTTGCAATAAGTCTTCTTCCTCCGTAGACAGCGAACGCTCTGCTAGGGTTGTCTCCATGTACCTGTCTTTGTAAAAAAAAAAAATCTTATGTTAAAAATATATATTCTTATTACATTAATAAGGGTTAAATAAAACAAAATCTATTGAAGTTTAAGTTTTAAAAGATTATTAAAAAGGTTTCTTAATTGTGATAATACAAAAAAAAAAACTTCATTTAACTAATATATCTTTCGGTATCACAATTTTATAATCACGATACATTTTTTTTAAGTTATAGTTTTTTTTTTACTTGATCAGGGTATCCACCGTCGACAACAGTGACTAATCCCCTCGCTGGTTTGTAGGCACCTCGATGGGTGGGACAGCTGACCCAGACCTTGGTTAAGTTTGGATCAGCCCCCTCCGCTGAATCAACCCCAGGGTTTTTTAAGTTATAGTTCAAGATATTTATTAACATTTTTTGGTGAATAGTGCAAGATATTTATTCTAGAAGTAACATGACCTCAGTTTCTAATTAATTAATTAAATTATTAACACGAATCAATTAAATAATACAGCAGGCATCCGTGTACAGCATAATATATTCATGACACTTTTGACGATAACAGTATTTTGCTATCATGCATACTTGTAATTCTTGCTACTGTTTTGATATTTATATATCTACTTTCTTTTTTATTCTTTAATTTTCCATCACATCTTTTCCTCTATTTTTTTTTATTTTTTCTATTATATAATCTATCACAATTTCCTATTTTGTGGGGATCCTCTTTAGTAATGCAATCTTTACAGCAAAGTTTAGCTGTAAAATAGCTATGAATATTAATTTATTAGCTATTCCATAGTTAAAATTTGTTAGAAAAGCAGAAGAGGTATCACTCTCTTGAGAGGTAAAATTCTTGTATGGAGAGAATTATCCTTCTCATTAGGTGAAAAGAGTAATAAGAAACATTCAAAATTTCATGCATCTCAATGCTTACCAATTACCATCCTCGCCGAAAGAAGCAAGTGCAAAAACGAATTATTTGCGCACGCTCGATAATAGGTCGGGAACTCATGATCTTCACTTTTGTAAATCACACTCATTGACCATGTTCAACTTTGTAATCATATCTTCCAGGTGAATATAAAAATTTGAAATGGATGATGAAAATTGAAAATAATTCTTGCTTTCACCCCCTCCCTTTCGTCATGCATAATATTATGAGAAGTCTTGTAGAATAGTATACACAACAAAAAAAAGAGAGTGTGAAAGTGATAAATGATGTGATTAAAAGAGAGACAAAGATAAAAAATATGCTATATAATTAAGTTGTTATAAAATTTTATTGTATGAATAATTTATTTCTAGTATTATTCTATGCATTAGCACATGTTTCCAAAATTGTGTTTGTAAAGGAAAAAAACTAATATTGGTGTACATCTATATTCAATGCTAAAAATAAAAGAGATATGAGAAAAAAGTGAAAAATATATGGGTGCTAAAGTGATTAAAAATGAATGACTTTATTGCTAAAATTTTTCTTATAATATTTTTATACATATACAATAGGGGAATATTTATGTAAAAGTTCAATAATATTTAAATATTAATTTAGTATATAGATTTCAAGAGATAAATAGTAATTCACCTGAGGAGGAAAAATTTATATAAAATATAACAATATTAAATTTTAAATTATAGAGAATAAATGCTTATAACAAGTAGGAATAACTATTTTATATGAAAATCATTAATATCAAAATCATAAAAGTATATATATATATATATATATAGGGATGACCATTTTACATGAAAGCAGTGATACATGATTTATGATAATTCAAAAGAGTAATTTCATACAAACACAAAATTATCATTAATTTCATATGATAAAAGGACATTTTAAATTTTAATATAAATTAATCATTTTCTATTATTATTCCATTGACCTTTTAAACTTTAACATAAATTATTTATTTTTCTATGTTCTTTCATTTACAATGGTAATAAATAAAAATAAGGACAATCATTTAAATTATGGGTTAAAAGATAAGAAGAGCCTTCATAGAAAATAATTTATGGGGTAAAATTAAGTCACTCATGAATGAAAGTTTTACAAACAAACTAATTAATATTTAAATTATTAGATAAAAAAAGCATACATGAAATTAAATTACATAAAAATGCAATGATATTGCCCCGTTAGTAGGGATGGAAGTAGACCGAGTCGAGTTAGGCTTTGCAGGGCCAAGCCTGACCTGCATTGTATTTTTGTGGCCCAAGCCTGACCTGTTCCCTGTCATAGACCATTTTTTAGGCCCAGTCTGGCCTGTTTCAAAGCCTGGTTTGACCTATTAGCCTGTTTAAAAGCCCATTTCATATTATGACCTTTAAACATGTCAATAAATCCATCTCTTAATAGGGCAGTGCGCTTACAAACTAATACTTACTTTTTTATAATGTAAATATGTCACTGACATATACGTTTAAATAGGAAAATAAACATATCTCTAAATAGGCCAATAGAAGAATTTAAAAAAAAAAAATATTTTTATACTATTTATTATATATAAAATATTTATATGTTTATTAAAAATAATATTATTTATAATAGGCTAGCCTGTCAAGCCAAATAGGCTTTATAAAAAGTCTGAGTCTGACATATTTAATTAAAAAGTCTTTCTTAAAAGTCTGAACCTGGTTTTTTTATTAAACAAGCCGAGCCAAACTAGGCCTTACGTAGGTTGGCCGGTAGGCCCCTATCGAGCGGTCTGACCTATTTACACCCCTACCCGTTAGTCATAAAAAAATGCAATAATATTTAAATTATTGAATAAATAATATTAATATTAAAGTAAAATATAAATATTAAACTTGGTGTTCATTATGTCTAAACAAAAAATTATTAATATTTAAAATTTAAAATAAGAATATATCACACAAAAATAAATATTTTAGTCAAAAGCTTATTAGCTAGTAACCAAATTAACAGGAAAAATTATACTTTAATTATTTATTAAATATATATTTTTTATTTATTTATTTTTTGCTTTCAGTTGTAAATATATTAAAAAAAATAATTAATTAAAATGAATGACTTTTTAAATTTTATTTGTGATTATATAAATAGAAGTTCATTTTTAAAATTTTCTTATAATATTTTTTCATACTCCATGGGTGAATAAATATTTACATAAAAGTTCAGTAACATTAATTAAAATAAATTTAGTATATATATTTCAAGAAGTGAATATAATCCACTCAAAGATGAAAACTTTACATAAATTGTATTAATTTTTAAATTTAAATTATAGGGGTAAATGTTTATAACACATAAGAATAAAAAATTTCATGAAAGCACATTAATTATTGGGTCCTAAAGACAAATATATCCAGAAAGTTTAATAATTTAAGAGTGAAAAATTACATATGAGGGTTATCATTCTGCATGAGAGTAAAGATACTCGAGAATATGTATGTTTTTTGGAAGCAAAATTCATATTAAGAAGTAATAATTTGAGAATATTTTATATTCATCTATTATTGAGTTTTTTCATGTTTAAATATATAATCAATGAATAAAAAACTTATTCCAAAATATTTATTAATTAATTTGCTTATTGTTTACTTAATTTCGTAGTTATTGCCAACAATAATTATTATATTATTTTTTATACATATCTAACGAGTATCGTTAACTTATATGAGATTATTGTAAAAGGTATAATCTTAATAAATTCATTTTATTTCATTTACAATTCAATAAGTAAACACTTTTATACTACCCATATAATTTTCCCTCATTGTAAGTATTTGAAGCAGCTCATTTAAAAAGTTTACTTTGTATATTTTCATATTTTTATAGGGTACATATGTGTCTTATAAATTATGCATACTTTATAAAATAATACATTAAATATCAATTGATATTTTCATTTTTTATTTTCTATTTTATGTTATTAATATATACTATGTTAATAATTATTATGTTATTAATAGATTACATCATCACCTGGTGTGCACACCACTACTGAATAATAATAAAAGAAGCACATTTTAGTGGGAAAAAAAGGCATTTTTATCTAGGGCCCTTAGCTTTATCTGGTGTTAATTATGCCATTTATTTGTTTAAACCTATACATTCCATTATGACAAAAAAAACCTATACATTCCATTGAGTCATTGACATTGAATTTGTTGGCTTTTTGACCGTACAGGGTGAAAAAAAAATTTAATTACTAAAATAATGTGATAAAAAATATATTTACCAAAGTGAGGTGATTTTTGCCACGGTGGAAGGCTAATGCGCTAACTGGGTTGGTGCATCTTGATGCGCCAACCCAGTTAGCGCATCATGTTAAGGGCAAGATGGATAGGATGCGCTAACTCAGTTGGCGCATCAAAATGTCCCTTAACATGATGCGCTAACTGGGTTGGCGCATCAAGATACGCCAAGTGAGTTAGCGCATCCTATATACTGGCTAGTTAGGAAATTGCTTTTCAGAATTTGATCATAACACAATTCACTCATATGGCCACCAACCACAATTAGAGAGTAATGAATGAATAATTTATTATCTATCTATACTACATTATTATTATTATTATTATTATTATTATTATTATTATTATTATTATTATTATTATTATTATTATTATTATTATCCATGTAAAATCTACTTGAATCTTATTTAAATTGAGATCATTTGTAATATAAAAAATTATCAATTATCATCTACAATGCATTCAACATACACAATTAATACTATTAAATTTTATATCGATTACATATATAATATATAAAATATTATTAAAAAAATATTTAATTGAAATTACCACGTTAAGTAGATAATTCAATTACTTGTATGTATATTATCTAATATTTATTTATTATATTTAACATTTTATTTAAAATTGATTATTTGTTCATATATTTTCACTATAAATTTAGTTGAGTTTTTATATTTTAAAATTGTATGAGAATGTATCTATAATTTTTAAAATATAATCCATTATATTTTTAATATAAAATTATACATATAATATAATCCATTATGTATAATTTTATATTAAAAATATAATGGATTATATTTTAAAAATTATAGATACATTCTCATACAATTTTAAAATATAAAAACTCAACTAAATTTATAGTGAAAATATATGAACAAATAATCAATTTTAAATAAAATGTTAAATATAATAAATAAATATTAGATAATATACATACAAGTAATTGAATTATCTACTTAACGTGATAATTTCAATTAAATATTTTTTTAATAATATTTTATATATTATATATGTAATCGATATAAAATTTAATAGTATTAATTATGTATGTTGAATGCATTGTAGATGATAATTGATAATTTTTTATATTACAAATGATCTCAATTTAAATAAGATTCAAGTAGATTTTACATGGATGATGATGATGTGTGATGATCAAATTCTGAAAAGCAATTTCCTAACTAGCGAGTATATAGGATGCGCTAACTCAGTTGGCATCTTGCCCTTAACATGATGCGCTAACTGGGTTAGCGCAATAGCCTTCCACCGTGGCAAAAATCACCTCACTTTAGTAAATATATTTTTTATCACATTATTTTAGTAATTTTTTTTTTTTCACCCTGTACGGTCAAAAAGCCGAATTTGTTTCTTCATAGCCTACTTTTCTGTGGATACAAGTCTTCTCTCCTCTAGTATTTCAATTTCCTTCATCTAGTTAATTAAATTTTTTGCTATTCATAATCTTTCCCAGGTATCTGAAAAACCAAACCTGCTACTAGCAGGTCCCTTAACACAGCACCAAGCTTGAATTGCCGGCGCCAATGCGAGCTTGGACAAAGGAGGTGATATCACGTACGCATCCAAGTCTTCATCTTTCCCACCCCAATGTGGAATCATTTGTCTGGAATAACCTCATTCGGTGCAGCAGAAGCAAAGTTGAACATTCAACATTTCCACCACAACATCATTCCCCACTTTCCCTCTACCTTCGCATGCGTTTCCATGCCGTGACACCTGATCTTCACACCTTCCCTTTCCTTCTCCCATCCTTCAATTCCCCTCCTCATCTCCCTCGCGGACACCAACTCCATGCTCAAATCATCCTCCTTGGTCTCTCCAACGATCCTTTTGTCCAAACCTCCCTCATCAATATGTACTCTTCCTGTGGCAGCGTCACCTTTGCTCACCAACTGTTCGATGAGATTTCTCACCCAGATTTACCATCTTGGAACGCCATCATCCATGCAAATGCCAAGGTGGGTATGATTCATGTTGCCAGGAAACTGTTTGATCACATGCCTCAAAGGAACGTTATATCATGGAGCTGCATGATTCACGGTTATGTAATGTGTGGTGAGTACAAGGCAGCACTTTCTTTGTTCCGTAATTTGCAGATATTGGAAGGGCACAAGCTTAGACCCAATGAGTTCACCATGTCAGCTGTGCTCTCAGCTTGTGCAAGGTTAGGTGCTCTTCAGCATGGCAAATGGGTTCATGCTTATATTGACAAATATGGGATGAAAATCGATGTGGTTTTAGGGACTGCTTTGATAAACATGTATGCTAAATGTGGAAACATTGAAAAGGCAAAATGTATATTTGATATTATGGGTCCTGAAAAGGATGTAATGGCTTGGAGTGCCATGATCTCAGGCCTCGCCATGCATGGATTTTCAGAGGAATGCCTTGAATTATTTGCAAAGATGATTAATGATGGGATTAGGCCCAATGCTGTCACTTTTGTGGGTGTTCTTTGTGCTTGTGTACATGGAGGTTTGGTTAGTGAAGGAAATCAATATTTCAAGAGGATGAGGGAAGAGTATGGTGTTAGTCCTCTAATCCAACATTATGGTTGCATGGTAGATCTGTACAGCAGAGCAGGTCGTATTGAGGATGCTTGGAATATGGTAAAATCAATGCCTATGGAACCTGATGTGATGATATGGGGAGCTCTGCTTAGTGGGGCTAGGATGTATGGTGACATTGAAACTTGTGAGATCTCATTAAAGAAACTTATTGAGTTGGACCCAAAAAATAGTGGTGCCTACGTGCTTCTTTCTAATGTGTATGCAAAGTTGGGACGGTGGGGAGAAGTGAGGCATTTGAGAGATCTTATGGAGGCCAGGGGAATCCAGAAAGTTCCAGGTTGTAGTTTGGTTGAGATAGATGGTGTTCTTCATGAGTTCTTTGTGGGGGATGATTCTCACCCAGAAGCCAAAGATATACATAGGATGCTTGATGAGATTATGAAGAGATTGGAAAAGCATGGTTATATGCGAAACACGAGTGAGGTTTTGCTTGATTTGGATGAAGAAGGAAAGGAGTTTGCATTGTCTCTTCATAGTGAAAAATTGGCCATTGCCTATTGCTTCCTCAGGACAAGCCCGGGTACCACAATACGGATTGTAAAGAACTTGAGGATATGTAGCGATTGCCATTTTGCAATGAAGATGATATCTAGGGAATTTAATAGGGAGATTATTGTTAGAGATTGCAACCGGTTTCACCATTTTAAAAATGGCTTGTGCTCTTGCAAAGACTATTGGTAAATAGAATGGAAAACTCCAGCAATAGATTTTGGTGAAATTTTATGAATTTATCTCTTCAATTTTCTAAGAAGCGGCAACGGTTAGGGTGAGGCTGACAATAGAACTAGCAAATTCTAACCTTGAGCTTACAGTTCAAGTTAGTTCATATGTTGCATGCTTAAAGGCCGTCGTTTAACAGTTTCCTCTTTTGTTATTGATTGGAGGAGTAAGTCAAAGTGCCTCTCTCAAAGGGGTTCTCTAGAGCAAATTAAGACCTCCTAAATACCCTTATTTTCAATGACGAGACATAAATCAAACGAAAACAAAGTATGAGATGATTTAGCTCCTCGTAAAGTTCAGTGAATTGGAGGAATACTGGGTTATATTATTGAAATAAAAAGTAGAAACCCAGATACAGATGTAGAAATAATGAAGTTGCTAAATGTTAAGATTAAGATTCGAGGTAATTTTTTTTTTTAAATTAAGAGTAAGGTAGTTTTTTTTTAATCCATGACCAAGGTAGGTTAAAAAAATTTGTGATCCATGATATTTTTTAGTATTGTTTATTTTTTTTGCTAACCCACATGTATGCTCGGAGTGTGCATGGTGGGATAATTATCTTCGTTAAGAGTGTGTTTTGTGAGAATCGAATCCGGAAGTTCTTCTCACAAATATTTTTTTAATTTAATGTTAAAGTGAAAAAAATTACTTAGTCCTAGCCTATAAACTATTTAACTCACCCAAAAATAAAAATTTTTACAATAAAAGAAATACACGCAACTGGTGCATTTAATCACTTGTTTGAATGTGAATCAATCCATTTAACCCGCAGATTTTGTAGCTCCTATGTATACTCACCTCTAGCTATTTGAATAACCTTGGCTCTTAATTTTCATTCTCAGAGAAGTAATAGTATTATGTTTTAATTGTAATTTACATCTCGCTTGGATTGTCCCCCTTTTTTAGTTAATCAAGTTGCTCTAATTTTTAAGCTAAGCAAAGTTGGTGCGAATAGCAATACCCTACCCTTAGTGCCTTGCGGTGCGGCAGCTTGGGCTGCCAGAGAGAAGATGGAAGATGACCTGTACGACGTCGCTCCATGCTCCTCCCTCGCCGTTGAGTCTATCATTCGCGTCGGAACGGTAAAATCATCTATTCTAGTTTGCTTCTTCATTTCCGAAATTAGATAAGACCTTATGAATCTGTAAATTGTTCTTCAGGCGGGTGCGATCTGGGGCTTGTGTATGGGTCCTTACGAAGCTCGTCAACAGGGTAAATTAAATTTATGCCATACATCGACACTCGTAATGTATATATCATGCGCAAGTATCATTTCCATATCGTAACAATTCCTTTCTCTATGCAGGTCTTACAGGCATTGCCCGAACTTCTTTTGTGGTAAAGCTTTTTCTTCTTCTTCTTCTTTTTTCTTTGTAGTCAAAACTGGTGTTAGGGTTTCTTGTGAGTTGATGCTTTAAATTGGGTTGCCGAGTACAGGCAAAATCAGTTGGCACGTTTGGGTTTCGATGCGGTAATTAAACTATAGTTATGACTCTGTTTGAGCTGTGCAATCATGTTTCTTAGCATTAACGTTGACTTCATTGGGGATTTTAGGGCTTGTAGCTGGAGTTTTCAGCATTACTCGATGTGGTGTTCAGAGATATAGGAGGCAGAATGATTGGGTTAGTTACTTCCTTCTCTCTTGTTTATCCTTTACCTTAGTTTCCTTTCGACTAGTCAAAAAAAATAACGAGGCTCAATTCTACAAAATATATTTTGTGATGCAGATGCTCTCATTGAGTGTGCAGTGCAAATGCTAAGTAGTCATTCCTTTACCAATTTGAAATGTGTAATGAAGCTTAGACTTTGTTCTTTAAAGATAGTATCAGAAAATGGAATTTGTGCTTCTAGAAAAGATCAACTGAATAATGAGCCTTGCAGCTTTTACTGGGATTGGCAAAGCCCTATAGCCTATAGGCAGTCATATCTAGTCTAACATAAGTTGCTAATTGGTTTCCAGACTGCTTGATCATGTTAGATATCTTCTTATCTGTCAAGAATGGAGGTCCATCCATCAAGATGGGTTTGAGTGTATTTAAAGACAACTTAACAGTCAAGTCCTATAGGCAAAGATGAACATACCTGGGGACTTTACCTTTTGGTGTATGTATATATAGTGGCTGAAGTCTCCTGAGTCCTGAGCTAGAGGCAATGGATGGCATGGTGCTGGAGCCAGTAGAAACATACATACCATTCCATTTTCAATGTAGGGCGTTGCTGTTGTTATAACTTATAAGCTTGAATGCTTAAAAAACTCAAGTATCAAGCATCATGACCCTTTGATTGCATCAAAATACTGGGATACGTGTGGTGGAATAATTTTTTGTTAATATGCTGTAAATGCCTGAGCACATAAACATACTGGCTTTATATGGCATTGCCCTTCAATGTAAACAAATAAACCATTGCTTGCCCATTTTGTGTGAGTATATCATTTTTTTTTTAATTTACATGCTTGTCTGGCCATTAAGGCTTGTCATTTGGGTTTTATGGCCCCTGTGGGTAGAATATAAATGCTCCTGATCATATTATTTTGAAAGTACCATCAGTGTGGTGAGTCGGCTGCCTTCTTGCTTGATGAATATTATGGGTAGCAAATAGCGATTGATAGACAAGTCACGACGGAATAGAATAGAACACATGAGTTTTGGTGATTTGGTCTATGTTTAGTGCATATTAAAAGTAAAACAGAACAGGACTTGAGGTAAAAAAAATGGTATATTTTGGTTCCATGAAACCAAACAAAAAAAAGTGTTTTTTCCATTCCATTTTGTCGGTTAGCGTCCTAGATTCACATTTGTAACATGGTTTTATAGTAAACCAAATCTTCATAGCATCATTGTTCTTTCCTCGGGTATAAGTGACTTGTCGTTAGGGACTCTGTTATATATTTCTCTGAGGATTGTTCTGTGACTTGATTCTGTTTGCTAGACAATGTACTGTATGTGACCAGTGGTTTTGGGCAAATGGTGTGCTTAAAGGAAAATAATATTGCATATTTGCATGATCATACTGGAACCTCATCTATATATTGTAGTTTTGGGGCCAACTTTGGCATTGATTCAGAAACCACCATTTTTTTTTCCTGGTACCATGCATGTTTGTTGGAACAATTATGTAGCTAGATTTATGTATTTGTTTGGTTGTGTATGCATTTGACAACTGAGTGACAAATATTTGCATGAACATTAAGCATGGCTCAACGAGTTGCTAAAATTACTTTTAAATTTCCTGTTTTTCTTCTTTTTTGATAAAACAAATTCCCCAACAGGTCAATGGTTTGATTGCGGGAGCTGTAGCAGGTGCAGCTGTTGCTGCTGGGACTCGAAGTACGACGCAGGTGATTGGGATGGCCGGTTTGGTTTCTGCTTTCTGTGCTGCAGCTGACTATTCCAGAACATCTTGAAGTGGGCATAGTTTAGAAACAAGGACAGAAAGTTATTAGTACCTCATAATTTTCCCAGCATACATCAACAAGCGAAATTGTTTGCTACTTAGTAGTTTTCAAATATTGTATAATATTTTGTTATTTACAGCATGTATATATGTGTTTTGAGTAATCTCTTCGTTGTTCAAAAAATAATTCCTCAGATATGACAATAAGTTCCTCCTTGTACTCAAAGTGATAGAAGTTTCTCATAGTTGGAAAGATTAGATGAATTTGGTAATAATAGTATGCACATTTACAGTGTTAGCACCGTCTTTTCTTTGTTTTCCCCCCTCTAAATCCTACTCTTGTCTGTATCCTCTCCTGTGAAGGAACATTTTTCCCTCTAATTCGTCAGATAGTCCAACTGTGTGTTTTTTGTTAATTTTTTTATAATGTGTCACATTTAGTGACACCTTGTCACACTGTTTGTCACTAAAATATCCACTGTGACACAAAAAAGATGTGGTTTGGTCAAATTTATAACTTGAAATACTTCAACTTCAACCGTTGTGTTTCTCTATTATGCCTTTTTTCTTTCTTCTCCCCCTTTTTCATTGGAAGGTCTCAACCCTAATGACGTTGTTTTTGTGCCACGATGTCAAATAGAGTGATGCACTGTCACAAAACGTGACATGTCATAAAAAAATTAACGGGAAACACACAGTTAGACTATAGTGAAAGAAAAAACAAGAATGATTTTTTATTTCTTATAGACTAAACTACGTTACTCTAAAAAAGTCATGATTGATTTGTTAGTTTACTCGTTTTGAGACTTACATTTTCACGACAAAATAATTTTAAGACCTTTTTACCCTCACCAACTAAAAGACCTGTTGGCAAATTTAAAAACTTGTGCAGCATCGGATCATCTCAACCGTTGAATTCATTATTAATATATCCTAACGAGAGGTGAGAGCCCAGTGGTGATTACTTAAATGTTTGTCTACAATTTGTTCAAAGAGTTGTTTAAGTTAAACATACCGTCAATTGATCGGTTTCAAGTTTCAACAAAAAAAACAAATACGCATTGGTTCTAAATCGCGCATGTATTGTGCTTGAAAAGGTTGTAGCATTAGCATAGTATTTTGTAGGATTGTGTAAGTAATGCCTATTTTGTGTTTTTCTAAAGGAACGAAAAATGATAATAATAGAATTGGTTCGAACATAGACGATAATGGTGACGTGGGGGTGTGTTATTTCCACAAGTTATTTCTCTACGGAATGTGCTCTTTCACATATTTGAAAGAATAGATTTTGACCCGGAAAACAAAAAGCGTAAAGAATAGAATAGATAAACAGAAAGAATGCAAATTCCCAAATAAGAAAGAAAAACCATCCAGTCTCTTTCTCTTCGGCAGAGAAGTAGGACCCACCTCCTACCTCCTCTGTCCATCTCTCTCTCTCTCCCCCCGATCTTCTAATAAGAAAGAAATCAATCACCAGCACCGCCACCAGCACATCCACATCCTCATCCTCTTCTGCGTGCCATTGAATTCAAGGTCTCTAACAGTTTAATTTGTGTTCTACCAAATTAGAACACAAATTAAACTGTCATCGGATTCCTTTTCATTTCATGGATAAGAAGTTCTCCTACCAAGAAGTAATTAAATCCTATTCTTCTCCTTCTTTAATTTAATTATTGTGGAGGATTGATTAATTGTATTATACCTAACATATATATATCAGGTATTCTGGGAGAACTCAAGGAGAGTGGAACTCTTCACCTGCAAATGGTTGCCTTTTTCTTCTCCGAGAGGCCTTGTTTTCCTTTGCCATGGTTCAATTCTGTTTTCCCTCCTTCACTAATATCTCTTGCTTTGCTTGGGTGTAATGATTTAACATGGTGTTCCCTAATTATTTATTGTAGGTTATGGAATGGAATGCAGTAGATTCATGAGAGGTAATACAATACATATATGCATGCTTTTTCTCTCCTTCCTTTGCCTTTTTTTTTCCATTCTTTTTCTGTCATTGTTATTATTGTTGATTTATTTTCCAACACAAATTGTTACATGGTTCCAATAATTTTCCTTCATGAATGATGGACTAAATGATTTTGTTAAAGAAGTGAGTCCTCCATATACAGTGTTTCTCATTCTAACATTCGGAAACCATAATATCTCATAACAGAATGGCAAATTGTATATATTCTCAAATCTCAACGTAGCTTCAGTTTTGTTGCCGCCAAAAAATTTATGGTGTGTTTGAACTTCAATTTGATGCATAATTTCCCTTCTTCCAATTGTTTTTCTTTTCCATATAATAATGCTATTGCTACTTTATGCCGGTTAAGGTTACCACTTACCACCGAACCAAATTCATATAGACACAAATATGATCGTGCGATCCAATTACAATTTAAAACAGTACTCCAATAAATTAAATGTAAAGTTCAATTTATCTTTGAAAACAAAAGATTGATGAGTAGCATGGATACACCACAGAGATGAATGTACAATCTTGCAGGGTAATCCATTGTCTCTAAATCTAAGTAGCCATGTAGTAGTGCATTGGTGAGGGGTGAGGAAGTTGTGATGCGGGATATGATTTTGGCAACTAGCAATAAAATTGGTGAGTTTGTTCTGCTAATGCGGCTGCCCATAACTTATCTGCCGCTGCCACTCTTGTCAGCCAAAGATGACCTCATTCAAAAGCTATTTTATCATATACAGACTAGTGATGGTGGTGGGGTGGCCACACTATTCTATCTTATCCATTTGTCAATGCAGATTATAATTGTGTCTATCTTTTCCTTCTAGATTACACTGCAGAATCCAGATTATAATATGTCCTTGCATTCACTCTCTTCTTTCACTTTTTTCCTCTAAGGATGAGGATAAGTGATAGCAGGGTAGTTGTAAGATCTAGAATTGAGGAAAACAACCGGTTAGAATCAATAAAATGCACTAAAATTACGAAAATTAATGGCGGGAACAGCAGCTAATTTCACGCAAGAAAATGAAGGAAAAAGTGGAGGGGAAGAAATGGAGGGGACGCCACTGATCCAAGAATCCACCCACAGCATATAAGTCCGATGTCAGACGCCATTAATTCAGGAGAATTAGATAAGTTTAAGTATGGTTTGAGCAACAACCACTAAACCTCTCTCAACTCACCAAAGGAGGAGAAATTTGGGCATAATGCCTTTACTATTCATCAAAGTTATGAAATACAAGAGAGAACCTCCCTATTTATAGAATTAGGGGGCGGCCAAAATGGAAAAGAAAATAAAGATGAGTGAAATTCTATCCTATGTGGGAATTGAACCCAAGGCTCCTAAGCCTTTTAGCAAGGCAACCTACTAACCAATAAATCCATGTAATTAACGCCCAACTAGGAAGAAAAATAAAAGAAATTACAAAATTAAAAGAAAAAACAATAGTGTCCTAGTCTAGGGTGGTACATAGGATCATGCGTCCTCTTCCAGGGTCAAGGTGTCCTTCTGTAGGGCAGTGACCTTTTATTTGTAGGACACTAATTTCTCCAACTCTTCCTTGCTTAAATCTCAGGTTTGAAGTTGGCGCATACCCTTCAATGTAGGTATTGCAGGTCCAAACTTCTAGCAGAATGCTATCAATAACGCTCATGATCCATTTAGAGATCATCAATTTCTATGGCATTCCCATTGTTCTTTCTCTTTTCTGGGAGCAATTGTTGTACCCCTGTTTTCTCTCTACTTCCTGTCCTCGATATTTAGCCGAAAGAAAGTGCTATTGACGCAATTTTTTAACATATTTTTTTTAACACATTCTTTATGATTGGTTAAAAGCCATATGAGTCCCACTACATTGGTAGTGGGACCCACATAATTTGGTGGGACACATGTAAATTTTAACCAATCACATCGAGTGTTGAAAAAGAGTGTGTCAAAAGTGTGTTCCTAACACTCCTCTTAGGAGAACAAAGGAGGAAGCTAAATGTTGCTTGGTCTACTATTTCTTTTGCTTTAGTTTTTATTTAAAAAAATTATTCATTTTTGACCAAAAAAAAAGTATTCATAGTTATAAAAATATTATTTTACCTTCAAAATGTTTTTAAATGCCAATGTTATGAGAAAACGAGAAAAAAATGATTTCTTTTTATTTTAAATAATATTTTATATATTTTTATTGGAAATTATAAAGTTAATTTTTTTACTGTTATTGTTTATAAGAATTTTAAAAATTCTAAAATTAATAAATATTCCTTTAATCAATTTCTTATTAACTTTAAAAATAAAAATATATCATCTAATAATAAAAAAAATCAATATACCACCTTTATCTCACTTTAGATAATTGTAAGGTGATGGATAAAAAGGGACCGTCACTTTAAAAATTAAAGTACACATGACAACAATACAAAAGGATAGAAATTTCAAATTTCACTATCCATCATCATCGTATAATATATGAAAATTGAAATTTAATGTTAAGTTATATTATTTTTCTCTTTTTCATAAAATCACGTGCGTTTTATTCTCTTATATACATGTATCATGAACTTTTAATTAAATTAATATGAATTATTTTTTAAAATATTTATTAAATGAAATGATATTATTAATTTTAAATTTTATTAATATTTAAATTTCTTAAAATAATTTAAAATTGAGTAAATCAAATATTTTAAATTATAATTAAATCAATTTTTTATAAATTAGTTTAATTTTAAAATAAAAAACAATATTTATATTTGATTTTATTTTTTATAAAACTACCTATATTATATATGAAATACTTATTAATTTAATTTATTTTCAATCTTCCTCTTGAGGTTTTTTGGGGGAGTTGGGGAATGTTTAGGGCTTTAGGCCTTGGCCGTAAGTCCGTAATAACCTCTGTCCTCTGCTATGCTAAGAGGACTCAGTCACTGTGCAGTTTTTTTTTTTTTTTCCGGTCAAACCCAATCATCTTTTTTGGTCACCAAAGACCCAATCATCTTTTCACTTGGATAGGTGGATTGGATGAATTTTGGGCCAACAGGCCCACCTTATTCCTCCGTGCTGTTGGAATGCATTATTCACTTTTGGCCCAAAAAGAAAAAGGAAAAAGAAAAAAAGCTGACGCTCATAAGACTTGAAAAGAACAGTTTAAGCTTCCCCAAGTCTGTAATATGCATGTCAGAAGTCTTAATGTGACCTTAAATAAATCGATATAGAACTAAATCGAGTGATAAATAAACATACGGGAATTTCTGCATATTATGTGTCTAACATTGCACTAAAAATTACGACCTCTCATTTTCAAATTTTTTTATTAAGAATCTTATCTCAATTCATAATAACAGTAGCCAGTAGGATTTAATTACACTACACGGTTTGTGCAATATATATGCATCTCAGATTCAATACATGGTTCTGCCTCGTTGCTAGCACATTCTTAATGATTTGAGTACTTGTTATTTCAGCTAGGTACTAGTAATGTCAAATTAAATTAATGGTAGAACCTTTATCTGATTTTTTGCTTTCATGCTTCTAGAATGTGGAGCGAAGTTAGCGTGTGCTGGTTATGCGGTGTTTGGGATCGACTTTGAAGGACATGGACGCTCCGCAGGTGTTCGTTGTTATATAACTAAGTTTGACAACATTGTCGACGATTGTGACGACTATTTCAAGTCAATTTGCGGTGCGGATTCAATTTCTTGCCTTAATTTATATTTATTTAAAAAAAAAGAAAAAACAACACTCTCTCAGTGTCAAAACATTAATTGGGAATGCTTTGTTGCTGACTCTGTATTTCAGAGCTCCAAGAGTACAAGAGAAAGCCCAAGTTCTTATATGGAGAGTCAATGGGAGGGACAGTGTGCCTACTATTGCATAAAAGGGACCCTTCATTCTGGGAAGGTGCTGTTCTTGTTGCACCCATGTGCAAGGTATGAATATGCCCTTTGTGGACATTCATTCAAAACTTAATCTTTATCTCCTTCTTGTTGAGTATATATAACATGGAAGGTATTATGACATGGTTTATGCAAATTAATGTTCAAATATATGACAGATATCAGACAAGCTGAAGCCACCTCCAGTTGTTGTGAACATATTGTCGAAAATGGCAGATATTATACCAAAGTGGAAAATAGTTCCCTCAAAGGATATCATCGATACAGGCTTCAAAGACCAAGGCAAACGAGAAATGGTATATTAATGAAATTTCCAAGCTTTTCTCTTTCATTTAGCTTTTCATTTTTCGGCTAACTTTTCAGCTTATTTTTACCAAACACAAAGCTAGCTGAAAATGTTAAAATGATATACAAGGACACGATTAATTATTAAATAATGATGAGTGAGGGTGGTTGAAGAGGGATAAATTTACATGTAATAAGCATTCAACTAGTAACTGAAAATGGAAGATATTTTTTTAAAAAAAACTACCTCAAGTAGCTTTTCAAAAAAAAAAATCCAGTAACTACCGAAAAAAAACTACCTTATCAAACACAAAGCTACTAATTTTGGCTAGAGCTGAAATAGCTTACCACACACCCTCTTTCTAAAATCTTGTTTTTATAGTGCCAAAGTTAAATATGCATTTTTTTTTATGATTATTGCAGATAAGGAAAAACAAGTTGATATACCAGGACAAGCCCAGGTTGAAAACAGCATTGGAGATGCTGAGAACAAGCATGGACATTGAAAGCAGCTTGCATGAGGTGATTTTTGACCATCTAATTTGCAATCACATTAATTACCCTGCCCTCTTTCTTTCCTCTCTGAAAAATCAAATTATCCCCTTTTTTTGGGTCTCATTCTGTGAGTTAATTTTGAGCAGGTAACAATCCCATTCATAGTGTTACATGGAGAGGAAGATACAGTAACAGACCCAGAAGTAAGTAAGGCATTATATGAGCGAGCAGGTAGCACAGACAAGAGCATGAAATTGTACCCTGGAATGTGGCATGGCATAACATCAGGGGAATCTGATGAAAACATCAAGGTTGTCTTCACAGACATCATAAATTGGCTGGAAAAGCGCACTCCCAAGCAAAGTTCTGAGTCTTTTGGATCAACTCAAACTTCTAACTATTCCAATATTTTTCAGTGGCAAGGACGTCGCGCATCAATGTAGCACTACGAATCCCGGGGGCGTTGTCCTTTGGATTTATTAATCCTAAGTGAACTCAAATATCACATGTACTGGTATAACTTATATGTATAATTATTGGGCTAAGCTCATATATTATTACCTTTACCTTTATTATTAGACTACTTGTGGTATTTAAGTTTGTGGATGTGATTATCAGATTTTGATGGTGGGTAGGTTAATCCATATTATAATCAAAAGAAAAAGGCTCATATTTGGCCTTTTCTATATGTCTTATGGTTATGGTTATGGTTATCCTATCATGCTTTACTCACGTATTCTTCAAGAAATTAAATTGAACAATATAAAATTGTCTACAGCGACAAGTACACATTTTTTTTTTAAAAAAACTCCATTAATTTGTGATAAAACATAATATTATATTATATATCTACATTACTGATTTTGATAAAACAATCCTTAATATTGGTATCAAAATCTTGATAAATACTCTCTCCTAATTTTAATATAAGAAAAAGACATGTCAGCTTGATTAAAATATAAATAAATTTTAACTAATTTCACGTATTTAATAAGATTGTCCCAAAATATCTTTTATTTAATTTAGATTTTATCTTTCAATGACTCTATTTAATGAACCACGTATCAATAGAATGTGTCCACTTGAAACAAGTTTCAATAAAATTGAAGTATTCCATATAGAGCAAGTTAGGTAATGTAATTCATTTTTTAGACAACAACAATAAAATTAAATGAAATTAACTAACTTTCTTAATTAATGTGACTTTTTTTACTTATGTTCAAGTCCGAGACATTAACATATATTATGACAATTCTTTAAATTTTATTATCTATTTATTAATTTTTTAAATTGGGAAAAAATCTTTAAAAAATTCCTTTATCAATTGTGCAAAAATAAATGCACCAAATCTTTTTTTCTCGTCCAACGAATTTGGTTCATGTTAAAAAAAAAAAAAAGAATTCGGTATATAAGGTTTCATTGGAGAGTCTTATTTTTTTTCAATTCACCTAGTTATGGAAATATCATTGAAATAATTTGTTCCACAACCTTTGACAAATTAAAGTTAGAAACTATTTTATTTTGGTAATTTATATATATATATATTGTAACGTTTTATTCCATTTTCATCCATGAAAATAAAGAAATTTATTACCTTATTTAATCAAATACCTCATGAGTTCATGTGATATACACAATTATAATTGTTGCTGCTCAATAATATATATTTTATGAAAGTTTATGCATTTTCTTTTATTTTTTAACTTTTTTGGAATACTCATTGATTAGATTAGAAGCAATCTATACGATAATTTGAAAACAATGCCTAGATTAATAACATCACCAAATGCAAATATATATCAATATTCATAATTTAGATGCATAAATATAAATGTGAATATAAAGTTCTCCATATATTTAACTTTTGAAAAACAAAAGTAAATCCAAATCTTAACCTAATTACTAGATTTTCCCCCTCTCTATGTCATACTTATACATAACCAGGGCAAAGCCATAAACGGAGGGTAAAGGGGGTGAATATAACCTCAAGGGGTTGGTCGAGTGGAGCAAGACAGGGTCTTGTATCTGACATGTCGCAGGTTCGAACCCCCACTTGTTCCTTTGAGGTGAGGTAAAATGTAAGTACCTCTGTAAGTTCTCAAAGAGCCCGGAGGCTTTCCCTGTCTTGGACTGGGGCACCATCTCCTCACCCTAAATTTTTCGGTATCAAAAAAAGGGGGTGAATATCCAATTTTTCCTAATTAATTAGTAAACCCCAAATGCAATTTTATTATTATATTTATATAAATCAAATATAAAATAATAAATTATGATAAACACTCATAGTTTATATACATATAAATATGCAATGTAAATAATTTAAAAAATTTATGAAGTATTTTATTTATTGTTCTCTTTTTACTTTATATTATTTATTTTAATTATTTCACTATTTATTTATATTTTAATAAAATATTTGATCACTAAAAAATTAATAAGAACTTAACTTATAAAAAAGTTTATAATTACCTAACATTATATTTTTCTCTAAAAAATAGAATTTATATAATAAAATTTATGTAAATGTGTCTTTTATGTCATTTTACATTAATCAACTATTTAAGTAAATACTTCTAGCTAATTTAACAAGCTAGCTTGTTAATTACTAACTAACTTATCAACTAGTTTTATCAAACATAACTTATATCTCTTACTAAACGGACTTCCACTACATAAATTTATCCTATATATATTAAAAAAAGGGGAAATTGAGGGGCCTTTGCCATTATTTAACTTCACCCTTGTAATCCACCAAAAGCATCTATTGAATCTTTTACCCTTTGTTTGGTTTTAAAGAGAGAAATAGGAAAGAGAGAGATAAGGAAGAGAGAAATAGTAGAGAAATTAAGTAGAAATAGAGGTTGTTTGGTACGAGAGAAATAAGAGAGAGATAGAAGAAAAATTAATTATGATAATTATTTGGTTGTGGATAGATGAGAGAGAGAAATGTGTAAAAAGTTAAAAAGACTAAACTACCCTTCAAATATAAATTTAACAATACCAAGTAAATATTAAAGAGGGGTAAAAATGTCTTTTTTATATATCAACCCCTTCTCTCCCCCAACTCTCTCCTAGAGTGAGGAGATTGATGATGTAGTGGGGCCCACCAATAATCTCCGCTCAAACTCTCTCCCATTGACCATTCCAAACAAGGTGATGCCTCCCTCCCTCTCAGAACTCTCTCTGCAAAGTTTCTCACTTTACAAAATTCACAAAAACAAGCAGAGGGTTAAGGACATAAAATATAACTCTATTTTGGCTATCTTTAACCAACTTTTGAGCATAGCTAAATTCTCTACCATTCAAAGGTCCGCCTTCCTTTAGACTTTTCAACACTTCAATGCAATCAGAAATTGAGTATTATCCATGGACATGATATTTGGTTACAATTTTTATTTTTTTATTGAGAGTTTTCACAGGGTTAGATCCCTAATCAAGATTGAATCCCTCAAGATCAAATTCAATAATTTCTTGTGGCAAATCCAAAGCAATATTTTTTACCACACTAGATCTAGTTGGTAAACCTATAAATGGTGTCCGTGCATTTTCACTTGAAATCTTTGATATCAAAATTTTCAATATTTTGTATTCTCCCACATAACTATAAAAAAGAAAAAAATGACAACCAATATTCTACCAATTAACTTTCAATGGGTAAAAAAAATTATTTAGAATATTTACTCTTTTTTTTTGGTAAAAGAATATTTACTCTTATTGTCCATCACAAGCATATTTCTTTACTCACCAACTGTTTTCATATAGTCCAATCACTCCTAAAATTATTCATCCTATTCTTTAATTATTTTTAAGTATAGTTTTTATCAGCTCACTTAATGCTTTCTTCATTTTTTTTTTTTCATTTCTTATTTCTATATGCAATTCATAATTTTTCACTTTGATGATTCTCATTCATTCATACAACTGTTAAATGTCAAGTAATACATAAGTAGTAATTGAATCGCACTTTGTCGCATCTGCTTTTGAAAGGCTTTCTCTGTTAGCCATAAGCAAAATTGTTAATACCTCAAACCAATTATAAATTTATGTGTATTCACTATCCTTGAAAATTTCTGTCACGCAGGTTTCAAGGTCGCGCCTTACTTACTGAAGAAAAAAAATATAATCAAATCATTTAAATCTATTATTATATTTATGAAACTACTCATAATATAAGAGTTTAACATATATACAGGTCAGTGTAAAGAAATTTTACATAAATATCCAATGATATGTAACCATATCATTTTTTTTTGGTCTATCAACCACGTCATTTATTAAATTTAATAACACATGAGGTGTCATATTCATTAAACGATGTGACGACACACCATTGAATGTATAAATAATTTTTTTTTATATAAAACAAGTTGGAAAAAGGAGAATATCCAGTATAATTTTGTAAGTGCTTGAGTATAGATGTTCTTTTCTCCTCTAGTAATGTAATCTACAAGGTTCAACTTTCAGATAACCAGCATAATTTTGCAACATAAGATCAAGAGGAATAGATCAGAAAGAAAATATAGATTGAAGTAGACAGTCTCTACTCTCTAAGACACAAACCCACGAGATGATTCCTTTGTTCTAACTGGTATTACTGCTAGGCTATGTTTGCTTTAGCGTTAGAACGTGATAAACTCATATTTCCAACGCTACAAATAGTTGCGTTAAGAGATCTAAACTTAAGTTTAGCCCCTTCATCCCTTCTCAACGCCAAATCAAACATACAACTAGACTATTCGATGCAAAAGGGATCTTAAACCATTAAACGTGACGAATAATGGAAAGTTACAGGGATAAAAAGAAACATTCAGTAGCAAACTCTACAAAAATCAAAGATTAAATTGCAAACAGGAGGCAGTGAGGTTCTGGGTGAAATAGAATAAGGTAAAATGTTGAAATAACTATAACTGTAGCTCTTATACATACCAATTACAACCACAAAAAAAAAAAAAATTAGAAATAGAATATAGATGGCAGGAATTTGATAAATGGAATCATGACTGGCTACCAGATACCAATCTTAAAGAGGGTAATAACCCACATATAAAGATTGATGAAGAACGAAGGACAAAAGGGACCTCATATGCTGCTGTGCTGTGACTAATGGACCTTTGGGAAATACCCTAACTGTTGTCCTCGGACTACTATCTTTTCCCTTTCTCACTCTAAGGTACACATAAACATACTCCAAGCAAGAATTAGGCGACGGTTGCACCTTCCTTGTGGTCACCAAAAATGCGTTGCCGGAAGTCAGAAACCATTAGGGGGAGGCCCTTGCGCAGGTCCACCTTGGGTTCCCACCCAAGTAGCTCCTTAGCCCTATTTATATCTGGCTTTCTCTTGTGAGGGTCATCCTCTGTGTTGGGCCTGTACTCTATCTTTGCATCTGGGTCGATTGTTTCTTGGACCACCTACATTACCATTACCAATGGAGCTAATTTTAACGTACATATATTGATTGATGAATTCAATTAATGTGGTGGTCTATCAGCTATGAGACAAGTTACTGAGTCCGCCGACACAACATGTACAACCCTTTCTTCTAAACTACTAGCATTCTTTCATTTGCATCCACATTATTAAGAAAAATGAATAAAAATATTGACTGTGGGAAACAATCAGGAATTTAACAATTTGCCCTATTCTAACTTTGGTTTTACTTGCTAAGGTGATTGAGAATAGGACAAATGAAGAAACTGGTATTCCTTGTATAGAAGAATGATGCGTTTCCTTTTGAGTAAAGCTTCAACTAGCTTGGTTGGGTGCTTTCGGATTTATTAGTGTAATGCACATGATATTGGTCTCGTTAAAAATAATAAAGTTTCAACCTTTTCCTTCTTATGAGTTATAATTGCAGAAAAACCCAACTTTACCTTGGCAAGTTCAAGCATGGTAAATTCACCCGGATTTCCAAGGTTGAAAGGTCCCACGTGTTCTCCTTCCATAAGGCGGATCAGACCCTCCACCTACACCAACATAAACATCACATTAATACAACAAACAGCAGCATCTTGAGCTAGATTCAATAAGGTATAGCACCAACTCTCACTACATACTGATCTAGGCCATAAATGAATTAATATTCACGAAGATATTTTATTGTTTACAGTACACGTGTAATATATCAACTCGGTGCATTCATCTTGTACACTAGGCTGCCACTTCGATTTATTTATGCTTCATTGATTTTCCATTGTTTTCAGAGTTGAGTTTTAAAACTTATTTTATTGTGCAAACTGCAATTATAAGAGGTGACCCACCACCTGGGCCTTCATACTCGCTTCAGTCACATGTTCATGCCTCTTCAGTTAAATGTGCCACAACAGCAGTCAATATTTCAACACATGGCACAACCTTTATTATTTACGAATAGAGAAGACCCTTAGCAGAGAGAGCCAGGAATTGTTTCTGTTAAATTTGCAGTATGCACATGGGGAAAAGTTACTTAAAATTTTCAACCTAAAGACCAAAACTACTTGTAATCCAAATTCTACCCTGCGAAACAATTACTATATAAGAATACATAGATTGAAGGGTAAAAAAGTATGGTAAGCATTTTCAGCTAAGAACAAAGATTTGTTAATTTCTCATTTCTCATAAGAAACAAAGTGGAAGCTAGTAGGGAATAGTACGAGTGATGGAGAAAGTATATTTGCTTACCAAATCAGAGACATACTGGAAACTCCTTGTCTGTTTCCCATCCCCATAAACAGTCAAAGGCTCCTTCCTTAGTGCCTGCATGAAAGCCACGATTAGAGACAATTATTACAAATAAAGCCAACAATGACTAGTTGCTTTCGAATTCAAATTCAAATAAATAAAATAAAGGGGGCCCTACCTGGGCAACGAAGTTACTAACGACACGGCCATCATCTAAGCACATTCGGGGCCCGTAGGTGTTAAAGATTCTAGCAATTCTAACCTGAAAAATAAAAAAATAAGAGGCCTTTTAAGTTTTCACCATGATTGTCTCAACTTAACAATTGAATTAATTAGCAATGGAAATACAAGACTGAAGAAAAGGAGAGAGTTAGGTTCATGGAAAATGACCTCCACACCGGCACCTCGGTGGTAGTCCATGGTCAACGTCTCAGCTGTACGCTTTCCCTCGTCGTAGCAGCTTCTGACACCTGTCACACACCCAAACAATCACAAAACTCAGGTAAGTTTTACTTGTTCAATTTTTTACAACCCCCTTAGTACAAAAAAATTAAAAAAGTGAACTTTTTCCCCTTCGTTACTGAAAATCAAATCACAAACCCAACCTACATGGTGCTGCCATCGCCACCAACCATTCTCATCCCCCTACTTTAACCTTTTCCCTTTCTTACGGCGAGGGCGTGGCTTTCATTTCACGTTTAACCACTAGAATGCAACGTGACCCATCATCAACAAGTATCTGGACCACCCTTCTTCACTTTGTGGACCCGCAAATCACGGGTTCCTCGTCGACGACACACACCCTGAAATTCCTAGAACGCGGTCCTCTTTCTATGTTCCACGTGTCTTAATACTTAACAAAAAAGCCCAGAAAACAGTAACACAGAGAACATGCAAGTCTGCAACGCTTATACCCTCAGAATTCAGTTTCAAATCCAAAATCCACCTATTTTCTATCCGTTTGGAACAGAATGGAATGAAAATCCGGTGACCGGAGGAAAGTAGCATATTAGAGAAGGAAAAAGTACTGACCAATGGGATTGACGTTGCCCCAGTAGGTCTCCTTCTGAGGATGCTGCAGAGGATCTCCATAAACCTCACTGGTACTGGTTAGCAAGAACCTCGCTCCCACTCTCTTAGCCAGCCCCAGCATGTTGAGAGTCCCCACCACATTGGTCTTGTGAACACAATTAAAGTTAAGGAATCCAAAAGCAAATAAATAACAGAGATCCCTAAACATTGAATTTCTGAATGCATAAACAACAAAGGAAAATGAAAAGGAAAAAGGATATGATAGTCTTGACAGGGTTGAACTTGTAATGCACAGGGGAAGCAGGGCAAGCGAGATGGTAGATCTGATCGACCTCAAGCAAGAGAGGCTCAACGACGTCGTGTCGAATGAGCTCAAATCTGGGGTTTCCAAAATGATGCATCACGTTTTCTTTTCTTCCTGTGAAGAAATTATCCACCACGATCACGCTATCCCCTCTCGCTATCAACCGATCCACCAGGTGTGACCCGACAAAACCCGCTCCACCCGTCACCACGATCCGGAGCCCCTTCCTCTTAATCCCTAGCGGCACCTTCCCCACTGAATGCACCGCCGCAGGACGGTGGTGGTGGTAGCCCGACAAACTCGACTCCCGCTCGAAGTAAGAGATCGGAAGCGGCTCGTACGGAACGTTCGAGGAAGAGGAGGAAGGAACGAGTGTGAAGAACAAGGTTGCTATGACAACGCCAACGAGGACGAAGACGAGTCGCTGCTCGCGAAGCATGTAGCGAATCGGGCTAGTCACGGAGAGCCATGGCTTGAGAGGCTTCGGCGAGTAAGAGTCATCCACCGGTTGGGTCTCGTGGCCTCTGAAAATCAATTCCGAACCCATTTTCCTGTTGTGGTTTCAACTCTCAGAATTCAAATTCCTTCCTCTCGAATCTGAGCCACGAAGAAGAAGGGAGTTTGGGATTTTACGATGCGAAGTGAAGAAGAGGAAATTGAAATGGGGGAAAGAGAGGGACTGAGTTCCGAGTTAGGAAGATGCCGGAACTCGGTCACCGGCACGGTGGTTAGATGGATGGTGAAGTCTAATGAGTATAGATCCGCGAGTGCGGTTTTTGGTATTTAAAGTAGAAGGAAGGGAGGAAGGAGCTGAGCTAGCGTGTGTTAAAAGGGGCAAAGGGAAGGGGGTTTGTGCGGAATGACGGAACTACCCTCACTTGAAAGCTTCAAGAGTGAACGGCTTTCATTGGGTACAAGGTGAGGGTGGTGGGTGAGATCAACGATTTGAGGTTCGCTAATTTTTGGAAAGTGGTAATTAATTAGAGTTAGAGAATGAATGAAATTGGAAATACTATTAGTAATATGCTGTGAAAGAGGGGAAAAAATAATTAAGATGGTTTTAAATGGGGGGATTGGTAAGTTTAAAGAGGTTAGATATCTGTTTTGATTTTAAAGAGTAAAGAGCTTTGACTAAGAATTGGAATTGCAAGTTGGCAATGGTATTGATGTCAAATTGTGAAATGGTCTTTTGACTTGTCCGCCGCCGCTCACATCACAAAAAAATAAGATCATCCATATTCCACACACAAGTTTGTGGAGATATAAAGTGAGGATAGAGAACTAACGGGGGTGATGTGTTTGTTATGACTTATGATAGAAAAAGAGAGATAAATAATGTGTTAAGTAACTAACGATTTATTTTTTCTTAAATAAGATTTTGAGTTTGAGTTTTGTATTTATATAGTAAGGTAATTTATTTATATAAAAGTTTGTATTAATAACTGAAATTATTTTATGAGTGTTTGTAAGTTGTTTTTTTTAAAAAAAATACTCCATTTTTAGCTACTGAAAATCTATTACAATTTTATTTCCGAACAAATTTCACTCATCAATATTTAATAATTAATGATATCTTATATGTCATTTCTCATTTTCAACTAATTTTATCAAACACTTATCATCAAAGTTTAAAAAATAAACCAGTTGAACATATTAGATTCATATTTGTTTAAATATCTTTTTGTTTGTTATTTTTTTTAATTTAAGATATTTTTTAGATAATAAAATTAAATTTTTAATGATTTCACATAAATATTTATTTAGTTAATTATTATTATTTTATCATACTATTATATTACATAGAATAATGTCTTTATATTAATTTATAATTTTTTATATATTAATTTCTTTCTATTTTATGTTATTTTATTATTTTAAAATATTATTGACGGAGTAAAATGGATAGCAACAGGTGCTCATGAAAAATACACATCTAATAATAAGCCCAAACCACTGCAGCCAGGTTTTTTTTTTCCTCTCACTCTCCTTTTATCCACCGGATCCAATTATTTATATTTATATTTATATTTATATTTATATTTATATTTATATTTATATTTATATTTAACTAAAATAAGTAGGGATGATGCTTTGGACTTTGTAGTTTGTACCTCCTAGAAAAAATTAGGATCGTGGTTGTTAAACAGAGTAAATAAATTATGAAGATTTATAAAAATTGGATAGGACCATATGTAGATTTATAAACAAATGTAATAATACAACTAAACATATAAATGTTATATTTTGTGGGTTATGTATCATAATCATTTTAGTTGGAGTTACGTACCATCATTTAAATATAATTTGTAGTACTGTTTTAGGTAAAGATACTTCCAACGACTTGTATAATAATATTATTATTATTTTCGTTTTTGTTTTTTGTTTTATAGACCGTTTTGATGATTTGTTTTTCAATTCAATGGAAGCATTGCGTGACACATATTTTATTTCTGTAGTCATAATTTTATTTGGCACATACATATACTTTGAATCAAGGCAGTGAGCAGGTGGTGTGTTCCCCGTTTTTTAAGGAAAGGAAGCTGAAGGATGATAGCATATAGAAAGGACATCCTACATAGAAGTTCGTAATAAATGCGTTAAAGAATTAAAATTATGTTTTTGGATACATGATTTTAGAAAAATTAAAAATTAAAAATATTTTAAGCGATTATTATTTAATAATTTTAAAATACAGTAACAAGTTATTATAAATTTAATGTTCTTTATTTTTTTATAAATATTTTTTAATTTAAAATACAAAAAAATTATCCTTCTTTTCTCCTGCTAAAACGTTCCATATATACACCAATGAGTTGTGACTCAGTTGGCAACACAGGCTGAGATTGTGGGAAGAGCTTCCGGGTTCGATCCACACTACACAAAGAAGAGTTTATGCTCGATTAAGTGGGTCTATCGGATTGGATTTGGATTAATAGTTTTGTACAATGCAATTTTTGCATATCAAGAATCTCAATAATAAAATTTTCTTTTCATTAAAATATGTTAAAAATAGGTTTTATTTTCTTCTTGTGTTTTCAATAACTTTTTTTTGTGTGAACAAAATTTATCCTCAGTCGATAGCTAGAGACTAATCTCTTCCAGGCGTAGAGATCACCGAAGTGGATTTTGCGGTCAGGATCGAACCCCTGTCAAAATGCTTAAAGACCCAACTATCTGCCAACTGAACCAGACTCGGTTGGTTTGTGTTTTCAATAACTAAAGACATTGATTACTATTTACGTTAATTCTTAACTTTCTAATTATACTATGAATTTAATTAATATACATTGTCAGCTAGTACAAAGAAATTTTACATATATATTCAATGGTGTGCCGCCACGTCATTTAATGTATATGACACCCCATGTGTTATTAAATTCAATAAGTGATGTGGTAGCGTATCATTAGATATCTGTGTAAATTTTCTTTACATTGACGGTGTATATATTAAACTTTTATACTATTTAAATTCGCTCCATGAATATAATAAAAAGAGTAAAGTAGTAAATTGGTTCCTCACTTTTTGGGCACCATGCACATGAGTCCCATCTTTAAAAAACTTCCTTTTAATCCAAAATCCGTCTTTTAAAAAACCTCCTTTTAATCCAAAATCATAACTTTTGTTAAGTTGGTGGTGATGTATATCACGATGAAACGTAAGTTACTTAGTAGAACAAAAAAATAACACGGGTTACCCCACTTTTTTAAGTGTGAGACACCTACAGCCATTTCCTTTTCATGTTTTTCATTCATCTTATCCAATGTCACTTGTTAAGTGACTGTCTAAGTGTCTCACATTTAAAAAATAAGGAAAAGTGAAAAACGACGTATTTCTTTGTCCTACTAGGTAGCCTATATGTCACTTAACATGACACATTAACACAAAATTAACAGAAGTTAGAATTTCAAACTAAAGTCTTGGATAAAAAGTAATGTCAAAGACTAAAAGAACGTTTATTAAAAGTTAGGGATTAAAGTGCATGATATTCTCAAATTTAGGGACCGATCAACTAATTTACTCTTTTTTTATAAGCAAAAATATATTAAAAAGGGAGTACAAGAGGTACTCCAACCCAATCAAGACTCAAGAATTAACATACCAAAAGAACATACAAAATGATGCCCCTACACCCCAATTACAAAAACACTGATCCACTAGTTTACTCCTAATAAAAGTTTTATTGATTTTATATTGTGCAAATGTGTGGCCCTTTTTTCTCAGGCATTACGATAATGAATTAACTACAATCTTATTAAGTGTCTGTTTGGTTTAATAAATTTAATTATAAAAATCAATGATTTAGATAAGCGTACATATTTACAAAACATATAAAAATGATTTTTTTTTTTGTCGGATATAAAAAATGATTTAAAATTAATTCTATGAGTTGAAATGCGAAACCAAATTAAGGCTAATCCAACTTTACAGTTCTTGATATGTACGTCAAAAAACGATGAAATATTGATGCCCATGATAATTTTGTGGACTTCTAAATGGATTAAGATTGTTCTATAATTCAATATATGCCACGTTTTGATAAAATTTTCCTAAATGCAATTAAACCTATAGGCACTGGTTTGCAGAAGTGGATCCTATTAGTGGCTATTGACAAGCATATGCACATGGTATTGGAAATCAATAGTTGACCTTATAATGGTTAGGATATAAAAACAAGGTCATTAATTGTAGGGGTTTACGTAGATTTTACTTTTGAAAAAAATGTATGGTTCTGTTAACGAGTGCCCTAATGACATTGGTTAAGGATCTATATAAAGAAGGTTTTGGTTGGAAATCACAGTATTGATTGCATTTGTAACATTCAATACTACTCACTCCAATAAAACGTTTCTATTTTTTTATCTTTAACAAGTGCCCTTAGGACACTCGTTAGCATTTTTTAAAATGTATTTATAAAAGATATAACTTTTTCAGTGTTTTTTTAGAAACTGTACTCTTTTTAAAAAAATAAAATTACATTTTTAAAATTTGTTAATATTCTTTTTTGAGAAAGCTTATCGGATTCTTCATTAATCAATTCCACGGCAAAAAGAAAAAACGTAATTCTCTTGAGTGACTGATTTTCTATTTCTTATAATATCAATATATATAGTATAGTTAAAAAACTAGATCGAACGTACACGAGTCCCTTTTGTTTATGTATACGTAATTTTTTTTTGGTGTGAATATGTAGAGGTAATTTTAGTTCTTATTTTCTCCTTCTTAAGTAATCTTTTTATCCATTCAACCACGACATGAAGTTGATGAGTTAATAAGAGATGGCATTTGTAAAAATGGACAATAACTTGAGATGCAAAACACAAAACCAGCTTTTTGACTTGTCAAAGCTTTGGGAAACTAATTTAATTAGCTTAACCTCAGGAAAAGGTTTGGCTTTCATATGCTTCTCAAGAAGGGAAAGCGCATTGCAAGCCCTAAATTAATTAGTTACAATGAACCTTATTCATTGTAAAACACCTAACACCCACGCTTTATACCAAAAGATTTTTGGAAAGACAGTGCTGATGGTTGTTGGCAATCATGTGCCTATTTCCACATAAAATTAAGTGATTATGGCATTTACCAAAGTAGTACGGATCCCTAATCAAAATTTTTACTATATTTGCTGCTTAAGGAAAATAATTAAAACTTGTCACGTGCACCATTAGAGTAGCATTGGTAAAGATAGGTGATAAACTTCAAGTAAATAATCTAATTAATTGAATCATAAGTGTTTAGTAATATTAGTTGATAATTAAGCTAGCTGTTAAATATAAAATGAAAAAAGAAAAATATTTACAAGCTTTGTTATATAAATTTTATTATTTCTAAATACAAATATATTATTAGGTAATTGTAACTTAAATTTTTTTTATAAATTTTTGTTCACATATTTTAGTGATAAAATAATTTATTAATAATTAAAATAATATATATCTTTATCTTCCAATTTTGATTTTTTTTCAAGAGCTTTTTCATAGGTTTACCCCGCATCAGCTAAAATTCAAGTTCGGCATCATAAGGCCTAAAAGATGCCACCCATAATATTTTTAAATAAATTAAATAATTCAATTATGTGTCTATTCATTAAACATTTGTTACATGAAAACTCATGTGATCATAACACTTATATATATAGCATAAGTTGATTTTTCTTAAGCTTAATTATTTAAAAATATTATTGAAATAAACTCTAAAAATTTAGAAGTAGACCATTACCTATTTTTATAATTTTAATCAAACATATATTAACTCATTATGTTATAAGATAAATCTAAAAAAATTAAAGAAAAACAAAATAAATCTTTTAAATACCCTTTAAACCTTTCGTTAGTTTGGCGGACAAATCTACTTTTCGTTTAGACCGATAGAGCGGACATATTCGGCCACATTTGTTGTCTCGGGACTTGGTTATAGTTAAGATTTTTTATCCCTCTTTAAGAGTATGTTTAGTGAGGATCAAACCCGAAAACTCTTCCCACGATCTCAATCTGCGTTATCAACTGAGTCACAACTATTTGGTTTGAAGGGATATATAATGAATGAGCAAACTTATTTGCAGTTGTTTTTTATTCCTAGCTTGATATTATAAACGTGAATTTATTAACTAAATAATGGCATTTATAACTATAGCCTGTATATCGAGGACCGCTTAATATAAAAATTTCTTTTATGGTTGATGAATAAGTGCTCGTTTGATTTACAGTTGGGCATAATTAATTCTAGAAATCAATAGTTAAGATAAATAGTGCACATATTATTTACATTGAACAAAAATAATTTAAATTTAACTTCGTAAAACCATGATTTTACATTATAGCAACGTTAAAATAAATTTAACACTAAAAAGAGAGGCAAAAGGCAATACTAGGTGGGAGGGGGGAACTTGGAGTGATTTTCAAGCTCTTTATTTGACTAAACAGCAACTACCACCTGCGGAAAATTGTTTAATATATGAGTAAAGAACACTTAAAAAAAATGTATTCTTAATTATTATTCCCTTCCCTCTCTGCTGAGTATATATTATCATGGAAAAGAAATTGTTCTTTTCACGCCAAATAAAAGCCCCTTTACGTGATAAACCAACTTGTCATTATCTTCAATGAAAGTAGACGCATCCTTGGATCCCCTTTTCGACATTTCATCACAACAACAATATAGTTTCAAGTAACGATGGATAATCAAGATGTTAGTTTAGTGGTGAACTCATATGCATTGTATTATTGTATATATGAATATATCTGTATAATCACAATTTCAAGTTCTCATTATCTGACATGGGGATGCTTGCCTTTGGTTGGATGAAAAGGTTGATTAATCAATATGCAAGTAAAATATAATAGCCAGAATACCCGCTCCCAAAAAAAAAATGTAAGTAATGCGTCAATATATAATAGTTTTTTTTGTGTGTGTGAAAAGGGAAAAAATTAAGAAATTTAGGGTGAGGGATATATAGCGCCTCGCTTAAAGCTAGCATCATGTTATATAATAATATGTTATCATATCATTTATGAATATATTTCATATATTATTAAACTCAACGTTATAAATTACAGATCAATTAAATAAATTTCTTTTTTTTGTATAATCAATGTAAGCATTCATATTTCATAATAATAAAATATATAGAAAATTTTGAATTGTAAATATTCAAGTAAAAAAAATAAATGTATTGAATTGTCTTAAACTTGTATGTCTTTTACAACTAAATAGTTTATTAGATTTTCGACCGGGACTAACTCTAGCTTGTAGGGCGAATACTGTCTAAGATTTATATACTTTTATTTAACCTTATCTCTAGGTAATGTGAAACTCTAACACACGCTCAATGACTGGACATCTGGAGCATGGACATATATACGAGTGGTGGTCTCATAACAACATATCATCTGGAATAAGATTTGATACCATATTAGATTTTGAATCGGGCCTAACTGAACTCCAAAAACTAGTTATTTTGTAAGGTGAGGATAACCCCAAGACTTATATACTTTTATTTGGACTTATCTCTAGGTAATATTGTGACTCTTTAACAATAGTTTTTCAACATCAATTTCATCTCAATTGATTTTTAAATTTCAGCTATTATTATAATAAATCTTTCTATTAAGTTGAAATTAACTTACTAATAGTGAAAAGTGAATGAATTCATTACTTTATTTCTATTAAATACAAATTATTGATTGTATTTTTTATTTTAAAAAAATTATTATTTTTCTTATAATTTTTTAAATTGGAACAAAAAATATAACACGTAATTTAAGAGAGTATCAAGTACTCCCGTCTTATATATGTTTTTCTAAGGTAATGAATTTAAAAGAGACTATATTTTTAAAATAAAAAGACAAAAAATATTTAGTTAAATTCAAAGATAAAGCACTTTTATGGGTATTATTTTGATTTTAAAATAAATATCTGTATTTTGTTTTCACAAAAAATTAGCGAATTTTGTGTTTAGTCCCTATAAAAATTTTCACCTAAGTTTAGTCCTTCATTAATTTTCTGTTTCCAAGTTTAATCCTTGCCTTTAATTTGCACTGTTAAGTGATGACCTGACACTGTTATAATATGCTGACGTGGCTGCCATGGTGGATTTTTCTGAAATTATTTTTCCCCAAATATTTTTTAATTCTTAATTCCAACATTAAAGTAATTAAAGTAATTAACATTGGAATTAAGAATTAAAAAATTGGGGGAAAATAATTTCAGAAAAATCCACCGTGACAGCCACACATTAGCTTAATAGATTTTTTTTGCTAAGCAAAGTGAATTATATTAAATAAAATGAGTACAAGGGGTACTCTAACTCATACACAAATATACATACCAATGGAATCTAAAGAAAATCACATCAACTTGATAGATACGTCAGCATACTGTAACAGTCTCAGGTCATCACTTAACAGTGCAAGTTAACAACAAGGATTAAACATGGAAACGGAAAATTAATGAGGGACTAAACTTAGGTGAAAAGTTTTATAGAGACTAAATACAAAATTTGCTAATTTTCGAGGGATTAAAAACATATTTAAGTCTAGATTTATTCACTAATTTTACTTGTTATTGTTAATACTTATTTAATTTATGTTGAAAAATAATATTCATTAAATAAATTTTCATGATTAGCAAAACATTTATATAAAATTTTATTCAATAGATAAAAAAACATGATATTAAACCATAAGAATTTCGGCCTTTACCATTTTTGTATTAAAATAATCTTAGGGTTGCATTTATATGGTGGGTCTGTCTATGGTGGACCATGGTTTAGATAGTCCAAGATGTGAAAATATAGTAATTTAAATTAGGCGTGAATATGGCGTGAAGTGAACTGAAAAAGTTGGGTTCAACAAGGCGGACAGGAGGCGACGGTTTGCGACGCAGCAGAGGACGACGTGGTTGGTGGAGACTCAACTGACGTCGTTGACGAGGCAAGAAGGGTTTACATCTCCAAAGATGAAATGGGAGGTGGTGAAAGGGGATAAAACATTGAACTGACTCTTGAGGAAATTGTTTTATTTTAACAATTTAATATTTTTTTATTTCTCTATTTTCCTAGCTGGCATTGGGTCATGACAGATTAGATAATTGCAATACGGGTCAGCAAACTCTGTTAAATCTTTCATGGAAGGTCAACTATGAGATTAAATTTGTTCAATTTTTAAAGAAGCTAGAGGGACCGAAATTGAGCAATTAAAACTAGGGGGACCAAAATCACCAATTTACAAAAGTATAGGGACCAAAAATGTATTTAAGCCTTTAAATTATTAATCATCAATTTCAACGTTCATTTCATTAATGATTGATATTAAACTTGTTTCCATTTACTTTTATGAAATATTGGATAAAAAAATATATAAAAACTCAAATCTATAATACCGTGTAATGTAAAAATTCTTTCCATCAACTTTAAATTGATATATACTCACATAAATTAGCATATATATGATGTATTATAGATCGATATTTTCCCTTAAATTAAACTCAATTAGTCATGTAAAGAATATTTAATCAAAAATAAATTATTTATTCACCTTTTATAACCAATAAAAAATATAAATTGGAATAGTGGGCCAAATTTTATTTGGTCCACCCTAGAATCATCCTTATAAGTTATGAAGATATTCATAAGAAAATGAAGCAATGACTTTGTATAAGGGAAATCAAACATGAACCTATTGAATGACTCATTGGTAATATAATATTTAATTTAGCGTTTAAGAACATAATATTTCCTCTCATTATTGTTTTTTAGAAAATAACATTATCAAATATATTAAGCAAGTATAATTTTCAATATGCTTAAAATAATAACGTAACAATATTTTTTGCGATTATTTTTTTGGAATTTTCATTTATATTTTTTATATATTTTAAAATTAAAAAAAAATTATTCATATTATTAAAATTACTATGAATTTTTTTATAGTAAAGTAAAAATTTTATAACAACATTCTTTATGTAAAATCTGATGACTTTTTTTTTAAGAAAATCTTACTACAATTGATTTTTAAAAAAAAACACAAGAATTTTTATGTGAATTTTGACAAAAGGAGAAGTCATAATAAAGTAACAAACACGAGTTAATGAAATATAGTTAATAAATAAAACTAAAAACATATAATTTTAAAAATAAAAAATAAAAAATAAATAAATAAATAAATAAAAGTACAAAATTAAATTTACTATATTTTTTCAGACACTAAAATGATAGGAAAATAAAGAGAAGAGAAGAGAAGTGATGAGAAGATAAGTGGGAAGGAGAGAAATAGAAAAGAAAAATAGGTGTGAAATGAAAAGAAATATGTTGTTTGGTGTGAGCGAAATAAGTGTGAAATGAAGAGAAATATGTTGTTTGGTATGAGAGAAATGTGTGTGAAATAATATAAGAAAAAATATGAAAAATCGATTATTGAAAAAATCATTTTTTTTGCTCAGCAATCGATTATGAGACATTAAAAATCGATTTTTTATGACAGTGAGTAACATAAAAATTGATTGTGTACATGAAAATCGATTCTTTATGATATTGGGTAACATCAGGGTCGGCCCAAAGCTAAGGCTGCTCAAGCCCTTGCTTTAGGACCCAATAGTTAGTAACATCATTTATACAAGAAATAAAGAATATTATTATAATTAGGCCTAGTTCATTAGTTTGTAAATTGATTTTCCTCCTCAATGGTTCATGGTTGAATTCTTGCTAAATGAACTTTAACTTTTAAAGCCTCTTTTTTTTTACTTCATGTATTTAAAAATGCCCCAAAATAAAAGTTTTCTTGAGGCCTCACTAAATATTATGCGATATTGGGTCGGCCCTAGGTAACATGATAATCGATTATGCATACATAAAAATCGATTATCACCTGTTCACTTCTCATTTCTCTCCATTTTACTACAATGAACACTGTAATCATCTCCCCTCATTTCCCTTCTCACCAAACACACGTTCCTTTTCCATTTCTCCACACTTCTCTCCTCCCTTCTCCACTTCACTCCTACCAAACATGTGGGCTTAGTGTGTATTTGATTTATCACCCGTACATACGGATGTAAAAAAAATCGTACCCATGGATACCCGTGGATATACCCACATATTTATTAAATGGGTGAGGACGAATATTATACTACACGCCTTGCGAGTACCCGCATACTCATTAAAACATATTTTTTTATTAAATATATTTAAATATTAGGATTTTTTATTATTTTATGATGAGATATAATTTATTTTATATTATTTTTATGATATTCTTAATATATTGACATGTAATGGTATTATATAATGATTATTTATACATACATAGTATGATATTATAATATATTATATAACATTTCCTCTCTTTCTCTTTATAAAATTTAAATTTTTAAATATTAATGGATACCCGTGATTATCCGTGAATACCCGTTAATTTTAATGAGTATGTATACGGGTAGACACTACCGCCTCGTTGCATCCCTACCCGTACACATTTTAAACGTTACTACCTCCGGTCCTATTTATAAGAACCTTTCTAAGGTGGGTCTTGGTCCTTTTTATAAGAACCTTTTCAGATTGTCACATGCATTAATTATTCTTTGATAAAAATACCCCATTAGTGGAGGTGAGTGAGTAATTAATTAGTAGAGAGAGTATGACACAATTGAGTAGTTAATTGGAAAGAGAAAGATAATGAGTCTCAATAAATTCAAGGATAGTTTAGGAAATATGATACACATGACAAATTTATTACAATAAACTAAATTAACCAATTTTCTTAATCCGTGTGTAAAGTAGTTAAAAGGTTCTTATAAATTGGACAAGAGAGAATATTCTCCACTAAACTAAATCCACGGCTAATCTCCTATGCACATCGTCTGGTTCTTTGAATCGGAAGCGACGTTGACTTGCTTCAATACACGTGGCGCTTAAAAAATGCGCATGTCTCTTCTACTTACCCTGGTGGTCCACCTCTCAGTCCTCACCATGATTACGCACAATCTGAAACCTGGAAGGAAATTTTGTTAAAGAGTAATTATATTTATACAACAAATTCATACAACAACTCATACAATATACTTTTTATCTATATCTATCTCCATCATATCACTTATCATATCACCCATCACATCTCACACTTTTTTATTTTCTCTCCACCTCTCTCCATGTTGCAAATATACAACATGTATGAATAACATTACTCTTTGTTAAATTGTAATAATTCATAGTCTTTTTAACAATGAATATTTTTTGGTAATTTTTAAACATTGAATATACCATATCCTTTATAATAATAACATTTTGCATATACGTTTATTTTGTTGTTATTACTTATATTTAATCAAGAGTTTAATTAGTAATAACATGTTAACACCTCATGTTATACTCATTAAATAATATAATAACATATCAATAGATGCAATATAATTTTTTTTAATTAATTACATAAAATTTTCATTGTCAAATTAATTTTTTCATATATAACCATAAATTTAAATTATAACTCATTATATAATTTAATTTTATAATTATTTTAGATATATATCTATTGACTTTTTAAAATAAAACTGTTTTAGTATCATTTAAAAATATTAAAAATATCATAAAAATACATTATACTAATTCGAAAATAAAAATCCTACACCAAGACGTAAGTTGTGCCGAGTCCCATATACTAATTAATTCATCCATATATAGATAGATAGATCAATGACTTCATAAATATACAATATTGTGGCTAATTAAGTCAAGCTTCGTAACAAACACGCCATCATATTCACCTGGTCCTTTTATAAATGAGAAGGAAAAAAAAAACGTTCCCTTTCCCTCACATAAGAGGGAGCTGCATGGAAATAAAGACGAATAGCATGACCTAGCTAGGTCGAGAGGCGTTGCATGTGTTGGAAAGTCCCACATTGACTAGTGATAAGGCCATTTAATAGTATATAAGCCTTGGACAGTCCTCACCCTACAAGGTAGCTTTTGGGGTTGAGTTAGGCCCAGGTCCAAAATCTAATAGCATGGACGCATATTAGAGGCTACCTCATGCCAAACTAATTATCAGAATTAACCGTCAATTCAATGACTTCGATCTACGGTCTCAATTCCCTTTTAAAAAAGAAACTTTTATATACTAACAGCACAGTTTAAGGAATAGTTAACCAAAGCTTGTCCAACGTAAAATTTCAGTTTCGGGTACTTCCCCACTCAACTACTTTAAATCTTAGGAAAAATATCATCCGTGATGGGAGGCAACTATCAAGCCAACACGGGGTTGACTTTCACAGATCTAATTAAATAAACAGTACTAGAAATATAAGGCAGGAATAATTTTACATAATACAAATAAATTAAGTTTATATACTAGAAATATGTATTTAGAACATTAATTATATATGAGTAGTATAAAAGGACATAAAGATCAATATTCTTATTTTAAGTGTCTTGAAGACTAAAAGTAGAGATAATACCCTTTTAACGTACTCTTTGGTTATGAGTTTTATTATAAAATATATATCTCACAAATATATTATAAAAAAGAGATAAGAAGACATTTATAAAGAAATTAAAGTCATAATATTTGGTTCAAAAGTAGTTGTTACAAAAAAATTTTAGATACAACTAATTATTTGATCATGAAAGTTAATATGAATATTCAATTTTAATTTGATGAGTTTTTATCAAATTTAATGAGTTAATATTATTTATTACATTGATTATGAGTTTTTGTTTTTGATTAATTGTAACATGTGGGTTGGGAGGCTTGGTTAGGAGGCAGTGAAAAATATATGTTTTCTAAATTTAAAGTTGACAAATGACAAGGAAGGCTTCGAGGTCATTCATCTACCGTTTTTTTTTTTAAGATCACATGACTATTTTATGCGAGGAAATTTTGTTTGAGCCAGATATGACTTCGATAACAAAGTTCTCCCACAGACCCACCGAAAAAATATAACACAGTTGCATACATAGAGCTCGAACTCGAGATCACTAGTTAACTAGAGTAGCTCCTTACCATGATCTACGTGCTCGGTGATTCAGGTGTGGATAATACTCTTTTTGTGGGAAAATTAAATCCCTATGAGATTTTAATCATTAAAAATTATTTAATTTAATAATATTTTTTTTGTCTTTGACCGAGAATCTCCACAAACATATCTGTGAGTTTAACCCTCAGACCCGGGGATATGGTGGTTAGGTAAAACTCTCTCAAGAGTGATGACTCTCTAAGGTTTAAACACCTTGTTTGTAGAACTCCAAATCCCGACCTTACACGTAAAATCCGTATGTAGTCACAATCCACATCCTCTGCTACCAAGTACTATTTGCTAGCTATTTAATTTAATAATCTAATTCATTAGTATTGTGTTTTCTATAAGAATTTACTAATATTCTTATTCAATCACTATTAATTACAATTCATATATTGTTACCAAAACTATTTTCTTATTTAATTACAATTTTTGTAACAGCTAATATTCTTATTTATACAATAACAATTGATTAAAAAATATACAATAAATAAGTCGTATCTTCTTTTTAATATACTCGTTACTGAAAAAGTCATAATAGTTTTCATTCATCATAAATTCATATAACCATGCCGATTATATATATTCGATCACATTTAGTATGTGATTTTCAATATTCTTTGATGACTAAATAAATTATAAGACTTTTTTTATGTAACAATTAAAAAAAAGTAAATAAGTTTTCTAACTGAAACATCCAAAATAGAATTTTATCTCTGAAAAATGGAAAAAAGAAGTAACCAACCTCAAGTTTATACCTCTTAACATAATTATTTATAGCATTAAAAATGTGAATTTATAATGTTTCAATGCTAAATCAAACTCATCCATAAAGAAAGTGTTAAACCTCACCTAGTAAAGAGTCTAGCTATTTCCTTCTGTTGTGGACTCTCACCATCACAAGTCTTACTGCTAATGTCTGCTATCCCATGACTTTGAAGTACCGCCGTGATTTCTGGTGCATACTGTCGTGTTACATCCTGCCCTGTATCATTTCTAATAAATATGATTGATTAATTATAAAGGTCCTAATTTTTTTTTGTCAATTTAGTGAAGTGAGAAATGCTAAGGAGTGAGATCCGAGTGACGGGCACCAACCATCGCATTTGGAATTGTAAGAGAGAGAGTTTAAGTGGATATTATTAGTGCGGCCCACAGCATAATCACACTCCTCGCTCTAGCAGAGAAATTGCAGAGAGGAGTTGATATACAAAAAAGACTTTTTTACCCTTATTTATATTTACTTGTTGCTGTTAAATTTATATGTGAAGGGTAGTTTAGTTTTTTTAATTTTTTACACATTTCACTCTCTCATTTCTTCACATCCAAACAACTATTAAAATTAATTTCTATTTTATCTCTCTCTCTTATTTCTCTAATACCAAACAATTTTTATTTCTACTTTATTTCTCTATTATTTATCTCTTCACTATCTCTTTCTTCCCTATTTCTCGCTTCCCTATTTATTTATATAAACCAAACCGAGGGTTAAAAATTACCAATTTATTTTAGAAATCAACTATATATATTTATAATTTTGAGACCTCACCTTGGATAGCGAGACACTCACCACTCACTCTACTCTCCTTCCCAATAATAATTTTAAACATTCTCTCTTTTTTCATTAAAAGGTGAATCCACTCACTACTTGTAAGAGTGACATTACTCTTTTCTTAATAATAATTTTCTATTTCTTCCTATTTGAATTTTAAAATATAAATAAATGCTAATCCTAAAATTTGAAATTTATTAATAATTAAAATCTTATCATATGAAGTATTTTTCTATTAAATCTTTATTTTTAATATAAATCTTTATCATTATTATTTTAATTAAATTCATTATATTTTATTATCAAATAATAATATAAATTATATTTCAAAATAAAAAATCAAAAAATTATTAAAGAGTGTAATAAATAATTATAAATACAATGAATATTATGATTTTTAATAATTTTTTTATTTATTAATTTTTTTAAACCAGTCAGAAAACCTTTATAAAAATAGCAATTGAAAACAAATTCTGATCTAATTGCAAGAATTAAAGGCATATTTAAGAAGCCGCATGCATAAGGCTTTACAATTTTTGCAATTAAAATGAAAAATGTAACAAATCATCTTCCCACTATATATGATTAGGAATTTTATAAAAGAGAAAGAATAATCTTAATGAGTGCACCAAGGGTATTGATTAAAGGTCCACATATAGAAGATTTTTATTGAAAAATAAGGCATTGATTGACTCTGTAACATTAAATGCTACACATTTCAAATAAAAACTTTCTATTTTTGATTCCTCAACTAGTGTCTTTGGGACACTCGTTAGTATTTCTCAAAAAGAAATGTGAATCATTATTTTTTAGAACACTGCTTTATTAATCAAAACATAGAAAATATTTAAAAATGTAATATTTAATTATAAATACAATGAATATTATAATTATTTATTAATTTTTTAATCAATATTCTTAGTCAGTCATGGTTAGGGCTGTAAATGAGCCGAGCCAAGCCGAGTACTTGAAACTCAGGTTTGGCTTGTGATAAAAATGGGTGGCTCAAGCTTGACTCATTTATTTAAACGAGCCAAACTTAAAGCTTGGGCTTGGCTTGTTAAAGAAAAACAAAGCTTGGGTTTGGCTTGTTTAGCTCATTTACAACTTCATTGTTTTTGCTTTTATGAAAATTTTCATTAAATCTTTTTTAAAGTTTTTGAATTTAGTATTTTAATAAATATTTTACTATTAAATGATAATATAAAATCAAAATATATTCTTAATGTATGATATATATAAATAAGAATTCTAAAATATTATATGTTTCAAAATTCAATATATAACTTCTTAACTAATATATATAAGAAATATTTCAATACTTATTTTTAAATATATAGAGTAATTATTTTACTTTATTATTTTTTATTTATTTTTAAAATAAATTTATAACTGTATTTTTCTTTTTATAGTTTTTATTAATTTTACTTTACTTTAAATATTTATATATATTATTTAATTATTATATATATAATAAGCGAGCTATTCACGAGCTCTTAATGTCAAACTTCTAAGGCTTGGGCTTGACTCATTTAAATAATCGAGCACAATCTTAAGCTTGGGCTTGTTTGTTTAATTAAAAAACGAGTTTGATCGAGCATTTAACGAACCGAGCTCAAATAATTCACGAATAGCTCAGTTCATTTACAGCCCTAGTCATGGTCACCCATTATAAAAATAGTAATTGAAATCAAATTTTGATCAAATTGCAAGAATTAAAGAACATATTTAAGAAGCCACATGTATAACTCTTTCTAGTTTTTGCAATTTGATTTTTTTTTTTGTGAAAGCAATTAGAAAAAATTGCTTCTTCTTTTTTTTTCCTAAAAAATGGTTTAATTACACATTTGGTCCCCCAAGTTTAGTGTTAGGGCGATTTTGGTTCATCAATTTTTAATTGCTCGAATTTAGTTCTTTCATTTTTTAATTATGACAAATGTGGTCCCGCTGTTAAGTAACCATCCAATTGCCAACAGAAACTGATAGTGTGGCTAATGTGTCTGACTTGAATTAATGGAATTATTATATAACTTAGGTTTTTAAATTATTAAAAAAAACTTCAATAAATATTGATATTTTCCCTTACTCCTTTTATTTCGGGTATCCCCCTTTCTCATTGGAAGGTTAGGGTTGTGGTCCTAATTGTTCATATTTCCAAACCTCTGTTATGACTATGTTTATCAACAACAATATTATGACTATGTTTATGAAGAATATTGATTTTCAGTGCGATATTACTTTTCAGTCTTATGTTTGTATCATTATGCTGCTTTTTAGTCCTTTTTTCATTATGTTACTGTTTTTATATCTTTTGTTTATGATGAATATTGATTTTTAGTGTGATATTACCGTCTCATCAGAAACTATGAGCATTTTGAGACATTTGCTAATGAGCAACGGGGCCATAACCCCAACGTTCAAAAGGGAAAAAGGATACCTGAAATAAAAGAGATAAGAGAAAATATCAATATTTGTTTAAGTTTTCTTTTAAATAATTTAAAAATCTAGGCCACATAATAATTCCATTAATCCAGGTAAGACACATTAACCATGTCATCAGTTTATGTTAGCAATTAGATGGTCACTTAATGACAGGACCACATCTCACAATTAAAAAATAGAAGGACTAAATTCCAGCAATTTAAAATTAGGGGATTAAAACCGCCCAAATACTAAATTTGGAGATAAAAAATGTAAGTAAGGCAAAAAAAAATAAATTATATACCATGTGAAAGTGTACACAGACTGTGGAGGCCTATTGGTCTGTCAGACGATAGAACGATACAGATTAGCCTATGTTGCACTACTAAGGGATACGCAATTTGCACCTCTTTTTTTATAAACACACATCTTTTCTTTTTTTTTTTAAAAAATATAATTACGAAAAAAGCCTCCACTCGTATAGATATTATTTTCTCTTTTCTCAATTGCGCACCACCTTTTTTTTTATCTTCTGGATTTTAATTTCCGGAATACAAAAAAGGTAACGACTCTGATATCATCAATAAAATATGAGTACTAGTATAGTCATGACTTGATTGATTTATACTATATCATGTATTACAACATAAGATAAAAGTTTTAAAATTTTTTAATTGTCAATTGTCCTCTCTGTTGCCTATTCGTAATTAGTGAATAATTTATAAATATTCTTAATATTTATTTCCATCTCATTTGAAAGTATTTGTTTTAACTTGTTTTGGAAATGGGGAACACTTAATAAAGCCTTTGTTTCTGGGTTTGAAAGAGTTGTGCGTGAATGAAGATGATTCAGCATAATTTAAGAATGTTAATGACATTTTCATTTGAGTAGTGTTATTTGTACAACAATAATACAATATAACATTGAGAGATAAAGATAGATACAAAAGAGAGGGAAGAGACTAGAGAGAGAAATGTGGGATATAATGGCCGAGTGATATGATGGAGAGAGATAAAGAGTAAAGATGTGTTATATGAATTGTATATGTTTGTGGTAAGATTTTAAAGGAATGGAGGTTATCTAAATTATTCTATTTTATTAATTAATTAGGTGAAAATAAAAATATATTTAATAAAATAGTAATTAATATATTTTTATTTTATAATTTTGAGTCCTCACTTTCTCTGCAATTTCAGCTAAAAAGTGATATCATATTTTGTATTCTCTCACTATTTTTTCATACAAATATTTTTTAATCTTCCCTCAAATTTCTCTCAATCTCCTAAAAAGATGAATTTTGAAATCAATATATGTATGATTGTGATCCTTAACCTATTACTATTTCACATTCCAATTCAATTTCAAATTCTTATCATTCTCCTTTAATGATATATAATCCTTAATTGCTAATTACAATAACAAATAGTAAAAATTATAAATTAGAATAATATGACAATTGGTTAGTGTTTCAAAATTTAAGTTATGTAAAAGGATATGATAACTTTAAAATCATATGAAATATTATTGATTGAATAATATGATTGAATCAATAATTTAATAATTATACAATGTAAATGTAAAAAAACATGCAAATATCCAATGATGTGTTGTCACATAAATTAATGAATATGACATTTCATATATAATTAAATTCATTAAACACATAATTGGATATCAGTGTAATTTTTTTACATTGATCGTGTATAATAATTAAACTCTTAAACTAATTGACTTTTATGAATTAATAATTTAAAATCAAAGATTCAAAGTAAATATCATTTTAAATGTATCATATACTTTTTATATAAATATATTTATTTAATATTAAAATTAGATATAAATATCTAAAAAATAATTATATAAAAATAAAGACATTTCTCGTGTATTGCATCAAATACTAGTATTATCTTAATTTTTTAAAACGACAAATAAATAGAAATAAAAGTTTAAATAGGGGATGTATTAAACAATGGTTGGTCGCAATGAAAGTGAATTGTGACCCATGCATGATGGTTGGTCGCAATGAAAGTGAATTGTGACCCATGCATGACTTTATCTGTAAGGTCAGAGTTCGAATCCTATAACCATGATTATGCGGGTTTCTGATTAAAGACCTAAAAAGTTTAAGTAGGGGATGTTAAAGAATTATTATCCTTACTCAATTTAGTTTTTGTGTGGTTTAGAGTTAAAAAAGAAGTGAATTTATCGTAGTCCAGTTAAGATAATTTTCTTGTGGATTGAAGTCAGAAGACTCATTTTGTCAAAAAAAAAAAGAAGTCAGAAGACTCGTAGCCCCTGTTTGGTGGGGTGAAATGGAGGAGGGAGGAGAGAAGTGAAGAGAAATGGGGTTGGAATGTGTGTTTGGTGAGGAGAGAAATGGGGTTGGAATGTGTGTTTGGTGAGGAGAGAAATAGGGGGAAATGAGGGGAGATAATTACATTGTTTATTTCTCTGCAATTTTGTGGTGAAATGGAGAGAAATGATCAATAGAAAAGTGATAATCGATTTTCATGTATATATAATCGATTATCATGTTACCCGATGTCATAAAGAATCGATTTTCATGTACACATAATCGATTTTTATGTTACTCACTGTCATAAAAAATCGATTTTTAATGTCTCATAATCGATTGTTGAGAAAAAAATCAATTTTTTTAATAATCGATTTTTCCTATCTTTTTTTCTCTTATTTCACACACACTTCTCTCATACCAAACAACATATTTCTCGTCATTTAACACTTATTTCTCTCACATCAAACAACTTATTTCTCTTCATTTCACACCTTTTTCTCTTCCCTATTTTTCTCCTTCCCACTTCGCTTCTCAACACTTCTCTTCCCTCTATTTTCCTAATTACACCAAACAAAGCAGTAGTGTGCTTATGGAGTTGTTTAATACGTCAATGCGCGACTAATTTAGCGTTTTTTTTGTCAAACTAATTTAGCGTTAAAATTGATATAACTCAAGTTTGGATTTCAAATGTAACTATTTTTAGCGTTGAAAACGTGAGTTTACCACGTTTCAACGCAATAACAAAGTTGCTCTTAACAAATATAGTTGGATTTAGAAAAGTTACGTTTGAACTCGTACCAATGTTTACACAAGCTATCAAAAGTTAGAACTTAGGAAGTGAGAACAGAAGACAGCTTTCAGGATTAAAAAGGGCACTAATTGATCCAAACTAACTATTCAGACGTAACTCTGCCTAGCTAGCTAAGTAGCTATGCTATTTTATTTCTTTCCATGATCACATTAGATATTTTTTTTTGGGTACTGAAGAAAAGAAATCACATATAACCCCCTAAACCCTCAGAGTAAAACAACCATTGAGCATGCCAAGAGCAGAGTACTCAAACTAGCATGAGGAGTACCACTAAACCTTTATTTTTCTGATGAGAGGAGTATCATTACCCAAGCTACTCCTGTCAACAGCTTATTCTAGTCCCTTGGAGAAACATTTCTTTTACAATCTTTAGAACTTCTATGGATCAGATATGCTTCCTAGACCTGTAGTGGCAAGTTTGTTGACTAGAGCTAGAGCATTACTGGTTATATAATAAGCTTTCAGAACCCGATTTTGCAGCAATTTGATTTTCCTTCCCTTTTTGCCTTGAAACCCATCAAGGCAAGTATCTTCATTTGTGAGTGCTGCACTTATCCATGTATTTAGGTCCCCCATCTGGGTACCAAACGTGCTTCTGCTTAGCCTTCTGAGCACACCAAGTGACCTGTGAAGCTCATCAAGGGCATCTGCAAAAGTCTCAACACAATCTGAAAGTGCAACTCTGTTTCTTCCTTTTACATGCCCATGTCTCTTCAAGTTTGCCAGATATGCTTGAACATTCTTAACCTCGCCAATTGTCACTGACACTCCTGCCCTTGCCCACTTGCTGGGACTTGTTCCAGCACTGTTAGAGAATGGCGCCAGCGAGCGCATACAAAGGTCAGGGTACCTAGTTACTCTGCAAGCATCTCTAACATTGTCTGTCCCTTTTGCAAACACCAATTGGCTAGTGTTTACTATGAATGAAAGAAAGATAAATGGAAGCAGTAATGTAAGGTGTGATATTCTGATCATTTTGTAGAAAGAGCAATGGAGAAGTTGGACTTAAAAGAAGGTGAAACAAAGTAGTTATGCTGCTAGTTTGATACTAAGAGTACAAAAACAGAATGGAAAAGTTAGGAATGACCATACAGAGTTCTTGTACTTATATAGTGTAATCAGAGAACTGCTTGACTGGTTTTGAAAAAAGAAAGCTCTTTCAAGGCATAATGTTATTGTTATGTCTCACTTTATTACACCTTTTTGGGGGTTTGTTACATAGGCAAGAGACTAGTGAGTTCAACTAAAAAAGGCATATGGGTGGTGAACAGAAATGGATGGGAAAAGTAAGTTAACATGTGATTGGAAGGTGAGATTCTCATTAATCCTAGATAAGAATAAGATGCTTAGTTTTTATAATATTGTAAAAGTTTCTGCACTGTTCATTCTCCTGAAGGTCAAGCAATGAGAATTGAATATAATCAATATTCAAAATAATCAATTTCAACCTACTATAAAAATCATAAAAGAGCCCAAGGTGTATTTAATACACATTGAAGCACAGTACAAGTTCAATAACGATATATAACTTTTTTATTTTGTCCTCCATTTCACGGTCACAATCGATGCACAATACAAGCACAATGAGCCTTACTGGATGTTCTCTATTGATATTTGTTTTAACCAAAAAATCCCCATAGCTATAACTTAGGATTTAACTCTTGGGTTTTAGGAAGATGGTGATAAAACTCTCAATTTAGACTCTAGAACACAAACCCCTAACATTATAGGTAAAATTCGAGCCTGTTTGGATCAGCGTTCCGCAAAAATAAACGCGCGTCTTCCTTCACCAAACGTGAGTTCACCATTTTTCTGAATGTTTGGATAAGCATTGCACACTTGAGTTTGGAGAAGAACGCGAGTTGCAGCAGATGCAGGTTTTCCCAGCTTCTGCGTTTCTATAGATGTGAGTCTTGAGTAGGCATGGGTTGCCAATTTCATTTTTGCCCTTCACTCTTTGCTCTTGCGTGTTAACTTGTCCTCCACAGTGGGCTAAGAGCCTTTCGAGTTAAACCCTGTCATTCGGGTTAGTGAATAGTGAATAAAGAGTAAAATAATATATTCATTTAGAGACTCTCTTTAATTTGTCTCATCACACATTAAAATTAAAATATCATTGTAAGGAAATTCTAATTAGAAACAGAGAAGTTCTCTTTTAATTTTAATTTGAGAATATTAAGTGTGCAACAACGTAGTAAACTTTTTTTTTCATGAATTTATCATATATAATAAATGAAGTCATAAAATAAAAAAGGTATAAATATTTTTGTTTTTCAATGCTAATATTTATTATTTTAGTGTTAATATCAAATATTTGTTTAATATTTATTTAAATAAATCTTTTTAGTGAAGTCATAAAATAAAAAAGATGTTAAAATATTTATTTTTAGTAAAAAATATCTTTTTTTATTTAAATGAAAAAGAAGGAAACCTATTTTTTTGTGTGTTAACATCAAGATATTAAGATTAAAAAAAGTATCAACTATTTGATATTAACACTAAATGAAGTCATAAATATATAAAAGATGCAAAAATATTTATTTTTTAGAGTTAATATCAAATATATTTCATATCAATAAAATAGAAATCTATATAACAAAACATCGTGCCTTTTTAGTAATTACAACATCAAACGTGATTTAAAAATATATCATCCAAATAACGAGATATTGATTAGAAGGAATGGCTATACACAACTTCATTATAAGGAATGCTGAAACAGATATTGATTTTAGTCGATTTGAAGATGAAGAAATAATACTTGACATGGATGATGATAATTATCATGGTCAGCTCAACTTTGATTCATCACATGTTCCCAGCATTGTTTCTTCTCCGGAGATGGATCATATTCGAAATGCAATTCGAGATCAGATTATTTCCAAGCTTTTAACAAAGTTATGTTTTCAATAGTTAAAATATCATGCATATTCCTAATACTTCTAAATAAATAAAAATTGGTGTAAATATCTTTATTTTTTAGTATTCAAATCATTTATAAACTTTATTTTAATAAAATGAAATCTATATCTATATAACAAACAAAGACATGTCCTTTTTAGTAATTATACATGCAAACGTGATTTATAAAATCTCAACCAAACAACATTCACTTTCTTAAACTCACGCTTGAAACAAATTATCCAAACAAAAAATCACGTTTATACAAACTCAAGTTCCCTTCAAATCACGTTTAATAAATCACGTCCACCTAAACTCAAGTTTGCAAACGCCGATCCAAACACACACTTCATTTTGGGTCATAACCCATTTTCACTGCGGTGATCCACTATTTGATGTTCTCTATTGGCAATGATAAAACTTGGCCAAAAGAATATAAGCTAAGTTGTCTCCTAATTTTTTTAGTAACATATTTCAAATTTCAATTTTTGTTCTCTTCCATCTTTTGTTTTCTTTCGTCCCATAACATGAAATAATTATTTTTACACTGTTCAATCATTTATTGTTTTGGCAAAGCTAACGCATAGTCTCATACTTTGAGCTACCAATTTTTTGAACTATATTTTTCTTACGTACAAAAATTAATACCCTTCAGCTAACAAACAGATGTCTTATTGCCGCAAATAGTATTCAAGCCAAAATGCTAAATGAAAATGAAGTCATGAGAAGAAGACGAATAACCGAATCTGGCCTTGACCTTACTAGCACACAAAGTTCATATTGGGTTTAATTAAACGAGGTCTCTTTCGTGCTTACCTCTTTTCTACAAATTTAAAAATGGAATAAGAAACTGATTATTATTTGCCGGACTTAAAAGCAATAAACTAGACTCTATGATCAGGCCAATGACATTAACATAGAGTTGAATATTGGGTTTATTAATAATGTGCAATTTGATTTCCTTTTAAATATGTCCCTCAACTCTACTCATCAGCTCCATTCAGCATGATCTTTTTCAGACAGAAATTTCAATCTCTTCATCCGGCGAGGCCAACTCAACCATTGCTTCACACTGTCGTGTCTAAGTGAGTCTGAAATGTCAAAAGCTTGTGTCACCGAGTCCATCCTATGTTTATAATAAAGAACATGGCTTATCTTTTATATAAAATTTATAGCAAAACAAACAATGAATTACAAACTCTTAAGTCTTAACTGAGGTGACAACATTCTCTTTTCTATGCAAATTCTCAACAACCTTGTACACCACCTTGTACACCGACACCAATGGTTAGTCTAGTAAGCTTACAGTATGTGTAGTTTGCACCGTTTGGGCATATATAATTGTTGTGCTTCTTGCAGTTCCTCATGACAAGAAAGGCTTTCGGTTCAAAACCCAAATTGGTAACCTTGTTTTTGGCCTAAGCTACATCTGTAATTATATAGCTAAAAAATAGTTCTAGTGCATATATAACTTCCAAAATTGAATTCTACCACTTAGCTTCTTAGCCTGAACTAAGCTGTCAGCACTCAGCAATCCCTAAAGAATATTCAGCCAATAGGCCTCTGGGTCTAATGATTGTGCCAAACTATCAATTGATAAAGCTCGTCGATTAATTATTATCACTATAAATGGTTGTCCCTATAGTTTAGACTATGGTTAATCATATGGTTATCACTATACATGACCATCCCTATCTGTAGTGTTTTTGCTGCTGTTATTAATTTTAAAAAAAAATGTATGAATACCTATATTTTCTCCCATTTCAGTTTTGGCTCCCTATGGTTAAGGTATCGGTCTATATATTTTTAGTCATTAGGTTTTAATCCTTGTAATTTCCACTTATTAATGTATTAGTCCTTGGGGTGACAAAACTTCAAGGATAAGGGCCTATACTCTATCTATGAAGCACATATACAAACATGGATACCAAACACCCATGAGGCACCGACACCTCTGGCTATCTGGGTGTCCGAGTGTCTAACACTTACAATAGTATGACACGTGTCAGGCATTACTTTTGAGGTGTCCAATTAAAACATTTTTTATTGGCTTAGACACATGCCAGACACAACTCAAACACAGCTAGGACACATGGTACGTCAGGTTCCACATTTGTATATTCTAGATGCACATTTTTTTAGCTAATGCTACAAAGAGAATGTTTGGTTTAGCGTCGAAACGTGATAAACTTACGTTTTCAACGCTAAAATAGTTGCGTTGGGAATCCAAACTTGAGTTTGGCCAGTTTCAACGCTAAACCAAACACACACAAAGAGTAGTGTTGATTGGGACATGCGTATGAGTGAACCAAATGCCTAACCAAATGAGAATTTAGCTGGCACTCCTATGTGGTTGAACACCTAAAAGGACACAACTTCTTGACCAAAATTTTCAATTTTCTTTTTAAAATCAGAAAATAAATTTAAATTTTAAAAAATAAAAACAATAATCCTGAAAGGTCAAAAGCACACAACATAGGCATTATTTCAAACGTTCTCCTCCCTCTTTGTTTGCCCTGTTTTTCATAGTTTTCCCTCTTATTTCTTCATCTCTCTTCCTCCTATTTCATGTCCATGGTTGTACATGGATAGATTGAGGGTGAAAGATTGGTTCCTCTTCTTATTTTTCAATCTTTTTGAAAAAAAAAAAGTGCTTACATTGTATAATATTGTCTCTTAGTATGTTTTTATAAGGCTCATTAACACTATCATAAAAAAATGTAATGTTTAACAAGTTGTTTCGAGACAATGAATACATAAATTTTGATTTTCAATTCAAATATTTTATAGTGTTGTTCACATTTAATATTATTTGACTTGATACACATACAAATACACACACACACACAGATAATTTATATTGTCGTTTTGCGATGTTCTATATTTTGGACATTGCCAATATCTACATATTTGCGTCATGTCCGGTGTCTATATCCATGTCAGTGCTTCATAGCCAAACATAGACACGATGACACTAGCAATGTCTAAAATATAGGACGCCAAGACCCCATACATACACACACACATACAGAGAGAGTATTAGTTAAGAGCACAAGAGGAGTTAATCTCAACCATCCATGTATAGTATGGTTGTATGATCAAGATTATCTCCTTACTCATACTCAGTTGATACACCCTTTAAAATATATACATGTGTGAGGGGTAAACAGATGAATAAAGGAAGGAAGGAATGACGTGATGTCCTAAATGAAGCATGCTAGTGGCTTTTCTTAACTCTTTATTATTTCTTTTTTATATTTTAAGTTGACTTTTTTCTGAAAGTTACTTGAAAACAAAAATGGATTTTTCTTTGTTTTTTTTTGTACAAAAGTCATGTGTCCTTTAAGAGTAAAGCTATAGTTGAGTGTCGGCTAAGTGTCCAAACCATATCTGGTGTGTCAAAGCCAAAAATTTATTTATTTTAATTAGATACTGTAAGAAACTGAATCAATTTGCTAATGTTATTTCCAGAATTTCAAATGAATACACTGTTACATCAGGAATTCGAGAGCCTGATCTCTCCTGCCCAAATCCAGATTATTTTCCTACTCTTCCCTCATTCCCCTTTTTGCCTATTTATTTACAAGTAACAGCATATAGTTAGTCATAACTGATAACAGAATCAGTTATTACAGCTGACATAACTACTTCTAACAGAATTGGTTATTTGAACCTACTCCTTCCCCTTTCTAACATACACACGCTTAACTGGGGGTTTACTAACAGATACCTAGCAAAGAGTGTTCAATGTGTAAAACTAGTGTCGTGTCATATTCCAACACCTCATGAAGGAGAAATGTCCATGCTTCAAAGATCTATATAAATAAGGACTAAAACTGAAACCCAAATGACTATAAACAATCAGGACCAAATTTCATTTAAACCAACTTGAATTCTGCTGCAGTCAAGTTGAACAATCTGACAAACAGGTGAGGTACTAATGCAATCATACAGCAAATAAAGGGTAGAATAAAATTTCACCTGTCATCTTTATATCCTGTCCACTCCACTAGATAAATTGAAAGGAAACAAGAAAAAAAAATCCTACTACCACAAAATGCAAACTATGTAGAAAATTTCAAGCACTAGCAGCAACACTACTTTATGCTCCTAAACAAAAATAAACAATGTAGAAGAGGAAACACTTCATTCTAACCTCATCTCTCTTGTCCTTATCCTGACTTTCGAATAATTTCTTCTGAAGGAATTTCAAGCGTTGCTCCTGCATGCTCTTTACCCGGCTTCACTACTGCAGCAATAAGTTTGTAAAATTGATGAAAAGGAGTTAGCCTACTCAGATACAAAAATTATTGAATAAAGCCCCTTGTCCCTCCTAGAAAAAGAAGAAAGGACAGGCCAAAAACATTAGAACTGAATGTCACAATTGGAAATGCCATTCTCCTATTGATCAGGAAATCTGCAGATTATTGCCCAAAATAGATTTAGTGCATTACATCAACCAAACTTTACAAACTATTTATCTCAACCTTGGTCCACACATGCTTGATGCCCCACTGAAAAAATAATAAACAGAAAACCAAATTTGACATGTTATAAGTTCCTTAACGCAAGCTCCATGGAATATTGGTATTTTTCCTTACACTTATAACCTGCGAGTCTTTATAGTGGTGAGGGATATACTTCCATGATGGGATGTAGACTAATTCAAAATACACGCAACTATAAAGTGCTAAAGCTGATCTATGAATGTGTTTTTGATGACAACATAGGAATGAACTGCAATCAAGGAGGAAGAGCCTATGACTATTAGCGCAAACGCTGATGCATTCATTGACAATTTGACATATAAAACGAAAAGGGAAAGAGCAGCTGAAAAGCAAATTAACAAACAGGTGGAGTACAAAGAAAGGGAGTGGAAAAGATACCGTAACTGCCGGCATCGGAATTAAGTTGTGCTTGGACGAGCATGTTAGTGATGAAATGGGAGGCCTCGCCGGCCTCTTCGAGAAGCTTCTTGATCTCAGCGTCGGAGGTGACGTTCTTGTTCTCCTCGAACTTCTTCCGCACTTCCACAGCAGATTCCCTCAGCATCAAACTGTCACCGGCAAATGTTTTCCGAGTCGCTTTCAAAAGTGCACGATACGCGCTCAGAACTTCCCCTCTCGCCATTCCTGAATCTGATGCTGCTGCACAATCTCTCTCTTTCTTCACCTTCGCGTTGCACTACCGTCTCTTTTTACCATTGACATGTACAATTACTAGTATTTACATCCGTGATATGCACGGGTTCAGTTTAATCTTAAAAATTATACTCCCTCCGGTCCTATTTATAACAATTTTTTTAGGGTGGGTCTTGTCCTTTTTATAAGAACCTTTTCAGATTGTCCCATGCATTAATTATTTTTTGACAAAAATACCCCAATAGTGGAGGTAGGTGCGTAATTAATTAGTAGAGAGAATATGACACAATTGAGTAGTTAAGTGGAAAGAGAAAGATAATGGGTCTCAATAAATTCAAGGGTAGTTTAGGAAATATTATACACATTCTTGACAAATTTATTGCAATCAACTAAATTAACCAACTTCCTTAATCCGTGTGATATAGTTAAAAGGTTCTTATAAATAGGACCGGAGGGAGTATTAAATTACATAAAAAATTTAATATGTTTTTACTATTAATTAGTTTAATGCTTTTTTAGATATTTATTAAGAAGATGATATCTTTATCAATATATATTATATAAAACACAGTTTCTGACAGGTCCTATTATGTGACGTGTCACCCTCTCGTGATGCCAGTTTCCCTCCAAAACAGTATTATATGAAAGTAAACAATGAATAAAATCTCATTTGGAAAGTGTACAATCCCATTTTATTATTATAAAAATTTTATTTTTTAAATATTTTGTATTAATGTTTTAAATAATCAGGATATTGCCTAAAATATTTTCATAATAAATCACTTTATTAAATAAAGATTCACGTTGATTATTAATAAAAATAAAAATCTGATCAGTAAATTGAAATGGTTTGTTTTTTTTAAATATTAATTTATTTTAATGGTTTATTTAGTTTTCTGATGCCATTAAGATTTCTAATGCAATCAATGTTATACTTTATGAGTTTAAATTTTAAATTTGAATTTTGAAATATTTAGTGGGATTGGAAACTGTAGCTATAATAATATTAAGAATCCATAATTCACGTTTTATTAATGAATGAATAATGATCTGTAAAGATTTAAGAATCAGATTTTATAATTTTGGAACGTGTACAATCCCATTTTATTATTATAAAAATTTTATTTTTTAAATATTTTGTATTAATGTTTTAAATAATCAGGATATTGCCTAAAATATTTTAATAATAAATCACTTTATTAAATAAAGACTCATGTTGATTATTAATAAAAATAAAAATCTGTATAGTAAATTGAAATGGTTTATTTAGTTTAAATATTTAAATATTGATTTATTTTAATGGTTTATTTAGTTTTCTGATGTCATTAAGATTTCTAATGCAATCAATGTTATACTTTATGAGGTTAAATTTTAAATTTGAATTTTGAAATATTTAGTGGGATTGGAAACTATAGCCTATGATAATATTAAGAATCCCATAATTCACGTTTTATTAATGATTGAAGGATGATCTGTAAAGATTTAAGAATCAGATTTTATAATTTTGGAACGTGTACAATCCCATTTTATTATTATAAAAATTTTATTTTTTAAATATTTTGTATTCATGTTTTAAATAATCATGATATTGCCTAAAATATTTTAATAATAAATCACTTTATTAAATAAAGATTCACGTTGATTATTAATAAAAATAAAAATCTGATCAGTAAATTGAAATGGTTTATTTAGTTTAAATATTTAAATATTAATTTATTTTAATGGTTTATTTAGTTTTCTGATGCCATTAAGATTTCTAATGCAATCAATGTTATACTTTATATTGTTAAATTTTAAATTTGAATTTTGAAATATTTAGTGGGATTGGAAACTGTAGCCTATAATAATATTAAGAATCCCATAATTCACGTTTTATTAATGCATGAAGAATGATCTGTAAAGATTTAAGAATCAGATTTTATAATTTTGGAACGTGTACAATCCCATTTTATTATTATAAAAATTTTATTTTTTAAATATTTTGTATTAATGTTTTAAATAATCAGGATATTGCCTAAATATTTTAATAATAAATCACTTTATTAAATAAAGATTCACGTTGATTATTAATAAAAATAAAAATATGTATAGTAAATTGAAATGGTTTATTTAGTATAAATATTTAAATATAAGACTAATAGATGGTTAAATATTCACGTTGTGCTTATGCTTTTTGAGTTATAAGTATCCTGTTTAGTATGGCTTCCCGTTATGATTTAATCTGTAATGTGAATGGAGGCTCTGAGCATAAGATATGGAGAATTAAAGTCAGAGTCATTAGGCTATGGAGGTCTTCATATTTTAAGGATAACAATAATAAACCAATGATTGATTTGGTTGTTTTGGACGAACAGGTTCAACAATTCCTCATCTTTGATAACAATTTTTCTTTATTTTTTTGTTATAAATTTTTTTGATAGTTTATTGCTTTACATGTTTTAGGGAGGTCGTATCCAATGCACGGTGAAGAGCATTCATGTGTATCTGTTTGAGAATAGTATCAACGAAGGTAATGTGTACATGCTAGAAAACCTCAGCGTTGCACTTAACAGTGGAAAGTACAAACCTACAATGCATGAATTTAGAATGTTCTTCAAGAGAGAGACACGAGTTACTCTGGTAGAAGATTCTTCCATTCCCCTCTATGGTTTTTCATTTGTCCCATTCGTTGAAATATTGAATGAAACTAAGGACGAGAGACGTTTGGTTGGTAAGTTTTATTTACACTATGTTTAATGATTTTTTTTATTTCATAATGATTTCATAGTTATTAAAATTCTAACACAATTTTTATTTTAAATATCCTACTTTGCAGATGTACTAGGTGTTGTTACTGGGAAAGGTAATCTGATTGAGTTCAAGAAAGAGGGAAAGCCATGCAACTATGTTGTCATAGAGTTGGAAAATATTGAGTAATCTTTATCTATTAATACAATGTGTTATCTCTTCAAATTACACATTATTAAATGATAAACTTGAAACCTTTTTTTTATTATTTTTATTTCAGGGGAGGTCTTAAACTTAGGTGTACTTTATGGGAGGACTATGCTTTTATGTTTTTGAAACATTTGGAAGACCATCCATCTGAGTCCTATGTTGTTGTTCTTCAATTTGCAAAAATGAAAAATTTTAAAGGTATTAATACAAACTTATTACCAAAAGGTTATTTTAAACAATATATTTATCATTTTGGAAGACTGAGCATTTCATTATTTGCAACAGGGTCAGTAGGTGTTTCAAACACAACTTACAACTCTAAGTTGTTTATCAATGCCAATATTCCTGAAATTGAAGACTTTCAAATGAGGTTTTTGGGTTTAAACTTTGTTTTTTGTAGGGTTTTAATGTTTAATTTTTACTTAGTATGAATTGTGACAAATTGAAATTACATCTTAAATCATGCAAGGTTGAAATCTTCTGATTTTCAACAAGGTATTCAGTTTAGTCAGTTAAGTGATCATGCTTCTTTGACCCTTGAGGAAGAATTTCTTGAAAGAGGAGTGTACAAATCAATTGCTGATTTGAAAGAAGTAACACAGGTATATTAAGTATACTTGAATTTTTTCAATTTCAAATTTGCATTTTTATGATTGATTGATTTTTTTTGTGAATTTTGTTTTGCATCAGAATTCTGTTTTTGTAACAATTGGGACTGTTAAGGACATTGAGTCTGAATATAACTGGTGCTATCGTGCCTGTAAGAAATGTTCTCTTGGTTTGAAGTTGGATGGGTCTATGTTCTATTGTAAAAAATGTGTCACTCATTATTCAACTTTTGTGACAAGGTATGTTCTTAATAGTTTCATTTGTTAATATTAAAGTGAAATGATAGGAGTGTACATTACTAAAATAAGACTTTCATTATGTAGATATTCTATTCAGCTTCGTGTAGTGGATGAGACAGATTCTGCATCTTTTATCTTATTTGATAAAGAAGCCTCAAATTTCCTGAAAATTCCTGCATATGAACTTCGCACTTCATATATTGCCAAGGTATTCACTTAAACTCTTGACTAATAAACATTTTAAACAATCACACGTTTGCTCTTCAATCCAATCGTATGCAATTTTTCTATTATAGGGTGGAGATAAGAATAGGCATCCCGAAGAGATTGATTCCTTTAAAGATAAGAAATTCCTTTTTAAAGTGCAAGTTAAGATTCAAGATATGGAGTCAATTGTTCCTTATGTCATTAGTATTTCAAGGCTTTGTTTTGAAGATAACATTATAGCTTCCTTTGAAAAGAAATACCAAATTGAAGAGGTATGTAATTAGCATTCTCAGTACAACATGTTTTCATTGTCTTACATATTATCTATAATATGATGTTGTTTTGTTTATTTGACATAGGTAGCATTAATTCAAGACAACTCTGAACTTTTGAGTCAGTTTACTGAGTCCTCAGATCTGTTGAAGGTATTTTTCTAATCTCATTTGTTATGGAAATTAGGTAGTTTATTATTTAAGTATTTCAGATTGTTTTCTTATTTAAATTTCAATTTTGGTTTCAGGACAATTTATCCGTGTCATGTGATAATGGAGTAGATACTCCAAGTCCCCTTTTACCGACTGGAAAAACGGCATCGAATATGGATTCAAGTGTTATAAAGGTTCTTGATGTGGATCTTGCTGAGTATTGTGGAAATTCAAGTTTTGATACTCCCTCAAAATGCAAGGGTGAGATGCATTCTGAACAGACCATAGTTCGCGTTGCTGTTCATGGTGATGAACAATCTGCTAAGAAGCTGAGGAAAGTTATCAAGGAAGAGAAGAATTAGTCTCATTTCTTTTTTATTGTTAATTATGTTCATCACAGTTTTGTTAAGACTATTGTTACATGTCTTTTTTACGAGTTAGTCCTGGCATTTTTTTTGGAAAGAACAGTTGTTAAACATTATTTGTTGGTTTTCAACAATTTGCACTTTATTATTTCCGATTATTCATCGCTTTTTTGTTTCTATTATCCGGTGTTATAATCATCCTGTGAAAATGATTTGGAAAGGCATTGAATAAAAGTGCCATTAATTCCAATTTTTTATTTGATTTTTAACAAAAATTTAAAGCTAAAATAAAATTTTAATACATTTCTTACCTGTTCCAAAAACCTTTTTTGTAGGTGCATAAATAATTTAGAGAGTAAGTCTGGGTTTAGTTACTTTAGTAAGTAATTAACCCATGTTCTATTTTTTTTATTTAAATATTGATTTATTTTAATGGTTTATTTAGTTTTCTGATGCCATTAATATTTCTAATGCAATCAATGTTATACTTTATGAGGTTAAATTTTAAATTTAAATTTTGAAATATTTAGTGGGATTGGAAACTGTAGCCTATGATAATATTAAGAATCCCATAATTCACGTTTTATTAATGATTGAAGGATGATCTGTAAAGATTTAGGAATCATATTTTATAATTTTGGAACGTGTACAATCCCATTTTATTATTAAAAAAAATTTATTTTTAAATATTTTGTATTCATGTTTTAAATAATCATGATATTGCCTAAAATATTTTAATAATAAATCACTTTATTAAATAAAGATTCACGTTGATTATTAATAAAAATAAAAATCTGATCATTTCAATACATCTGATCATTTCAAAATATTCTGAGCAGGTATTTATTCAACACTTTTTTCTATATTTCATTCCATTATTAATTTTTTTATTTACATTTATACAACATTTTATCTATTTTTAAAGTAACCAACTCTCTTTATTTTTTTTGCAGGATTTCTGTCATAAGTCTCCTATTATTGAATTTTGAAGATTAGCTTTATTAAATTGTTTATTTAGAAACATATTTTTATTTTTTTAGTATTTTCAGTTATTATAATTGCTCTTTTCAATGATTTCGTGCAACGCACGGGTTCTACACTAGTAATAATAAAAGGAAGGAAGTCTACAACTCATTTTTCCCGCCTAAAATGAGGGTAAGAAGGTAAAAAGATAATTGAAATATTTTTTTAATTGTAAAAAAAATATTCAAAATTTTAAATAGAATTAAGTGGGTTTGGAAATCTGAATTTGCTTTAAACAATGAGAAAGTATTAATAGCCTCATTTTCCCAAGTGCTCTTACATTAAACGAATTAAATGGGTTTGGTGTTCCCATGTGCTGATATCTTCTAATTGAATGTGAAGGCATTTTAATGAGTCTCCAAATATGGACACATAGTGGGGCATTTTAATTTCGAAAATCACATTGATTAATTATGCACTCAACAACAGCATATTTTGTGCTTTGAAAAATATGGGAAACGAAAAAATGAGAAAATAGTTCAACTTTCCAAAGCTGAGACCTTTCACGTACTCAGTTACACTCTCCATTACTAAAAGTTTCTCGCCTCTCTGTCTTCCTCATTATGAAAGTCTCATTTACTTTCCATAACCGCTTCCCTCCGTAAACCCACGCGTCCCTCTTCCTCCACTAATTTGCTTCAAAAAATTTTCCCAATTTCATGCTTTAAGGACCTTCCAACGCATTTGTGGGCTTTGGAAAGTGGGGTGGATTGTGCTGGGCGACAGGCTTACAGGCCAGGCTTTTTTGCAGGCCAGGCAAAGGCCTTACAAAAAGGCATGTAACAGGTAACAGGCCAGGCTCAGGCTTAAGAATTGGGAGTCAGGCCAGGCTCAAGCCTGCCAAAGCCTGGCCTGGCCTGTTTCCACCCCTAACCCTAATGCTTCATGCCGTCGATTTTCCGTTTGTCTATTTTCCGTTCGTCCCTCTTCCTCCACTGATTTAATTTTGGTTGTTCAACCTTTGATTTGCACTAATCATTTTCTGTTCGATTTAGGTCTTGGAATATCTTAGAGCTCCCACAGATTTGAAGATTCTGGAAAGTCGTTGGTGAAGGTAAAATCTGAAATTTAATTTTCACTTTTCCTATTCAAATACTGATGATGAGTAATCTTATTAGAAACTTGATTTTCTGAAATGTTGACTGTCTAAAAACCCTATCTGTATACTGTATCTTCCATCTCTTCTTTGTGTTTTCCTTCTTTTTTTATGTATCAATAATTTGGGGCTTTTTTGTTATTGTGGTTCTATTGTTTGTTGTCTATGCTCACACATAACTTCTTCGTTTTTAAATCTTTTTTTACCCTCGGTTCTTCTCCGTTAATCATTTCTCTACTTTTTGTGGGTTTTCTGCATGTGTGCTTGATGTGGCTCCTGATGTATATAGGGCTTGGTTCGAACTATTTATCATCAAGAAAGGTAAGGGTTTTCTAACCCCGACCCCCTGTTACAAATCGTTATTTGGAGTAATATAATGGATTCAGGGTGAGGGTTTGTCTTAAATACATTTGTGCTAATTCTTTTGCTTATTCCACTGAATGGGTGAAGAAATCTTGGTTTGTGATTTATTCTTTTATTGGAATCATCAGGTGTATAATAATGCACTCACATTTTCATCTTACCTATATTTGTTCGAAATTATATTTGTCGTCTGATACATGCCTAATGGTGGCCTTGGTTCAAAATCATCTTTGGAGTGTAGTCCTTTTTATGACAGCAAGTAGGTCAAGTTGTTAATTTCTTTTTTATTATCCTGACTTTGCAAGTTTATTTTTGTTTTTAGTTGAGTTGTTGAGACTCCTATTCTGTGAAATATATAGCAAGGATGAACTCATTTGGTACTCTTTTTATAAATTTTTGCAACTTCTGATTTCCTGTTTTATTTTTCAATGTGTTCCTATATTGAATCTTTAATGGTACATTTGAGGATTTTGCAGCAGATTGGATGCCAAAAAGAACTGGTCTGACTGAGGTTGTGGAGGTTGCCTTCTGTCTGTGCAACAATTCTGATTATTGTGGTCCTGCTTTGGGAGAATAAAATGTTGATTATGATTCTGTTTATTTGAGAGAATAAACATGTTGATTCTTTGATTATGATTCTGTTTATTTGAGATAATAAAATGATTATTTGGAGGCAGTAGAGGACATGAGTAAGCTTCTATAATCATGATTACAGGTGTTTGAGTTGATAATTTTTGCTTTATTTTTAATATTATTTTCCCCTTTTCTGCCCTTGCAGCATTTGACTTGGTTGAAGGAATAGATGTTGCTGCTATTGAAGCAGAAATTGCAAAATACCAGGAAGAAAATGTAGAACAAATAATGATTAATCGAGCCCGAAATGTACTTTTGAACCCAAACTGATAATGATGTGGTGAGCAAATACTTTTACTATTTTAGTACAATATGTCAAATTTAACCGAGTTTGATCTATTATTTGAGATTGAATCTATCCCTTTTTATCTTGCTACTGCTTATATTTGCATTTATATTTTACAAGCACGTAACATGTTATGGATATAACTACATCCTCGGTTTCATATATGAAAATCATTATTTGTTTCTCATTAAATCAGAATTTGATGGTCTCAACATTTGACATAAAGAAGACGTAAATCATTGAAACCCCACATAAATAAATAAATCATAATCGTTTTTTTTAAGATATAAGTCGATATTGTCATTACTTAACATGCTCTAGGACATTGAGAGTGGAAATGAAGTATTGAATCTTTAATGGTACATTTGAGGATTTTACAGCTGATTGGATGCCAAAAAGAACTGGTTTGACTGAGGCAGTAGAGGTTGCCTTCTGTCTGAGCAGCAATTCAGATTATAATGGCTAGTTATTATGAAATCTTTATTATTATTATTATTATAAAAAGAAGTTTGAGATTTTTTTCCTGTCCAAAATAAGGGTATATTTGTCCTTATACTTTTTTTAAGTGGGATACATTCTCATGATACATATTGGACAAATTGTTGATGTTAATTTTTATATCAAGAAGCGATTTTAGTATTTAACTCATGTATGCATTAATTAATATTTTTCATTTATGATTTGTGTTGGCAGATCATTTTGAGCACTTAGTGGATCACAATATGACCCAAAGATTTAGTGCATTAGAAAGTGGACTTTTTTTTACGGCATATAAGGTGGACAACATGATATGATCACCAGATTGCTATACAATTTTTCTGGTAGATAAAGAGTCGAAGAATTCATCCACAGGGGATGAGGTGCACAAGTTGCTTCATTAGTGGGAGTTTAAAAAATTGTCTTTAGATTTAGTGTTTTGAGTAGAAAACTTATATGTTGCTATTGCTTATATTTGAGTAAAGGACTTATGAGTTATATCCTACCTACCAGTTTCTATCACAAGCAAATTGGAAGTCTACCTCTTGAGAGTGAAACAAAAATTTTTTTCATATAAAAATATAAAGTTGGAAATACCCTTCCTTATTTATTTACTATAAGATTTTGCTCATGTGAAATGAAAGCTTGCAAACATAAATGCCATGAGGATTCATTCAATATATATGTTGAGATGTTAATATCACCATAGGGAAGCTAGGAGTTTACCAAAGCCTGTTATTATTTACGGTGTATAATCAACATAATAATTTTACTGCCACACACTCTTCTTACTTAACGTGTTTTGCATAAAAGTTCATTATAATTAAATAGTAATTTAGTATCTAAAAAATTTTAATTTATAAAGCAATTTTATTTAGATGAGTAATTTTTCATGTATTATCTTCATTTTTGCTTTTTTTTTTTAATTTTTCTTCCTTTTTCTGTTAATTTTAAACTAAATCCTATATTGTACAAATGATTTCTAAAATATAAAAAAATTGAAAATATAAAGTATAGAATAACACAAAATTATAAGAAATTAAGATATATGAAGTTATAAATTTGTTTAAATAACCTCATTATAATGTTTATAAAACAAAAAATTAAAAAATTGAATAAATAATAAATATCTATGTGTAATTCTCAAACATATGTTTTTATTTATCTTAAAAGTATTTTAAATTAAATAAAAAATAAATAAAGAATTGAATTAAAAAAACTGGTTCAGCCGATTTTACCCGTTTTTGACCAATTTATCGGGTTTTGACCGGTTTTTTGGAGCACCGGAACTCAGGTTTGTTTGAATCGGACACAGGACCGGTTTAATCTGGTTTTCATAACACAACTTTTTCCTTTGTCCTTTAGACCCTTTTAGGAGATGTAAATTCTTTTGAAGCAAAGACACGATGCGATTCCGTATTACTAATACTTAATATCAACATGTTTTAATTTCTCTTATATTGTCATTTTATTGGTATATTAAGACATTTTTTGTGATTACTTAATGAGTTTACTGAATTTTCACATGTCTATATAATTATTTGTTAATATATATTTTATTTATTAGAATAAATCATTTTCCGTGCAATGCACGGGCACTGGTCTAGTATTAATTTAACTTAATGATGTTAAATTATGAATGTATTTATAGGTCTAAATATTATTTTGGTCCCTACATTTTTTCGTACTTTTTGTTTTAGTCCATGCCAACTTTTTTTTTAAAATTTAGTCCCCACTTTTTGAAACACATGTTATTTTAGTCCATGTCGTTAAAAGGATTAACGGTATTGATAACGTGACAAACGTTTAGTCCTACTCAGATGATATCCTTCTCTCTTATCAGCGTTGACATTAACCCCCGTTTTTCCTGCTCGGATGGTATCCTTCTCGGATGATATCTTTCTTGGATGGCATTGAGCTTAGATTGTAGCCTGCTCGGATGGAACTTAGAATGATCTAGCCTACCTCTTCACCTTGGTCAGATCATTCTGAGTTTCATTCGAGCAGGATACCACCCGAATAGGATATCATCTAAGCATGATACAATCCGAGTTCAACAACATCATAGTAAGATACCATCCGGGTTCAATACCATCTAAGCAGAACTAAACGTTTGTCACGCCATCAATCATGTTAACCCTTTTAACGACAGAGACTAAAATAACATCCGTTTGAAAAAGTGAGGAATAAATTTTAAAAAAAAAAGTTGGCAGAGACTAAAACCAAAAACACTTTGACAGGGACTAAAACAAAAAACACGAAAAGTTTGCAGGGACTAAAACCAAAAGTGTCAGGGACTAAAATAACATACATTTGAAAAAGTAGAGACTAAATTAAAAAAAAAAGTTGGCAGGGACTAAAACCAAAAACACAAAAAGTTGACAAGGACTAAAACAAAAAATGTCAGGGACTAAAATAACATACAATTAAAAAAATGGGGACTAAATTTTAAAAAAAAATTGACAGGGACTAAAATAAAAATCACGAAAAAATGTAGGACCAAAATGATATTTAAACCTCTTATGTATGTGTGTAATGTATAGAACGAAAACAAGGCGTTCGTTTTGTTAATCAACTATCAAATAGGAATCAACTCATAAAAAATAAAGGATTACAATCAAAATTCGAGATTAATGGCAGGTTCATTTTCTTGTTTGGAGAAGGGTAATGTAAACCAAAAATGCTTGGCTGTAGATATTTGTTTGGTGTATTTTTTTAACTGTGTTCTATGAATTTTGTATAACTAAGATTAGAAGTGGTACACATCCCAAACAAACAAACAAACGAAGCTGCAATACTTTTACAGTTACGTGCTTCCCTGTACATCACAAGTCATTAACGGAAGCATATCATTTCAATATTTGGATCAAAATCTTCAGAAGTTGAATGATCCCAAACCTATATCATACTCTTACACTTGCTCAAACACTCCGGAGATCTTCACCTCAATGCATCAACCATTCTACAATCATGCTTCCTACGTCGGCATCTGTGATGAGATTTTTGATCTAGCAAGGTGTTCTCCCCAACCATCTCCATTTTAGAATCTACAGCTCCTACAATGAAGGTCAAGTTAGTCACTGAAACAGCCCATTACAGTACTAGTTTTATATGCAACAATTGTCTTAGTGGATCAGTCAAGAAGACAACAAATATAGAACCTTTCAAGACATAATGCATATAGTTTGTGTATATGCATGCATGTGCAACAGAGGATCGCTATAGTAATCCTAATAAAAACAAAGCATATAAAATGAATGTTCCATTTAAACTCTCATTCTCATCACATGCTATAGAGCAGTGACATTCAAAATCTTTTAAGAAAGGTAGTTTGCAAACAAGAGAGCAAATTGTCGCCAGGCACAAGTAGAAATAGCCAAAACACAGTTTCTGGTAAATGGGTTTTTGCTATTTCTAGTGATCAATTCATCATCTTCGGATCAGAATATTCCATTTCCTTACCTAAGAAGTTACTATCAAAACAGAGTAATGCTGTTAACAACCTCCTGTTTTTCAAAAGTCACAGTCAAATAACCAAGTTTTCACCATAAATATAATGTCTAACTCCATATAAGCACTTCCAAAAAAAAAAAACTCTCAACCATGCCCACTTTCACCCCACTAGGGCCAAATCACAAGTTTACAGAACTACTAACACAATTGTGCTGTTGCATTTATCCCTTGTGCTTACTGACACCTCAAGCCCCAAACATCAAACCCAGATTTTGCTAAGTTTGTATGCCAGGTTCCTATCTATGTAAGGGATTTATCCCCTTTAAAGTGAGAGATTTAGCTTAGGATAAAATAAGGAGTAATGATCGTTAATTGAAAAATTAACCATTGAGATTTAAACAACTCTGATTTATTATACACATGCATGTATATAATTACAGTCTCAACTGTTCAATCAACAGCTATTATTTTTTACTTCATCCTCTAAAATGAATCTCTTACTTAACAGAAGCCACTCTGCAATACATTCTGTAAAGACTTGAGAAATCTGCAAATAGTTTACATGGCACACTCTCCAAATATCTTGCTGAGCATCTAGATCTAGAATGTGGGAATCAACATTGTTTTTTTTTTTTTAAAAAAAATGGACGCGTTTCTAAAGGGAACTGATTGACCAAATTATGTTTTAGATTTTCCCTCTCGGACACTACACAATTGTAAAGGGGACGAGGATTGAGGCAACAGATTGCCATTGTTGTTTTCCCAACAAGTTGTAACCTCAAATTTCAAACTGAAAGATCCATTAATAAGTTAGGATGCAGATTATATGATCCTTCTATCCACCAATCAGAAGCTTCATCAATCTCCAAAGCACATAGCTTGATGGAATCCAAGCATTACCCTCCAAACACCATATATATTATCATTAAGGCTGTTTGGTTTGAAGGTAAATGAGGGGGAAACTTTAAGGGAGTAAAATTTTCTAAAAAATGAGGTGTTTGGTATAACAGTAATGAAAAGAAAATCTTATGGGAAGTGAATGTTTCCCTCTATTAGGGGGTTAATTTTCACCCCAAGTGTGACTAGGCTAATCTTTTCCCTGTCTCTGACTTTCATTTTCATCAAAATCAATTTTCAGTTGAGTCCATGTTATCTGATGAAGATTGGTTCTTCTGCCCTGTGTTCTCCAGCATCAGCCTCTAGTCTCTTCTGAGCAGCCTCTTCCTTTGATGGTTCAACCATGGGCTCCTTGAGTTTGTTCACAGGAAATAATGGCAGCAGTTTTAAATACTTTTTCTTTGTGGTATCACACAGCTATCATGTTTCTCGGGGAATGGTTGGGTATGAGACCATGTGAGCTAGGGTACGACCTTCTTGGCCACTTGTGGCACCCAAAATCTATCCAGAGCTGCATGTTTGGTTTAGTGTTGAAACGTGGCAAACTTACGTTTCCAACGCTAGAAATAGTTGCGTTGGGGAATCCAAACTTGAGTTTGGCAAGTTTCAACGCTAAACCAAACACATACGTAGTCTCCATGTCTGTTCCTTTGCCATCAGAAATAACCAATGGAAAAGTTATTCTATTTTTTTTTTGTTTATAAACATATTTTTATGTGTACCAAACGATCTTAAGTTTCCAGGTGTATGAAATTTTATTCCATTAATATTTTACTTCATGAGAATTTTCTACCTTAAACTTTTTCCCCTTGGATTTTAACTTAATACTGAATGCACCCTAAGTCATAATAATTAATCTTTCATATATTGATGGTATGGTACTATTCCAGCAACCCAGCTTAGCTTAAAAGGCAATTGCATTACAGCAATAACAAGACACCAGACTATACAATATACCTATATATAACAAATACATGTTATTTTCAGTCCTTCTTTCATACAAATTAAAGGCTTAAAGCATATCCAAATATGAGGAGAAACAAACTCACTGACCCAATGTTTGGAACTCTTAAAGTTTAGAATCAAGTAGAATCCATTTGAAATGAAATGATTCACAAATCCCATCAAAAGTGGTAAGATGAGATCTACAAACATGAAATATTACAGCGAAATGACTTGGGAATGAATTGAATTCTTAAAGCAAATACAAATCCAAACAAGTTTTATAAAAGAACTCTAATCGATTCTTTCATTTTAAACTTTACAAATACAAAATCTTTCATTTCAAACCCACAGCACCTACTAAAACACACACACACACCACATGTCATATCATCTACAAGAGCTTCCCAGGAGAAACAAAACAACCTTAGTAGACGATTGTGCATAGAAAGAAACTAAAGATAAGCAAAAGGATTAAAACTTTTAAGCAAGAACAGCATAAAAGATGTGATAACAAAATTAGAAAATTTACCTTCAAGTTGTTGGCCCCAAAATAACAATCTATGATCATCATCTTCCTCATCAAACTCATCCCCATATCCAAACTCAGCATCCCCACGATATCCCGGTTCACTCCCATACCCTGACTCATTCCCATTAGCATCACTTACCCCAAACCCAATACCCACATTCTCCTTCTCTCCACTCCCGCCACCATCCCTCGAATTCTTGGCTTCGCTCACATCCGAAGACCAATTCGCATCCCCGTTTCCAAAAAGCTCCCCGCTGGAGTCAGTACCCATCGCCACCGGAAAATCAGAGCAAGTCCCATGAGCAGCGGAAGCACCAACAGAGCAGCAGCGGCGCGTGCCACTCCGATCACTGCTCCGGCCGGAGACGGATCTGGAGCCACGGCGACGCCTCTTGCGAGCGATGAGGCGGTAATTGGCGGTGGTAGTCCTGTTAGGCTTGTTGGTGTCGTCGTCGGCGAGAGTGAGTTTGGACAAATCAAGGGAAAAGGAGGTGGTGGTGCGGTCGGAGAGGCAAGGGCGTTTGTTGTTGGAGGAGGGGTAGTAAGGCCTTGTTGTTGTCGGGTTGTGGTGGGAGTGGGACCCATCAACAGTAGGGTCTAGGATTTTGGAAGGAGTGGTTTGGAGATGAAAGGGTCTCCAGCTGCGAAGCTGCAACAAGCATGAGTCTATGGAATGCCGTGAATCAAGAGGCTTGTGAGACATGGATTGAGTCATCTCATCAGCACTACCAGATTGATTTCTTTTCTTTTTTGGCTTTGTGTTTTCGGCTTGACTCCAATTGCGGATTCTTTATCTCCTGTGCGGAATCACGCGACCATAGTTTTGTTTGATTGGGATGTGAGAAGAAGGAGAAGAGAGAGAGAGAGGCAAGTGCAAGATTTTAAGTTCCTAGGCTATGAGCTGATATTTTGTAGCTCACAAGATTCTCGACACCAAAAATGGGCCCCGCTGTCACTGCCTCCACCATAATTGTGATTGAGGGAGGGAGGGAGCCTCATTCAGACAGTAAAAATATTTTCTGACAAAAAAAGACAGTAAAAATATTCAATAGGAGTGTTAGGAACACACTCTTTTGAACACTCTCTCAAACACATTTCATGTGATTGGTTAAAATTCACATGGGTCCCACCAAATTCGTGGGTCCCACTCCCAAGTGGTGGGACTCATATGGATTTTAACCAATCACATGAAGTATGTTAAAGAGAGTGTTCAAAAAATGTGTTCCTAGCATTTCTCATATTTAAAACTTTAAACTATAGTAGTTGCAATTTGCAAATAAGCTTACAAATCATTTTAACAAGATGAAGTGATAACAACACACTTTATAATATACTCTTTTAAACACATTGAATGTGATTGGTTAAAATTCACATGACTCCACCTAATAATGTGGTTTTCATTCTCAATATGATGAGAGTTATATGACTTTTAACTAATCACATGAAGTAGTTGAAAAGAGTGTGCAAGAGAACGTGTTATTATCCCATTTCTTGCTGGTTATTGAAATGAAAAGGATGGATAACCATCTTCGTTTGAACCTCCACCCTCGTCTATGAATTCGTTTTCTTCTCTCTTTTCTTACGGATATGAATTCGTTTTTTTTTTCCTTAAACACGGATATGAATTAGTTGATAGAGCTGATTTGCAGATTAATTGAATAAATATTTGTTTGGTTTCGAGCTGAGTAGAATTTTTTTTTTGACGATAGAATTAATTTTATTAGGTTTATAGAAACAATTTAAATTAATTCTGACTATTTACAATTTAAATTTTAAACCAAGCTGTCACTAAGCTTTTTAAGTAAAAAAATGTTCTATAAAATAGTATATTAGACGCAATCGACTCTCTTTTAGCATATTTTTATTCTTGATTCCTTTTCGGTTTATGCTTATTTTTAAATTAATTATATATCTTTTTTTATATCTTAAATTCTTTGTCTGAAAACCGCCTACTCCAACCTGTTACTTACATTGATTGAACAATATTTAATGCTGATAAAAGAAGTTTACTTATGCCTTACTATGAGTTATGATTGTGAGAATTTGATACTTTTAGGACATCAATAATTATGACTTTTATCAATTTAATAATTAAATTAGAATGATAAATTATCTTATTTAATTGTATTAAATTTTACAAAACTTAATAATAAACTAATTATCAAATGATAGTTATTTTCATATGTTCCAAATATATATATATACACATATATATTAATTAAATAATTTTGAGGCATATAAATAATTAAATAACTTTGGAGTACCTTTCAATCTAAAGATGACTTTTTAAATATAATTATATAGTAAAATGTTATTAAATGGTTTAAGACTTCTAAAATCTTAAACAATCCTCATACATCAAATATTATCAAACCAAAATTATATCATGTTTATTTATTAAAAAATAGTTCAATTATAAGTTACCGAAGTATTATAGTAGTTCAATGGTGGTAGTAATCAGGATCTGATGGCATGGATCAAATATTGCATGGAGTAAAAATGAGTAAAAACAACAAAGGAGTAAACGCAAGAAATGTGTTAATGTTCATGACTACTCCTAACATTATAAATAAAATGGTTTTTTAATCATTTAAAATGTTGTACAATATGTAATGTTACACAAGATAATAAATCAAAAGTGAAAATATTTTGAGAAAATATAACATTTCATATTATCAATACATTGAATATTGTAATTATTATAATTTCCAATAAAACATTTTCACTTTTAACTTACTATCTTATATTCTTGTGCAATGTTGCACAAATTAGAAAAATCATAAATAAAATTTATGTACTCCCTCGCGACTCGAATATAAATAACAAAAAATTCATTTATGATGGACCAAAATATAAACAAATCTCAACTAATTTTACCTTATTTAATAAGCTCTTTATTTAAATTCAGATTTTATTTTCCAATGGCCCTATTCAATGAGCCATGTAGAGAATGTGCATCCACTTAAAACAAATTTCAATAAAATTAAAGTATTCCATGAAAGAATTAGAGAATACAATTCATTCTTAGATATGATATCAAGAAAATTAAATGAAGTTAACTAACCTTCTTAATTAGCATAACTTAATAGTGCACCAAAATTTGGAGGATGCACCACAGTTTTTCTCTCGATTTTAATTTAGTAAAAGGTACTGTAGAATTTAAAAAAAAAAAGCTACCGTCAAGACTCAAGACGGTAATCTAAACAACTACTCCATATCTACCTTACCTAGAATTGAATTAGTAAGGCTCGGGAAAAGCTCAAACTTATTAATATATACACCACAAGGCACAAGCCATGGCTATTTCTTCTGGATTTTATTCAGAAGCTTTTTAATAGCAGAAGCATAGTCACCGAAAAGTTTGTCAGACGGTGGGTGCAAGCTAAAAACATAAGAGATGGACCTTGATATCAACGTTGGCCTCCTAGGAGTAATTTTGTCATATAATGTCCCAAAGCTTATTTCGTCAAAAGCAAACGACTCTGTAAGGATAAAGAAACAGTCTCTTCCCAACTTTTCTACCTGAAACCACAACATTGCATTCAGTAAGATAACCTATTACCAGTCCCACCATGATAATAAATGGTTGCATGAGGAGTTCTGCATATATTCATTGACATATTCCGCACATATATGTATATATTAGTTTTCCATGAAATCATCTGAGAGCTTCCGCGCTTCTAAATGCGCAGCATGGCTCTTTAAACTATCATACTCTCCAACATCATAATAACTATTATTTTATAATAAGCACTAAAATAGTAAGAGCACAAAACAATCACCTGAAGTTGGGAAAATCTGATATTATTCATTGTTATGATAACTTGCACCTCAGACAAATCATCAGCCAAAATTCGAATGGCTAGATATTCAAAGAAGTTCTGCAAGACCTGCTTTTGTCCATCCAAATCTTCACCATAGCTATCAAAGCAAGGAAACCACAATACACATTGAACTTCTTTCCAAGGAATAAGGGACTGCCCTGCTTTGGCAATGATTGTTTCGTATGGGTGATACAGACCCCATAAAATTCTGACTCTTGTTAGTGATGATTCTGTAATGGTTGTCTCTGACAAACAAGTAGTTGAAATTATTTTGGATGGATCATAGTGGCCAGCAAGACATGAAGAGAAATGCAGATCAGTGTCATCCAATACAAGAATTGATCTTTCAGTAGATCTGGGAAACAAATGTAGAAGGGATGCAGCATTCTCGTCATTATCTTCTGGCAGGCAGAAGTTTCCACTGGATGACACTGCTAACCGACCCATATCATGTGAAAATAAACAAGACTCTCCATTTCGGCAACCCTGTTATGGTGAATAATAATCATAACTTTAATAATGGTAGCATCATAAGGAAATCAAACTCGGACAACCCAATTTACCTGCAAGGAAAAGAAGAACTTGCACTGGGGTCTCTTAGCTTGAAATGAGTGAGAAAATAAACAATTACTGCCTCTATTGCAGGATCCCTGAATGAAATATACACAAGAAGCCTCCCCATTGACATGAAAATTATCAACATTAACACGTTGTGGTTGATGGCTAGAAGCATCCTCTTGGTATAGAGCTCTTGTCTGTTTCATGAAAGAAAGGAAAACCAGTCCTTGTTTAGAAAAAGGGATATCTTTTATAAAAAAAATTGGGTAAAATATAGTTTCAGTCTATATAAATGATCTGAGTTTTGCTTATTGTCCTTGTAAATGATTTTTTTTTTTTTTACATCCTTATGAATGTTTTTTTTTTTTAAATCATCTTTGTCATTAGACCAGCTCTGTTAAATTTTGATTTGTCAAACAAAAGTCCACATTGGTATGTAGATATGGCACTAGATAATGATAATGTGACATTTTTTTAACATGTGAACAAGTTACATGAGTTCCTCGTGGCATTTTTTAACAAGGGAGGACTTGTGTGGGGAAGAAGAAAAAGTCACGAGAAACTCACATGACTTGCTCACATGTTAAAAAAAAGCCACATAATCATTAGTTGGTGCCACGTCTGTGTGCCTATGTGGATTTTCGTTTGATAAATCAACAATTAACAAAGTTGGACTAATGAGAAGGATGATTTTTTTAAAAAAAAAATCATTTGTAAGGAACCAAGGATGTAAAATTTTAAAAAAAAAACTTTTACAATGACTAAAAGCAAAAGTCAGTACATGTACAGAGACTAAACATATTTTACCCTAAAAATTTATGTACAAAAAACCCAAGAGACTACCTCTTTTATAATTGCAGCAAACACTTTTGCCACATCATAACTATGATAGTGATTTGAAGTAACATATGGTACAGCAACACATTTTTTTGTTTCACTCGATAGTTCAAAGCCTTCCTCATCTGCAGCAACTACATCTATATGTTCATTTGGCTGACTTTTGAACAGGCATGAGTGTTTGGATTCATAAGGATCATAATAGGGTGGTAGGCCATGAAAGGAGCTCAAAAATTTTGGCCGGAATCGATGAACTGAGTTTAGTATATCATTATCTGTAAAGATCAGGATTAAAGTGTATTAACAGATTAAAAATTTAAGAACAAACAGTAATACAAATATCAATTACAAAAAATGTGATACATGTCCATTAAAAAATGCCAAAGAATACATATATGACAAAACTATAGCATGGATACCTACAAATTTCCAACACATGATGCAGAGATGACTGGGAGAGATTATGGAAAGAACACCAATCTTCCTCAAGCTCAGGCATCCGTTGGGTGGCAGGATATGCATTTTCAGTCTCTAGAACCTGCTTCAAATGTTCAAGCCGGTACTTATCCTGGATATGAAATAACATTTTCATCATCAAATTCATGACCTCTAAAGCCTGAACATTATCATACAAAATTAAAAGGCAAATCCATTTCCAGGAAAGATGGGGCTTCTTGCACTCACTCAACTTTTGGGTGTTCCACATGAGTGAGTCTCACAGAAACCCATGTGGAAGCAGCCCTCTAACCAAGTGTATTATTCCCCAATCCACAACATGAATGCTGTTTGGTGAGCAATAAATAAAATTCTTTTAATGAAAAGCATTAATTCACATTTTTTTGTGTTCCACCTTTCACTATGAAACCCTCATGCAGATACTGAATAATGCCAATGTATTAGATAGTACAAACAACAAAAGCATATAATTTTACCATGAAAATATGCTGCCAAAACTCAAACGCACAATAGTTACCCATGAATTCCTTCTCCTTTCGACCAGTTAAGATTGTCTGGTCACCATAATAGTAATCAACATATTTTGCAAACTGGTGAAAATAAAAAAGATTCAATTAGAAGACGAGATGAAGCTTCATGGGAAGAACAAGAAAATAGTAAAGCTGATTCAACTCAGACATTACCAGTTCATCCTCTCCAAACGGATGAATAATGGGTAAAGGCTGTGTATCCATCATTATACCCAGCAGGATGCCCTCACGTAGCATACCAATGCCTCCAAATTTGAGGACTAGAACAGAAGCATCAAAAGACAGAGAAAAACTAGCAAGTAATCGTCCATAAAATGTAGGTTCATAACGGCCCCTTGGAGGTGTCTTTTCCAGTGCATGCATCTGAACAAGCAAACTCAATGCATCTTCAACAACTTGAGGATCTGGTGGATCCAGAGCCTTTTGCAACAGAACTGCCATCAAACCCATTGATCAGGGAAATACAGAATTGGTATGCATTGGATTACGAAATATTTTGCCCAGATTATAGCACCGTGTAGTTAACTTGTATAAGAGCCAAAGCACATACAGTTCACTTCAAAAACTAATTATATTGTATAATTTACATTTAATAACAATCCTAAAACCTGGCCCAACCATGCATAATTATTTTTGCTTTTTCTATTTTGTTAAAATAAAACAACAAACTGCCAACCTACCATTAACGTTTCATGAAATAGTATAACTATATTCATTTGAGTATTTATTTATTTAACAGTAAAGGCCATTATGAAATTGAGATGTTTTCCATCAACAACCTGACAAGTTACTAGGATTTCATCCATACAACACACTAACAGAGAGTTTGCATATAGTCTCAAACAAAATAGATTGGATGTGCAAAACAGAACAAAGGAACAACCAATAACTAGTTATAATTCAAAAAGCACAAGTTATAAACTCAGTTTCCTGGCTACTCCTTGAAGAAATTCTCCAAGAAACCACTGAACAAGTGCATCCCATTTTCTTATGATAGTTGTAATTGTACAGATTACAGAATATCATCAAATTTTCACCAGTTACACTCTAAATTTACTCTGCCACACAATGCATTGATTCATTAAACATAGAAGTGATGTGAGTGAAAATGAGATCTATAATTGATACTACCTCCGGTCCCATTTATAAGAACCTTTTGGAGAGTTGCTCTTAGTCCTTTTTATAAGAACCTTTTCAAGTTGTCCCTTGCATTAATTATTTTTTGACAAAAATACCCCTTAGTTGAGATAGGTGAATAATTAATTAATAGAAAGAGAATGACACAATGAAGTAATTAAGTGGAAAAAAGAAAGATAATGTATCTCAATAAATTCATGGGTAATTTTGTAAAGATGGTACACATTCATGACAAATTTATTGTGATAAACTAAATTAACCAACTTCCTTAATTCTTGCGAAGTGGTTAAAAGGTTCTTATAATTAGGACCGGAGGTAGTACCATTTAAAGAGAAAAATATCAAAATGTCCTGTTAACAACTTTGGCACTGCACCATTCAAAACAGTCAGTTACAAGTTATAACCCATTCTCAGTAAACATAATGGAATAAATGAACTCAAAGCACACAATATAAAAGCTATTATTTACATATCTGCGCTAATTGTGAAGACACTCACTTAGTAGTGGGATTCTTAAATGACAAATATAAGTTTAAACATGGACATAAATTTCAAGTCAAACTGACAGCCCCTTAACATAGTTTATTATTATCCACAATTATTAAGAGGGACATAGTTACATTTAGTATATACAAAATAACAAAATTTCAAAATGTATGGATTTTTCCTGAAATAAGCATTAATATTAACATCATTTTCTGCCAAAAATCCGGATGATATAAACTTGCCTCTGGGATCATTGATAGCCTTAGATCCAGCACAACATAAAGAAAGAATTTGCAGCCTCAATGATAATTTAAGAATAGACGGGTCCTCATGATCCTCAAGATTGTTGAAAAATGATCCAGTAACCAATCTATAAACTTTGCCATCACAAGTTCGACCAGTTCTTCCTCTACGCTGTTCAGCCTACAAGATCATATGAAACTAGGAAAAATGAAGCATGGACACTTCAAAACAGTAGCCGTGTTTGTGTCGCACACGAACACATTTATGTCGGACACTCATGGACACTTTTACTTATATTTTAGAATTCTTTTCTTTAAACTTCTATACCAATAGAGATGGGAATGCATAATAATTAGATAACTAATAGCATTTTATTATGTCTAAAATGATGCAAAATTTAAAATATTAATTCTCTTTTTTTATTTAAGGTATGTGTCTCCATACTAATTCAATGTGTTGTATTATATTCATGTCATGTCCTATTATTTCTAAAATCTGCCATATCCACATGTCCATGCCATATCATATGTCCCACGTTGTATCTGTGCAACATAATGTAAAAGTAAATCAACAAATAGGAATAAGATAAGGTGTACCTGAGACTTGGAAACCCAAACAAGCTTAGTAGATTCCTTTTTCCGGGACTTATCCCAATAGACTTGTAATGATCGGCACGAATCAATGACATAAGCCACTTTAGGAATTGTCACAGATGATTCAGCAATATCGGTAGCCAATATTACCTGACAGACAGCAACCACAATCATAGAATGTGAATAATTGTAGTAGAAATTATATCTTTTAGAAATAATTTTAGAAGGAAAAAAAAACTTCTGAAAGTAATTTTTTTCTAGGTAACTAAAACATCAAAGAATAAATCAACAAAGATATTTTACATGTGTATAAGTTAAATTACATAACATGACTAAATTTTGATATTGGATATTTAGAATTTGAAAACAATTGCTGTCACATATAATTTACAATACAATAAAACTAGTAAATTTCTGCAGCAAATATAAATGTCCAACAAATTAACACCAAGTTGCAAAAGTATAATTCACCATTAACATAGAATTTTTTTTGCAATGAAAATCAAATAAAAGATTCATAAATTAATAACGTATAATCTTTGTAACACATACAGTTAAGACAATGAAACTAAGCTACATACACGTCCCTCAATAGTGTAAAAAACCTTCTATTATTAACTATACAACTGGCTTAATTAAGTAACATGAACCTTTCGATGTGTCTTCCATATCTTCATAGCCATGAGAGCTTGTTCAGTATCAATGCTACGATGTAAGATATGAACTCTAAAAGTTGATTCAAGTGGCTTCAAAAGGCGCCATTGCTGCTCCAGTGAATAGTAGGTCGGAAGGAATACTAGAATGCTCTTCTCAAGATCTGGCTCATTCTCATGGATATGCAATACCAGATCATGAATAAGCATGTGAAGTTCAGTCTTAATGTAAGCATTGGCTGTGGAAGGATCTTGACCATGAGAATATTTTGAATGAATTAAATCAGAACTTATTCCAAGAGATTCAACTACCTGTGCAAAGAACAATAGCATCATCATCGCCATTATCACACATCTACGAAATGTAATTCAGAGACATAATGATGTTATGTACATACTGATTAGCATCCACATCATATTTTATCATAGATAATAATCTATGACAGAAAGAGCTTCTGTTCTTTCAGTTATACTCATCACTCTTAATTATTTTCTGTATTTTCACTTCTGCCTCAACATTAAATATGGCTTTCGTCTCTAGCCTCTTTTTAGAAAAAGCATGAGAAATTTTTGTTATTTCATTTGTCATAGTCCTATCAACTACCTAATAAGACACAACAAGCCAACTTATAAATATACATTAACTAAAGCTGCTATTATAAAAAATAATTTAGTACCACTTCAAAGTCCATAGAACATAGAGATGGTAAAACATTTTGAGTTTTAGTTTTGCTTATATATAGAATATTTTTTATTAAATACTAAGGTGTAGTAAGTCCTATATAGATTCATTAATGGTGTCGTAACTCACACAGAAACTCAATCTTCTAAGTTAGTGGGCAATTTTTTCAAAGAACGGCTGGCTTTCACATGCAAGATATAAGGAAGCATATGGACAATGAATGTTTCAAATATCATTTTATTTTGGGCCCAAAATAATTTTGAAGGTGAAGCATTAATTTAAAACCATTTAATATATGTAACAAATAAAAGATATACAAAAATGGTATTGAGCTGAGGTGAAATTAAAAGCAAAATTCTCATAGAGTATACATGCATGCCTGTTCAAGATATGAAACACTTCGCTGAAAAACAATTTTCTGATTTGAGCTAGGAATTGCAAGAATTTCAACTCGTTCGCCTCTACCAAGATCCCTAAAGTAATCCCTGTATCTTGAAATATCAGCAGTTGCAGACATCAAAACCACCCTGCAAAATTATAAATATTAGATCCACACAGTAACTACTTGCCTCTTAAATTGAAATGGGAGGCAGTGCTTTCAACCAAGTCCAGCCTAGCAGTCAAGAATCAGAAGTAAATAGAGTTCTCCACTTGGATCCTCTTAATACTCAGATAATATTGGAAAGATGTAATGAATAAAGGAATGGAGGCTATTACTGCAATTAAACAAACAAATATATATTCTCCTCTCCTGATCTGTCAAAAATCCACATTGAACATTGTTTGATTTAATCTTCCAAACTTGAAGAGAATGTCAAACAGGATCAATAAATAACTTACATGAGAATCAATGTAGAAAATTATAGGTTTGCCACATATCAGTGCAAAAGGAATTCTGCTAAACACTTTCAAAACCAAGAGCTAACCTTAGGTCATTGTTCTTTAACAAAAACTGCTTCACACAAACAAGGACAAGATCAGATTCTACTGATCTTTCATGTACTTCATCAAGAATAATAGCCTTGTAATTCAGGGCAGTCATGCCCTTCTCTTGCAGTTCTTCCAACAACACCCCAGCAGTTTTAAAAACAATCTTTGAACTGTGGTACAACAATATAAATACAAGAGAAAAAAGTTAAGCATGAGCTTCCAATTCAATTTAAACAAGATAATGATAAGAAACTAGACAAAGAAAAGATAAGCATCATATTGCTTCCTTAAAATGACTTCTCTTTGACAAACAACAATTTAGTCAACATTATTGGATCATGTAAGTGTTAATAATCACTTACTATTGTTATAAGATGAAACTTGTGTGTTAGTATGATATATGGTTAATAACAACCTTATTAAGCCAATATTTCTTTCACTAATAAGAAGTATAAATTTAAAAAAAACATGAGTGCCAATTCCTTCCTTAATTGTTTTTTTAATACAAATGACAATGAACTTGATAACTTTGTTATATCATGCATGTGTTATATAAGGGTAATAACATCCTTCCTTACTTGTCGAACAAATAATTTCTTCTATTTAAAAAAAAAAATCCATAGTGATGGCTGACAAGGCCTCTCTTAAGGATTCGAGTCAAAATTTACTCTCAATAAGATATGTCAAGCCTTTGCATCTGTTAAGGCAATGAAGAAACAGGAGCAACAAAAAGATGAGAAGTGATCAAATAACTACCACACTTAAAAAACATTGTTAAAGAAATAAATATGAATAAGTTTAAGTGAATGTGTTTGGAATACCTTGCTGTTAAGTTCTTTGAATGTCCAATATGATATCCAACTTCTTCTCCCAATTCACAATTTCGAGCTTTTGCAACCATTTTGGCTACAGAAATGACAGCAAATCTCCTAGGCAGTGTGCACAATACAGGTGACATGTTTTCTTCCAGAAGAAACTGAGGAATTTGTGAACTTTTCCCTTGAGAGGAAAGGAAGCAGAAATATCAGCACCATGGAAAGAATGATGAACAACTACAAAGTGGTTCCTATTCCTTTTAAATGATATTTCTTACAAACCAGAAATATTAGGCAAAAAAAAAATACATAGCCAGGCAATTTTCATTCATATGCATAAATGCATGGAAATGCACAAGAACAGGTAACAACCCTTACTTTCAGTTGACACAACCATTCGCTGAACTTGGCCATATGAAGGGATAAAGGCATAGAGCATAATTTATAAAAGGTAAAAGGTCCATAATCTTCCTGGCTTTTTATATTTCTCTCATATATACATGTTCTTTGCCTTTTATTATTTTTTTTAATGCTTACATCTTCAAAATTTAAAGGTTTTAGGCAACATCTTGGATTGATATGACATCATATTCAATAATTTATAGTTTGAGCATGGTTTTAATTTGTAGTTGTGATCACAATTGAGTCTGCTACAATTACAGGCATTGCAGTTGTCATGATATGTATTACAACTGCTAAGGTGTGAACTTATTTTATATATGAACTGACTGTAACCTATCATGACTCATCTTTGAAATCCTACATCTCCAACTCCCCCTCCCAAATCCCACCTTTCTTTCATCATCAATCCACTATCATCCTTGAATCCCCCAGACCCTTTGGAATTCCCTCTAAATTTACTAAATAAAGAAATAGAAAGAGTGAAAAACAATTTGTGTAAGGACTTTAAGGCTTGTTATGCCCCAATGCAACCATTGCACCTGTTGTGTCGTGGCCATTGCCGTATTATGTATTTTCCTATAATATATTGCGGCCGCATCACCTGATGTGGTCCGCAGTTTGGAAACATGGTACTGAGTAACCATGTTTATGGTATGGTAGCCACAAAAAAATGATTTTATCCTTGGTATTTGAAGAGTAGGTAACATGTCTATCTAGAAGAAACTAAATATGACAAGACTAAAGTACTAAATTTTAGCATGAAAATTGTATATTAAATACAATGAAAAAATCCAGAATGAAAATCTAAGGGCTTGTTTGGTTTGAGGAAACGTTTTCTGTTTTCATTTTCTGTTTTCATTCTGTTTCCTGTTTTCTGAAATTTTACAAAGGAAAAACTGGAAATGCTGAAAACAGCAAATTTTTGTTTCCAGCATTTCCAGTTTTTCCTTTGTAAAATTTCAGAAAACAGGAAATGGAAACATGAAATGAAAATGCAAACCAAACAGGCCCTTATAATTGGTATTTTTTAATGTGATATAGAAAAAAAAATTGGTATAGTTGAATTGGTGATAAATAAAATCATAAGAATAGTTGGACTTGTAGTTGATTTCTCTTGCAAATAAAAAATGTTCCGGGGATAACCCCACCTGCCAACTTGATAACAAATCTAGAAGATAGTTTTATCCCCTCGACTTACAACCCAATAAAGTCCTATCCCCCAAAACGTGGAAGCCTATAACGGCCACCCTAGAAGACTATAAATAGGGGGCATCCAGCCCCTCCTAGGTATAACTTTGAGTCCCAAATATCCCAAGAACATGTTTGGTTTAGAGTTGAAACGTGGTAAACTCACATTTCTAACGATACAAATAGTTGCATTGGGGAATTCAAACTTGAGTTTGGCCAGTTTCAAGGCCAAACCAAACACACACTAACTTAAGGCCAATTTGGTTGTGTGTTATCAAATGAGTAACTGCTTTCTGCATCACCTATACCATGTTACCATATTTTTTATCTTTGTATGGCTAATTTCAAGTTGAAACTTTGAACTTGGTTGGAGACATAAAAACTGGGCTGTGGAGAATTGATTTGCATGTCAATTATTATTAACTGTTTTGTAATGGGAAGGAGGATTTTATAAATTTATCCCTGGTAACGCTAACGGTAACAAACTTCTATTCATTGTTCGAAAAAAACAAATACTATACCCATTTTAGTAATTTTATCTCTAAAAGTGATTTCACTTTATCTCATCCCAACAAAATGAATTTTGCCCAATCCACTTTAAAATTTTATATCCAAACACAAATCAACTCTACTAAAATCAATTTTGCCCAAATCAATTCTAACTTTAACTCAAATAGGCACTTAGGTATCAGAGTGTTTTTGCAGGTACCATCCCCGTCGTCCATCACCGGAGGATTCCACAATCCACATCATCGATTAGTGTGTTTGGTTTCCACCAAAATCACGTTGCAGAGGTGGATACGGTTCAACGCTCTATTTAGAACCCTATTTACAACGTGGATACGGTTCAACGCTCTATTTAGAACCCTATTTACAACGTGATTTTGGTAGAAACCAAATACACGAAATATCCCAACAAGATCTCCTGGTCAAATTTCCTAACCAAGTAGGAACTCAAAACAAAATATATACACTAACAAAAGTGATGACAATTCCAAAGTGGTTTTCCGAGTTCATTGTCAGCTTAAAGCTGAATTTTCATTTCATAAATGTCTGAGATTCTCTTTTTAGTAAAGCCAGCGTGTGGCTCAGCATTATTCTTCATTTCATATAAAATTCATAAACCAAAAGTTTAGAAAACTACAAATTTTCATTCCTCAATTTATTGGTTATGAAAAATCGACGATCGGTAGTGATACTATCAAGTATAAAAAACTACTCAACACCAGAAGGAGTTAAGACATTAGATTATATGAACACGAAAATCAGACGAGAAACGCAACTAGACAGTTTTTAGGCAGTATTTTTCGACGATGTCATCGTCCAGCAAAGACAATACACTCAATGCAGGTAAAACGGAATATCAAAACAGTCATGCAAAAAAACAGTTGGAACATCAAACCAAAAATCTTAAAAAAAAATGAGGAGAAAAATCCGCAGTTTAGAAAGTTTACCGCATCCGGTCTCGCCAACTATGAGCGTGACGCGATTTTCTTGAATCTTCTCGACGATTTTCTTCCTGAGAGACATCACAGGCAGATGAGAGAAACTAGACTGCGCCGATGATGGAGAAGAGCAGGATGAGGTAGGCGAAGGACATAAAGATGACGCCGACGGTGACGGTGACAGCGACGGCGACGGCGGCGACGATGAAGCCATTCTCAGAATTCAGAAACCGACACACTCGCGCGGACTGAGGGAGTGGGAGTAGAGCACTCCCGCGTTATGGTTGTGACGTTTTAATAGATGAGAGATGATATGGAAAGAACGGTTCCAGGTGAGCTCGATGAAGGGATTGACTACAGGTCAATGATTTTTCTTTTTTAGTCTTGATTGCTTTCTCTTTTAATTTTAACCAAATCATCCTGGCCCTGATTTGATAGTAGAGAGACTGAGACACATTGCGAGGAGTACGCACAACCTCTCCAATACAACATCTCTCCCCACGTTACTTATGAGAAAAGCAAAGGGAAAAGAATAAATTATTTCCGTAATCTCAGTATATATTAATAAATAGACACTTTACTCTTTATTCTTAGGTCACTTCTTCAATTTTCTTATTATTATTTTACTATTTCTTTTTGGTATATGTCTTTCACATATATTTTTAGTAAAGAATTTTAAAGATTCTTCTCGTATTTATTTCCATTACTTAAAAAAGTAATATTATCAAATCAAATATTTATATTTTAATCTTTAATTTTTTATATGAAATCTTTTTTTACTTATATTGTATAGGAAAAATATTATTTATTTTTATATGAATTTAATTCATGTACATATTATTAGTGTAAAAAACATTTACATTTTAGAAAGAGGGGAGGATCCTAGAGAGAAAGTGAAAGGAAAGAGGAGCAAATCTAGCTTGGAGCCTTCCCGACCCCCTTGGAGCTTGGAGATCATCTTCTTCTTTTCCCTATTTTCATTAGTTTCTTCCATTTAAGGTGAGTGCGATTCTCACTCGCTTTCATTGTTGCTTGGTGATCTATGTATGACCCCTATTCTTACTCCCCCTTTCTATTATTGTTGATTGTGAGTGATTATAGGCATGCCTAGGGTGGATTGTTGAATGGATTAGTTGTATATGCTTGGATTCCAAGCCCTAGGATAGTAGATTTGGGTATTTTTGCACTGTTGAATTATTAATTGTATTCTTGAGCATTCATGGGCCTTTGGCCAATCATTGAATATATTGTGAGGGTCCTTGGACTATCATAGAGCCTTCAAACTATCATAGAGCCTTCGGGCCATCACAGGGTCTTCGGACCATCACCGAGTCTCTAGACCATCGTAGGTCTTCGGACAATCATGTCTAAGAAAGATGAGGTGATCTCATCGACCTCTCGGCCAAGGGGAAGATGGGGGATGCCCACCCTAAAAATAATCACAGTCAAGATCTATGCATGCTTAATAAAACTTAATCATAGGTGGCCTTGGACGACAGTCCTTGGTCACATGGTCAAGCGCTCAATCACAGTCGCACATAGTGAAAAGACCACGGGTGTCGGGTAAAAACACGTCACAACCATGTTTGCATCATTTCATAGCAGTTGCACATGCACTGGAATTTTATGAGTATGCTTGCTTATCCTTATATATGTCTACTCTGGATGGAATTGTGAATATATATATGTGTGTGTGTGCGCGTGTGTGTGTGTTGCATCTCATTTGCTTGACTCCCCTCACTGCATGTCTTTATCGCACTCACTAAGACGTAGTCTCATCCCACGATGTGGGAATTATATTCAGTTGTGCGGGTTGTTGTCCAGGTGCCTGACGGAAGAGTTAAAGATTCATTTGAATGGGTTGTTGTAGCCATTGTGATTGTAATTTGATTTATGGAATTGTGGGGTAGTGGATAGGTCGTGATTATTTAAGGGGATATTATGATGTTATGCATGGATGTATTCGGTTATGTTGAGCCCTTGTGAGCGATTTACCTGGTTTGTGTTGATGTATTGATATTGTGGAAGCTTAAGCAAACGTTGGATTGTCTAAGCACTTATATGATTTGTATGTCGATGTCAATAATGGCGCGAAATAATTTCATAAACTTGGAAAGGTGTAACACTCTAAATTTCATAAGTCAGAATTTGATCCGTTGGAAACCAAATTCTGAATTTAGAATTTAGGATCTTTCATTTTAAATATCGATCTGTTCTGTAAATTATCAAAATTTCCAACATATCCTGATAATTTAATCAAACATTATAAAATAAACTTTCAACTCAACAAGCTTAACTACCCAAAAGTTTATATTACAAAGTCCTGGATATATATAAATTCCGAATACAACATAATACATGAGTTTCTAAACATAACTTAGAAATATAAACACATATGCATAAGTCAATATACAATCAAAATCCAAAGTTCTTGTATCCAAACTAATCACTCCCGAGGCTGAGTATCCCGAGGGGGAGGAACCTGGACATCTAAAATTAAACCACATAACGCGTGGTGAGATAAAAATCTCAGTGAATAAAACTCAATGCATGAATGCAGGGAACAAATATCTATGACAATTATATCAAATTATACTTAATCATTACTTCTCACATACAATAATCCATATGCATCATGATACACTATATGCTTTGCCCAAAGGCCATGTTCACATCACGTTATAGAGTTAGACCCGAGCTCAGACTACAGGGGATATCTCCCCAGGGGACGAATCCCACCCTCTCTTATTTTGACCGAAGTCCATAATTGACCAAAGTCCTTAATTGACCGAAGTCCTTGATCTTTAAAACATAATCGATAACCCATTAGATAATCAAAATTGATAAAATGAGCGTTCTCGATAGTTTTGACAATTTCGATAGTTTCGAACCTTTCGAAACCAAAGAGATTCAATGATCGATTAAAACCATATCATATATTTATCAATTCCCATATCAAAATCAGTTATCGATCCTTATTTTCCAATCCGGAACAATTCTTATCGAAGAAAAGGAAGCGTTTCGACATTTCGATAGTTTCGAAACTTTCGATAGTTTCGAAAGTTTCGAAACCAAAGAACGTCGAAAATCAATTCAATCAATCCGAATAGAATCATCACGAAACGTTCAAAAAACCAATCACAAACACAAACAATCAATCAATATCCAGTATAATCAGAGAATGGGAGAGGGAGAAGTAGGGAGCATGCTTTGAGACCAATTCTATCATACTCAATCAAGTGAGGATTACTCACCTAAACAAGAAATTCAAGCAAGGAAGTGGAGAAGAGATGAATGCAAGCTTCAATCCTTCGTTCCCACGTTGATTCGTCACTTTCTCTCTCTAGGTTAGGTTTTCTCCCAAAATTCTGATTTTAAAAACGTTCCCGGTATATATATTTTCTGCTCAGTAATCGATTACCAACATATGGTAATCGATTACTCACAGCTAAAATACACTTACGAACCCCTTCTGGGAACCTGGTAATCGATTACCACTCATGGTAATCGATTACTGGAAATCCAGACTTCTGGTAATCGATTACTTAACCCTCGTAATCGATTACTAAAAATCCAACTCTCTGGTAATCGATTACTTAACTCTGGTAATCGATTACCAGGGACTTAAACTCCTAAATTTTGTTCTATTAGGACTCCAAAACTTAGGTTTTTACCCCCTACTACTTGTTACTTTTAATTTTCAATGAAACATGCATGGATTAACCTTTTAATCTCACAAGTTATATTAGCCCAATAAGCGGGATGTTACAAAAGGTGTCTCCAACAGACATTATTTCTAGGTTAACGAAATTAGGACGTTACTACAGGTATCCTTCATGGGAGGCAATCCTGTTCGGGCCGAGAACATCCACATCATGGTGGGGCTAGCTCTCCCAGCAGGGACTTAAACGCTATGTTTTTCATATTATTTGTTCAACACTTCAACGTCAGTAAATTTTCCTCGTGCCAATATTCCACTGATCAATATAATTCATCTTTCGAAGATTTTTAAATTATAAATATGGACTTCATAAAAACGTATAAATTATAAAGACGTATTAAAAGATTTATTTTGTTTTTTAAATTTATATTGTATACTTTTGAGTTTATTTTCACTTAATAACTTCATTTCTAACCAGCCTACTCTTAAAAACTCGCATTTGTAAACAAAGAATAGTGAAATGTTTAAAAGCAAAAAGAAGGGGAGAGAGAGAAATAATCATAAAATAACTTTATAAACTTCTATAAGAATTTCTACTGAAGAAAAAGATACAATAAATCAATAGGGTAAGATAGCTTGGGTGCCATGGGAGGATGTGTGTAGGGAAAAGAAACATGGTGGGTTGGGGATCAGAGATTTAAGCTCTTTCACCTTAGCTTTATTAGGAAAATGGAGATGGAGGTTCTTAGTTGAAAAGGGCAGGTTTTTGCATAAGGTGGTTACTTCTATTTATGGTGAAATTATGCCCAGTGAGTCAGTGACAATGGTAAGGTGGTAAAGGGTTCTATATGATGAAGGGATTTGTGGAGAATTGATCATCCTGACACTGTTATCTCTTATTGGTTCTCTAGTAGATGTGCTAAGGTTGTGGAGGTGGATGTAATACACTATTTTGGTTGGAGGCTTGGTGTAGTTCGAGTGCGCTTTGTGAGAGTTATAATAGGTTATGTTCTATTGCAATTAATAAAAATGCTTCAGTTGCTGATATGATGAGTGGGAGTGATGAGGTGGTGATGTGGAATTGGAGTTGGCAAAGGAATCTATTCCAGTTGGTGGAATTAGTAAATGAATTAAGTTCAGTTGTATTTCAACCTGGAAGTAGTGATGGATGGCGATGGAAGGAAGTTGTTGAAAGTATTTATTCTGTGAAATCGACATATAAAGCCATTGTCTATGATGGAATTTATGCAAAATTCCCATTCTATAATTTTCTTTGGTCTTATCTTGTGTCTTCTAAGGTGGCTAGCTTTTCCTGGAGAACTCTGCTAAACAAAATTCCATCAAAGCATAATTTAATTAAGAGAATGGTCCTTCAACCTACTGTTGGGAATTGCCATAGGCGTGACACAGATTTGGAGACTACTTCTCACCTATTTTGTGAATGTTAGTTTGCTTACACCATTTGGATGTTAGTTCTGGATTAGGTTCAGATTTCGTTTGTTAATCATAATTCATGCGCTGACCATTCAACACAATTTATTGGTCTTCCAAATTGTAGGAGTAAAGACCGTAAAAGATGGATAATTATATGGCTAACTATTATGTGGTCTATTTGGCTTGCAAGGAATGCGATTATTTTTCTGACAAGTATATTATGCATGATAAATTTTTATATTTGATTAAGGTACGTTCATGAATTTGGATTAATGCCGAAGATCCATCATTTTCCTATCCATTCTCATCTTGGTCTTTTAATCCTGCCAGCTTCCTAAATTTTAATTGATGACTCTTTTCTTTTCTGGTGATTTGGTGAGCTATTGTCATGACATTTGCTATGCTGCTGTTTTAGCGCCTGATTCAAGAATGGACTCTACTATGTTCTGTAATGTGGTGTTGTGGTCTGTGATGATTCTTAATTTTTTACAACTTGCAGTGGTGTTATTTTATTTTCCCACATAGATGCTTATGGGTTATAATTATTTGGAGGTGTCAGAGTTCCCTTAATTTAAGTTGTTGGTCTTGATAATTATGGGTTATAATTATTGGAATTGGTTTTGGAATTTAACATTGGTATATTTCATAAGGGATATCCTTGGTCTGGATGTGTGCTTGTTTTTTAGACCTTTATGTTGGTTTTCTCTTGATTCTACCGTTACAATATGTTGGATTGTGTTGGATTATTACTGCTATAATTTGTTTAGGTTCTGGTATCTTTCAAATGGCTCTGATAGTCTCTAGACGAATTTTCAGTAAGGAACACGATTGTGCCATGTTACACGACCAAGTTGTGTTTCATTCTGTCTCTTTTTTACTGTCACTCGTTGTTTCCATTTTGCAACACGGTTGTGCCATGTTACACCGCCAAGTTGTGCATCTGCTGCCATTTAGCCATTACGGGGTTGCTTTCTGAGTAGCATGATCGTGCCATGTTACACAGTCAGGTCGTGTATCTTCCTGACTTTAATTCGTGCGCGTATAAGCTATGGTTTTAATCCTTGTGGTTTTGTTTCAAGATGTCAATTGTTTTTGGGTGTATATCACATCTAGGTTGGAAAAATCTAATATTTGCTTTATTGTTCCTAGCGGTGTGGCTTTCTTTGGCATATATGTGGCCGCCTGTCTTCTCGTATTGGTGGTTTTGGTGGATCTGAAGATTCACGTTTGATTAGTTCTAATTTATTTGATTTCATAACTTAGGATTTTTGGTCTGATGTATTGCAGGACCTTTGGCTTGGTGTAATGTTTTTTTCTTTCCTTGTATTTGTTTATGGATTTGAGCACCCCTACCCCTAGTGCTCATTCAATGAAATTTGCTTATAAAAAAACAAGAGGGTAAAAAAAATTCAATTTATTTTTTAAGTTGAAATTAGTATATATAACTCAACCTTTTTAGATTTATTCATAAATAACTAATTTCAACTTATATAAGAAGTTGAATTCATTTTATCCTATTGGTTCTTTCTATTGTTTTTCCTATAAGTTTTCTACAACAGTTTATCCAATTTGACTCCAAGTAAACAAGTCATTATTTTGGTATTGGGTAATACTGATTTGGTAGAAGTAAAAGTTAATTTAGACTCAATTTAGATTAACTTATAGCTTATGAAAAATTTTCAACTTAGATAAATACTTGAATTTTAATCAAGTGTGTCAATTCGGGTCAGCCCAACCTATTCAGGCTAGCCCACTAAAGGTCAATGCATTTTCAAGTTGAGTTGGCTTGGTCCAGTTTAGTGGTGGGCTGAAATTTACTGGCCTAGCCTAGCCTTGTATGGGTTGCGAGCCAAACAAAATGGCCCATGAGTTGCCCATTTTTTAAAAATCTAGTAGTTTAATAAAATTTTATTAAACTAAATCAGCCTATGTAATAAATTAATTATTTTCTAATCATTAAAAACTAAAATTAAATATAGATTTAATGTATTATGCTTTATATTGTTAATAATTTTATTTATAGAATAAAATATAATAGTTGTCATATTATACTATAAAATAATAAAAAGGACACACAATAATGAAAATAAAATAAAGTGTGTCAATTGTAACAATCAATAAATATTAAAAATAAAAAAGTTTAATATATATACAATAATAATCTTAAAATGGATACCAATGACACATGCATCGTTAGATTTGTCACTTATAATTATACCGATTTTTAAATAAGTTAATACTAAATAGAAAAAATTGTGCCAAGGGTTGACGCGGCTCATCATGCCCCAACTCACATTAGGCCACTCAAAATTCGGACTAGGTTAAGCTGAGCCAAGATTGCTTTTGGTTTGAAATTTCACAGCCCAACACATATATCAGGTTAAACAGGCCAACACATCGGACTTGGCCTATTTTAACATCTCTATTTTTTTATTTGACCAAAAAAGGTTTTTATAAATTTATAGAAGTTTATTAAAAAGTTAAATGAGTGAGCTTATAAAAAAGTTAAGTTACATACACTAGTTTCAACTTATAAAAAAAATTGAATTCATTTTTACTCTTTGATTCATTTTATTTTCTTCTCATATTTTTATAAATGCGTGTAGAAAAGTTTATGAAAAATTGGCTCCTAATTAGTCATGAAGAATAGATATGTTAGGTACTTTAGATACATTTATGCCAGAGTTCCTGTGTAGAAGATTTGTTACAATTTAGTCATTAATAATGTGTATGTTTTTTTTTATAATTTTAAAAGAAAAATCCACACAAATACTGAGTACTGACGTGTAAGGATCCTCTCCAGTCTCTCTTGTCTTTCCAGCCAAGTTTAGTTACGAAATAACTACGGATTTTGATTTTCTATTTATTCCGTAGCTAAACTTGATTAGAGAGGCAAGATAATCGGAGAGGATCTGGATCCGTGTACCGACAGAGGCTTCATTAGATATAGCATGACTCCAATTAAAATCCTTCTTTCTTTATTTTTACCTCCCATTCAAAAGTTGAGGGATTTCATTATTTCAAAGGGAGGGGCTCCTTTTCCCATTATCGCTTCATTTGGAGTATACGAGAAAATACATGGAAAGAAAACTTGAAAAAAAAAATGAAAATGAGTTTTTTCACAGTTAGTTTGACTATAAAAAATGGAGTAAATTAGCACATCGGTCCCTGACTCTTGGGGACCATGGACTTTCGTCCTTGACTTTTCTAAAATAGCACTTTAGTTCATACGTTATTAAAAAGCATGCACTTTAGTCCTTGTTTTATTAAAAAAACATGCACTTTAAGGATTAAAGTGCATGTTTTAATAAAATTAAAGACTAAAGTGCTATTTTGAAAAAGTTAGAGACGAAACTGCATGATCCCCAAGAATCAGAGACCGATATGCTAGTTTGGTGGGAGAGAAAAATTATTTTGCTCTTTCCGACTATACCATGATGGTCTCTCTAATTTTGTCAATGTCAAAAAAACCCATCGCCTCAAGGCCAAGTCGTACCACGTGGGAGAAAAATAATCTCATCCTTTGAACTAACTGCGACGTGTGACTTTAGGAACCCTCATGAAAGAACAATTATCAATTTTTATTTTATCTTAAAAAGTCATCTTCAAACTCTAAACATTACAAATTTTCTGTCGGGATAGAATGTCTAAATTATTTTTTGTCTTGTTTATAATTTGATGAAGAGTCGCATTACGAACTTAGGACAACGCGTGACTGTTATTCCAAAAAGCAAATGTAGTAGCTGTAGTAGCACTGTATTAGTCGCTTTTATGTTATTTACTTATTTCTCATATTTTTAATACATTTCTTTCTTAATTTTTTTTATTTTTAATGTTATTAATAAAAATAATACTCTCTTCTCTCTCCTTCCACGCTTTCGTTTCACTTAAATTTTTTTTTCATTTTTTTAATTTTTAAAACTTTTTATATTATATATTTTTTTCATTATTTCACTATTATTTAAAATTGAGTAAACTAGTAAATCGGTCCCTGACTCTGCGAGGACCATGCAGTTTCATTCCTGACTTTACTAAAATAGCACTTAAATCCGTACTTGTAAAAACACATGCATTTTAGTTCCTAAAGTGCATATTTTTTAATAAAGTGAAGGACTAAAGTGCATGTGTTTTTAACAAAGTACGGACTAAAGTGCTATTTTAGCAAAGTCAGGGACGAAACTGCATGGTCCCCACTGAGTCAAAGATCGATTTGTCAGTTTACTCTTTAAAATTTTAATAAATTATTTTATCAATAAAAAGGTTAATAAAAATTTTAAATTTATAAGAATCTAAAATTATAATCATTGAGAAAATAGAAAAAGAAATTATATAATAAAATTTAAGTAGATGTATTATTTTTATGTTATTTTACATTTAGCAGCTAGCTTATATCTAATTTTTTAAACATTTTCAATTCAATAGAATAACTTATAAGATATGAGTCTATATGCTAGCAGTTAATTTAGGCCGCGTTTGAAGTAGTTATGAGTTTTCAATTTTTAATTTCTTTAAATATTTTAATCAAGTTTTTATTATTCGAAATTAAAAAATATTTTTTTATTATTTTGATTACATCCATTTTAAAAAGCCCAAAAGAAATTTTAAATTTTTGTTTTAAATTATTTAAAAATTTTGAAAATTCACAACAACATTTTATCACAAATTATTAGGTTAATCCTATGTAATTAATTAAATAAAACAATGATCACTGAGGAGACGAAGAGTCGTGAACGTCATTCGTTGGCAGAACATATAAAAATTCAACAATAACGTCTATCCAAAAAATATTTAGAAAATGAAAACATGGCCCACCCATTTTGGCTCACTTGATACATCCACTTACTATTAACATAACATCCTTTGCCTCTGCCTGGGTAATAAATGAAGTGATAGTTTGATTGAGGTGCCCACAACATAAATGATGATGATGGAACCACAAAGATATTGGGCCCTATTTGCTTTGTTACTATTTCTGAACTTGGCTGCAGGAGTTCTCACTTACAACAGATATGACTTCCCACTCGATTTTGTGTTTGGTTCAGGCACCTCTGCTTATCAGGTCCCTCTTCCTTCCCTGCCATGGGACTCATTCTCTTTTAATTATATATCCCAACCAATTCACTTTCATATATTATGAACATACAGGTGGAAGGAGCTGCTAACGAAGATGGAAGAACTCCTAGCATCTGGGATACCTTTGCTCATGCTGGTTCCTTCTTCCTCTGTTCTTATTATTATGCATCTATAATATCTGATCATCGATTTTGATAATTTTGGAAGCTTAATATCTCAAGAGAAATTAATCCTTGACGTTTATACCTAGAGACATTGTTAGGTGATACTGTTACGCGCCGGTCATTGTGGACTCCACAAGTCAATATAAAACCACATCATTCATGTTGTTATTATATGATACATACATATTAAAGTATTTTTAAATTGAAATGATATGAAACATATATATTTAATGTTATGAAAAAGTATCTATCCTATGCCAAACATATAGTTTCTCGTAGATACATGACAGAGTTTCTTGTTTTTAATGTCAATTTGTCCTCTGCTGTGTAAGTAAAATAAATATATGTTTATTTTTAATTCAATTTAATTAAATAACTCAAGGGTGAATGTATTTTTTCTATTTATTTTTAAATAAAAGTTCACTTTTATTTTTTAAATATATATGATCTCATTTAAAGTATAACCTTAGTTTTAAAATTAATTAAAAATATAATTAAAATGAGATCATAATTATTCAAATAAATGAGGTGATACACATTGAAACACATAATCCTAAATCATAAATAGGATATAAGGTTATCACTTACTGATAATCTCCTCTCTAAACGAGAGTCTCATGTGATCATTTTTATTTTAATAGGTTTTTGTAAGTTGCACAACTTAATAAATTAAGGTGTTCATTTGTTAAGAACGAATTTTCTAACATGTGCAAAACCCCATTAAATGTATCACTTAACGTATTTTTTTTGGTCAAAATCACTTAACCAATATGTATTAATTGTTTTATCATGGTTTTTAAAAAAAAATATTTTTTCTCTCCCCTCATTATTCTTTTATTTCTCTCTTTTCTTATATTACAACTTCCAATGTGTTTGGTAAAACTAGCTTAAAGCTTAAAGCTAGCTGAAAGTTGAAAACCTCGCTGAAAGCTGAAAAATTATTGAATGTGTTTGGTAAAACTAGCTGAAAATGGTAAAATGACAATTAAGGACGACATTAATTATTAAATAATGATAAGTGAGGGTGGTTCATGGTCAAACTTGTAATTAATTTTCAGCTAGTAGTTTAAAATTGGAGCTTTTTTTAAAAAAACTACCCAAGTAGCTTTTTAAGAAAAGCTTATAGATACCCAAAAAAGCTACCTTCCCAAACACGGCTAAATGATTTCACTTACTATTTTTAACTTTCAACTGACAAACAAAACACCCTCTTCACCTGGCTTTTTATTTTCTTCGTGCGCCGAACTTACTAGGGGAGAGTGAAAAGGTGCCGCTACCTAGCTTCTGTACAGGACCACACTCACCCAATATCAGATTGTTTATGGGGATGTAAATTTCTTTGCCTTTTTCAATGGCCCTATTCTCCTGATCCAGAAGGCCACTTTTACATCAATTTCCTTTGAAAAGACACAATGTTCATTCTTTAGGTCAGCACAGAGACCATAAAAAGATTAAGGAGCTGGGAAAGAGAGAATTTTAATATTTATTTTTTTCACCAACCTCCGGCGAGTTTCCATGGCTCTGTTTGGAAAACATCAAATTCTTGGATGACTTGAGCAGGAGAGGCAGAGCATAGACCTTCCTCTTGAGGTAGAACATTAAAAGAATCTCATCTGTGGGATCAAAACCTGTACCCAACAGGTAATCTAACACTCCCATCCTTTACCGTTAGCATAGTTCATGATGTCCTCCATTTCTCCAAAGTGCTGACACCTCAGGCCCCTGTTGGGTGATAATAGGGAAATAGAGAGAAATATGAGAGCAGAGAAGTGATGAGAGAGAAGGGAGACGGCGGAGAAATAGAAACAGTTAGGAAAATAGCGAGCACGAGAAGTGATGAGAAAGTGATTTGAGGAAGGACGAGACATAGGCAAGAGCGAAAATGAGCGACCTCGGTTGTTGGGTGTGCGACCCCTCGGTCTGCCCTGCAGCGACCTAGGTTGTTTGGTCTGACGCGACCTGTGGTGTCCCCTCCCCGCCCCCCCGAAAAAAAATATGCACTCTCGCTTCTATCACCACCAACGTCGCTTTTTTTTTGCTCACCCCTCGCTTATGGGCCCTTCAAATCGATTTTTATGACAGTGTGTAACATAAAATCGATTATGTGACATGAAAATCGATTATTTATGACATTGGGTAATATGATAATCGATTATGTATACATAAAAATCGATTATCATGTGCCACTTCTCATTTCTCTCCATTTCACTACAACATTGCAGAGAATGAACAGTGTAATCATTTCCCCTCATTTCCACCCATTTCCCTCCTCACCAAACACACCATTTCTCTCCACTTCCCTCCTCCCTTCTCCACCAAACAGGGGAAATTTCTCCATTTCCTCCCACTTCCCTCCTCCTTCTTCCACCAAACAGGAGAAGTTTCTCCATTTCTCCCCACTTCCCTCCTCCCTCCCCCATTTCACCTCCACCAAACAAAGCATCAAAGTGAAGTTGTAATATAGGATGAGAGAGAAATGAAAGAATAATGAGAGGAGAGAAAAAATAATTTTTTTAAAAAATCATGATAAAACAATTAAGTTAGATGGGTTAGGTGGTGCATTTAATGGAGTTATTAGAAAATCCGTGTTAAAATTCATATATAAAAAAGTTTTTATTGGAAATCATGACATTGATTACATGTAAAATATTAAACGCTACAAACTCCAATAAAAATTATCTATTTTTTTTATTCTTTAACAAATATATTTTGCACACTCGTTAATATTTTTCATAAATTAAAAGTGTAAATTTTTATTAAAAATCATAACTATTACAACATTAATATATTGATAATATGAAATGTTTCATTTTTTAGTAAATTATATATTTTTTAAAATTATTATTATGTGGAATGTTACCCAATTTAGAAAAAAAAAAACATTTTAATAAACAGGGTATGCACATGGAGAAAATGGAGATGTAGCTTGCGACGAGTACCACAGATACAAGGTTAATACATACACTACACCTCAATTTTTTTTTCATTTGCTCATCAATGCTTTCTTTTGCGGTTCACCCATTTGTAGATTTTTTTTTTTATTGAGGCATAAGCTTTTTAAATAATACAAGCTGTAGTCAATGTGTTAATTTAATTGTTAATGTAGTGTTGAAGTGTGAGTGTAACAGAGTGTTTTCCCGAATGCAGGAAGATGTGCGTCTCATGGTGGAAACTGGCCTTGATGCCTACAGATTTTCCATTTCTTGGTCCAGACTAATACCAAGTATAATACTCAACTCAAACTTGTACACACAATTCATGAGAACCATTGAATTTTAAAGATCTCTATGTAAAATCTTTCTATACACATCTTGAAAATGCTTTTCTTTCTCCCCAGATGGTAGAGGACCCCTCAATCCTAAAGGATTACAGTACTACAACAATCTCATCAATGAACTCATCAGCAATGGTTAAACTTAAATACCATTTAATTTCTTAATTTGAAAAATAAACCATGCCTTTGAAACTTACTCAAATTGTCCAACAAAAACTAATTCTGCTTATTAAACTGAACTGAACAGGAATCCAACCACATGTCACACTACACAACTTCGATCTTCCACAAGCACTTGAAGATGAATATGGAGGATGGGTTAGCCGTGACATCATGTATGTTCCTAATCTCTTGCACCATAATGTTGTTGAAATTAATTCATGAAACTTTCATTGCACAAATTACTTTTCAAAACACCTTTAAATCTAGGAACTAGAGAAAGTATGTTTCCTTGTGTTCACAATGCAATATCTAATTCTCTATAATAATTAATAAACCATGCACTAGATAAAGAAATATTAATGGAAAAATTACTTGGATGTGGACGCAGAAGAGACTTCACACACTATGCAGATGTATGTTTTAGAGAGTTTGGTGACAGAGTCTTGTACTGGACTACAATAAATGAGCCCAATGTGTTCGCCTTAGGTGGTTATGATCAGGGAACAGCTCCACCTCAACGATGTTCTCCCCCATTTTGTTTAACAAATAGAACTAGGGGCAACTCAACAATTGAACCCTACTTAGCAGTTCATCATATTTTGTTATCACATTCTTCAGCAGTGAGATTATATAGAAGAAAGTACAGGGTATATATCATCTAATCCTTCTCTTTTTCATATTATATATTTTAATTCTGTTAATGTTTGTTTGTTTGTTTGTTAATGTTTTTCATATTATATATTTTACTTCAGAACTTTGAACCATTCTCAATCTTTTATATATTCTTCTTGCTCATATGGGAAACATTGTTAGGAAAGAATGTTCATCATTACATAGACACTTGATGACTTTGCAGGACCAACAACATGGATTTGTTGGTATCTCTGTCTACCTATTTGGGCTCCTTCCTTTAACTAATACAGAAAAAGACAAGGTAGCAACTCAAAGAGCCCGTGATTTTTTGTTGGTTGGTAAGTTACAGACCCTACAAATGGTTGGTTTTACTTATTTGTGCCCCTTGTTTTCTATAGTTGTTATCCTCACTTCAGTTCAAGACCTTTCTTATCAAGTTCTGGTGATGGCTATGGTTCAATGCAAGGCTTTTTTATGTGCCCTCTTTATTGCAGGATTATGGAACCCTTGATGCATGGAGACTATCCCATTTCCATGAAGAGAATGCAGGTGCAAGAATTCCAGCTTTCACAAGTTGTGAATCCAAACAAGTTAAGGGTGCATATGACTTTATTGGTGTAATTCACTACTCCAATGCTAATATCACAGACAATTCTGATGCCCTGAACATCAAACTGAGAGATTACAACACAGACATGGCTGCAAAGCTAATTTGTAAGTACTTTGCTTAGTTTAAGGATAGTGTTTTAGTCTAAGATTAAAAGTGGTCATATAAGCTTACTGTAGTTGAACTGTCACATCATTTAGTATCTCACTCTAATAATTTTCAATAATGAGCTAAACCATGTGGCTCACCCATTTCTGCATAAATGTTGGAACAAGGTGTATAACTCATGAGACTTTCCTGGTTTTGGCAGTGGGACAGGATCTGTTTTCAAATGAAGAGGTAACATTAACAATATACATATATCATAAGCAATTGGTTAAAGACTTAAAGTTTTTAGATTGCTTCACTGTTTGACTAACGAATTTTCCTTGATTCAGTACCCTGTCACACCATGGGGTTTACAAGAAGAGCTCAATAAATTCAAGATCCTTTATGGCAATCCTCCTATATTCATTCATGAAAATGGTCTCTCTCTCTCTCTCTGGGGCGGGCTGCCTAAATGATAATGTAATATTAATAAACGAAAATGATTAACAAGAGTTGAAGATTACATATAATTAATTGCAATGGATTTTATTCGAGATTTGGTGAACTACTTAAAATACATGATATCAATGGTAAACTAGCAAGTCCTGTTGATGATACATGGGCTGCTAGTGTGGCACAAGCTGAGATCAAATGGAGTGAGTTACTGATCAAATTTTGGCTTGCATTGACTTGTTAGGACAAAGGACAGCAAGCAATTCATCACTTCAAGACATGTCAAGAGTGAAATACTTGCATGGATATATTGGTGGTGTACTTGATGCCTTGAGGTATGCAGTCACTGCTCTAATTCATCTAGTTCACACACATCAAATCATTTTTTTGGTCACTTCCTCAAGAAGTCCCACAAACCACAGTTGATGGACTAGTTTTCATTTATGTGACTTGGGAATAAAACTATGGATTATGAATCTATTGAACTATATTGTCAAATCATCTTGAGAACAAGGTACATATTCATGAATCAAACATGTCCTGAACACACAATTAAACACGCAAAGGAACACAGCAGAAATAAATCCTTGAAATGGAAAGAATAAAGAGGTTGATTATCATTAGAGCCTACTACAGAGGTTTCTTTTCCTGAAAGTGTTCACATAAACACTTCTGATGTGTTCACTAAGTTTCTATGTAATCCTAAATTTTCTCAGGAATGGATCAAATGTGAAGGGGTATTTTGCATGGTCTTTCATGGACTTGTTTGAGTTGCTGGATGGATATAGGTCGAGCTTTGGCCTATACTATGTTGATAGGGAGGATCCTGAATTGAAGAGATACCCAAAACTCTCTGCAAAATGGTACAGCCGGTTTTTGAAGGGTGGAAACACCTCTATAGTTGGAGGTATTGAACTTGGGAAGGATCCATCACTTGTTTCTGTTGGCCACTTATTTAAGTAGTGTTCCCCTTCTCTGTATACATATATGAAACAATAATTTATTTGGAGAAAGCCTAGCCGCCTGAGTAAATTTCCACTCTGATATCAGAGAAAAATGAGAGAGGGATGTATGTATAAGATATATGTCATACCTACAGAATTAAAAGAGACTTTGGAGAAAGGACTATGTTCACAGATTATGCCAAAGTAGTGCTCATTTGTACAATAATAAAATAAATTTTCCGTCTTTATTTCCTGCCTATAGTTTTTGTATTTATCTTTCTTATTATATATCTGTTTATCTCGTACTTAATTAAATAACACAAGCCATAAAGAAACATCACTGGCATAAATGGTTTTTCACGTTGTGCATTTAACCAATTGTCAATTATTAAGCCTCCGTTTGTGCATATATTTTATAAAATCATGATTTCGTGGAATTGATTTTAAACCATCCCCTATCCAATATGTTTTGTAAATTGTAAATCACTTATTACAATGATTGTTTTGTCGAATCAATTCTACTCAACTGTAAATTAAATAGATACTAAATTATTTACAGTTAATCTCGGACCTCCTTCTTCCGGCTCAAACAAAGTTATCTTCATTAAAAAAATATATGTGGTCTTAGAAAAAGAGAAATGTTATTTATATCACATATTGTATGTATAATCAAGTAAAAGATAAAGAAAAATGAGAGCCATATGAATGTAATACATGATATAGTATATGATATGACAGAGATAGATAAAAAAAATATATTGTATTAGATATTATAACTCAAAAAAATTAACCACGACCTCCATGTATATGATTGTCTAGTCTTTTATTTTTGGATTAATTTAAGTCCCACGTGTAATTAAAAAAAAGTTGCTTACCATTAATGTATTTCATTTATCAATGTGATTAATTATACATACCCGTGATTATGATTTTGTGATTAATTATACATTGCACGAGTACCCAAAACAAATCCCGGCCCACCGTAATAAGTGGGTGTACTGTGTGCTCCTCATTGATTCACTTGAGTAGGAGCCAGAAACGATCTATGGAACCGGAAACATCTTGGAAGAACCTTGCTTTGTTCTTCAAGACTACTCTTTTGCTTCTGAACTTCACTGTGGGGGGAGTGTTAAGTAGTGCTCATAATCATAAATATAGCAGAGATGATTTTCCACTTGATTTTGTTTTTGGTTCAGGCACCTCTGCTTATCAGGTCACTCTCTTCTCTTTCTTCATACTATATTCTTAATTTCTCTTTTATCCCCAAAACTTGTTAGTACTTTGGAGAAATTAGCCACTGGAGTGGAAGGAGCTATTATTGTTGTAATTTGTAAATGTGATTATTACTATGAACAGGTGGAAGGAGCTGCTAACGAAGATGGAAGAACTCCTAGCATCTGGGATACCTTTGCCCATCATGGTTCCTTCTTCTCATCTATTTTTTTTTAATTTTTAAGTTTATTATCTTGCTGGATACATCGATCACGGGTGATTAATGCGAACTGATACATGTACGATGAAAGTCTCATATGGTCACACTCTACACGTGGCATCTTCCGTTTTACAAACACGCATATATCTTGTTGAGCTGTGATTAGTTAGTTATCTATCACTTATCTACTTTACATTGAGGAAAACAGAGGAAAGCCAGAGTGTCGTAGGAAGTGTTTATATTTGGGAATGTTGAATAATTTATAAGTCTTTTCTTTTTTTTTTTTGTAAAAAAAATCAGAAAGACTCTTGCTAGCATTTTTTATACCACCCCTCATTTCTCTTCAATCCATTTTCCTTCCCTTTCTCTTCTATAGGGTCTCTACGTTCCCAGACATACCTTAAGCTCATTTCTTGAAAAAGACAGAGTCTCATGCTGGCATTTTTACAAACAGGGTTTTCGCATGGAGAAAATGGAGATGTAGCCTGTGATGGGTACCACAATATAAGGTTAACAATACACCATATATGCTTCTATCTTTTTACCTTTTCCCAGCAATGCATTATTTGCGATTCATCCAATAATTTGTTTAAATAGCTAGATTTTAGGCATAATGAAGCTTGTAATTAAGACAATATTGCAAACACTTGTTTACCGTTTTCCCTAAAATATCCTATAATGCAGGAGGATGTGCAACTCATGGTGGAAACAGGCCTTGAAGCCTATAGATTATCCATTTCTTGGTCCAGACTTATACCAAGTATTTTACTGAACTTAAAACTTGAGTGAATAATAAAAAACACTGAATTTTAATGCTCTTTATTTCTTTCTCCCCAGATGGTAGAGGACCCGTCAACCCAAAGGGATTGCAGTACTACAACAATCTCATCAATGAACTCATTAGCAAGGTTAACATACAAGTTAATTTCTTGATATGCAAGAATTAAACATTTGAAATCAATTTTGTTTCTTCAACTATACTCTATTCTATTCTACCCCTTTTGCAGGAATTCAACCACATGTCACACTACATAACTTCGATCTTCCACAGGCACTTGATGATGAATATGGAGGATGGGTTAGTCGTGACATCATGTATGTTCCTTGCTATTACACTATGATAAAAGAGAAGAATAAAGATGAGATAAAAGTGAAAAAAAAATAGAGTAGATTTATAGATTATTGGTTGAAAGAAATGGGAGAAAGGGGAAAAGAAAGAAAGTAACTGTTTTACCAAATAGGTAAATATATCCCATTGTGTAGAATAATGCTCCATTAGACTCAAATATAAATAAAAAACATCCCTATAGTGGACTAAAATATAAGCAAAACTCAACTAATTACTTCATCCTATTTAATGGCATCATCCCAAATTACCTTTTTTTTAATTCAGATTTTATTTTCTAACTACTCTATTTAATGAATCGCATGTCAATAAAAATAGAGTATGTCCATGTAATTTAATGTAGGGTTTAGGCAATATAATTACTTTTTAGATGGTATCAAGAAAATTAAATGAATTTAACTAACTTTCTTAATAAGTGTGAATTTAGTTATTTGGTTTATATTTGAGTGGGAAGGAGTATAAAGTAAAATATGTTTTTTATTCCTATAAAATGCCAATTTGATTTTCATCCTTGAAGTTTTTTTTGTTTTGGTCCTCACAAAAATAAAAAATGTGACATTTTGATCACTTTAATTAATTTTTTATCCTTATAAAATACTTTCATTTTGATTTTAGTCTTTGTAATCAGTTATTTTATTTTTGCTTTTAATTCATACAAAATATGTGAATATTAGTGATTTTATAAATATTAAATACGTCGAGGACTAACCTTAATAATTTGTTATTTTTATTTGTTATTTTTATGTGGACTAAAACCAAATTGTTTATAAGGATGAAAATTAAAGGGAAAATTGCACTCACCTCCCCTGAGGTTTGCCTAAATAACAAAGACCTCCCCTCTAGTTTTTAAAATGCACTCACCTCCCTTGCCTAAAACAGAATGATAAAAAAACTCGTACTTATGGATATTCGTAGATATACCAGTGTTGAGTACCCGCATATTTTTTAAATGAGTGGAGATGGATATTATATTACCCGTCCCGCGGGTACCCACATACTCATTAAAATATATTTTCTATTAAATATATTAAAATATTAAGATATTTTATTATTTTATAATAATATTTTCAATACATTGACTTGTAATAATATTATATAATGTTAATTTATATTATATAAAATTGATATAATATGATACCATAATATATTATATGTCATTTTTTATTTATTTTTTCTATAAATTCTTAATTCTTAGATAATAATGGATACTCGTGAATATCCGTTACCCGCTTGGGTAGTTGTTAATTTTAGTAGGTATGGATATATGTAGTGTATAATTCATTCCGCTCCGTTAATATCCCTAGATAATCCTCACGGTGTCAATGAGAAGGGAGGTTTCTGCATTTCAAAAACTAGAGGGGAGGTCTTTGTCATTTAGACAAACCTCAGGGGAGGTGAGTGCAATTTCCCCAAAATTAAATTAATGGGATATACTACATGTATGTAGTCCACATGTATGTATGTTGATGTTGGGAAGATGATGAGCAATGCATTAGAGTGCGTTCCCCAACCTGAATGGTATGATAGGAATTGCAAAAGATTGGCTCATTTCTCTCCACTCTTTGCAAAAGAGCGAAGAGTATTTAAAAAAAATGCCTGGGCCAACATTATTGTTTCATATTTATTTCTCTCTTTTATTCTCTTCTCACTATTTCTTGCGTACCAAACAAAGTGTTACAATTAACATCATTTTGTCGTTGGAGAAATTATTAATTATTGTAATTTCTAATGTATGGATAACATTGTATATATAAAATAAGGTACTACAACCTTAAATCTAGAAAAAATGATTTATAAAATAAAGTACATAAAATGTGAGTGTCGAAAAATCATGGTTGCTATTATAAAAAAAGAAGAAGTAATTAGCTCTAGTTATTTATTTATTACATCCCTAAAATCAGGCACTATATGATTATCTTGCTTTGTTGTTCTCTAGCTAGTACTATTATTCTCATCTCGCATGCTCATTCATAAGATCCTTCGCCTAGCACAACTCAATGATGTAAAGAATTCTTTTTCTAACAATTGTTTTTCTCCTGCTTAATATAAAAAGTCCTTATAGATAAAAATTACTTGAATGTCAATGCAGAAAAGACTTCACAAACTATGCGGATGTGTGTTTTAGAGAGTTTGGTGATAGAGTCCAGTATTGGACTACTGTGAACGAGCCCAATGTATTTTCCATTTGGACAAAAATGAGGGGATTCTTGTTTCTATACATACGATACCTCATGCAGAGTTTCTGTAAAGTCCCAACTGAATGCTGCATTGGATTTAGCTTTATATCCATCAACATACTCTGTCAAAACAATAACAACAATGTAAGCACCCACCTCAAAATTTGCATGTACTAACACTTATTTTTTTATGCAATATCGAACCTGATAATCATCTCCGTATTTATCCACTAGCCGACCAACATGGAAACGTTGCATTGCAGTCAAAGGCTGAGGAAATGCACTTTTCCCATCTCTTCGCTTCTTTCCTAGGGCTGATTTCAAGTCTACATGAACCAAAGACAATTTAAATAATTTGCATTCCTTCCAAATTCTACAACTCGTCTATTTTATTTTCAATATTTAATCTAATTTCAACAAAAATATTAACAATTTTTTATACTAGGCAAATCATTCAAACAAATCATCCTCTGATGAATTGTTTGATCCACAAGGCAGAGGCAACAGAATCCAACAGAAAAGAAGGATTTCAGAAGAACATACCGTCTTCTTCGAGATCACTGCCGGAATCGATGAGGTCGGGAGAAGGAAGTTGAAGAGCATCGGTTTCGAGGAATTGAGATCTGTTAGGGTTGGAAACGACGCCGAAGGAGTTGTAGTTTTGGTTAACGCTGCCTTTGTCGTCCCATTTGGGGTCATCGAGCAGAGAGTACAGCAACTTGGGAGGAACAGAGAATGCGGGCTTGAAAACCCTAGGGTTCTTCTTTGGCAGTCCCACACGGACCTTCGCTCTTGATTGCTTGTATTTTCTTCGCGACCTTCCCATTCTCCTTCTTTCTTTCTGCGCCTGTGATAGGAAGAGAAAGGGTTTTTGAGGGGCTTAGATTAGATTTGTTTAGGGCATAAAATGTCCTAGCATTAACGAACAACTCCAACGCTGTCGTTTGATAAATGGTGCCCTTCTTTTTACTCTCTAGCAAAAGCCAAAAAGTTACTCTGGAAAAATGGGCTGAATCGGCCCATTCGATCAGGCCTTATACTTTGGATCCGCATTTATAAATATGTTGCCTTGACCAAAAATAAAAAATGAAGCCTTTTATTAGAATTATATACATGATATGTATAAATATTATGATAAAACCAAACTAAGTTAAACATTACATAACCTAGACTATTAGCTCTTCTTTTTACAAGAGTAGATATGAATACACTAACCACATTATTCACTTCTAAAATGTTATCATTTAGTGACCAAATACATCATTAGATGAAAAACTAGTGACCAAATCTTTTGGTCACTAATCGATCACAAAACTTTAGTGACCGAAAAATCAGTCACTATTTGTTGTGATTATTAGTATCCAACAAATAAGTCAATAAGATAGTGTTTTTTAATATTTTAAAAGATTAGTGACCGAAATAATTGGTCACTAATGTCTATTAGTGACCGAAAAGTCGGTCACTAAATTAATAATTTTTAATATTTTAGAAAATTAGTGTCAGCAAATCGGTCAATAAATTTGTGATTTTTTAAATTTTTAAAAAGGACTTACGCCTAGTTTGGTAGCGCAGAAGTTTGAGGGAGAGGAGAGAAATAGAGGGAGGAGAAAATTGATTACATGTTTGGTATGATGAAAATTAGAGAAGAAAGAAATTTGCAAATGTTGGGGTCCATGGCCTGTTATTTTCTTCGCTGAAGACCGAAGAAATGCTGGAGAATTTGTAATGGTGATGAGAGAAAAAAAAGAACTTGTTTATTGACTGTTATGCCCTTTATTGTGCCCTTTGTTTTACTTACTGTAGATACTACTCTTTTTTGGTAGATGCCACTCTTTGCACAAAGTCCACACTCATTATTTATTATAAAGAGCAAAGGCCACACTCTTTTTAAATTTTAAATATTTTTAAATATTTTTTAATTCATTATATTAAAAAAATAATATAATTATATTTTTTATTTTTATAAGCATTTCTTATTTTAAAATTTGAAAAAAATATTTTATATTGAGTGTGAGACAATTTGTGGGGTTCATTTAAGAGTTCTTGAAGAATTAATCTGTTTTAAAAATAATATTTTAATTTTTATTATAAAATTTACTTCAAAATATTATTAGGGACATTTAGTCTTTACTATTATAAATCCAATTTATCTCTTTTCTATTTCTCTCCTACCAAACAAAAATACAATTTCTCTCCACCCTATTTCATCTCTATTTCTTTCCTACCAAACAACTCAATTTCTTCTTTATTTTCATATATTCCCTCCATCATATTTCTCTCTTTCATATTCTTCTCTACTCTATTTCTCTCCATCCTACCAAACAAAGCCTTAGTGACTGAAAAATCAGTCACTAATGAGTGAGTCAGTTAGTGACCCGAAATTGGTCACTAAAATGGTAATTTTTAATTTTTTAAAAAGATTGGTGAAGGCTTAGTGACTAATGGGCAAAAACGTGGTGGCGTTGCGGAGAGTGCGGACGAGACGGCGGCCGACCATTGCTCTCATAAAAATTAGTTTTCAAGTCAATATTTAATGCTAATCCATGACATCTCAAAGCACTTTTCAAGGCTTGAAAATTTTGTATAGAAGGTTTGCAAAACTAGAGTGTATCATTTGAAAATTATAGGATAATAATTATTTTCTCACTGCCTGTCTTATTATTCCTCCTGTGCCTTCAGTTCAGCCACAATTGGGTATCCTTATTCGTCTCCAAACATGGTTTATCAATTTTATGGGTTTGACGAATTTAAATTGAGATTATTAGTAACCGATAAACAAGTCACAGAACATGGTGTTTTTTATAATCTTCTGTGTATTGGGGTTAAGAATTATTGAGTATTGAAAAGTTCCATTTTGTATGATGATATCAACTTGCTTACTGTCAATTGTACCTAAAGATGAAGCTTTGTAGGTAGCACAACTTTGTAGGTAGCACAATAAGTATCTTTGGCATTGGCAATTCAGGGACATTAACTTTAGGGAGCTCAATTTGGCATTTCAGAAACATTAAGCTTAGGTAGCTCAGGCTTAGGCAATTTAGGGACCATAGCCTTAGGAAGCTCGAGTTTCGACAATTTAGGGACTGAAATAACAGGACTTACTGACCAAAATAATTGGTCACTAATGTCTATTAGTGACCGAAAAATCGGTCACTAAATTAATAATGGTGATGAGAGAGAAAAAGGAACTTGTTTGCGGACTACTGTGCCCTTTGTTGTGCCCTTTATTTTACTTACTGTAGATGCTACTCTTTTTTTTGTAGATGTTACTCTTTGCACAAAGGTCACACTAATTATTTATTATAAAGAGCAAATGCCACACTTTTTTTAAATTTTAAATATTTTTTATATACATTTTTTAATTCATTATATTTCAGAAAAAATAATTAATTATATTTTTTATTTTTATAAGCATTTCTTGTTTTAAAATTTGAAAAAAATAATATTATATATTGAGTGCGAGGTAATTTGTGGGGTTCATTTAAGAGTTAGTGTAGAATTAATCTGTTTTAAAATAATATTTTAATTTTTGTTATAAATTTTTCTTCAAAATACTATTAGGGACATTTTAGTCTTTATATATTATAATCCAATTCTCTCTTTTCTATTTCTCTACTACGAAATAAAAATATAATTTCTCTCCACCCTATTTCATCTTTATTTCTTTCCTACCAAACAACTCAATTTCTTCTCTATTTCTCTCCATCATATTTCTATCTTTCTTATTTCTCTCTACTCTATTTCTCTCTATCCTACCAAACAAAGTCTTAAAGACTGAAAAAATCAATCACTAATGCATGAGTCAATTAGTGACTGAAATATCAGTCATTAAATTAATAATTTTTAATATTTTAGAAGATTTGTGACGGGAAAATCGGTAACTAAATTTGTGATTTTTTTAAATTTTAAAAAAGGTTCTAGTGACTGAAAAAATGAGTCACTAATGAGTGAGTCAGTTAGTGACCCGAAAATTGGTCACTAAAATAGTAATTTTTAATTTTTTAAAAGATTGGTGACCAAAGAAATCAGTCACTAAAATAATTATTTTTTATTTTTTTAAAAAAGGCTTATTGACTAATGGGCACAGGCGTGGTGACGTGCGGATGAGATAGCGGCCGACCATTGCTCTCATAAAAATTAATTTTCAAGTCAATATTTAATGCTAATCCATGACGTCTCAAAGCACTTTTCAAGACTTGAAAAATTTGTATAGAAGGTTTGCAAAACTAGAGTGTATCATCCAGTGTTGTAAAAATCGGCTCGGACCGGCCGGGTGGACCGGAAACCGGTGATATAACCGGTCCGAGTCGTGAGTTGGATCGGCCATGTTAAAGAACCGGTGCGACCCGGGTCGACTCAGCCGGTTTTGGTCAAAACCGATGACTCGACCAGTTCTTCGTGAACCGGCTGGGTTTGTGCAATTTTTTAAAAATTTGTCGTCCAAAACGACGTCGTTTTACAATAATGAAAAAAAATTCAGAAATTCTGATTGTTGTCACGTGTGTGCCTATGACCCTGTGCCTTTCCTTACCTGTGTTAGATTACTTTTTTTTCACAAAGAATGAAATTGTTTTGAAACAACATAGTAAAGAGAAACCCTAGTCTTCCCGTCTGCCCTCTCACCTCTGTCATCTTTGTTGTTTCATGCCACCGTCTACAGCAAGCTTTGTCCGCCACCGAGCAGAGTCCGCCTCCGCCTGTGAGCTCCGTCCTGTTGCAACCTCCGTCCGCCGCTGTTTGCTGATAGTAAATAGATACGCACGTGCAATGTCTACTACCTGCGAGCTCTGTCCGCCGCCGAGCAGAGTCCGCCTGCGACCTCCGTCCTGTTGCGACCTCCGTCCTTCTGCGACCTCCGCCCGACCTGCAAGCTGTAACGTACCCTCCCTCATCGTTCATCGTTCATCATTCAAGCTTCAAGACTCAAGCATCGGGTAAGGTAAGGTGCATTGTTACTCAGAAGTAAAATTGAAAGTTGAAACTTGTGATTGAATTGCAACTCAGAAGTTGAATTAAACATATGATGAATTGAAACTTAAAAGTGAAATTGAAACCTGTGATTGAATTGCAACTTGAAATTGAAATTGTTACTTAGAAGTGTTTTATGGACTGTATGTTGTTGTTATGTGAAATTGTTTTGTATGTTTAGTATGTTCTATGTTGTTTTGTGATGGATTGGATTAGGATTTGGAATCATAGTATGTCATGGAAATGAATTTGGATTTGGAATCATAGTTATTTCTTTTAAATTGTATTACTTGTGTTATTTTTTTATTTTTTTAATATAGACCGAGTCAACCGGTTCAACTAGTGACTCCGAGTCAGTTTTTACCAGTGTTATTAAACTCGGCCCGACCCGGCCGGTTCAACCGATTGGACCGGAAACCGGGCCCAGGACCGGTTCTATATACAACTCGGACAATGGGCGGTTCAAACAGTCAAACCCGGTGTAGCCCGCACAAAGACTCGAACGGTCGGACCGTGCAGACCGCTGCTCAGGTATTTTATTGTTAATTGTAATAAAAATCTGAGAGTTGTGCTCAGCTCGAGAATCGAACACGTGTCTCTGAGTATAACTCCAATACGCAATACCACTGCGCCATCGTTGCTTTTTAGTAATGTGTTATCATTTTTTACATATATAGGAATGGAATATAGAATATATAGAAAGTTAAAACAAGCCTGCACCTCACGTTCATAACCACATTTTATTTTTCAAATTTTGACATTTTTTTTAAAATTTCCACAAAACTATATTTGATGATATAAAATATATTAAAAAATATTATTTTTATTATAATTACTTCCTTACTTTTTTTTATTTAATTTTATTGTAACATCCCAGGAATTAGAACCTAGGAAACATAAGGAAAGCCTTAGGTGGTGAACTCAACCAAGAGAGGGAAGTTATAAGTAGGATGAGAATTCAGAGGTTAAGTGTGATTTCTGACAAGAAATTAGGGAATTGATTTATCAGAATTAGAGTGGCGAAGAGTTTGTATGAGAAGAACTAAGTTAGAAGAAGGTTTTCATGGAGAGGAATTAAGTTTAAGAAGGAGAAAAATGATTCGGAACCGAGAGGGGCACAAACCGAGGTTATTGCTTAATTTTGGGTTTTAGGCCCAATGACCTTGGTGCACGAATTCGCAAATATCTAGAGCCATGGGTGTCCAATTAAGGTGATTCCACTTCCATTAGAAAGCTAATTTTCGGGGCTTCAGTTTGATATATTATATGATAGTATTTCGAGCTCATTTGGACCCCCAAACAGCGTGATTACACGCTCAAACGCGTCCTGACAACGTTTTTGCGCGTTTAAACGCCCAGACGCGTTTTGTTTCCTAAAAAACGCGCAGACCTCTTCTTTTATTCATTCTTCTTCTTCCTTAGGGTTTTAGAGAGAGAGGGAGAGAATCTTAGAGAGAGAAAGTGAGAGAAAGGAGGAGCAAATCTCACATTGAGCTTTCCCCACCTCTTGAAGCTTGAAGATCATCCTCCTCTTCTCCCTTCTTCCACCAAGTTTCCTCCACGGAAGGTGAGTGAAGCCCACCATATCTTGTGTGTGTGCTTCCTTCATGACCCCCATTCTTTTAATCCCATTCCTTTAATGTGTGTGTGTTGAATTATTGTTGGATTAAGTGGCTTGGATGTGGGGAATGATTATTAGTGGGTTTAGCTCAAACCCTAGGTTGATAGAATTTGGGGGTTTTGGGGTTTCCTTGAGATTGATTGCTATTGAGTGCATTTTTTGATGATTTATCATATTCCTTAATGATTTGGTGGATGTATATGTGATTTTGACATGGTTATGCATAGGAACATGAAAGTAGGGTCTATCTGGAGAAATTGATTTAGGGCTTTTGATTAGGGAAATTGTATAATATTATGCTTTGAGGATTATATTATTATGTGTTGTTAGAAATATTTTTCCATGCATTTGCATTATCTAAAAGACATGCTTAATTCCACATGGGTCTAGGGCCAAGTCCCAGTAGGTCTTGGATTCGGTTAAGGGAGGTTCTCCTTAGAGAATAATCCACCTTAGGGGGTGGAGAAGTTTAGGTCGTTGATACTCCTATCCGGACAACGGCCAAGAGGTAGTGGTCGTAGTTGGGATTTGAGTATCGACCTCACTAACGCCTCTTAAGACCCACAAATTATCAGCGGATCCACGGGCCGAGTCCCTAGGCTTTTGGGTCAGGCATGGAAGGTTCTCTTCGGAGAATGATTCACCTTAGGGAGGTGGACAAGTCAAGTTGTTAATACTCTTATCCGGACATAGCCCAAAAGGGGGGGTCGTAGTCGGGATGGGAGTATTAGCCACATTGACGCCTTCTAGAGCCCCAGAGTAACTGGACTTCGGTCCCCAGAGTAAAACTTGGACTTCGGTCCCTAGAATAATGGTGGGATACGTCCTCAAGGAAGACGTTCCTTGTAGTCTGAGCTCAGGTCTAATCCCAGAATTAGTGAAAGAACTCGTACTGCCGGGAAAGCAGTTCATGCATCATATATATACTTCAGAGATTCTCAGGTTATTATGTATTTCAGAATTATAGGTATTTTAGAATTATTATGTATTTTAGAATTATGATGCATGACAGAATTAACGAGTATGTGAGGATGTTTAATTATACCTGATTCAAAATTATTATGTATTCAGACTACTAGATTTTTGAGTATCTGTTGTGTGTTGCATTGCATTTGAGTGAGACTCCCCACACTGCCTGTTGCATGCTCTGCTCACTGAGACCGTAGTCTCACCCCACGTTTCGGGGATATATTTTAGTCTGTGCAGGGAACTTCCAGCTAATGTTTAGGGATGGATGGAGCTCTTGGAGTGGACTCACCCACTCCTAGTGGTCAAGAGGAGATTTAGTTTTCACTAGATGTATTGATAGTTCAGTGATGTAATTACATAGAGATTTCATCATATGGTTAAGTGTAGTCTTTAATTAATTAGTAATTGATGTAGAAACCTTTATATTGGCCACGGAGGCCTATTTCTTCTCTGGACTAGATTAGTACTCTTGTTATTATGATTTGTACTGGGATTTTGCTGGTTTTCAGGTGATTCTGGAAATTGGGAAATGTCCAGTTTCAGGGGAAACTCTGCCGGATTTCCGGTAGGAGTTTATGAACTCTCACAGTTGTGATTGTTGGTTGCCCCACGTTCTAGTTTAGAATTTTACGTTTAAAATATGATGTATGAATTATGTGGTAGTCTAAGCAAACGTTGGATTGTTTAGGCATCTTGTTATTATGTGTGTGCAGATATAAAAAATGGCGTGAAATAATTTCAGGGATTCGGGAATAGTGTTTCCAACGGACATTATTCTTGGATTTAGAAATTAGAACGTTACATTTATGAACATCATATCAAAATTATTTCCTTTTTATTAGATAAATATTTCACTTTTTTCTTATTACTTTGTATCTTTTATTTTTTATAAGCCTTAAAATTTTTAATATAAAATTTATATTATTTATACATACCGGTTTAACCGGTTCAACCCGTGACTCACCGATTCAACCCAATGTTATTAAACCCGAGTCGGACCGCTCGGTCAAACCAGTCTGACCGAAAATCGGACATATGACCGGCCCGAGTCTTTTATCAGACCGGAAATGTACATGAATCTGTGAAAACCGGTTTGACTCGACTGATTTGGAGAAAAAATCGGTGACTTGACCGAGTTTGAAGAACCGGTGAAACAGTGAAAAATTTCCAGATCATCAGCAGTGCCATGCCATCCGTTCGTGGGTGACGCGCCATTACAAACTCGGGTGCTTGTTTTGTTCATTGGAGGCTGTTGTGCATCATCGTTCGTCTCACAGTAAACCCAGTTTCTGCAATAGAATGAGTAGAACGGAAGAGTGAAAGCGGAATAAGGAGAGAAAGTTGCGAGTGCAAGACCAAATAACAACGCAAAAGAAAAAGAGAGTGAAAGTTGCGATTGGATTGCGAGACAAGATAACAAACAGAGAAGGGGAGGAAAATTTAAGTGCAGCTGGATGGGTCAGATAAAAAAATTAACAAGTAAAAGTGGTCGGTGACTGTACCAATCATCAAATCAATTCACTTTTTTCAATAAGTTGATTTGCGTGTAAGAGTATGTCATTGTTTTGTGGGGGGCTCAAGGCCTGATTTTGGGTGGCTAAAAGCACTTCAATGCTGCAACCTTTTCAACTTTCAAGTCATTTGCTTTTTATATTTTTTTTTAATTTCAGAAACGTCTTTTTCTATCATGCAATACTCTTGCTTTTCATTTCACTTTTCATTTCATTTTAATCATAATACTAATGCAATGATAATAATACATTTTCATTCTTATTAATTTTTTAAGTTAGTATAAATTTTTTAGTTTATTATATATGTGTATATATATAAAATTTATATATTTATATATATATATACCGGTTTAAACCGGTTTAACCGGTGACTCACTGGTCCGACTATTGATCCTTTAACCTAGTATCTCGACCGAATGGATGGCCGGTCCGAGTTTTATAACATTGTTACGCACTAAAATGTTTCTCTCACATAATTATTAGCGTCATACAATCCTTTAGTCTGTGGCGGTACAACGATAAAGATTAAAACTAAACAAACTTAATTAAACAAAATACTTAAAAATAATTTCAATTTAAATCTCGATTACATTTTAGACTACAACTACTCCCTCCGGTCCTATTTATAAGAACCTTTTCTAAGGTGGGTCTTGGTCCTTTTTATAAGAACTTTTTCAGATTGTCTCATGCATTAATTATTCTTTGACACAAATACCCCATTAGAAGAGGCAGTTGAGTAATTAATTAGTAGAGAGTGTGACACAATTGAGTAATTAAATAGAAAGAGAAAGATAATGAGTCTCAATAAATTCAAGGGTAGTTTAGGAAATATGATAAGCATTCATGACAAATTTATTGTGATCAACTAAATTAACCAACTTCCTTAATTCGTGTGAAGTAGTTAAAAAGTTCTTATAAATAGGACCGGAGGGAGTATAATATAATAAAAGATATATATATATATATATATATATATATATATATATAAGTGGGATCAACTTACTCCAGGAGTAAGTCTAGATAAAGTTACTCCGCTTAATAACTTTTTTATCAATACTGAATTTCATCAATCCAACCGTCATATTAACAATTTTTAATGAGTAGATCAAGCCTACAAAATTTTATAAAATTTAAAAATCATTTGATGTTTCATCAAATAACTTCAATTTAACGAGCAATATACTTTTTAAAATATAAGTAAATGTTCACTCTAAAATTACATACCTATGAATGTCCAATTTATCTAAATTTTTTTGTGCATAATCAACATATTAATATCAAATTAATCAACGGTTAGATTTGTTAAATTCACATTCTATAAGAAGTTATTAAGCGGAGTAACTTACCCAGACTTACTCTTAGAGTAAGTTGATCCCCACCATATATATATATATATAGAGAGAGAGAGAGGGAGCGTATCACATGAGAATGGTAAGAATATTTTGTAGCTATCAGATTTAAATAAATGGTTGAGATTAAAACAATCTACTTTAAGATATTACGTGCCTCCTTCACCGTTACTTGCCGCCGCCGCCGCCGACACCATTGTTGCCACCACCACCACTGTTGCCGCCGCCACCACCAACGATGGCGGTGATGGTGGTGGCGGCGGCGGTAGTTGTAGAGGTGGTAGTGGTAAGTAACGGTGAAAGAGGCACGCGATATCTTTAAGTAGGTTGTTTTAATCTCAACCATTTATTTAAATCTGATGGCTACAAAATATTCTTATCATTCCCATATAAAAACACTATTCTTATGTGATACACTCCCTATATATATATATGAGTCAGGATCCGTTGATACCAGGTGTCAAACTTGTAGAGTTACACCTCTTAATAACTTTTTGTAGAATGTGAATTTGACCAATCCAACCGTTGAATCATATTATATTATCTTCATGATAATGTATATTAAATTTCAGGTAATTTGGACATTCATAGATATGTTATCTAATAATGGACTTTTACTTATATTTTAAAAACATATTATACATTAAAATAAATTAATTTGATGAAGTTTCAATTGGTTTTTGATTTTTATGAAATTATATAAGATTGATCTACTTTATAAGAACTTTCAATACAACGGTTGGATTGGTAAAATTCACATTCTAAAAAATTATTAAGAGGTGTAACTCTACAAGTTTGACACCTGGTGTCAACGGATCGTGACTATATATATATATATTATAACATTATATATACCCATTTTGATATTTCAGTAAAACAACTTTTTCCATAACTTGTACGGTTAATTATACCAACTAAAAATGAAGAAGGAATAGCCGTGCAATTGGATGAAACTTTTGTAGAAGTACTTTTGGGTGGAAAAAATAGAATGAATTAAAGAGATCAAATGTATTTAACTTCTTCATAAGTTGAAATTAGTCTTTGTAGCCCACATACTCCAAAAGTTCTCCCATTTAACTTCTCCATAAGTAGAGTAATACATCAAATTGGTCCCTGGAAGATTGGGCGTCGATCAAGGTAGTCCCTGAAAGACGGAAATCACCAAAATAATCCCTGAATGATGCTAACGTCAATCAAGTTAGTCCCTCCGTCAATTTGTCACCGTTAAACTTAACAGAATGCCAGCGTGGCATGTTTTTTGTACACTGTGGATGCTGATGTGGCCTGGGAATCTTTCAGGGACTAGAATGAAAATTTTTCCCTTCATTTTGGTCCCTAACATTCAACTTTTATATATATAAAATTCTTTCATCTTTATCATATTTTTCAATTTTTCTCTCTTCTTTCATTTTTCTAATCTCCATCTTCTTTATAAAATATTTTTCTTTATTCTTTTGGGGCTATAAAGAATGCAAAATTATTTTTCAAACTATTTCTTTTTTTTGTTTCTTTTTTTTTCTCCATTTTTAAAATAATTTTTTATTTTTTAATTTGTTAATATATTTATTATTTTTTATTTATTTTATTAAATAAAAATATAGACCAAGAAATACAATAAATGTGTTTTTTTGAAGGGTTGACATAAGTTTTTATCATCATTATTCTATTTTGATGCTAATAACCAAATATACTATTTTATTCACCGTTTCTGTGCACATAATTAACCACACAAATTCAATTAACCAAATATTACACTCTGTTAACCGCCAATGTATACACCATTAACCTTATTTAAAAGAGTAATACATCAAATTGGTCCCTGAAAGATTGGACGTCGGTCAAAGTAGTCCCTGAAAGACGGAAATTACCAAAATAATCCCTGAATGATGCTAACGTCAATCAAGTTAGTCCCTCCGTCAATTTGTCACCGTTAAACTTAACAGAATGCCAGCGTGGCACGTTTTTTGTACACTGTGGATGCTAATGTGGCTTGGAAATCTTTCAGGGACTAGAATGTATATCTTTCAGGGACTAGAATGAAAATCTTTCCCTTCATTTTGGTCCCTGACATTCAAATTTTATATATATAAAATTCTGTTTCTTTTTTTTCTCCTCTTTTTTTGTTTCTTTTTTTAGCCATTTTTTAAAACAGTTTTTATTTTTTTTATTAATATATTTATTACTATTTATTTATTTTATTAAATAAAAATATAGACCAAGAAATGCAATAAATGTGTGATTTTTGAAGGGTTGACATAAGTTTTTTATCATCTTTATTCTATTTTGATGTTAATAACCAAATATACTATTTTATTCACTATTTCTGCGCACATAATTAACCACACAAATTCAATTAACCAAATATCACACTCCGTTAACCGTCAATGTATACACCATTAACCTTATTTAACCGTCAATGTATCTTTGTCACATAATTAACCTCGTGCATACATAGGTTACAATTAACCTCTCAAAATTAATTAACCAAAAATCTTTTTCTATTAACCACAAATGAAAATATCATTAACCTTATTTTTTAATATGCTCACCGTTCCGGGACACATAATTAACCAAATGATCACATAAAATTTGTGTTAATCATTCATGTTAACATGGACGCACAATTAACCAAATGATTACATAAAATTTGTGTTAATCATTCATATTAACACGAGGTTGATGGTGTTTTCGTTTGTGGTTAATAGAAAAAAAATTGGTCAATTGATTTTAAGAGGTTAATTGCAACTCCTGTTAATACAAGGTTAATTATGTGTCCAGAAACGGTGAACAAATTTAAAAATGAGGTTAATGGTTTATACATTGGCGGTTAATAGAGTGTGATTTTTGGTTAATTGAATTTGTGAGTTAATTGTAACTCTTGTTAACACGAGGTTAATTACGTGTCCAGAAACGGTGAACATATTTTTAAATAAGGTTAATGGTGTATACATTGGCGGTTAACAAAGTGTAATATTTGGTTAATTGAATTTGTGTGGTTAATTATGTGCACAGAAACGGTGAATAAAATAGTATATTTGGTTATTAGCATCAAAATAGAATAATGATGATAAAAAACTTATGTCAACCCTTTAAAAAACACATTTATTGTATTTCTTGGTCTATATTTTTATTTAATAAAATAAATAAAAAATAATAAATATATTAACAAATTAAAAAATAAAAAATTATTTTAAAAAATGGCGAAAAAAAAGAAACAAAAAAAGAGGAGAAAAAAATGAAACAATTTGAAAAATAATTTTGCATTCTTTATAGCCCCAAAAGAATAAAGAAAAATATTTTGTAAAGAAGATGGAGATTAGAAAAATGAAAGAAGAGAGAAAAAGTGAAAAATATGATAAAGATGAAAGAATTATATATATATAAAAGTTGAATGTTAGGGACCAAAATGAAGGGAAAAATTTCCATTCTAGTCCCTGAAAGATTTTCATTCTAGTCCCTGAAAGATTCCCAGGCCACATCAGCATCCACAGTGTACAAAAAACATGCCACGCTGGCATTTTGTTAAGTTTAACGGTGACAAATTGACGGAGGGACTAACTTGATTGACGTTAGCATCATTCAGGGATTATTTTGGTAATTTCCGTCTTTCAGGGACTACCTTGACCGACGCCCAATCTTTCAGGGACCAATTTGATGTATTACTCTATTTAAAAATATGTTCACCGTTTCTGGACATGTAATTAACCGCGTGTTAACAAGAGTTACAATTAACTCACAAATTCAATTAACCAAAAATCACACTCTATTAACCGCCAATGTATAAACCATTAACCTCATTTTTAAATTTGTTCACTGTTTTTGGACACATAATTAACCTTGTATTAACAGGAGTTGCAATTAACCTCTCAAAATCAATTAACCAAATTTTTTTTTCTATTAACCACAAACGAAAACACCATCAACCTCGTGTTAATATGAATGATTAACGCAAATTTTATGTGATCATTTGGTTAATTGTGCGTCCATGTTAACATGAATGATTAACACAAATTTTATGTGATCATTTGGTTAATTATGTGTCCCGGAACGGTGAACATATTAAAAAATAAGGTTAATGATATTTTCGTTTGTGGTTAATAGAAAAAGATTTTTGGTTAATTAATTTTGAGAGGTTAATTGTAACCTCTGTCTGCACGAGGTTAATTATGTGACAAAGATACATTGACGGTTAAATAAGGTTAATGGTGTATACATTGACGGTTAACGGACTGTAATATTTGGTTAATTGAATTTGTGTGGTTAATTATGTGCGCAGAAATAGTGAATAAAATAGTATATTTAGTTATTAACATCAAAATAGAATAAAGATGATAAAAAACTTATGTCAACCCTTCAAAAACCACACATTTATTGCATTTCTTGGTCTATATTTTTATTTAATAAAATAAATAAATAATAATAAATATATTAATAAAAAAATAAAAACTGTTTTAAAAAATGGCTAAAAAAAAGAAACAAAAAAAGAGGAGAGAAAAAATGAAACAGAATTTTATATATATAAAATTTTTATATATATAAAATTTGAATGTCAGGGACCAAAATGAAGGGAAAGATTTTCATTCTAGTCCCGGAAAGATATACATTCTAGTCTCTGAAAGATTCCCAGGCCACATCAGCATCCACATTGTACAAAAAACGTGTCACGCTGGCATTCTGTTAAGTTTAACGGTGACAAATTGACAGAGGGACTAACTTGATTGACGTTAGCATCATTCAGGGATTATTTTGGTAATTTCCGTCTTTCAGAGACTACTTTGACCGACGCCCAATCTTTCGGGGACCAATTTGATGTATTACTCTCATAAGTAACTAATTTCAACTTATGGAGAAGTTAAATTCATTTTCCCTCTATGATTATTCTACTCTTATCTTCTAAGAGTTTTTATGCAGAAGTGTATCTAAACTAGGTCATTATTCCTGCTGATCCACAATTCCACATAGGTGATAGGCATATTCCATTCCCGCCACATGAATAGAACACATGCTCTATTTGAAAAAAGTTCAAAACGATTACTAACGGTGCGTCATTCAATATAATGGAAAGGCAATGAATGGTATAATAACTTACAGTCATTAAACTCGGTGTAGTTATTACAGTATTAAAATTTGGACCTACAATCGCTACCTTTTTTGTATACTAACTCTACTTGAACCAGTGCAATTAGAATACCATTTACAAGCATTGCTCATGCATTGCATGCTTCCTTTATCAATTCAAAATACACCGGCGATGAAACATCTCATCTTTAAATTAATGATTTGCAATGGGTGACTGCACCTCTACACTAGTTTTCTGCGTCTACAATTAAGAAATGGCCACTTCTAATATCAATCAAAAAGCTTGGCCTTCATTCATTTCAGGAATATATGTTTTGTTGTTTTGTTATTGTCCTGTCTAGCTGCTATATATTTGAAGGTCTCTTATTATAATCCACTGGAGCGGTTAGCATACTCTTGAACTAACGCTCCAAACAGTGATGGCCTCTGGAGCAAGATGGAGGGTTTGTCAAATTCCTCAACTCGCCCTATCAATGGAAAACATGAACAGAACTTAGCATTATAGTAATAACTGAAACATCTTAATATCTTATAAATAATGAGAGAACAAGCAATTAAATTAAGCAAAGCAAAGAGAATATCATTCATACCTGCATCTACAACTAAAACTCTATCACAGTCCATGACTGTTGGTATTCTATGAGCAATGCTGATGATGGTACGCGCTGCAAATTCCTCTCTGATGATCTTCTGAATCACAGCATCCGTTTGAGAATCAACAGAAGCTGTTGCCTCATCCATAAACAATAGCCTGCTTTGCTTAAGCATAACCCTCCCTAAACAAAGCAACTGCCTCTGCCCCACACTCCAGTTATCTCCATTATCCACCACTATTAAAATTAATAACATTGACATTAGTAACGAATGGAATTGAAATTCAAACAGCTCAAAGAAAATGGTGAGGAATCAATAATCTTGAATACCTAGAGAGTCAAGTTTCTCAGGCTTAGAAGCCACTGCATCTTTTAATTGACAACGTTCCAAACCCTACACCAATAAGAAGCTATTAGACTAAAGGTCCGTTTAATTTTACAATTGAGTAAAATTGATTTTGATAAATTTATAAAATTAATGACAGTAAATAAATAATGTACAATTTACTATGCAGGTTGGACAGAAGTTGTTTAAAATCAATTTCACAGATTCTAAGGTTTCTCAACTGGGAACCAAACAGATACTAAGTAATCTGGTGTGTCATGAGTTTTAGGCCTCACAAAAAACAGTGTGGATTGTGGAATAATTACCTTCCATATCTCATCATCTGTATACTGTCCAGTTGGATCAATGTTACTTCTGACGGTTCCTTCAAAAAGGACAGGCTCCTGAGGAATGATACCAAACCGAGATCTAAGATCATGAAGTCCTAAGGCAGTTATGTCAATGCCATCAATGATTATTTTCCCTCCTGTAGGTTCCACCAGCCTGAAGAAAACTTGAATCAAAGTTGATTTTCCACTCCCTGTTCGACCAACAACACCAATCTTTTCTCCTCCACTAATGCTTAATGTAATGCCTTTAAGAACCAAAGGAGTGTTTGGACGATATCTGACCTGTTTGCCACAAGTTTAAGTTATTACCAAAAGGAACTAAGGAAGTACATCATCACAAGGGCCACTGTCAAGGATAGGTGCAAAGTAAGACAAGTATAGCAATATATGTACAATTAATTTTCATCATAAGAAATAATCAATTTGGTTATATTATAGATATATACCTGCAAGTCTTTGATGTCAACATGACCTTGACCAGGCCAGTTTGGAGAGGGCAAACGATCCTTAATGTTCCATGCTGCTTCTGATGGGATATTTGTGAACTGCTTTATCCTCTCAACAGATACCATTTTGTTTTCAATGAAACAGCTCATGTATATAGCCCAGAACGTCACAGAATTTAATGACAATCCATAAGAGAGAGATAAACCAACATTTTCTACATCATGCAGAACAACCCAGTCAGTTGATTACCTCAATAATATTTATTTACCACAATATAAATGTCATTGCTCTTTAAGGCATGCTAGTAATCATTATTCAAGATACAGTAGATACTTATTCGAAGCTACTTGTAATTTTGACATGAAACTACAAACATACAATACATGTGCTAGTTGAGTACTACTCTCTCCGCTACTATTTATAAGATTTATAAGAATCTTTTTTAAGGTGGATCTTGGTCCTTTTTATAAAAACTTTTTCAGATTGTCTCATTCATTAATTATTATTTGACAAAAATACCCTATTAGTGGAGGTAGGTGAGTAATTAATTAGTAGAGAGAGCATGACACAATTGAGTAGTTAAATAAGAAGAGAAAGATAGTGGGTCTCAATGAATTCAATGGTAGTTTAGTAAATGTGATATATATTCATGACAAATTTATTTTAATCAACTAAAATAACTAACTTCCTTAATTGGTGTGAAGTAGTTAAGAGGTTGTTATAAATAGGAGCGGATGAAGTAATTTATAAAAGAGCACCATCTTGAAATCATTCTTATTTCTATATTCTGTTTTACCTATACCAAATTTGCTTTCTTAGGGTATGTTCGAATAGAGGCGGATGGACATGTGACTACATCATTAGAGTTTAGAAGACAAAATTAGAAAGCGAGGGAAGTGGGATAGGAGTAGGGCCAGGCCACTTTTTTGGTTGGTGAAGGGAAAAGGAAACATGTGGACTGTTTTTCCTATATTTTTGTTTTGTTTCTTGTGTTATGTTGACAATATTGTTATTTATTTACAAAATGATAACTTTTGTCACTTCTTTACTTTCTTTTTTAATCCTCTACACCACTTCCAAGTAAAGGAAAAAGCAACACCATTCCATTGCACCTACTCCCACTACATTTAATTCCACATTTTCTATACCCAAAGCAAATATCATTCATTACAGGTTACTTTATGATAGTAGTACTTACTTTCTACCCCTTCCATTCCAATTTTTTTATATTTTAAATTTTTTGTTATTTAAGATTAATTTAATGATTTTTATTTATATCTATTTAATAATAATTACTAAAAATATAATTAAATTATATATCAATTAAATTTTTTTAATTCATATGTATAACTTTAAACGATAAAAAATATGAAGTGAAAGAAATATATTAAGTACTAGCTAGCTGATAGGACTAATTAGAAATTGAACTACAAACTCTACCCTGCAAGAGGTTATATTCTCTTTATATGGAAGAGGAATGCTAATAACTTAAGCGTGTTTGGTTTCCACTTAATCCATATTTGTAATATGGTATTAATGAAAATCAAACACACATGTAGAATTTCCGTCCACATTAATCCATATTTGTAATATGGTATTAATGAAAATCAAACACACATGTAGAATTTCCGTCCACATTATTCAATGCATCTTTTACAAGGCAAATGTATTGAATTGATTGATCTAAAAAGAACCAAATCATAAAATGTATGATAAAAAAGTGTGTTATTATTCCTTTTTAGGACAATAAAAGGAACATATAATGGAGAGGGGTCAATTCCATCATCATACAGTGACAGAATCAAGGATCACTGTCCAAGTTAGCCAAATGGGTCATGCCACTAAAATATAGGTTTTATGCTTCATCCTCTACGAAGTCTCAATTTTTATTTAAATATTATAGATATATAGATATAATTCAAGTATAAGATTAGTAAAATATTACCAATTGTTAGTATTCTCTCCTCTCCAAAGAACTATACCCGTCATCCTAATTATAACTCTTCTTAAAAATAAGCCCATTAAAAATAGGCTCCTAATCTTATTTCAATTAAATTAAAAGGACATTATTTTATAATTTTGCTTTAGGTATAGATTTACATTAAGACCACTTAGAAAGATGAAACCAGATATATTGACAGGGTAACCATTTCATAAATCCTTTATAATGAGTAAGTTTACCTGGCTTGATGACACTGCTGGGTAACATGATCATGAACATAGCAGAAGTGCAAAAAACTAAGCTTCCAAGCAATTCTAAGCGGAAACCCAACCACGCATTGGCACTGAAGTTGTGGAAATCCATTCTCAAATTATCATTCACCCGTTTAATATTTTCTAAACAAAAATCATTCTGCTTTTTGAATGCGCGGATTGTCATGACCCCAGAAATGCTTTCAGAGAAATGATGAATAATAGGTGCTTTTGTAATTGAATCCAGGCGAGTTAACTCACGTGACGAAGCAAGAAAATAACCCTGCAAAACCAAAAAAAAAAAACAGGAATTGTTAACATAATGGATTTTAATCTGTCAAACAAGTGAGTATAGTGGTTGTTGTTCTCTATATTATTTAATATTTAGCTGATCCTTTTAAGAAAGCAGAGTTGAACTGAAAACTCTTTTCATTGTCAACCTATGAAAGACAAAGCATTAGGTATATGTCATGTCTGGTATTTTAAAATCTTAGACAGATATATTGGAATTATGCCAGCAATAATACATTTGACTAACAGAACAACAATATCCATACCCGGTACCAAATGTTCAACCAAACAAGAGGAACAAGCAAGAAAGTTGTTGGCCAAGAATTTTGACATGTGACTATGAAGATGCTGATCACTGTAATATACATTGCCACCACAAAATTCAGAAACAAGGGGATAAAGACATCAACATTGGTCTGATCAGTGGATGCCTGTGGAAATTTAAGAAAAATGGAAGTCATTATACATATAAATTGAAATATGACATTAATGTAAAAGTTCATATCAATATGAATCAGGTAATTCCATGTAAGGCTTCAAGTTCTTACCCTGCTTAGAATTCTACCGGATGGAGTAGTGTCAAAGAAAGACATGGGAGCATGCAAGATGCTATGAAGAATTCGAGAGAAGAAAATCTGAGCCGTCTTTAACCCCAAGATTGTAGCAGAGTAGGACCTTAGCACTATGAAAATAATTGAAACTACAACAATAATTGAGTAGATGGATATAAACACAGAAGGATTGAACGATTGAGCACGCTCTTCTGAGGTTTCATATGCCAGCCAATAATCACTTGCCATCATAGATGCTTGCCACAACACAGAAAGAAGGATTACTACTGTAATGCCCAACCATCCAAAAGCCTCAGTGCAGTAAAGTTTATAGATATGTAAGCTAACTTTCCCAGTTTCTCTCTCCTCTTCTTTGATGAGTTTAGAACCTTCCTTGTCAGACTTGGGCTGGTCAAGAGAATTGCTTTCACCATTGGCTTCTCTGTGATTAGAAGCTGCCTTTGGAGATTTCATTGGTCTGTTCAAACTTTCACCAGTCATGACTGCTGCACCCTGTTCTACTAGTTCCATAGATGTCTCATGTGCTGCTACCAGAGCACTAAAATCCATTCCAGAATTGAGTAGATCATTGTACTTCCCTGATTGGACTATCATTCCATCCCTCATCACCTTTTAGCAACCAAAACCATGTTAATTGAAGATTGAATGAGACAAAACATTACAATATTGTAAAAATAGACTTAGACTTACCACTATAAGATCCACATTATGTAGGAAGTCTACTTGGTGTGTTACAAGAATAATGGTCTTGCCTTTTAGAGCTCCCCTCACGCATTCCTGTGTATAAGGACTCAAAATTAAAATTTGGCTAAACTGACAAAGAATAGTTATGTAAATAAACATCTACATTTACTTATGAGAGTCAAATTGTCAAAACTGAATGCTATGCTATAACAACTAAAAAAATTTACTTCAAGCACCAAACTAGCAGCACTAAAATATGAATTAGTAAAAATTACAGAATGCTGAGAGTAGGAAACAGAAACACATAAATTAACCACCTTAAATATTTCAGTGCCAGTATGTGCATCAACAGCACTGAAGACATCATCAAGAAGATATACATCACAGTCTTGATATACAGCTCTGGCAAGTTGTATACGCTGCTTTTGGCCCCCACTTAGGTTAATCCCACGCTCACCAATTTCTGTCTGATCACCATGCTCCATCATTTCCAAGTCCTTCTCCAAGCAACAGACCCTAACAACTTCATTGTACTTCTGCCTGTTCATTGGTAAACCAAAGACAATGTTTTCTTCAATGGTCCCATTTTGAATCCAAGATGTTTGTGCAACATAAGCAGTACTCCCACAAACTTGAACCTGTCACCAAAATACATAATCAGAAATGAACATCATGGTAAAAAAAATAGTGAACTCATTGTAAATAAAAAATTAAAAATCACACCTTTCCAGAAACTCTGTGCATTTCACCAAGAATTGAAGCAAGAAGAGAAGATTTCCCTGACCCCACAGTCCCAACAATAGCTGTGAGCTCCCCTTTATTAATCTTCAAATTGATATTTTTCAAGTCCTTCTCTTGGCCATCATCATCCCACCTAAAGGTCCCATCTTTGACCTCCACAGCAATGTGTCCATCAAAACCTTCCTCTCTCTCAACTGAATCATCTGACAATTCCCTGCTAGACATGTACCTATCTAGCCTCCCAAGTGATACCAGTGCTTGTGAAAGAGATATCATTGACTGAGGAAACGTCCTAATAGGTTCCTGCAGGATCTTAAAAACAGTTGTTGTGGTGAAAACCGTTGCTGCATCAAGTGGAACCCCAAGGAAAATCGCTGTACCAAATGTGAGAGTTGATATCATTAATGGGGTGCTCCACAACACAATAATATTGCCAGAAACTGAGTACATAAACTTGGAAATCCACCCAAACTCTGAGTTACGGAAACCCAAAATCCTGTCATTGAAATGCTCTTCCCATGCCTGGAACTTGATGACACGCATGTAATTGAGCATCTCATTCACAGCTTTCATTCTTGAATCACGATTCATCATTGCACTAAACTGGTAACGCTTGTTCTTTCGAGTAGCCACCACAATAAAGGCAAGAACACCAAGAAGTCCAACCAATGCCGTAATCACAGCTGCACCAAGACAATTGTAAAGCAAAAATAAGCCAATACCAACCTGAAATGGCATCATCCACACAGCATGTAACTGAAGCATCATATCAGATAGTTGCTGGGTATCAACAGCCATGTAATTCACAATAGGCCCAACACCATGGTCCTGCCTAGCAGAGCATGATAGCCTCAACCCCTTCTTGTACAAAGAAGTGATGAGAGTGCATCTAATAAGCATCCCAAGTTTCTGAGAGTTGAAGTTGAAATGGTGAGTTGTCAAAACTTCTACAAACTTAGCACATAGGAGAATCAAAACAAGGTAGTATCCTTCATACACAGAACTACCTTTCCCTGCTGTGAAATCAACAAAATCTTGAATAAGAACTGGCCCTACAAACATGACACTTAGCCTAATAACAGCAAGGAAGGCAGTGAAGGCTATCTCCTTCCAGAAGCACCTAACCAATGTGGTTCGAACAGGGTGCTTTGACCTCTCTTCTGATTTAGGCCATTTTGATTCAAAGATAACTGACATCCTCTCAGCTTTATGCTGAGGGGAAAGGGTTGGAATTTCATCAATAATAAGAGGTGACTCATACCCTTTACTCAATAACGGGTTCAACCAAATCCAAAAGGCCTTGGATACCCCAGAAGCTGAAGCAAAACCAGTAACATTAGATTTGGTCAAAGTTGGATCAAATAGTTTGGTTTCATCATCAATAAGAGGTTGCGTTTCTTCACTAGACATAATCCCAGTGGATCCTTTAATCGCAACACAAAGCAGAAAAAGTGACAGAGGGAGAGAAATGAAAGAGATAGTATCATCTACCATAAAGCTGAAGTACTTCCCCTCTTCCACATCCACTGAAACCAAACGTATAACCCCAGAAGCAGTGAACAAAGAAACAATCACGAAATTTGCAATCCAATATACTCGAAGAGATAAAGGGTGAGAAACAGCTTGAAATCTTTTCTCATGGATGATTAAGATTGCAAGGACTAATTGTGTAATGGCCTGAACCAACCAAAATAGTCCATCAACTAGCTTCCATGGCACCTTGGTGGAACTGCTAAATACCAAAATGCAAGCGACTGTGTATAGTATAGTTAAAACAGCCGTTGCAGTTAGAGTTAGCTTAAACCAAATAGTTGTTCCTTCAAAAGCTCTTCTATTTCTGATAAGGGGCTTATTGAGCTCAGAGTTGGGGGTGCCATTGGAAGTGAACCTAGAATAGAGTTTTATGGCGGCAAACACAAATAAGGTGAACAAAAGTAGGATGTCAATAGCAGATAACAGAGCTCTCTGAGGACATGGGGAGAGGAAAATGAATCTCAGCCACAAAGGTAGAGTTGAAGTTCCAAGAAATGTATCATCTGAGGGTGAACATGAGAAAGAAATCATCCAAGTTGCATCTGCAGAGGACATGTCTGTGTTGTGCACCCTTTACTAGTCTCTATGTTAAAACTCCTCAAGTCTCAATGTCTCATCAATCTTCTTCCTCAACACCCCCTGCAAGAATCAGAGTAACTTAGCAAACATGGTTACAAAAGCATTAATTGACGTGCACACAAAATGAGGATGCTGCTGAAAATAAGCCAAAAGGTTATGTAAAGGAAAACAGTGTGAATGAAATAAAACAAACAAAAAATAACACAGGACACAGCTGTGAAAGCAAAAGGTACACGTTGATCTAATCATGATAAAGCTTGTGAAAAGCTGAAAAACTAACTCCTAAAACCACGTTTTCCTTTTTCTGACATGATCAACAAAGCTTACCCCTGACAAATCACAATCTCACAACGCCCATAACCAGTAAAGCAATTCTTCTTTTTTTTCACAAGCCAAAACAAAAAGGTAGTCCAGAGCAACAATTTGTTGCTCTGGTCTCTGTGTCTTGAGGAGATGAACTCCTCTACCTTTTTTACGTTACAATATTTGAATTGTAAACGAGTTCCGCGAGCTCACCACCTACTCTTAAAAAATACAAATATTTTAATCTTATTCTTCTTCCATAGGATAAACTTTTTCAATACCTCATAAAGATTACCGAGCACACCCACCATGCCACATGCTAGCTAGCATTGGTGTCTGTTTCCCCTAATAAACTGTATTGCAGATTGGTCAACACTTAATAAGAAAAAAAACATGATATCATTCTTGAGAGAGCGGAGAAAACGAAACAAAAATAAAGAAAAAAAAGAATTCTAATAAGAATTGGTGAGGGAATCTTGTGTGAGGAAGCTACATGTAGATTTCCCGTGCTTAATAGTCAAAATAAAAGTCCAAGAAGGCTGCATAGTCAAATGAAACACAGAGGAAATTGGCCACTGTTGATGAAACAATAAACAATAACCAAAGTTGAAGGTGAATCACCTTGGCTCATGTAATTGCAAGGAAAGAACAGGTTGGGTATATTCTCTACTCCTAGACAAAAGGACTATTATTAAATAACATAGCAGCGGTTGTGAAGTGATGTTTGATACAAAATTTGCTTAAAAATTGTCTGTTGAGCAAAGCTATAGAGACGGTGCCTCGGTTTGTACAAGATGGGATGGGATTTGGATGGATACGTATAAAACACAGAGTAAAAGGGTTGGTCTAAAATCAACCGGCTCAGCGCAAATTGTCATCTACACTTAATTTAAGCAATTAAATTAATATAATATAAAAAAAATCACTTATGGACATTCAAATAATATTAACATATTACCACCGAACCCGTGGATCAGTTGGTAAAGGGTTGTTCTATCTTAATCAGTAGTATGGAGTTTGAGTCCTGATATGCAGCTGTGTTGCAGAGTTTTGTCGCCCATAGAGGTCCTACCAGACTCAAACAGGATTGTCTCCCATAAAGGATAGATGTGATATTGCATAACAAAAATAATATTAACATATTTGGAGTTCGAGAATTAAATTCACAACCGGAGATTCCGGTTAAAAATCAAAAACTAGTAATATATATTTATATTTATCATTTCTTTTCAGTTTTTCCTTTTTTATATATGAGTGTTTACAAATCATTCTTTTTAATTAATATAATAAGTTTGAAGACCCAATCAATTCAGTTGTCTACGATGCAGTATTAATGTGGAAATTTGAACATAAAATATTTGTCCGGTTGTTTATTATTGTTTGGCGGGATGCTCTCATCAATGGGGAGTCGGGGACCATAAAAATTTCCTGGTGACGTGATCCTGAGTGGCTGCGTCTCCTCACGAGAATTCTGACTTGAGCAATGCTATTGCTGGGCTGCTGGTCATAATTAAAAAAAAAAATGTAAATTTGTTCCTATTCTATTTTAAATTTAATAATAACTATACAATATTTTATGTATTTTAAATTCATTAAATTATGTCACAACACAACATTAGATATCAACCTAACTATACATAATAATTAAACTCTTCTATATTTATACTTTCATATAAGAGCCTATTGTAAAATAGAGACAACTCAGAGAATATAGTCTTTCTTTAAATAAAACTTATTATTTATTAATTCAATATTTAACAAAATTTTCCATAATTTAATGTTAGGAAATTTTATTAATTATTAATAAATATTTATGACAACTCAGAAAGTACGCTAATGAATAGTTTGAGCCTCCTATTAGAGAATTTTATTACTGTAACAAAGAATGTTTCACATCCTTAATTTGAGGTTATACCTTATTAATTTATATTTTTTTCTGTAAATGTGAAATTGATGGAAAGGAAAAAAAAATGTAATATGATTGTTTACTATATATAATGAGAAAGAAGAATAATTAAAATATGCATAAAAATAGGAGGCTCAAACTATTCGTTAGCGTTCTTAGTTAAGGCTTGTAATAAATGTTTATTAATAGTTAAAAAAACTTCCTAAAATTAAATTATGGAAAATTTGTTTAAAATTAAATTAATAAATAATAAATTTTTACAGTATCTCCTATTATTAAAAACAATCTTGTTCGTGGCTTAATTACAATAAAAAATCCTCACACCTTTTTAAGAGTGTATTTAGTATGGATTAAATTTAAAAGATTTTCCATAATTTCAATCTACTTTACCAAACGAAACTATCCCTCTAGTATATAGAAATATATAGAAATATGAACATAAAGTATTCGCCCTCTTCTTTATTATTATTTGGCGCCTTGGCGGTAGGGATGACAATGGGTAGCGTTTGGGTAGGGTATTATAGTACTCGTCCCCATACCCGCGTTTTAAAAAAATATCCGGACCCGGACCCATACCCATGTGGGTAGGGATTATAGTATCTGTACCCTTACCCGCTGGGCACTCAAGTACTCGTACCATTACCCGCACTTTTGTTAACTATAAGAAAATAAATTGATTAGAAAATAAAAAATAATGAAAAATTAAATGAAAAATAATCCATAGATCATCCAAGTTTAACTTATAAAATAACTATCATATGTGGAAGTGGATGAGAGATTAAAAAATTAGGAGGGGAAATGAAAATCAGTTCATGTTTTGCTATTTTTAGTGTGTAGGACAAAATTATAAAATTTAAATTAATTGAATTAGTAATATATATTGTTTTTTGGTGACTATAATATAGATTAACATTAATTATTTTTTTAAAATATTAATTAATAATATAAACATATATATATATATTTATTAAATTAATTATATGTATATAAATTACATTAATTATATATATTATATAAGTGCGGGTATGGGTAGGGTAGGGTACCATAGTACCCGTACCCGCACCCATTAAAAAGTGCGGGTAATTATCCATACTTATACCCATTTGGTAGATAATTACCCTACCCATTGTAGGTAATTTTTGTGAATACCATTAGCTCTGGGTCCAATTGTCATCCCTACTTAGCGGGATGCTCACACCCATTCATGAATGGGGACCATATTTTCTGGCCACATGATTCCTATGGGATCACTAGACACTGATCATTCCCCAGATAATTGGGAGTTACTTATGAATTAATATATAGTGATTTTATTATTTTGAAATATTAAAATTAACTACTTTTTTCTGTATGATAACTTTTTTTATGTCACGTGATTACTTTGAATGAATGTGTTTTTTTTTCCTGAATAGGTACATAGTCTTATAAAATATTCATAGCAAGTGCAAAAAGCATTTCATACTTTTTATCCAAATGATCATTCATTTTTACAAAAGAGTCCATCCAAATAGTTGACATTTCATTTTTATTATAGATATTAGAAAAGAGGTATAAGTGTTAAAGTGTCATTGGAAAAATACAACTTGGAATAGTTAATACTTAAATTATGTTAATATCACAAAATTCAATCAATTAATAAAATAATCGAAATAAGACATCGAATATTTAATTTCTAATAAAATAAAAAAAGTGTAATTAATGCTTATTTTTATGTTTTATCAAAACAAATAATATAAATGCACCATTGAGAAAGGATTCTTTTAACATTCTCAAAGCATATTAGGAGCTTGTGTATTAGTCATGAGATTGTTCCAACTTAATTATTGTTCTTAAGTTTTGAGTCCTAGGAATATAATAACGTTAGATAGTAGGAATGAGAGCTTGTCATCTATATAGTAGTCTCTCTTGATTCATGTATTAATATTGTTCCTGGTGGATACGTGTGGTCTCGTGAAAAAAAAAAGTTGTTGAAGCATAATATTTTTTTGTTTTGTGTCCTTTAATGTATTATCTCTATTCTTATTTAATTGTCTATTTTAATTAAAAAAACATATAAATTAAGAAATTTAAATGTTGTTCTTATTTTTATGGAAAAAAATAAACTTCTTATTTTACCTTTTATCTATTTTACATCATCACTTTTTCATTTATTTATCTTATTAAAAATGATTGTAGAGTAATTGAGTGATATCACTACTACTTATTAGGTCTTATGAAGAGCTAAAAAAATGGGTCAGGACTACCCATACCTACCAACTAAAACGGAATACTTAAGACTTTAATTTTTTGAGCCTATGAAAGTTGAGCGTTTAAAGTGCTTTAACATCATTTTAATTAAGAACTTAAATGGAATTTGAATTTTTTTAGCCCAATTTTGTTTCAGGTCGGATAACCCGTTTAACCACTGCCACCTATATTATTATTGGTCCATTTGGTTTACAGTTAGTAAAATTGATTCTAGAAATGAATGGTTGAGATGGATTATGCACGCTTTACGAAGTACGTTAGACGGAAGTGATTTAAAATCACTTTTTAAAACCATGGTTTTGTTCTACCATAATTTAAAACAAACAAGCACAATCATTTTACCCATTGAAAAATGTAATAGTGGATAATTTATTATAACATCAAAATTAGTACATGGGTATAATAGAAAAGTGTAACTATTATTGTATTAGATTTATAAGTAAATAAATAAATAAATAAAAATTTCATTTTTAAAAGTGGACGGAAAAATAGAAATAAAGGAAGTATATATATGGTCATGTGAATCATTATTCTCACGTAATATTTTTATTTCACTTAAAAGTGAGTTTGAAATAATGTAATTTATATTTTGAAACTTTTTATCTTGGAAGTGAATTTGTACTCAGACTCTGCATAAATTTCTAGTTTAATATAAGAGTGTGTTTGGTAAAACTAACTGAAAAAAAACTTGTAACGACCTTTTTTTATCTGCAATTCTTTTTTCTGTCTTTTGACTAACAAAATTCTCATTTGATTTATGTTTATTGATGATTTATAACTTGATGTAATTTGTCCTTAGTGACAAAAAAATGCTTGTAATTGTAAATCAAGTGAAAAATTTGTTAGTCAATGGATAGAAAAAATGTCGTTACAAGTTTTTCTCACTTTATAAAGTGAATTCAAGTATATTGAAATTTCAAATAATTGAATACATAAAGAATTTATTTCCTTAAACCCACCACGGGGATTTCAAGAATTTCAAGTGTAACAATGCAGTAGAAGAGGCAAAAGGACACTGTGCTATTGGATGAGGATAAGATTGAGATGAAAAACCAAAAAATAAAATTATAGGGACTAAAAACAAAAAGACCATAGTTATAGGGACTAAAAACAAAATTAAGCTGGAAGAAAAATCACATGTGGCAGGATGACGTGGCACTCCGTTAGCCACATAAACTTAAAGTTAACGACAGAGACCAAAATGACAAACGGAAAATTTTATAGGGATGAAAAACAAAAAAAAATTACAGGGACTAAAAACAAAATAACCTATATTTATAGGGACTAAAAATATATTTAACCCAATCTAAAAAATAATGGTCTAACTTTTGGTGATGTAAAAAGCCATGTGCCTAGCCTCTTTTGCAGACCTGAGAAGCTTGAGCTCATGTAATCAAAGAATTAACCAAGGTGAGATTCACGACAAAGATATGGTGCTTTTCTAGTTTTCTTCATGCATGTGTGTGATTTTTTTTTTTTAATAATGTTGTTGGTTCAAATGCCTTTTGGTTTTGTGTTCCATTTTCGTGACAGTGGTGTAGTTGGAAAACATACGTTCCATTGTTGAAGGACTCAAACTGCTAGCTCCATGTCCTCTCACCTCTTGGCTCTTGCTTTCTTCCTCCTCTTCCAACCACTACCACCATTATCTCCCAAGGCTCTCCCTGGAGTTCTTTTTTTACTCCTCTGAAATTGTTGGTCTGAGAGGATTTCTCTAGCGTCTTTCGCTCGTTTTCGTTTTATCGATAATCTCTGATTTTTTTTTCATTAAATAAAAGCATTAAACTAATAGATAAAAATATAATGGTATATCTATTATTCACATAATTTATTTTTATAATTTAAAATCTTTTATCTTCATAATGTATATTTTTTTATAATTTTGAATATTTTATAATCTATATTATTCATTTTTCTAAAAGAAAACGTATTAATTTTGTAGTTCTTTGGTGTGTTAGTTCTTGGGTCTTGACTTGGTAATATGGGTTGGAATAGCACTTGTACTCCCTTTTTAATATATTTTTTCTTATAAAAAAAAGGGAGAGTATTTTTTTTCAATCTTCTCTCATCCTCTCACATAGCTTATTATATACCAAACACTTCATCTTTTATTATTTTTATTTATCTTAACTACCATTACTATTGAGTTAAAATTTTTATTATTTTTATTTACGTAAGAAAAAAAACTACCATTACTTAAATAGTCAATATGAAAACTTTACATAACTATAGATTTGAAATTAAAATTTTTAATTTTAAAAAACTATATTGAGTTAATAAACAAAAATGATAATAGAACCTCATTCATACAATTTTTATATTTTTATAATTAATATTAATGTTTTATCCTCACAAATTATGCTTTTTATATAATTTCAATTATTTTTATTTTTAAAAAGTTTTTTCTTTTAATTTTATTTTTAAATTAATTTTTTTATATACCCAATCGATCATTTGAATACAAATGGGAATAGGGGTATTTGGGGTTTGATTTAAATCAATTTTAAGGCAAAACATTTTGATCCAATCGCTGTGATTTTATCATTTGATCATTTTTTTGGTAAATCCCATCCAATTTAAATTGGATTGAATCGATTTTCAGTTTTTTTAAATAGGCAATAAATATTAGCTAAAAGTGATAAAATTTTGAAATAATAATGAAAACATTAAAAATTAAATATTAGACACAACATTCCGGCACAATCTATACTCTATAGATCATATATAAATACATAAATACATAACATGTTGTAACAACCAATCAAATAGTAATAGCTAGAAATTTAAGTCAACAAAAATAATAAAAATATCCTGAATACATAAATACATAACGTGTTGTAATAGGAAACATAAATAGTAGAAATTTAAGTCAACACAAATAACAAGACAATCTTAAATATTTTGAAATGAAAATGATAAGAAATCCAAATAATATGTTATAACAGAATAAATGATATTTCTAAATAATGTTTCTAAGTAATAAATTACTTGTCTATTTCAATATTTTTTATTTTGTGAATTTATAAATGATATTTTTTACACATTTTTATTGGAACTATATTTTTAATATAAATTAAAAATTATATAAAAATGAGAATATAAGACCTGAAAAACAATTTAAAACTGTTTTAAAATTGATATATTTATAAAGATATTAAAAAGACATAATATAGTAAAATCATAAAAGTATATTAGTATGAGTAATTCCATAAATATATATCTATACAAGTATAAATATATGATTATTTTGTAAATGAAACGGCATATTATATATATTAGTTTGGTTTGGATTGGATTGACTCATTTTTCAACGTAGATCCAAAAATGAATCAAATCCAATAAAAAAATTCTAGTTTTTGTGATTTTTTATTTTTGATTTGATTTTTTATAATTTGCATGGAATTGAAAAACACCTTTAAATGAGAGTGTAAGTGTTTATGGGGAAGGATGGTACGTACGGCCAGTAGCGAAACTCGACCAAAATAAGGGGAGCTGAAATTAGATTTTAATGCATAAATAAATATATAATATTTTAGGCTTAATTTTATTTTTGGTCCTTGAAATTTCTTTAGCAAATTAAATTCCTCTATTTTTAAAACCTTCATCCCAAAACTTTCAAATTTGGTCCTCGATTAAGTAAATTCGACCCACCATCAATTACCTTTCACCAAAAACCTTCAAATTTTCATTTTCAGTCTAAATATTAGTAGCTTATGATAGATTTGTAATATGAAATAATTTTAAAGTTCCGCAAGTAAATTTTTTAATAGAAATAAAATTAAAAGGATTTTGTAGTGGGTGAAATTAGGATTTAAATAAGGTAAAAATTTGGGATTTTTCGATTTAGGTGAAATTTACTATTTTAATTGGTGAATTTTTTAACTTAAAAAGATTCAAAATGATTTAATCAATTTAATTTTTTGAGATGTTAAGTGGAAAGTGATAATTTGAAGGTTTTTGTTAGAAAATAATTAGCAATGCCAAAATTTACTTAATTTTAAAAGTATAGGGACTTAATTTCCTCCAAAAAATTTAAGATACCAAATTAATTTTCATATAATATAAATAAAATGAATTAAAGTGCAATTAAGTCTCATAATATAGTATTAACACAAAATTAATCATTAAAATAATGTTTAAATAGATAATAATTATATATCCAATTAAATAAATATTGGCATTGCATAACAACTTTAAAAGAATATAATGCTTGGGATATTATGAGCAATTCTATTATTAACAAAACAAAAATATAAACATTAATTTTTAATAATTATATATATATGTATATAATTTTAAAAAAATTTGGGGGACCCATTAAGATAACTAGATAAGCCACTTGTACGGTGGCTTGGTGCGTATATAAATACTGGACTACTGGTGCGTGGGTTACATGGGTATTGTGTGCTTGCTTCGTTTGGCTTTGTAGAAATAGAATTGAAATCATGAGGGAAGAGAGAAGTGGGAGACCGAGATGTCCTATTTCTCTTGTTTAGAGGGTTATTGAAGTAGCATAGAATTTGTGAAAGAGTACGAGACTTACCCAAGTTGCATTTCTTTTCTTTGCCATTTAGATAGGAGGGGTGAAACAGCTTTATTATTTGTTTTAAATTTCTATTATATTTTTCTCATATCAAATAATTTATAATTTTTTTTCTTTTTTTATTTCTCACTTAATTTCTTAATTCACTGTAGATGTTGCTAAATATCAGTAGACATGTATTTATGTTAAGATCCATGCAATTCTACAAGGCCTTCCCATGGGATATGATTATGAACTTTCGGTCAATTAAGTGCTTGACTAACTCCTAGAAATTAGAATGCTATTCTCCTGATTAATGGCCCACTGTCAAAGCTCCACCATTGTGATTATGCTTCCATCATTTCAGGGACGATCAATAAAAGAAAATTAACGTGCTCGAGCTTCATGATGGAGTCTTATCTAGGCATGACAATAGAGCGGATGATGGGTGAAAAGAGAGCGGAGTATAAAATTAAAAAATTTAATCTTATCTTTATTGGTTCCCGTCAAATTTGGAGAAATTATTTATGAGAATTTCACATACTCTATTTTTTATTTTTTTAATTTAAATATATATTTTTAAATCTTTTTAAATAAAACATTTATATTTAATATATTCTAATTTAAATAATATATATAGACATTAATAATTCTAAAAAAATGAAAAGCTTTAGAATTATATTATATTTCAAGTAAAACATATAAGTTTACTTTTATTATTTAATTATTAGTATAACTATTGCACCAAAAACTATTAGTACAATTAAAATTAATTAATTATTATAAGGAGACTGGGACGAGACGAGTTCTTGCATTCTTAAACACGCCCCTATACCGATTAAAGTGAGCTTTTCTCATCAAAATCAGAGCGAAATGAGTCAGTACCTGCATGTCCGTTCAGATTTGGTTAGCAAGAATAATCACTGCTACCAAGCCTACCATTGGAGTGAGGATGTAGTTTGGCTATTTTTTTTTTCTTTTTTTGTCCCTCTTTTCTCTGTATACAAATAATTAAATGCTTATTTAGTTATATAAAATATAAATGTACCTTTCATAGAACCTGTCAAGTGAGAATCTCGGAATTGAATCGAGTGACAGAATCATGAATCATGGAATACATAGTAGAATAGAATACCTTATTCAAAGCAAGCTCGTGGAATGTTTGGTCCTAACAATTGTATGATTCCTCCCTCATGTGCTTGGATCTTTATTTTGATAATAAATTTCTTCGTATCGTTCTCTTCTTGATGTGACTCTTTTTTAAGAAGTATTAATCATACATTAAAGATGTACAATAACTAGAGACGGATTTAGAGGGGGCAACCCCGCTCTCCTCAAACCTCATTGCTTTCCTTGTACACCGAAAAAAAAACCCCGCTCTCCTCAAACTTTTTTTAGTAATGTAGTATATAATGTATCACTATAAGAATGTGTGTTTTTAGACGTGAAAACGTAGCGATGGTCATATATCGTCGTTACGTCGTCGCTTCATCATTAAATGCGAAGTCTAACGCGTAACTGTGTCATTAATATGTTGTGATGGTTAGGTCGTCATCATGTTCTATATATTGGCGATGACCTAGCCGTCATTATAGTTAAAATGTCATTTTTTTATCCGGAAAATTGAGAAAAATAGCGCTAATTAAAGTAGCGATGGTCCAAGTTGTCGCTACGTTTTAATTAAAAATTTAAAATGACGTCTCTGCACCACATAAGCGATGGCCTAGTCACAGAAGGGACAATCAGGCGCCGTCGCTAAGTTGATTTTTAAACTTTGCGATGGCTGTCGCTAAATTTAAAACATACACGCACAAAATCTTCTCTCCTCCCTCTTCATCTTCCTTCTCCCTCCCTCTCCCTAGCAGCTCCCTCATCCCCCATTTTCCTCCTTTGGCCACCGACAGTACTCTCCCCCTCTCAGCTTCCATTCCTCACTGATTAAACACTCTCCTCGTATAAAACTTTATTTTCAACCGATCAAAAGCTCCATTAGTCGCCCCTCCTCCCTTTTCCTCTCCCGTCGTCCAGTGTCCACCATGCACCACCAGCCGCCGTCCAAATAATTATTTAATTAATTTCAGTTTTTTAATAATAGCTATATAGTTATTTAATTATATAGTTTAGTTATATGGTTATTTAATTATACTTATATTGTTATTTAATTATAGTTATATAGTTACTTAATAATTTATTTCATTTAATTTTAGTTATATAGTTATTTAATTTATTTAGTTATGTAGTTAGTTGTATAATTATTTGACTATAGGTATATAGTTACTTAATTTACATAAGTTATATATTTATTTAATTTATTTAAATAGTTTATTTTAATTAGATTGAAAATGTTAAATTAAATAGTTTATTTTATTAGATTTTGTTATTAAATTGAAATATGCATGATTTAGAAATGTTTGTAGGATGATTATTGTTATTTTGTTTTGTTTATGTTGTATGGGTATGTTTTTTTTATTGTTATAGGTATGTTTTTAAATATTTAATTTAAACTTATTAAAATTAGGTAATTATGTCTCGTATGCGTGGTCGAAGTGGACAAAAGGTCCCGCCCATTAGAGGGAGGATGGGCCCAAATTAAGAAAGTGCACGAGCAGATGATTGCTAGACGCCTTCGAGATATGTTGAACAAGGCCCGGACGAGTGGGACTAGGCCTACTTGGTGCGGTGAGGAGGCCTGGGAGGGTCTTTTGGCCTACTGTGCCTCTTATGAGTTCCAGGGGAAGTCCGCTCATAACAAGACCAATCGGGCTTCTTGTCGAGGCGGAATAGTCCACACATGGGCTGCATGACTCACATTGAGGTGGCTCTAGATATGGTATGTATAAACCTACTTTTCTATATTATTTTTGTATTTGTAATTAAAATAATTAATTACTGTATTTTTTCTGTGTAGGCTCGAGAGTTTAGGCGAGCTGTAGATCCAGATGAGTTTTTTTGTGGCCACCCACACAAAAAAGGATGGTGGCTGGGTAGACGATTGAGCGCGGTCCACATATGTATACAAATTTTATAAATACTGTTGATATATGTTTTTATATAGTATTTTTTTTGTTTTTCTTTATATTTTAGATTGTTAACAAATATGATATAAAAATTATTAAATAAAAAAATGAATTTCTATAATAATTAAACTGTAAATATGTAAATTAAAATAAAATTAAATATAAGATCATAAATTCAATTAAAAAAATTAATATAATCATTAGCGACGGCCATGACCGTCACTAGTTATAAATTTTTTTAAAAAATAATATAAATGCTAGCAATGGCCTTGGTCGTCGCTACGATGTGACGACTTAGCAACGACGTTTGATCTTTTCACTTTGCGTCAAACTTCAACATAACGACGACTTTAGCATCGGGCAAGCAGACGCTACGTAGCGACGACTGTTTTTTTCTCATCATTGCAATATTAACGACAAGCATTCTAACGACGTCCTTATGGTCGTCGCTAGTTGCATTGTAGCACGGTTTTCCCCTCGTAAGGTCGTTGCTAATACACAAGTTTCTTGTAATGTTTTTTTTTTTCTTTTTTGTTATTTTTAAAATATTTTTATCTTTTTTAATCTAGGTGAGCCAACTAGCTTAACCCAACAACCCGTAGTGGGACGAGTCGAGTTGGTATTTTTTTAGCTTATAGACTGGTTCATTTTGATACATCTACCTTGATTGTATGTTTTTTTTTTCTGAATAGATAAATATTTTTATAAAATAATGTTAGTAAGTACAATAAATGGCATATCATACTAAATTAAAATATTCGTGAAATTATGTCAATGACCTAAAATTCAATTAATCAATAAAGTAGTTATTACAAGATATCTAATATTTATTTATTTTATTAAAATATGTAATCAGTACTAATTATCCCCACTCATATCAAAACAAATAACTTAGCATAAATACACGACTAGTGCCTGAACCCGTACACACGGGAATATAACGGTACAAAAATAATGATTTTTAATTTTTTGATAATTTAATAATTTTGTTTCAATAAATAAATATTATATAATGTAATAAATTAATCAATATTTGTGTATTAAAATCTATTGAGAATAAACTTAATTTGAAAAAAAAATTGATACCCCACATTATAAATAATTAATTGTATTAGAACTATGTAATTGTTTTAAACTATATGAAATAATATAAAATAAACTCGTAAAATAAGTAAATGAATAAATAATAATTAAAATTGTAAATACAATAGGTTTTTGAAATTCCTGAAAAAAAAATATAAAAATATTGTAAGTTAGAGATATAAAACAAAAGTCAATTGAATATTTTTTTTATTAAAAATAGAAAGTAAGGTAACATATATGGAATGTATAAGAAAACAAAATGATATATATATATATATATATATAAAAATGTATTGTTAACCGAATCACTAATTATTATTAAAGACATCACATTTAAATTGTACAAAGTTGTATTTTCTACATAAAAATATTACTCACAACATTATAACAAAAGATGAATAATTTACGCAGGATAACAATATAGATTTATAGTAGGTTCAAGTGTGATATCATTAGTGTTTCATTTAGCATAACTCCAGATTATTGTTTAGTATTAATTGAAGTGTGGAGTTATAAATCTAAGACACCTTATTGTGTTTGTGCTTTAATATCAAAGGTTCGACTATTACGTTCACAACATATAAGATGGTAAGAAGGGATGTTAAAGGAGTTAAAACAACATGTACAAAAAACCATCAGTTAGATATAATAAATTCCTAATGATTGTGTCAAAGAGGTGGGTAATGGGGAAAACACATTGTTCTGGGATGATGTTTGGCGTGGTAGTGGTGCTTTGAGCATTCGGTATGCACGACTCTTTTCTATATCCAACAATAAGTCGGCAACTTTAGCAGACATGTGTTTAAGGAGTGCAGGGAGCGTGGTGTGGAATTGGTGCTGGAGAAGGGATCTCTTTCAGTGGGAAGAAGAACAATTGCAATTCTTGCTTATGGAATTGCAAGGCGTGAATCTTTGTGAAGAGAAATCTGATGGTTGGAGGTGGAAACATGATTCCGGAAGTTCTTATTCTGTTAAGTCGGCCTATCAAATCATAATTAACCAGTCTATATATGCTGATTTCACTATGTATAGATACTTGTGGTCCAGGTTGATTCCTTCCAAGGTTTCTGGTTTTGGTTGGAGGGCTATTCTAGATAGAATCCCAACAAAACAGAACCTAATTAAACGAAAGGTTCTACCACCCAATGTAGCATCTTGTGTTTGGTGTGGTCTTTGTGAGGAATCCACATCCCATCTCTTCTTTGAATGTTTCTTTGCTTTTAAAATCTGGATGTCTTGTCTTCAATGGTTTGGATTCTCCTCTGTCCAGAATAGTACTGGCTTGGCAAATTTTGAACAATTTGTGGGGATTCCAAATTGTAATGCTGTGAACCGGGTGCGATGGTCTTCTATTTGGTTGGTAACATTATGGTCAATTTGGCTTGTAAGGAATGAGGCCGTTTTTTTCTCTAAAAATTCCGGATTATGAGGATGTGTTGGACTTAATTAAGTTGAGATCTTGGAATTGGTTAAGGGCAAAAGATTTAGCCTTTAAATACCCTTTTGCTCTTTGGTCTAATAACCCATTTTCTTGCTTGAATTTCTTCTGAGATGTGCTGACTGTTGTTCATTATAATTACTAATGAAGAACAAGATGTTGATGCTTGAAACAATTATTGGCAGCTGTGTTTGGGACTTGTTGAGTACTTCTGTTACTAGTGCTTTGCTGGTTTTGCGGGATGTAGTCTCCTTGTGGTTGATGCTATTATTGTTTCTATGTTGTTGATGATGTTTTAGCTGTGTTTTTTGGCCCTGCTGCTGGTTTTGATGTGGCCGCACGAGTTTCTTCTTGGAGTTTTGGTTAATTTGCTAAGTTGGTAGTATACTTTGTCATAAGTGATTGGTGGATCTTACGTTGTCTGCAAGGTTTGAACAACATTTGTTCTTGTCCACTTGGTACAATTAACTCCAATATATGACTTTGGTCTAAGCATACCTACTGTAACTGTCTTGTCTAGTGTTTTGGTGGCTCTTTTCTTTATCTCCTTTCATGTGGGGTTTATATATTGCTAGGGACTTTGTATTTCTTTTATTTCTCCCCCACCTAAAGTTTATTTTTTGGTATTTGTATATGGGTTAGAGTACCCCTTGTACTCTCTTTTAATAATATTTCTTTGCTTATAAAAAAAAGATATAATAAATTCCTAAAAATATATATTACAACTACACATATTTACATGCTAATTAATTATATATACGGTAAATAACCCACTACAATGTGACTTCATTTTTTTTTAGTTTTTACTAAAAAAGTAAAAGATTTACAATTCTCAACATTAACTAAGTCAATTTTTCTAAAGACTTGTACATTATAATTGTGTCTAAATAATTTACCATTTTATCTCATATATATATAAAATATGAATTTTATTTATAAACTACAGTTAAAAAAGTATTGAAATATATATTTTTTTATCTCATATATATCAAAATTTTATATAATATAATTATTATTCATGTGTATGAGTAAAGAAATATTTTTTAAAAAATTACTTTTTAATATTTTTTATTTTTAATTAATATGATATTTTATCTAATATTTAAGATAAAAAATAAAAAAATTATAACAAAAATTTATTTGATGATGTATTTGTCTAATATAATCGTTTGTTTTGTAAATCTTAATCAATAAAATTTTTATTTATCAAGGAAAAAGTATAATGAAAAATATATTTAATTAAAGCATATGGATCAAAATAAGTTAAATAAAAATTTTCAAAATAAATGAGCTATAATATATATATATATATATAATTTTTTGTAAAATTATTTTATGTAAATAAGTTATATAATATTACATTTTTTTAAAACTTAATTAAAATATTTATGAAGTTTTTTTTAATTATTAATGAAATAAGTTTATCATTAATTTATTTGTATTTTTACTCCAACAATATAGATATAAATAAATTTTTATATAAGTATTTTAATTGTATTAGAGTAAATATATTAATATATTTAAATATTTTAAATAAAATATATCTTGTGTTTCTAAATTTTTAAAAATGTATTAATTCATTTAATATTTTAATTTATTAATTAAATAAAAGAAGATGTGCAAAAGAAGAATCGATAAGGTGAATGTATAGATTGTTAGCAAATGAAAAAAATGTTTAAAAACACTCAAAGGAATAATAAAAAATGAAATCCGACTCAAATTGGAATAGTTACTATAATGATGAATATGAAAAGCCCCAACACTAAGAGATGGAAAATTCTATGAAAGTGATATAATCATCTCAACAAAGGAAGTCGAAAATGTGTATTTGAAAAAAATTAACGGCTTAATTACACTTTTGGCCCCTAAGTTTAATGTTGGGACGATTTTGATCCCTCAATTTTTAATTGCTCGAATTTAGTCTTTCTACTTTTTAATTGTGACAAATGTAGTCCCATCGTTGAGTGATCATCCAATTGTTAACAGAAACTGATGACATGACTAATGTGTCTGACCTGAATTAATGGAATTATTATGTGGTCTAGATTTTAAATTTATTTAAAAGAAAACCTGAACAAATATTGATATTTTTCCTGACCCCTTTTATTTCGGGTATCCCTCTTTCCCTTTTGAAGGTTAGGGTTGTGGTCCTAATTTCTCATAACAAAATGTCTTAAAATACTCACATTTTCTGATTAAATACTAATATCGCATTAAAAATCAATATTTATAAGAAACAAAAAATATAAAAATGGCAACATAATGAAAAATGATTGAAAACTAACATAATGAAACAAACATAGGATTATCTAAATGTCTCAATTATATTAAAGTAAATATATTAATATATTTAAATATTTCAAATAAAATATATCTTGTCTTTCCATTTTTTAAAAATGTATTAATTCATTTAATATTTTTATTTATTAATTACATAAAAGAAAAAATACAAAAGAAGAAACAATAATGTGAAAGTATAAATTGTTAGCAAATGAACCGTCAAAAAAAAAATTTGTTAGCAAATGAAAAAAATGTGTAAAAACACTCAAAAGAATAATAAAAGATGAAACCTCACTCAGATTGAAATAGTTACTATAATGAAACTCCATTCAAATTGCAAAATTCTATGGAAGTGATATAATCATTTCAACAATGGAAGTTGAAAATGTGTTTTTGGAAAACAATCACCATTATTCAAAAATACATTAATATGACTTATGTCAATATGTATTTAATAAAGGTTAAAAAATTCTAAAATAAAATATTTTAAGCAAAATGACATTTTTACCCTTAATTTAGGAGGGAAAAATTATTGCCAAGGCAACCTCAAGACTACCATACTTTTAATATTGAAAAGCAACATAATGAAACAAACACAGGATTATTTAAATGTCTAAGTTATATTAAAGTAAATATATTAATATATTTAAATATTTCAAATAAAATTTATCTTGTCTTTCCATTTATTTTAAAATATATTAATTCATGTAATATTTTTATTTATTAATTACATAAAAGAAAAAATGCAAAAGAAGAAATGATAATGTGAAGGTATAAATTGTTAGCAAATGAAAAAAAATGTGTAAAAGCACTCAAAGAAATAATAAAAAGATGAAATCCCACTCAGATTGAAATAATCACTATAATGAAATTCCACTCAAATTACAAAATTATATGGAAGTGATATAATCATTTCAACAATGGAAATTGAAAACGTGTTTTTGGAAAACAATCACCATTATTAAAAAAATATATTAATATGATTTGTGTCAATATGTATTTAATAAAGGTTAAAAATTTTTAAAATAAAATATTTTAAGCAAAATGATATTTTTATCCTTAATTTAGGAGGCAAAAATTATTGCTAGGACAACCTGACTATCTTACTTTTAATATATAATAATAAAGATTAAGAGGAGATACTCTCAAATTGACGTTCTTAAAGCATATCACATCCTTTTATATATTATGTACCCTTTAATGTCAACCGTTATCTTAATTCACATTATTTATTTTTATAATTTAAAATGCTTTTACTTCATAATTTAAAATTTCATTTGAATTAAATTAGTATGCACGACTGTTTTACACTGACGTTTAATCATAATTTTTCATTTATATGACTTTTAAAATATTAATTAGTAAAGTCAACAAACTTACCCTAAATCAAGGGTTGTGATTAACAGTCAGTGTAAAACTTTTTACACGGGCACAATCCTTTTTCTCATTTCGTTTTTAAATTATTGTATCTTTTAATATTATATATTTTTAAATTAATTTTAAAAATACCGCAACCCATCCTTCCTTGCCCTATGCCTCATTGATATGCTATCTTCGTTAGGGATGGTAATGGGTACCCTTTGGGCAGGGTATCATAGTAACGTCCCCGTACCCGCGTTTCCAAAAAAAAAGCCCGTACCCGCATAGGCAGTAACTTTAGTGTCCATTCCTATACCCGCTGGGCACCTATATGTCTGTACCCGCGCTCGTTACCCGCACTTTTATTAAGTAAGAAATTAACAGCTTACTAAAAAAATATTAATTTAAGAAAACTATATCTCAATTGAAAAAGTTACTCGAAAATCGTCCAAACATAATTTTTAAATATAAGTGATACAACAATTTAAATATATTGAAACACAATATGTTAATGTTCTAAAACATAACAAATGAGCTAAAGTTGAAAATACTTATTAAATATTACAATATACTTTCACGTCGCACTATTTTATAAACTTGGATATCATATGTTAGAATATTCAAGATCTGTAAAAAATGATTATTAACACTAATTAGCCATATATTATAAAGTAAAAAAGACAAATAGATAGTTATAAAAATATATTTTTAATTTGTAATATATTATATATATCAATTTCAAAAATATGCATAAATATATTAATATTTTAATAAAATTAATATATCCCTATATATAATTATATATGATATTTTTTATTAAATAATTATATATATGAGTGCGGATATGAGGCGGACTGGGAATCAAAGTGTCTGTACTCGCGTTCATCCCCATGAAAAAATGCGGGTATTTGCCCGTACCCACACCTATACCCGCTTTACGAATTTTTACCCTATCCATTATGGGTAATTTTTGCGGGTACCCATAGGACTTGAACTCAATTGTCATCCCTAATCTACATATATATAGTTCATTGGGCTCCGTCTGATATAAGTGGTTGGTCGATCAATTGGCAACCACCAGAGACAGATAGGTCAGGTTTCTTCGGATACAGAGTGGAGTGTTACCGTTGTTATATATTCATTCTATTTTTTTTATTTGTTATTTTATGATCTCAAATTTTTTTTTAAATAAGTATTATTTTTAAATATTAAAGCAATAATAAATATTTTTTCTCATTTCTATTTCTTTCTTAATTTTTTTATTTTAAATATTTATCATAAAATTATGTATATTATAAATATTTTACAAATTTAAAGTCGTGATAAATTATTGGTGCATATATGGGTTAATTTCAAGGGTATATATTGTGGTTTAGAAGCTTGATTAATTAGGTGTTATGCTGCATGCAATTCTACAAGGCTGTTGGTTGAGAAGTTAGTTAGTGTAAGCCTACATATATATATATGGTTAATTGTTTTTTTTTTGACGGGATATATGGTTAATTGTTACAATAGGGCGTATAAATACATCTGCTTCAGTGTATAATCAGAGTGAGAACAATTTAAAAATCTTTCTGTTCCTTCCATCTTCCTGCCTTTCTTTCTGACTTCAAATGATTTTGAGTGAGTGAATTGGAGATTTTTCTCAACAGTTGGAATATGAACTTTGAGTCAATTAAGTGCTTGACTGACTTCAGGAATGCTATTCTCCTGATTAATGGCCCACTGTCAAAGCCACCATTTTAATATCAATCATCATGCTTCCATCATTTCTTTGAGCGGTGGGTTTAACCATCCATTGGGATGGTAGTTAGATAAATCCTAAAAAAAATGGTGACTCTATATTCAAACCTCGCATAAGAAAACTAATGTGCAAATGTATTGTAATTTGTAAGGATGTACTAGTAGTAGTTTTTTTGCTTTTTCTTTTATTCCTGTCGTATCTGTTTACAATAATTAATCAATTAAATGCTTATTAGAGCATATAAATATACTTTTCAAGTTTTCATTCAACTGCAAGTGAGATCCCGTAAGTGAATCGAGTGACAAAATCATGAATCGTGGAATATTAGAATAAAATAAAATACTTTATTCAAAGCAACAAAGCAACTCGTGGATAGTTGTTACTCACTCGGGACTTGAATATAAGCAACTAAAAATCTACTTGCGGTGGTCTAAAATATAAGTAAATCTCAACTAATATAATAACTTCATACTGAAATACCCTTTATTTAAATTCAGATTTTACTTTCCAATCACCTTATTTAATAAACCGGGTAGCAAGAGAGTGCTTCTACATGGAACAAGTTTCAATAAAATTAGACTATGAAGGGCAATTTAAAGAATACAATTCATTTTTTAGATGACATCAATGAAATTTAATGAGGTTAACTAACATTTCTCATTTAGTGTGAGTTAATTTTTTTTTTTTACATATATTCAATTTCAGAGTAGTAATGTCTAAGTTTTCTATTTCTTTATTTATTTTACTTATCCTATTTTTCTATATATTTCTTAGGAAACAGGAATCATAGTGTGTAAGGTTTATTTTGTGTAATGATTCTTTATAATTTGTCTTTCAATCCCAATTTTTCTTTAACTTTTTCTATACAATTTTATTTACACCAAATATATTAATTCTCAAATTCCCTATTGCTTATTTAACTTTCCCTGTCCTTCAATCTCTTGACAGAGAGGGAAAAAATTATATTTTTCATTGCAAATTACTTTATCCCCTTATTGATTTAATATCATATATGTTAGTACATAGCTAATTTTGGTATAATGTTTTGTCTAGCTAGGATTCTTCAATCTGCAACAATAACTCATTAATCCATGACTTTTCTTTTATTTTCCTTCACAATTTCATTTTCACCATATATATGTTTATTGTTTTATTATATATATATTTTAAAATAACAACATATCAGGACAAACAAACACTCCTCATACATTACGTACGTAAATATACATATATACTAGTGATAGTAATAGAAATGAGAAATTAATTTTGTCCGGAATATTAAAACAGTTTTATATTGCCATATAATTAACATAATTCATTTTCCAAAACCTAATTTTCATATAGATAATAAATTTTAAATGAAAATTTCATTAATTGTATCTAATATAATAAATAGTATAATTTTGATTTTTTTTTCATATTTCACTTTCTCATATTTTTCCCTTCATTTTTATTTCTTTCTCACTAATTTTTTCAATTTTTTCTCTATTATTTTTTTCTCCTTTATACTTTTCACGCCCCATAATTAATAGGGTGTGAAATACTATATTTGTGTGCTTTAGATCATCTCCAATGGAGTTGCTTAAAAAAGTTGCTTAACTTAAAACTATTATTTTAACGTGGGTTCCACAAGTTGAGTTGCTTAAAGCAACTCTTACCCATTTTTAAGCAACTCAACTTGTGGGATCCACATTAAAATAATAATTTTTACATTAAGCAACTCATATCAAGTAAACAAATTGTGTAATCATTATTAAATGTTCTTAGAACCCTGTTATTAGCAACGTAGTTTTTTTTAGACACTTTTAATATATACTTTTTGTAAACAAATTGTGTAATCATTATTAAATAATTTATATTTATTTTTTACTCAATAAGACTTAATGCAGTATATTAAAAATAATAAAATATACAGAAATTGTATTGTGAACTTTTCTATGCCATAATTCAATATTTATTTTGTTTCAAGAGTCATCTTAGATTAATCTTTAGAAAAATAATTCACCATAGAATTTTACTATAATAAATATAGATTTAATATTTAGAAAATTTACAATATATATTATGAAATATAATAATAAAATTGATGGTTGACGACAGACTCAACCATCAAAGATGTTTAAAAATCAGTGCAGGAATCGTCGCCATAACACCAAATTTTGAATATATAAGACATACAATACAACTGCAATCGTCAGGCATGATCTCAGCAAAGCATTTTTTTTCCATCAAAATCTAATCCTTGTTATGCTATGACAGCGATGCCCATACAAGAGCAACATGCCAACATGCGACCGAACCCAGCCAGATACCACTCAGTCATTGTTCAACATCATATCTAGGGGTGCAACGGTGGAAATAAATTGAGCCAAACTAGGTTTTGTAAGGTCCAAGTCTGATTTACATTATATTTTTATGGTTTAGTTCTGGTATGTTACTTGTTATAGGCCTTTTTTAAGATCAGATCTGACCTGTTTCAAAGGCTGATTTTAAAAGACTATTTCATACTATGACCTTTAAACAGACCAATAAATCTATCTTTATAAAGGCCAGTGTGTTTACAAACTAATAGACTCACTTTTTTATAATGTAAATATGTCGCTAATATATATGTTTAGATAGGACAATAAACCTATATCTAAATAGGCGAACGGGAAAAATTAAAAAATTATATAATATTACACTATTGATTAGATATAATATATTTATATGCTTATTAAAAATAATATTATTTACAAATAGGCTAATTTGTCAAGCCTAATATATAGGCTAGCTTTTTAAAAAGCCTAAGTTTAGTCTATTTGATTAAAAAAATAGACTTTTTTAAAAGTCTAAACTTAACATTTTTATTAAATGAGTCGAGCCAAATTAGACAAATGAACAGTGTGACCTATTTTCATCCCTAATCATAGTGCATAATCTAAATCTAAGAAAATGCACATAGATAGTAGTTACTCTAACTTTCGTTAATAAACTCTCTATTAAGTTTTCACAGAATTAATTTTTTTAATTATTTATTTTAGAATAGTAAATCAAAGGAGTCCAATATAAATTCATTAGGATCGACCTAGTGATTGGGAGTTTGAGTAGTTTAACATGAGATTTTAGGTTTAAATCTCATTATACACCGGAAAAAAAAAAAGAGTCCAGTATCAATTGAGTTTGTATGATTGTATCCACGAAAGAAGCTACTGCATTTATTAACAAATTATTTATTTTCTCCTATTACTCAGGTTTCTCCAAACAATGTAGTATTAAACTTAATAATGGAAAGGAAAAGTGGAATAAAAGACCAATTCAAACGGAAGTTGCAATCACAGGTACGTCAACTTGGCGGTAGGCAAACACGGCTTTTGTTACCTTTGGAAATATCATAAATAAACAAGTCCACGCACGCGAGAAAGCGAAAGTTGTTTAGTTCAGACTCGTGAAAACTCTATATTTGACATTGAAAAGTCACAATGAATTTAATCATGATGAGTATTGTTTCCTTTTTTCATACGATCTCTATGCATGAAAATTTATAACACTAATAATTAATCTTAAATCATTTTCATTTAATATGCTACATAAATCATACATAGGGGTGGGAATAGGCCAGCCGGCCTGTCAGGGGCCTACGGCCTGACCTGTTTATGGCCTGGCCTGGCCTGACCTGACTCGTTTATTAAAAAGGCCAGGGCCAAGGCTTGTTAAAAGACCTGTTTAGTTAAATAGACCAGGCTTCAGGCCTATGAAAAAGCCTATTAAGCTTAACAGGCCGGCCTGTTTAATATAATAATACATAATATATTAAATTAATTATATAAATAACTATAAATATAATTAAAAAATTTATAATATAGTAAAAAATTAGAATATATTAAATTAATTATATAAAAAAAACTGCTTAAAAGGCCTGCGGGCCTGCATAGGCTTATAGGCCTGTTGGCCTGTTTGTAGGCCTTGTTATAAAACAGGCTTCTAAACAGGCTTACAGGCCAGGCTTTTTCGCATGCCAGGCCAAGACCTTACAAAAAAACCTGTAACAGGTAACAGGCCAGACTCAGGCTTAAGATTTAGGAGTCAGGCCAGGCTCACATGTTTCCACCCCTAATCATACACTATTTATTTTCACCCATTAAGCATTGACTATATATTTTTATTAAAATCAATTCTATCGGATTATAAAATAAATAGACACTATATTTATTTATCTAGATTCTATAGCAGATACTAAGAACTTTCTTTATTTTTAGGAACTATTTAGGTACACGTATCACGTTGTTATAGATTTACACTTTTAAAAAATATTAAATGTATTTTTATTTATTAACTTAATGTGAAATTTAAATATTTTTTAAAAATGTAATTATTAAAATATTTTCATAGTAAGATTTATTTTTTCGTGAAATACAATTTTTTTTTTTAAAAATCAGTTTTAATAGATATAAATTAAAATTAAATATTATGGATAAAAAAGATTAAAATACAAATATAAAGATATTTTAATTTTGTTCATTTCTAAAAAAATTAATTTAGTTAATATAAATATTTTAATAATAATCTGTGTGACTATGCTAGGTATAATTTTTTTTACGTGATTTCTATCTTTAAAACATATAAGTGACACCTAAGAGAGTAATCTTTACATAGACATAAACCTAATACCTCATTCTTAAACAGAACCAATTAAAATATTACATCTCATTAAAATTAAATCAATTTAATTGGTAGAAAATATTTTTATCATAATTTTTCCGACGTATTTTTTAGAATTATCTCTATTTTATCACAAACCCAACACTTCATTTTTAGATACAACCGGTTAAAATATTACATCTCATCAAAATTACAATATAAAAATAATATCACAAACCTTAAAATATTACACCTCTTCAAAATTAAATTATAAAAAAATATAAAATTCTAAAAATTTCCAATATACGTGGCATAGTCACACATATTATTATTAAAATATTTATATTAACTAAATTATTTTTTAAAAATAAACAAAATTATAATATCTTTATATTTTTATTTTAATTGGTTGTGTTCAAGAATGAAGTATTAGGTTTGTGGTTATGTAAGAATTACTTTGACTTATACTAAAGATAGAATAAAACTTTTACAGATGAACTACTCCTTAATTCGAGGCAGCCAAACTTTTATTTAACACATTTACAACTCTTTATCTGAATATGCAAGGCTCAAACTCTCAAACTCTAGATCACTTATTCACTCATTTTTCAATCAATGACAATAACTATAAAGTTTTTTAATATTAGAGGAACGAAAACCGATAAGATATTAAAATCACAATTGTATATTTGTTTAATTTAATGTCTGCAATAGGAATGGATTATCGGTGTTTTCGTATTTGGGCCTTTACCGGGTCTGTATCTAAATGAAATGGGCCTACGGTCACGTAATCTTATGATTGTGGAAGAAGCACATTCTAGAAACAGGCATTGTATCATCAATATCCGAAACCGAAAGAAAGAGGCACACACCTGAGACTGGAACTGAGGTTTGGGTTTCTATCAGTTGTCATTAGGGTTTTAAAGCTGCTTCTCTCAAACAAACATGAGGTACCATTCCTGTTTCTCGTCATCACCTGCTTCTAAATCCGAATTCCGAAGCTCTTCTTTAAACATTATTATCTTTTTTTTTTTTTTTTGTGTTTTCTTGACAATCTCGTGACGCTGCTTTCTTCCTCATTTTTCTGTAATTCTCTGATTTTGGCGTGTAATCTCATTTTCTGATGGTGCATTCATTTTTTAATTTTTGAAATTTCATGTTCTACGTTCAATGTTTGGTTATGTTGCTTATTATATTTGATGGAAATGGAAACACCTTGCATTCCATGTATTATATGATTTCTAATGGCGCATTTTGTTTATAATCGTGTCATGAATGGTTTTACCGGGACTTTTTTCTTTTTTTTAAGCTACAATGGTACACTGCGACCATGATGAAGAGTTGGGTTGCTGAATAATGAATGTTGAAAAGATTATAGAAATTGTATATGGGGCATTTTAGGATGTCTAGTGCTAATGTATAGATGCCTTTTACAGAGTTAAATGGGTGTCCGCGGTCACTGCTAAATGAACAATCATACAAAGATTATGTTGGTAAAATACTAAAATTTGCTCATTTTTAATTTAAAATTAGACGTAGTAGTACTGTAGTATAGAAAATGTCATAACAGTGTACGATGAATCATAAAAGCTTTTGCGTGTCAACTGATTTCTTGTCTGATTTTCAATTCCTTGCATACATTTCGGAATCCTCTCTCTGTCCTCTCATAATTTATTTTATTTTTTTGCACTGTGATGCAGTCGTCATCCTGAGGTCAAGTGGGCACAAAGGTTGGACAAGGTCTATATCACGGTTCAGTTGCCTGATTCCAAAAATGCAAAAGTGGACCTTACTCCAGATGGCATTTTTACTTGTTCTGCCACTGCTGGTTCTGAAGACCACTTGTATGAGCTAAAGTTGGAGCTCTTTGACAAGGTTAATGTAGAGGTGAGAAGATATTCCCAATTTAGGGATGGCATTGCCATGGTTAAGAATGCTCATCTTCGTTTTCCAATGAGTTGAATAATGACATTGCCTTTGCCTGATATATACATGCACTTATGTGCCTTGTTAGTTTGTTTAATCCTGAACTTCATATGCATTTTCCAATAGTCGTTGTGTTTAAGTTTCTAGTTATTTGTTTAATTTTTTCTCTCCAAGTTATGTTTTCTGTTATACTTCATTTGCACTGTAATGGTTTTTTTTCATTGGTTGTTTATTCTCTTTTGCTGTTTCAGGAGAGTAAAATTAATGTAGGAGTGAGAGGAATATTCACTGTAGTGCAGAAGGCAGAGATAGGATGGTGGAAAAGGTTACTGAAGGGAGAAGGCAAGCCTCCACATTATGTGAAAGTAGATTGGGATAAATGGGTGGATGAAGATGAAGATGAGGGTATGCACATGTTTAAACCATGCTATTCTACTAAGCTTTTTTTAATGTAAGTTATAAAAGGCATTATAATTTTATGTATAAACTGATTGTCTTGTTTGTTTATTAGGTCTTGGTGACCTGGACTTGGGAGGGATGGACTTCTCGGTATGCAATGTGGTCATGTGATCCTTAATTTCAACTCCCTCTCATTGATTTTATTTATACTAATTATTTTTATGCTGCAGAAATTTGGTGGGATGGATGCAATGGGTGGTGGTGATTTTGATGAGAGTGATGATGAAGGTAAGTGTGCTGCACAATTTGTGGTTGACAACTTGACATTTAGCGTGTCTCAAGTACTTGACTATTATAAAGCATGCTTGATTTTAGAAGTTAGTGGTTGTTTAACAAGCTGTGGCATGTGCTTCTTGCATGTATAAATTATGGAAATATGCCTGTAAATGCATTGGGGTGGTTTACTCACTTTACTGTTTTAGGAACACTTGGTAACCTTAAATCAATTTCATCTTTGATGTCTGGCAGACATTATAATCTAATGGTTGAGTGGTGGCTGTAGGGTAGACTAATTTATTCTTAATGGAAAACTAAAGATTTTATTTTCTTTGATAGAATGGTTTTTGGTAAACATGTGTCTGGTTGTAAAGTTTACATGGTGAGTTTAAGAGGTGGAGAATTGAAGTTGACTGTAAGGCAACTATTTCCTAAACTTGAAATAACCAGTTTTGTGATATGTTTATTTTTCTTTGGATATATTGGAGGTATATATATACACTCTTGTTTGTGGTTTTTTCTAATAATTTAAAAGGGTAGCTTATAAATAATTGAACTAACCATTGAAACTGTTTAAGCTACTTAATGTATAACTTATAATTGTAATCACACATTTCCTGAGGCTGGTTACAGTTTAGATTTTCAAATTGGTGGATGTAACTTCTTTTATTTGAGGAGACCCTTAGATTTAATAAGTAGTTATTCTAAACTATGGCTTTATTCAAACCCCAAGGGGTTGGCTGAGTGTTGCAAGGCAGGGTCCCAGATCTAACACGTCATAGGTACGAACCCCCACTCGTCTTCTTGGACGAGGTAAATGTAAGTACCTCTATAAGTGCCCTTTGAGCCCGGAGGCTTTTCCTGCCTTGGATTGAGACACCATCCCCTCACCCTAAATTTTTATGTATAAAAAACTATGGCTTTATTCAGAACTGTCAGTGTGTGTTTTCTGCATTATCACTTAGGGCTTGCTTGTTTCTGCCTTTTTTTCCAAAGGATAAAGTGTTTTTTAGGTAGACCTTGTTTTAATTTTTTTTAATAATTATGTGCTTTATAAAAAAAATTGAAAAACATTTCCAGTCTTTTTCTCATAAGCTAAAAATAATAGCTTTTAAAAACAGAATTAAAAAAAGTTATATATCATAGAATCACTCTTTTTTGTTAAGTTTAAACCAACTAGCCCTTAACCATGTGTTATACCTGAATAAAGTTCGACTATTACAATTACTACCTCAAAAGTCATCCATTTAATGACGTGGCACTGCATGCATGAGTAATAGTGCAAAGAAATTTACGGAGACAATGCATCAAAATTAAACTATTCTCAGAACTCCTATTTCTGATCTTAATCATATTGCCTCAAAGTTATAGTATTCTGGAACTTTATTTTCTTGTAAGGTTCATTTAAGCATATTTGTTGCCAATTGTACAGGGCAAGAAGTGTCAAAGCCTGAAAAACAAGAGACTGGCAATGAGAAGGAGGGGGGAGAACAAGATGCTGGCAAGAGCACTGGTACTGAGGAAGCTGCTCCAAGCACATAAGATCCTTGCAGTTAAAGATCTTATACTTGGAAAACGCTCATAAACGTGCAGTGGAATTTTCAGTGTGATTGTACTATCAATTGATAGTAGTTTAAGTGGAGACATTCATATTGCTCTTCTCGTGTCTCTAGACATTAGCACGTGTTATTCACAAGGCAAAGCTTCTTCAAGTTAAATTAGGAATAGGATATTGTGCAATTGAGATTTTCATTTCATGAAGGCGGTATCTGAGTTTCTATATTGTATTGATCACCAATCACCCTTGAATTGCTTATGGTATTTCTTTTTATTCATAGGGTGAAATTATTGGTTAAATTACAGCCTTTATGGATTGGATTGATTTTGAGGGGGAAATATTATTCTATCTAATTTTATTGACTTTTTTTTAAAATTTATCTTTAATTATTTGATTTTAAATTTGTTTGATTTCTATATGGATTTCAATATTGCAATGATCTCCCCGGAAGATCACACTTGAATTGATTTTTGTATTTCGTTTTATTTATAGGGTGAAATTATTGGTTAAATTACATCGTTCGTGGATTGGATTAATTTTGGGGGGGAAAACTATTCTAATTTTATTTACTTTTTAAAATTTATCTTTAATTAGTTTGATTTTAAAATTTAGATTGAATTGATTCTTTAGTTTTAGTTCTTTTTTCGTCATACATGAATTTTAAAATGTAATATAATGAAATATAATTTAATATAGGTTAAAATATGTTATTGGTCCCCCAAAATGTCCTGATTTTCCCATTTGGTTCCCCAAATTTTTTTTTCAAGTGGTCCCCAATTTTTTTTTCATTCCCATTTGGTCCCTCTGTTAGTGCACCATTTATTATTTCTGTTAAATGCTTCCGTGACAGCTTAGCTGGATAAAATAATCATACATGACATGCATATGTCTTATGTGTCCTACATGATAAAATAAGCCTATAGGTGGTGAATCAACGCCTTTTTGTGAGTCACATTGATAAACTCTAATTGTTTTTTCATGAAAGGTGGTGATATAAGTCATGTAGGACATATAAGATGACACATGTGCATGCCATGTATGCTTATTTTGTCCACCTAAGCTGCCATGCAAGCATTTAACAGAGATAATAAACGGTGCACTAACAGAGGGACTAAATGGGAATGAAAAAAAAAATTTGGGGGACCACTTGGGAAAAAAAAGTTTGGGGGACGAAATGGGAAAATCGGGATATTTTTGGGGACCAAAAACATAATTTAACCTTTAATATATATAAGTAATAACAATTGATATTGGAAAAAAATTGTAACTAGATTATGAAAAAATGTATATAATTAATAGACCTATGGTTTAATAAATTATAGGTAACTTTATTTAATGTTTATAGTTATACTCAAAACCAACAAAGCCTGACACATTTGGCATATAATTGGGTCCCTTAAGCATCTTGACAGGGGTTCGATGGAAAAAATTTGTTGAGAGAGGCAAAACTCACTTCAGTGTTCTCTATGCCTCGAAGGGACGCCTTGTAGAAATTAGTAACTGGCTATCGGCTGAGAGATACCTTTGATTCACACTAAAAAAATATAATTTTACTCACATTTATTAAAAATATATACATTTTTGTAAGTTACATAATAATTTTATAAATATCTAAATAAAATTACGTATGTATATAAATTTACTTTATAGTAGTAATAGATTGGATCGGTTTTTTAAAATTAGATTTGAAGTTTGAGTCAATTAGTAAAAAAAAGTTAACATTTTATAATTTCAATTTTGGATTGAGTTGGTTTTTTATTTTGGTTTTAGTTGAAGTGCTTTTCCCTATTGCAAAATTGGTTAATATCAGTACACAAGACAATGGTTAATATCACTAGTCTTCATCAAATTAACTTCATCAATGAAGTATTTTTTTTTTTGTTTGATCTAAGATCTTTAGTGCTTGGAAGTTATTGAATTTTGAATAATTCGAGTTAGGTAAATGGAGTAGAGCGTAAAATTCTCATGATTTTTTTCCCCATTTACAACAGCTACAGGCATTGGTCACCAATGATGATAAAACCGGATTTTTCATGTTGTATATTGATATGACACTGACCCTTCCCTGTGTTGTCGCCGGATCGTCTCCTGCAACCTGAAAAATAAGAAATAAACCTGAGGCGCGTGAGAAGCACGCTGTCCCTAAGGATTCATCGGTCGGTTGCGATGCTCCCCCAAGATACAACAGGTCCATCCCGTGCCATAGGCACGGGGTAACACTGAACTAGCAAGAAGATTCCGTTAAACCCATGGATAACTCAGAGTGTTTTTGTGTAGAAGAAAAGAGAGTGGAGGCTCACTAAAAGGTTGAGCAAAAAAGGGTTTATATATTAAAATAATTAGGGTTAGAAAGCATAAAAGTAGGTTTTGACCAAGTCAAAAATGAGCTTTGACCAAGTCAATAAATGTTTTCTGAAAAAATAAATAAAACATTTATTTATTAACTCTCTTTAAAAACTTTTGAAATAAATAAATATTATAAAAATCCAACAATCCCCCACATATTTCAAAAGTTTTAAAAATTGAAAAGATAAAGTTCCTGGGTTAACGCCATGGGATAAATGCATTGAATCTGGTGTCTTTTGGACTATGAACCAGACCTAGACTGATAAGTCGTAACATACAAGTGAGTCGGTGGAACACGTCCTATGAACCAAAACACTTTAGTGTATGCCAGAGGTCTTACCAATCACATTATACCCCCACAATTCTCGCTGTTACCGCTGTGTTGCGCTATAAGGCCATGCGCGCGCCTGGTTTTAATGAGTGCTCTACAGATTTTGCCTTAATCTCATACAAGCGGCCCCACTTGACACTCATAGAGGTGATTTCATCAAGTGTATGCTGCACTTCATACACCACCCATAAGGGATATGAGAATCATTAAAAGCGTTTTGGGCTTATCCTCTCCAATATGCAGTCTAGCATCTCATACACCATAGGAAGGGACAAGTAAATAGTGTTAGCAAGACTAACAGGTGACTTGTTTTTACCTATATGAACCTTCTTCATGGGGTCTCCAATCACAAAGGTTGGGTTACCATCACTGTTAGTATCAAGTTGGCTTTTAGTCCCATTCCCCTCGATGTTTTAGTCAAATTTATTTGACCACACATTGATTAGGGATATAACTCCATCATTTAGTAGCTACTTTAATAAATAAAAAGGTATACGTATACGTCTCAATTTTCAATTATAAATTGAATTTATTCTTGCTATTTCCATATAGCAATCACAATATATAGATATGGAAGGCTCATGTTGCTTCCACAAAGAAATATGTGCTAAGAGATTTCTTAGCCAAGCCATTTTCATATCTTACCAAGTTAAGAATAAACTTGGTCACCAACATAGATGAGACTATACAGGCCTACTTGGACTACCAAGCGACAACTCCTCCATTGAGGGTGAACATAAATTCACTTGTGAATTAAATTTAATCTCATCTAATCAAATACAAGTATCATTACTATATCATTATAATATAGTGGCAAACCCATTATATACAATACCATAATTCGTTGTACCTCTCAAATCACTCTTGATTACAGACACAACTAACACTTTTATTTTCAATAAATTAATAAAAATGTAATACACTCCCAATAAATTGGGCTCACCCAAATTGGATAATATAATATCTCTAGTTTTACTTGTTAATATCATAAGGGATACTCAATAGATTACTTCAAAGTAATCAAAACTTCCTAAGAAGTTCCTTAATATAATATTTTTGTGATAAAATATTATCACACTTATGAAATCAACTCCCCAAATTGCAGCTTGTCTAACTCATGCCTTTAATATATATTAACTCTCAATAACAGTACTCCTTTAAGTGTACAAGCAAATATAATATTTCATCATAAATGAAACATCCCGAGTCATTGTACTCATACATGCATAAAAGAATTCTCAAAGTAATCTCAAAGCAATGAGGATAGAAATTCCATATTGCAAAATATTAAGTAGGAGCATTGCGAACTAAAATATAATATCATATTATATTGAGAGGATAAAAAATAACCAAATTTATTAACAAAGAGTTTGTTGTCCCGCAAAAATATATCCATGTAACATACTATTTTGACAAAATTTGTTCATAGCAAAATCTCAATTTCATCAAGCAATAAACATCGCCATCATTTCATGGAAGCTATCACTTTCAAACTCAAGTGTACTAGCCCGTTACAAATTTTAAATTATCAATTCTGCATATATCAAAAAATAATTCACAAGATAACACCATGAGGTAAAGTAATGTAGAACTTTGAAATCTATATGCTTAATAAGAAGCACTACAGCGCCTATAATTTATTCATGCAGAAATCATATTTCTTGTTCTATATCCCAATGCAATGTAGATTTGACACCTCAACCTCAAATTATGTCACATATAAAAATAACCCCTATAATTGATGCTCAAAATCTCATAATTTCATCAATAACTTATAAAGGTTAAAATTGAAATTGATTAAAGAATACATTCCATGTCTCATCAAAATTAATACACAATACCATATAATCAAAAGCTATAATAAACCACAATGTCTTTCAGAACATCAATTCAATTTTTTTATAGTGCTTTATGAAATAAAAAAACAAGTAGCACCATAAAACACTAAGAGCATACTTTCACACAAAAGTTTCTTATTGAACTAACTCTCATCAACACCATTCATGAACCTCTCGTCTTTTATTTTCCTCAATACTATTTCTCAATCCCTCTTTATAATGCATAGCTAATCCCATTATTTGCAACCAACATCAACAATAAAGCACTTTAATTATAACCATCTCTCCACTTAACAGGATTAAATCAAAACAATTCGCGAAGGAACAAAATCATCTTTCAATTCTGGTGACTAAGATGAAAACAATTATCACAGTAAATAACAACTTGCATTTAGTGCCTTTCAAGTTTCAACAAAGAAATCTAAATTCACAAAACTATATAGAGCTACCTGGGCTTCAAAACTTTTTCCCTTTTCTTTTTCTTTTCCATACAAACCATAAACGAAGCAATTAACAAAGCATTTCTAGTTCCCTAAAACTCATTATTTTACCCACAGATAATTTAGTATAAACAAATAAAGAATGAATAGAATTTGACATGTCCAAATTAATTTCCAAATTCTCTAAAGACTAGAAAGTAGTTAATATATACCATAACATTCCAAGTTTAGCGACAATTAAAGTAATCTATACGATCTCAGGCAGAGAACACAAATTTGGGTTTTAAAGGCAAATAAATCACTACCAATCACCATTCCATTCCCACATGTACTGTTACCATTATGAAATTTATTCCCACTTCTCACAGTTTATTAACTCAACAAATATCCTCTACCATCATCAAATAGACACTTAATCAGTATAGCAGATACTGGGGTTAAAATTTCAGAATTGTGCAGTGTAAACCACAGAGATAGGAAAAGTATTCTAAGAATCTTGAAAGTTACATCATATGCAAGATATATAAAGCTGCAAGTCTCCATTTTGGAACTAGCCTATTATTGGATCAGCAAGACCTCTGAAGTCTTTTTCCAGAATAAGTTTCATAAGCACTAATCCCACGCCCAAGCTGGAATCATTTACTGTAATGAGTTAACAATAATTTTAAATCCAAATTCCAAATTTCTAATTTGTAAAGCAGAAATCAATATTTATCTGTGTTGTTCACAGACTACACATTCAAAACTAATATCATCTTGTAGACCGAAAACAAAGAGGAAAGTAAAAGAAAAAGGATGAACACCCATGCCTCGTTCTAGCTTTCAAGCAATGTTATAGGAAAGAAGAACAATATCGGTCATAGTAATTCTTGTCGAAATTGACCTCTGCTGGAGCAACGACGTGAAGTCATGAAGGGCAATCTGCAGGTTCAGCCAGCGCATGAGATGGAGCCTAAGCAACAAGCAGAGACAGAGATGGACAACTACCGGAGAAGACGCTTAACGGCAGTGCGATGGGCGTTCCTCACCGCACGACGCAGAGCTGCTACCGTGACAGGCGGTGCGACAGGCGTTCCTCACAGTGGCGGCACGAGCTGATCGAGTCAGGAGACAGAGGCACGGCACAGTTCGGAATTGAAACTCCAAATCAGAATGTGTAACTTCTATATCAGTGACTTCTCTTTGACTTTAGTGCACTCACTTGCTCTCTCTCTCTCCCTATCTCCATGGGTGTAAAGGAAACCATAACCCCACAAATTGGGATTAATTGCAGAAGCAAAATTGAAGCCACATGTGTACGAACCCTAACCCCCCACATTTGCGACTAATTGCAAGGTCAAATTTTAATTTAAAAAACGAGTTGAATCCTTAAGATTGTTGTCGCCGGATCGTCTCCTGCAACCTGAAAAATAAGAAATAAACATGAGGCGCGTGAGAAGCACGCTGTCCTTAAGGATTCATCGGTCGGTTGCGATGCTCCCCCAAGATACAACAGGTCCATCCCGTGCCATAGGCACGAGGTAACACTGAACTAGCAACAAGAAGATTCCGTTAAACCCATGGATAACTCAGAGTGTTTTTGTGTAGAAGAAAAGAGAGTGGAGGCTCACTAAAAGGTTGAGCAAAAAAGGGTTTATATATTAAAATAATTAGGGTTAGAAAGCATAAAAGTAGGTTTTGACCAAGTCAAAAATGAGCTTTGACCAAGTCAATAAATGTTTTCTGAAAAAATAAATAAAACATTTATTTATTAACTCTCTTTAAAAACTTTTGAAATAAATAAATATTATAAAAATCCAACACCCTGGAAAAAAAGTTTCGGTTTGATTTAAAATAATGGACATTTGATTCTGTTAAACTGATTTAGTTAATAATTTATAAGCTATAATAAATTTAAGTGAGAAATTATTAATTAAATCAGTTCAATGAATAGTTAATCTCATGCGCAAGTAAAATTATTTAGGGCATTCCAAACATACATTTAGACAAAAGTAATACCTGACTTCCATTGACTACCGTTGCTATAGTGTAAAATTATGGTTTTGCAGAATTGATTTTAAATCACTTTCGTTCAACGTACTTCGTAAAATGTGTATCACTCATCTCAACTATTAATTTTCAGAATCAATTCTATTTAACTGTAAACTAAACATACACTTCTAACTGTAAAATAAACAGCCTCTTAGTATTTAGCCATACATTTAGTAAGTAAAAGCTGAATTGTCTTTCCTCCCCTAATTCCTCTAAGCCATATATCCCTTCCACCTTACGTAGAGTTTACTTGATGAACTTAGTTAACTCAAACAGGCTATTGATATGGAAGTATATTATAGATCCTCAAAAAGTAATCTATGACAGATGATTATTAAGGAGTTCAGAACTCACCATGTTAAGGCGCATGTTATGTTGACCATTGATGTAAGAATGAAGAGAAATTGATCAATTAGTTAGACGACCATGCATTGTTCATATTAAGGCCTTACATTTATGTTACAGTCTTCTTGGCTGCGTTATGTTGTTCCATTTATAGTGTGTTTGCAAACCTATTAGTGTGTTTGAAAACCTATTAGATGCGGACTCCAAAGCATGTTTGCACATAAGCTATTATAGATCGCGTCACTACAAACGTGGATTCAATGTCATTCAATGTCATTTTAACATGATTCCAAACACATTAATATTCCAACCACGCTATTAATGTGATTAGCGTTAAGGTTGTAATTCATTGGGAGCAACTACTAAAAGTTAATGCAACCCCGCTTATCTCTTTATTCAGGGAAAAATACCACAAATGACGATTAGTTCAGGCAATCACCATTCACCAGTGGCAAGAACTAAGATTCATCACTTGACATTTCTAATCATATAGCAAGGTTGGGAGGTATTTACCATTTAACAAATAACATGTACCACCCACCATCATTACTTTTCACCAAGGGAAAGGAATACAAAAGCAAATTTTCAATAGGGAAGGGATTAGAAAAATGATGTTGGCATAGAAACTTTGGTGAGATCCCTATCACCATTTTTGTGACTATAAAAGCAAGAAAATAATTTGAAACCTAAAATCCAATAATTCACAGGAAACATAAACAGTAAATCTGCTGGAACGGGCAACAATGCCTCTAAAAGCAGCAACTGGCCCATCTGAAGTAGTTCCATATCACTTGCTCAAATTAACCTCTACCTCGCCCTGCACCTACCACAAGAAGGAAAAAAACATTGGATAAGATTCAATCATAATATCTATGCTATGTAATAAGGAAGCAAGGGAAAAAGTGACCTACCCTTGAATTCGAGGTAACCAAGGGAGACATTATTTATATTGAAGTAAATATTTATTAAATTACATCTAATATCCCCTAGGTCTGTGTTCATGAGATTATAACATGGACTATATTGAAATTTATTTCATTTCCTTAAACATCCAAACAAAGAGTGAGATCTTAGCTACTTAATAATCATTTACATTTTGCACTTAAAATTTTTTGGCCCATCAGGAAATCATCTAGGTGATAATAAAAGCATAATAGCAGGAACCTCTTTCAGGGTGAATTTGAAACAAATGACCAGTTAGAATACATGCAATACTTGCATTTTGGAATTGATCTAAGGGATGGTTTACCTCTTCCACCAGACTTTCCACCTGGGCCACCCCTGCCCCGGCCTCCTCCTGGCCCCTTAGCTCCACCTTCATCAAAGCCACGCCCTATTCCTTTTGCTTGACGTCCACCAGGACCATCCTCCCTACCTCTTCCCCTTCCACGTCCCACACCAGGTGGTTTGCGATCTGGAAAAGGTCATATTAATCAAAAAACATTTTAGATTTTTGAAAAAACTAAATGAATATCAACTTATACAATATGCAATTATGCATAACAATAACTCAATTGCAGTGATGTGGATGAAACTGTAATTCATTTATTCGCTGATCTAGAAAAGCAACAAGTCTGAATCTAAAACTGTTAGGTTCAAGAATAACAAACAATACAACATACATCTTTTTTATCTGTCTTTCATTTTTACTTTTCCCCTTAGATCACCTAGTCAATTTAAATATCGATTTAAATATCGATATGATTAAGAACAATCAACTAGGTGCCAAAGCAAGGTAATAAGGCTTACCGGTGCGGCTCTTGGTTTCTTCCTGGACTTTGTCAATGACCTAAATCAACAGGCAATAAAGCTAGATTAGTGGATAGAAGTATATATAGCTAAAAGCTTAACATGTTCACTAAAAATCTTTCAACCAATTCACCAAAAGAGTAAAAAAAACACTGAGCCACCACTACACACCTCATCAGGAACCCGGAGGTACTTAATTGTATTGCCACGAATGTAGCATTCAGGCATACGCCAAAATCTATCTCCATCCTACATTGCCAATTTCAATCAAGCACTGTAAGTTGTAACAGACAATATGTAACAAGATGATAAATAAGAATGAAAGCAAGGAAGGCTGTGAAAAGAACATTACTTTAGAGGTACATATGACTTCTCGAAGATGGATGTTCATCCATGTATCACAATTAATCAAATGCCCATTATAAGTCTCCCCATTTTTCAGTTCCACCAACTGTTACAACATGTCACCAAAATAAAATATAAACAAAAATAATTCACAAGTTACAAATCAAACCGTAATAACCCAAGTTGTATTACAATAATAAGGTAAAATAAAGCAAACGCCTTCACTCACCATTGGGTGCCCTTGGGCAGTCTTGAGAAGGGAAAGGGGCAGCTGCAACAAAAGTAAATAGTGAGAGAATGAGGGCAAAATTAGCAGTGAATGCAACCCTAACAGTAACCAAACCCTATTGGTTTGATTGGCGGGGAAAGCTGAAACCTATTGGGTATTGAGGTTTGGGGAAAAAGATTATAAATTTGGGGAAAAGGAATGAAGTTGATGAGATCTAGCCATCTAGGTATCCATTCATTGTTTGTGCTGAAAGGAATGAACTTGAGCAAACAGAGAGAAGCCGTGACTTACCATGTCGATGTCGTGAACCGCTGGTCGTGTTTGTCGTCGATTTAAGGAAAGAACGCGAAGAGGGAGAGGTTGATGCTATCTGTGATTGTTGGCTTTCTTTATAATTCTACACTATTCAGTCAATCTCCTGTGTTGTCAAAGACTCAAGTTTACTCCCAATTTCTTTTATTCAAAACTAGCGTGTTGATGAGTATCTTGCGTTATTTTGAAATAAAATAAAATATAAAGCTCATCATACTAGACCTTTTATGATAAATTATAATAGCATAAATATTTATGCTTATCTTTATTTATTATTTATAAAAATATGTTTGGTTTAGTGATTAAGATAAAAGAATAAGATATGATATCCTATCCAATTTTTCAAAAGTTATTGGATAAAACAAGTTTATCATGTTAAGTTATCCTATTCAATTAGGTTTTAGTCGGAGATAGATAAGATATGAGAAGTTTTTTTCTTTCTCCTTTTTTTTGCTTGAACCTCCCAACCCTCTTATTCCTCAAGGCCTCAACCCTCTTTCTCCATTCTTGTCTCTCTTCTATCATACTTTTATCTTATTATTTCTTTATCCAATTCTCTTATCGTTTCCTATCTTATCTTATCTTATCGTGTCTACTAAATATTCATTATGGTTGTCCTATAGACAACTATGTCACTTTTATTTTATTTTTCTAGATCACATAACTTTTCTATAGTTAGATTCACAATCTAAAAAGAGAAATGGTAAAACAAACAAGAATGATATGATGCTCAATATTTTAAAATTCAAAATTTCTCATATAAATCTTCTAAGTTTTTTTTTAAAATAGATATTTAATTTTAAAATTGTTACCAATAAATCCTTAATTAAATATTTTTTTAAAATATTATTAAAATTCTTGTCACTAGTTTAATTTATATATTACTATTGAAAAACATATTAATCATTTGAAAACTTTCTATGATACAATTTCTAAATGACTCCCAAGCTTATATAGTGTGCCCCACCAATAAACACTCTATTGTTTCATATTCATATCATACGTTTGTTAATGATTTGAGACTCAAAGAATTCATAATAAGTTAACAACATTGAGATAATTTTTCTTGATGAAAGAATGCCTATTCTAAACTTCTAGCTTAACTAATGATATTTTGTTTTGAATATAGTTAAATTATATCTCTTTATTATTTTACTAACTAAATATTTTTAGTGCATTTTTTGCTATTAGTTTTTACTTTATAACGAATTACAACATATATAACTCAATAATTTTGAATGAAGAAATAATTTTAATAATAATATTGAGCTGATTTTTTTAAAGATTACATGTTTAAATTTAATTTTTTTTATCAACAACCCCTCTAATTGAATATTTTAAAAAAAATCATTAAAAATTTTTACAGTTGGAAGCTGATTGTATGATTTATTAGTTTATTTCAGCCAGTATTTAGAGAGACTATTTGATTCTCCTTGTAGGTTGTTAGAAATTTTATATCACAATTTAATTCTTCGAAAAACTTATAAATATAAATATTAGGTTCTGGACTTAAAAATTTATATATGAAATCTTACTTATAGAGTAAAATGTATAAAGGCAGATGTTTTTTTTTTACGGTAATAAAGGCAGATGTTGATCAGGTGAACTTCACCTACTTTTTTTAGTACAGTTTGATTCTTACGTTTGAGTTAGTTGAGTTTTCAGTTATTAATTTAAAAAAAAAAATTAAATTTTTATAAGTCAAAATTAAATATTAAAAATATGTTTTTGTAAGTTTTAAAATGGACGTTTTAAAAACCATAAACAGATGTTTTAATTGTAAAAATTTAACTGAAATGTTTTAATTGTTTTTCTTAATATGTATGATTTGTTCTGAATTATCTTATAAATAGGACCATAGCATTTAAGACCAACAAGCAATTTAAAATGAGTAATCTTTAAGAATTATAATATTATATGCTTCATTAAATACCTTTAATAACTTAAAAAGTAAATATTAAAAAATTTTATGTTTTTTAATATAATGAATTTTTTAATTAAATATATATTTTATTTTCTTTAACCAATGTCCTTTTTCAGCATTCTATTTTTAAATTTTTTATTTATCACGGTTACATTCGTATTTTTATTTTTTTTACGTATCCATACATTAAAAGAGCTACATCAAAGTCAATCCTAAATATAGCTATGCACATTATTGAAAAATTTTACTTCAAAGGAACAGGAAAAAAAAAAAACAAAACCCGACACAATCAGTAGATAACAAGATTCCTTAAGCATCTTAACATGAGTTCGATAATTAACAGTGTGTATGAAAAATATTTTGTTGGGAGAAACAAAACTCGCTTCGATGATCTCTATGCCAAGAAAAGGATTAAGGGAATAGATTTAATTCACACAACAAAAAAAAAGAAAAAGAAATAGGAAAAGCGACAACATAGGGGTAAGTTAGTCTAATCAAAGTACCGACCATTCCACTTTGCTCAAAAGAGGGAACTTGTCTCCAGGAGACTCTGTACAGGATTCTTCCTGACATTTTAAAAAATATATGTAGTACGATATCCTCTAATTTTAAATATTACATTATCTTCTTTTATTTGAATTCCAGAATACAGACCTACAATTTTTTTCCCAACTAAATAACACTATCAAGGAAGGTCAATACAATATCTAAAACCAGAGGGAGTGCTACCGAAGAAGACTTGTCACAGGAAGGCCCGGAAGTTGTGCAGTTATAGCATTTTGCAGAGACCATTAGCAAAGTAACGCAATATTTTACACTAACATTCAGAACAAATATTTTACATGATATCTGTACAAAATAAGTTACATAATTCCCTTAACTTCCAATATAGCAAAATGGCAATTGGAGTAAGAGTCCATTATTAATTACATCTGCATTGTTAGTTCCGACTGCTTATGAATTTTTGTCAAATCCACTAAATGGCGCATGGTCGGCCTGCCATGGGGACAGTTCCACGGGGATTTTAGCCCAGCCAAATGCTCAAGTACCTGAAAGGTTGAAAGATTTGAAATTCATTTTCTTCACAGATACTTATCATTCCACTTCTGCATTTCTTTTTTCTGTGCATTGTGAATGTGTTTGTGGTTTTAATTGAGGGGGAGGGGGCAGTGCCAAAAGTAATGTGTTCCATTACCTTCTGCATTTCATTTCTTCCAAGTGCATCACCAATCATAATTGATGATCGACATGCACGTGATGCCAGCATTGCACGAACTCTTGAAGGGCAAATGGAATCTGAGGTGTCCAGTTTATAACTACCAACAATGGAACATTCCCCATGACCATCACCATCAGACAGGATAGAGATCAGCTCCTTAACATCTGTCAGGAAAAATGCAAATCATTAATCAATTCAATAAATCATCTTTTATTTCTTAATTGAAGTCTTAAAAACATCATTCTATGAGCAAGTGATCCACTAAGGTTAAACAGAATCGCTAAAAAGAATTATTAGGCACAAGAAGCGTCTCAATCACAGACGTTCATGAGATCCAAATATAGGTGTCAATCTTTATGATCAAAGCTTAAGCCCCGTGGTATACTTGACCAAAAAATATGAGTTACAACAAAATTTTGATATAATGGAATGTACAAAAATATTCATTCAAAAAAGCACTAGTAGTAGTAAGGGCATCATAATGATTTCTAAGGGGAAGCAGGCCAGGCACCACAGAGGCACAGACCTTTACAGAGGTGAGAACTTGTCTAAAGTTTAACCACAATGTGAGTGTCATTTATGCATCTGTTATGACTTAAGCCCTTGAGGAGAGCCCAACCCAAAAGACTAGTCCATTATGTGGAAGAGCCTCATGGCTTAAGTACCCTTTAAGAGCCGACGTCCATAGCGACTTCACTCACCTATCATTATTTACCTTAGTCCATCCCTTTCCGTAGCCCAACTCTCAAGGAAAGCACCAACTGTTATAACTTAAGCCCTGACGAGAGTCCAACCCAAAAGACTAGTCCATTAGGTGGGAGAGCCTCATGGCTTAAGTACCATATTGAGTGATTTATTCCACTCAATGTGGGATTCCACAGCATCCCAATGCACGTTCACGCAGAACGTTGTGGATTTAACATGTATCGTAAGTTAGTTGAGGATGTTATTAATTCTTCAGTTGCTGTTTCCCGAATTAATCATGAGATAAAATCCACAAAATTCAAAGATGCTACCTCCAATTCCAAACATGGTGTTTTTACTGAAGGGGATAGACTTTAATTTATAACGGCATCCAGGTGGGGCATTTGGGTCCTCTTCCAAAGTAAATCCATTCTTCCTGGAAATGAAGACAATGCAAATGCATGTTACTAACTACACTTAACATTAAAGATGCAAAAACAAGGCAGAAGTAAAGCATGAAATTTAGTAACTAGAAAACTGATTTCAATTTCAATGAAAACCTCCATAGACAAAAAGTAACTGACACCATAAGGAGGACTAGATCAAGCATAATGGTGTCTTCATAAGCACAAGGCAACCTTTCAGTGACTATGCAAAAGCTTTAATTTCTAATGCGCATGAAACAACGGTAGCAGACACATCACACAACTGTAATTAAAGACATCAGCTTACCGGAAACAGAAAGTTAAATAATTTGGGAGCTCTTGAGTTCCAAGTTCACAGCTTTGATTTTTGTTTATACATGCCACTCAGCTTTGCTGACTTGGCAATTTTAGAACAGACAAATTTTCTTTTCTAAGCATTTCACAAATGTATCTTAAGATTACTGTACATTGTACTTTTCAAATATACAATATGAAAATCAAATTCTATGAGAAGTTATTTGATAGTTTAAGTGTAGCAAATCTTACTATAATGTTGACACACAGACACACCCAAAAGGAAATGTATTAAAAAGATGAAATTGTTGATTCCTCAGAAAACAGAAGAAAGTGGATTGTAATAACAGCTGCATCTTAACCTGATTAAGCATCTGATTAATGGTATCAAACATATCATTAATCCAATATGTACATGCCTGAATTTTTTAAATATCTTTGCAATATTGCTAAAATTATCTATTCGTTATCAATTAAGGCAGTCCAGGTCAACCACTGAATTGACTTAGCATTAACACAATGCAGTATTCTGAGCACAGTTCTCAAGTGGGCTCTGAGTGATATCTGCATGTTAAGTTTTATGTAGCAAAGAAATTCATGATTATTACATCAGGAACTGATTATTTAGGATGACATTACGTCACTGTTACTACTTAAAAAGATTCTTAAATACACAAGGAAAGATAATCCATATGGTCCTTTTTAAAAGTTGACCATCTTAGTCAACTCATTATGACAATCAACTTAAATAGAAAGTAAATAAGAGATAATGGTGCAGCATCATTTCTGTACTGGCTATAGCAAACAAGAAACAAACAGTCTGATTGATGCAGAATTGATATTAATGAAATCAAGTTTCTGACAATAACCTGAAATAAGTAAAATAAACATATCAGTATCACCACTTAATCAATATGGCACTAGTTATATATACCTGATTATGTCCATGTGCATTGAAGCAACTATTTCTTCTGCAGGGGATAACTCCAATCTTATTGGCCTACATATACAATTTTTATTGATAGAATTTAGATCATGAACAAATAAAGAGAAGAGATAAATTGCTGTGTTATGTGCCATCTGGACGATGTAGAAAATATATCATTCATTTACAGTAATTGTGCTTTAACAATCAAAGTTTCTATCCTAAGCAAGCTTTGTAACTTTGAACTCAAGCCCCTTCACCTTTACCTTCTCCACGAGTTTGCATCAGAATAAGCAATTTTCTTGTACCATGTTATTGACAGTTCCCTCCTGTCCAAAGACAGTAATACATATGTACAATGATTGTATGAGAACAATGATATAAACTCCTCACCTTAGCAGAGGCTGTTGGTTCAAGATGGTTGATTGGGACAGACACTCAAAATTGTACTTCTCATCAGCAGCATGCTGAAATTAGATTATTCTCCATTACAAAATATGTTTTCAAAAACAAATGAAATTTGAATTTTAGCAAAAGGAAGCATTTATGTTGATTAATCATTCAAGAGGATGATGGAAGAAACTGCAGAATCAGTAGTTCCAAAAACTATATTGAACATTACCTGATCTACAATGAATAAATCTTGATCCAATTTACCAATGATAAATCCAAGATTGAATTGCCCAATCACCTGTTAAAGATTTGAATATAATTTTGAATATGGTCGAGCAGCTGAAGATTTGAATATAATTTTGGCATGACATTAGGTATGCAGATTTCATATTCCAGAAACAAAATGACTAGGGTTTTGTGGTGGAAAAAATCATAGAAAAGCCTAAACAGCTTATTTTCACCGCTTACTAAGACAGCAAACAACCAAGCAGCACAATGATAACCATTTATGAAAATAGCATCAAGTGTTGACATTTGCACAAATCCAAGCCTTTCCACAACGAAAAGAAAAAAGAACTAGCAATGTTATTAGTTATTACAAGTTTATAAAATGAAAATGAGTCATAGTAACAACCTTCATTCTGCTGAAGTCTTCCTTCTTGAAAAATCTTTCCAGTTCAGTAGCCGCTGCTGCTAAAGCCCTTTCTTTCTGGTGTTCAACTTCTGTTTGTGAAAGCTCCAAAGTTGCAGCCATATAGTGACTAGAAATTATTATGAGAAAGAGTTAGCATATAGATGATTTCCCTATTCTATACAAAGGCTACTGAAATAAAAACCTTTTGACGTCAGCTTTTCCACATCTATATTTACTGGACCGCATCAAAGAAAGCCTCTTCTCTCTCCTATTCTTAAGGTCTTGAAAAGAAAATTGCATTTTGGAGCATATCTTCTGACCAGAAGAATTAGAAGAATCTAATCGTACAGGCGATGAAGGTGATGGAGGGTTTGAGACCAAAACATGCTTTGTATTATTGATTAGATCATTGCTAGATGGAGCGATTGATGCTGTATCAGCTAGAGATGTATTATTCTCTTGATCTAATTCCTGCAAAGCATTATATGCAAATATGAAAACTAAGTAAGAGACAATAGCAAGTTAATTTTTTTCCCCTTTCTTTTTTAATAAAAGAAGAAATTTTATTAGAAAGAAGAAGCAGTACAAAGGAAAGGAGGATCGGTCTTCTCCTTCAGATAAAGCAACATAGAAAAGGTCCATGCGTGAGGTATCATTAATACTGTTGAGTTATTTTCTGTATTATTATCTGGTTTCCTACTTGAAACTTTAACTTCAGTGATCCCAAATACAATTTTCTAGAAATATCATTTTTAGTGATAAAATTTAAAATAATTTTATAAATCAATATATGGTACAATTACATGGAATACCATGCTTCTAGAACTAAAAGTGAAGGTGTATGAAATTTTAGCAATTCAAACTAACTTTTGTAATGCTTGACTATAAATCCACATACCATTTTAGGTTCTCCATCAGTAGAGTCAGCTCTAAAAGAAACTGAATTTTCATTTATATTGATGACATTGTCAGAATTAAGTTGCTGCGATGATTCAATCTCACCCAGCTTAGAAGTTCCATCAAGTTGATCTAAATGAAGTGATGATCTCTTAATAAAGTCATGTCTTTCAGTATTTCCAGTCTTCAATTGACAAAGAGGAGCTTGATTTCTAAGGACAGGCACTTCAGATATAGGTGTAATGATGCTATCACGATTTCTTTTATTCACAGTAACAAATGTGTTAAGAGTTGACTGAACATGTTTTGAATGATTATATGTATATTTATTAGAAGTTCTCCCACTCTCAACTGTCCTTGAGAAAACAGTAGCTTGATCAAATATCACACTACCAGTATATGCTGACCGTCTTCTACAATTATCATCCCTTAAAGTGTTGTGCGCTTTGAGTGTGAACTCCTGGCCCATTAAACTCCCATCTTTCTCCCCAATTAACCCTTCTTCAACGTGTGAGCATTGATCATCATTAACAGATTCAGAAGCATTTTCGGAATCAGTAATTTGTTTCTCCTTATGCTCATCGGGAGAAGCACTATCACTGTTGCAGCCAGTATTATGCTCATCCTGAGAAATACTACCATTCTTGCACTCAGTATAATGTTCTTCATGAGGAAGACTGACATTAGGAGATGATGGTTTTATTTCGATAAGAGAATTCCTATGAGAAGGAAGCAACTCAACATGGTCTTCTTTTACAGCAGGTTGCATAATTTCATTCACAGAATAACAGACATTACTGGCAGAATAAATTTGTTGAAAGCCCTCTCTCAGGGATTGCAATATGGAAGTTTCTTCAGAAAGAAACACTTTCCTCTTATCAGGAGTAACATTGACATCATACGCTCTTGTAGGAACTGTAAAATTCAAGATTGCAATGGGATATTGTTTAGAGTTTGCACTTCTATATAACTCATTCACAAGTTTGCTGACTTTAGGCATATCCACCGGTCTACAGTTTACAAAAAAATACTGCCTATCTCCCAAACTGCGTCCATTACCCTGTCCAGACTTGGAAAGAAAACCATCAACTTTGCAACTCTCTGATATACTTAAAGTCACCGGCTCTAAGCAGTTGAAAGTGTTCATGCCAAGCACTGTTATGATATTATCTTTTAGAGAATCACTTCCTTGAGTTTTAAGTACCACAGACTTAGCATTTTTGCCAGTTGTGTTGGTGCAGACGAAACGAACACCTTTTGCCGTAAGGGCATATGCCTGAAGAGCATTCGATAGAAAAAGATCAAGTTAACAATCTCATTCAAACAGGAAAATGATGCAAGGATTTCACGAGTGGAAATAAACAACAAAGAGAAAATCCAAAAACATGGAAATGCATGCAGTAAATGCATTCTGCCTGAACCAGGACGACACATCTAAGGTGCCAGAGGCAAACACTCAAATTTGTAAATACATTTAATGACAATGAAACGATAGACCATCACTCAACTTCGTCACAGAAAATATAGACTCACATTCAACAGAGAAACCAACTTGCCATATTCCTTGCGTATGTTACGTCTAAACTCTTTGCTTCGTACAGGAAGATTGGAGAACAGTTTTTTAACAGTAACAGTAGTACCAATTTGTCTTGCGGTTTTCCTTTCGGATACTAGAACCCCCAAATGGTCAAAAGTCAAGTGCGTGGCAACAGGCTCGTTCACAGTTCTTGTTTCAACGGTCAAGTTGCCCAAAGCACAAAGGGAACTCAGCGCCTCCCCTCTGAAGCCAAAAGTGGTCAGAGACTGAAGATCATGAAATTCCGCTAGTTTTGAGGTATGATGCTTGAGTGCAAGAACCTGCAATCATGATTTGGGTAAATAAGCTAAAACCCTAATGCGGTGTTAGTTAAATGTTGTTTCGATGATAAATACCTTGAAATTGTTGGGGGAAATGCCGCAGCCGTTGTCGATGACCTGAAACCATTCTTCGCCGAAATCCTTGAGAGCGATTTCGATGCTGGTAGCGCCGGCGTCCAAGCTGTTTTCGACGAGTTCCTTAACCGCAGAAGAGAGGTCGAGGATCACTTGACCGGCACAGATTCTGTGAACGATTCCCTTAGCGATAGGCTTTATAATTTGCGATTCAACTGACATTGCTGCTACTTCCCACACTCGATTAATCGTCCGTCGCAGTGTTTCCTCTTTTGATCTTCCCAGCCACCAAATTGTGACGGAGCCCCGCAAAGTTTACCGCCAAAACTGAAGCGGGAACAAAACCAGAAAAGTAAGAATAAAGGTTTGGGGTTTGACCTAATTTTTTCCGAAAAAGGGTTTGCAGTTTTGATGACACACGTGTATTTTCATGAAATTAAAAAGATTGATTGTAAAATTATTTTAATAATGATAATAATGAATAATAAAACTTAAAAATAATAATAATTCCAAAGAATTGATTGAATGGAGAGCATAAAGATCTAAAACTGACATGTGCTAGTTTCGGCTCCACTTATCTCATTGTCGCGAGTTAAAACTTAAAATAAGTCTTTACTTCTTTTTATATACAAGAAAAATAAATGAGGTTTATGTTAAATTACTCAAAACCTAACTATTAGGGCGGCTCTAGTAGGTGCAAATAAGTCGCTATTTGAACCTAAGGCTTTTTATTATTTTAGATTTGGACTACCTTAAAATTTTTATAAAAAATTAAAAAATAAAATTAATTAATATACACTTTCAACCTAAATCTTTGGTACTTATATCATCCATTTTTGCTTATCGAGCACAACAATTTGCGATATTGATCTTTTCTTTGGTTGACACGCACCTTTATATAAATATAAAATATAAAATAAAGATATGAAGTAACTTTGATAATTATATAAAAATAATAATTACATCCTATAACCCTAATTTGGGGTAGAGTTAGTAAAATGGTTATCCCGATTGGTCCGATTCGTAAAAGTTCACAAAAAAAGTAGGGTTTGAGTCTTTATTTCAAAAACTCGAATAAGTTTTAGATTTTTTAGCTCAGTCCGATAAAGACCGGTATCCGCAAAAAAAAGGGGCTACCCATAAAATATGCAGGGCTCAAACATTTTTTTTATAAGTTAAAATAACTCTCGGACTTTATAGCCCGGTCCAAGAAAACCCGCTATCCACGTCGGGCCATACCGAGCTGGGTAGCCCAAAAGTCAACTCTATTCGGGGTGGAGGGAGAGCACTTGATAGAAAGGTTCAATAATATTAATGAATTGATGAACTTTTAAGCATGTATTTGGTATTTTTTATGGATATTGAAGATATTTTATATATAAAGCTTTTTTAAAACATGAATACAATTAACAAAAATATACAAGAAAAATAAATATTAATAATCTCACTTGTACAAAGAATGAAAGAGACGTAGAAATCTATAAAAAAAAAAAGAGACGTAGAAAACAAGGGAAATCTTCATTTGTTGAATAACTGAATAAATATAAAAAAAAAATTGATTTGATATAATATAAAAGTTAACAAACGTGAGGACGATGTTTATTCAAAAGGAGAGTATATGCAAAAGTTATCCAGGTTTAATTTAAACATAATTAAGGACTCCTAATTATTGTAGAATAGATAATAAGTTTAGAAGAGCTTTTTAAAACTTATTTGATATAAGCATTTGAGTAGATATTTGGTTAAACTTATTAAAAAAATTTATAACCCAGTTATAAATCTCTTTTAGCTTATTTCAATGAGATTTTTAGGTGAGCTTATAAAAATCAATTTATGTAAGAGCTGCTTATGACATACATTCTCATATGATAAAATTCTTTAAAAAATGCTTAATTAAGCTATTTATTCAAATACACACACAACAAATAATCAATATATATTACTAAATTGCCAAATCTATTCTAATTTAATAATAACAAGAATAACCAATTCTTTTCCTATTAAGTGAGGTTAACTACAAGGATCATATGACTATAATGTCTTGTCATGTATCAAGTAAACCATAATTTTGGCAATGAAGATTCTTTGTGCAAGTGTAGTTGGATTAATTTAAGTGCAACCCAAACACATAAGACTACTAATTCTTTTACTATAGGTCCTCAGAAATACTGTTAATTACGATTGTTCTCCGATCACATAAAAAAAAATTCGAGAGAAAACTACTAGTTAGTTAAGATATAAGTAATATTATTAGTAAAGATTTTCCTTCTAAAAATCAAGTCCCTCGTTATACTTTTTTTTTTCTCCTAATAAGTAACCACCTTATTTATCATATTTATTGATTTTTTATCTCATTAATCCTAATTAAAATACATGTTTTCCATAAACCAAAACCATCAAAATACCAACCACCATAAATGTTACCTATATATTATGTTACTATTCCCTAAACGCTTTTTTTTTCTTTCTAAATTTTAATATGAATAACTTTTCTCCATTTCAATAATTTTATATATTGTAACATTTACTTTCATTCTTCTAAATGCATATATTGTTTACAAAAATAATATTAATAGTTTTGATAATCTTTATTTCAGCAGAAATAATTTTTTTGAAGCTAAAATTAATATACATAATTACCTTTTTGTCCCCATAGTTTTATAAATATATGATTTTGGTCCCCATAGGTTTTTTTTCCTCTTTCCAATTATGTCCTCATAGTTTTTTCAATTAAACAAATATGATCACTTTGTTAATTTTTCATCTAATTGCTAATAAATTTGGTGACATGAATAACAATTTTTGACGCACAAAAGAGTGAACACTTTTTCCAAAAAATATCATCTATGTCACCCAATTATGTTATTTTCTAATTAAATAAATATGATATTATCAATATTTTATTCAATTGCTAATCAAATTGAGTAATGCTAATAATGGTTTTTTATCTAACAAGAGAGAGGAAATGATTTTTGGTAAAAAAATATCATTCACATCACCTAATTTTATTAGAAGTTGTATTCAACACTAATTTTAATTATAAAAATATAAAGACTTAATTGGAGTAAAAAAATACAAAAACTAAAATCATGTATATATGAAACTACCAAAAGAGGCAAAATAATAAAATCTTACAACAATGTCCGTGAAGATTACTGATATGTTGTTTTTACGTTGACATGAATTCCAAAGCAACAAAATATGAAAGTAACTATTTATTATTTTGGGAAGAACCAAATAAATTTTTTTTGGTGTAAATCAAAAGTAATCCCCTATTACCAGGGACAATCCTATTTGGGGCTTAATCTAAGGCTCTCCACCCCTCTCGAAGAATGTGTTTAGTGGGGATCGAACTCAAGAGCTCTTTCCACAATCTCAGTCTGCGTTGCCAACTGAGTGGGAACTCTTTGGTAGGGACAAACAAATATTAATTCTTCCCTAGTGAAATCCAAATAAATTCATTTTATAACTGATTGAAAAAATATTGATTATAATAATTTGATAAACAATACTATTACATCATAAGTTGCAATAAATACCTTAATTAAACTAGGGCTTCTTGATAGAAATAGTCCAAAGAAGATCTGAATCAGACTGCACTGTTACTATATCTCCTTTTACAATATTTGATGTACTTACTAAGCCCCCAAATCTCATCTCCGTGTCATCTGAAACAAACAAAGTACAATTTTACACATCAGACACCACTGGCGATACACAAGATTAACACAGTGATTAGAAGGGCAATGAATTCATCAGAACCATACGCGGGCCGTAGTACTAATTAAAGCATCACATTTATAGTGTGTGCTATGGTACAGTGTTAATTCACTGTCACAGAGAATAAGTGATAAGTGAGTCCCAGCCAAATAATATAATCCTTACATTTTTTGTGGAGGCAAATAACAGGCAATGATTATCATCCTACTCACTGAAAGCCACAAGAAGCAACTAACAGTATTTATGTACTGTAGTACTAATTAATAAATAATGATGTACTACTTACTAAGGTTCCATTGGAGCCCTGTGGTTGTAGAACTTCCAGAGGGTACCCCAATGGGAATTAGTCCACAATGTGGACCCTCCACAGAAGATTGAATAAATATCTTATGACAGTGATTCTTTGGAAGCAGGTAAATGAGGCTATCATCAGACAGAAGGATAATTCGAGTGTCAGAGAAATGGCAAAGCACATTGATATTTCCAATTTCATGGTCAAATCGTCCTCCAAGTGCTCCAACAACAAGAATGCATAACTGCCATAAAATTATGATATGAGGAAAGGGGAAAAATCAAGTGTGCCAGCTGGACTGCTTCCATAAAAACTCAAGCAATGCCAGAATGAAATATATACATATATAGAACAAAGCGATTCTTTAAAGTAATAGATATTAGGATTGATACTGCTCCAGACTTTATTCATATCAATTATTGCAATAGTAACAAAACCTACAGTATAATTGACTCTAGAAAAATCCTCAACCCCTCCAAAATAAAAGATGGAAATAGGAAATAACAGAGTATAACCAGATATTGAACTCACTTTTGATTTATCAATATCTGGTGTGTGGTCACGAATGTATGCTATACATTTGTGTAAATCAGTGGTATTCTGATCATGAGATTCATCTATTATTTTAGTTCCCTGCAAGCAGCAAATTAACATAGGATAGGACCCTTAACATCACATGACTTAAGGCATAAATGGAAATTTGTGTGAACCAGAAAAAAAGATGGCATATAGCTAGAGAGAAATATATACCAGCTTTTTATAGAAGTCAAGAACTGGAGTCCGAATTGAATCCATGTCACCTTTGATTACATCAGGCTTGTACCTGACAGAAACCAAGTTAAGTTAATGTTAAAAGAAATCTCCAACTAATTATAGAATCAAGATAGCAAACCATAACATCACTAACAAAATTACAAGGCTAGCTAATTGTCTGTAGCAGACACAAATTAAAAGGTAAAAATAAAAAAGATTGCATTGTATTTAGTCAAATCCAATCCTCCAGCAATGGAACTTGCTCAACTAGAGGTAGAATGATGACAATGCTAGCTAAAAAGTCCATTTGAAGATCTCACACCTACAATCATTTATTTTTTAGTTGGAGAGTTTGGCCAATGAAGACTAATTGTAATTTTTATTGTAAAAATTTAAAGAAAAACAGGTGTTTTAAGAGTTTCATTTGGAGTTTATTTAGATTTATGTCATAATACAAGCATTTAAAAATAGCTTATAATTTCACATACTTATAGCTTCTCCCTTATAATAAAATACTTATGACGCTTATATTCACCTAATTAAAGCCAAATCAAGTAATAGAGACTCAGATCCTGACTTGTGACACCAAAGCAAACAAGCATTCACCTCACCTGGGTGGAGCAAGAGAAGAATCAAGTTGAGGAGACAAGAGAAGAGGCATTTCATCATAGAGACGGTTGGCACCTCCATCTGCGCAGAGTCGTAGCTGTGCTGCACAATAATATAGTACAGAATACAGATACAGGAAGGAACCAAAACCAATTAAGAATGAATTAAAAAAAAGAAGAGGAGAGGAAGGAGAAACAGCATACGCATATATACCGTGGTCCCAAAGCAGAGGAGCGAATCTCGGGAGGGGTTGGTTGAGAATGACAAGAGCATAGCGGTGGTCTATTATTATGGAATCCTTCTCTTGATTTTTCTCCGGCGGTGGAAAGAGGAAGCTTGAACTATGACACATAAAATCCTCCATGTCCATACTCTCAAAATCTAAGAAGTTGAATTTTACTACTTACTATATTGAATTGAATTGATGGATATATGCTAATTAACTTGACTTTGATTTTCTTTGGCAGTGACAGTAGTAAGGTAATGTTTCCTTCTGCACAGACACGAACCAACTGGCAATGTAGACCGCTTAAATGCACGTGCTTTGACTTCTTCTTTCATGCAATACAGGAGAACGAGGAAAGAAAGAAAGAAATAGCCACCGCACAAACATGGGATGGGACTCCTTTAACGGTTATAATAAGATATGGTACCAAATGACAATGAATTGAAAAAGTAATTAATGATAGAGTAAATAATTATTTTAGTCCTAAAAAGTAGGGATGGGTCAAATTGGTCATAGAAGAATTTCTTTTATATTAATTTACAACTATATATATATATATATATATATCTTACTTATGTAATATTTATTTAATATCAATTCAATCACAATTCAACTACAATTGAATGGTAAAATCATAATTAATGGTCGTTAAATTACAATCCGGGTTTTAAATCATTGATATCTTCCCAGGTGCATTTACAGAACAGTACAAAAATTCAATTGCGGATAACCTTAAATCAAATTGAACAAGGACAGCATACTCACCTTCTATAATGGATTCGCAGAAGCCACCACACCAAACACAATTATATAGGACTTTCCATTTGGCAATACAAAATTACAAATAACATTTTTTTTTTTTGGGATGCGTCACATTACAAATCGCAAATCCAATGGCATACAATTAATTAATGCATGAAATTAGCAAAAATAAAATCAATTTTATTTTTTTTCTAAAAAACTGGGTATTTTAGTATTTACAACGAGCAAGCCCAGAACAGGGGCACCCCCGCAAAGCCCGGGGGACGAATAAGGGGAGAGAGAAAGAGTTGGATCAGCAGGGTACCTAAAAATAAGCTTTATCTCCAGTGAAATTGTGAACAAATTTTACTATGAAAAAATTTGGAGGCGGAATGGAGGAGAAAAAGGGAAAAACCTATGATATCATACAATGGAGGCAGGGTCAATGATGGAATTTCCATACCAACTGCTCATTGACCTTGTTACACCATTTAGGTGATAGCAGAATAGCCTAAGCAAGAAATGCTATACAGAGAGCTTTACATGAAGTAGCTCAAAGATCTCATTTTTCTCGATCCACCTTCTCCATAGAGGTCATTCCATTGGAGTAGCTCATTCATATTTGATGACTCTGATGACACGCTTGCACACACCTGCATAAACGAATATATGAGACATTATACATTATCCTCACAGGTCACAAAAAGGACTCTATCATGTAATATGTAAAAACCATGAAACAAATAACTGCTTTTATAACCCAAGAAAGAGCCAACAAATGCAGCTTCATGTTCACCTAATTTGCCATCATTTTCCAAAGCTTCCTCCAGCATATCCACATCTTATAATTTATAAGTCATTTAACATTGAACTACTGTTTACTAACTTATCTTGCCTCTGTTTCATAGGTATATGGTAATGTTTCCCAACAAAATTTTAAGCTGAAGGAGCCAATTATGTGAGCTAACAACCTAGCATGAGGCCCTCATCACGTTTAAACTAGGGGTAGGAGAAATATTAAAAAATCTAAACTGCACTGTAAACCAAACCAAACTGAACCATAAAAAACTTAATCAGAGATGACTGTTGGTTTGCTTGTAGAATGCCAGTGTTCCCCTTGGTTGGCCATAGCAGTGTTGAGATTCATCAGCAAAAGAACATGCAGCAGAAGAAGGGGCTTTGCTAGTGAATTGTTTCGGGACAGCTTTTCAACCAACAAACCCAAAGAACCAATTATTATGGTTCAGTTTTTCCTTCGTTAGAGGGTTTAGGTTCAGACTTATGCTAATCTGATTTGAGCCAGATCTCTAATCATTTTAGGTTCATTTCGTTTTTCAACCCAATCCTCATTCCGGACACCCTAATTTAAATTAAACAAGAGGCTGAAAAGGCACGTGACAATTCCATGGTTACATTCTCAGTAGGTTTAGTTTTTCATCTACAACTATAACAAGTAACAGAACAGAGATTACATCTGTTTGTTAAAAATGCCATCCACCCATAATACAAATAGCTCTTCTCCCATTTTTTTAAAAAATATAAGTGGTTAAGTGCATGAGCCTCCCACCACTGAGGGGTTTGGGAAGGATCATGTGATATATACACAGCCTCCCCACAGTTCCCAGAGGTTGTTTCCAAGAATAAAATCCACAACCACCAGGTCACAAGGCAGCAATCTTACTGTTGTGCCAAGGCTCGCCCTTCAATCCAAAGTGAACCCATTAAAATGAACCTTAAATAATGAAATAAAATGAATATACCTGCTCATGTGCATATCTAAAATCCTCCATCTTTAAGGGACGAATGTCGGCACCACTACACAATGCAGGCAAAGGTTTGTTCTCAGCCAATGCCAAGCTTCTCTCCTGGAAGAAATTTCATTTTAAAGTAAGGAAGAGAGAACCAAACCCTGAACTGTTATGCAAGCACATTAAAGTGCACAAGTTCCTATTTAGCACTAAAATGGAAGAAATTGTTCATGAGAAATTCAACCAACAAATTCACACACACACATCACTAACCCTCTTTTCCTTCTCCAAGATCTCTCTTATTGGACAGTGAGCTGCAGTGACACACAGATTCTGCAATCAAAAGATAACAATGAGAAAATTTTATATAGAATTAGTGCTACCTACTTTAGCAAGCAAGAATGGATGTGTAAGATAATGGAAAGACAACCTTTAGGTCACTTCCTGAATATCCATTAGTCATATTTGCTATTGCATCCAAATCAACATCAGGCGCTAAATCTTCTTTCGCTAAAATGACTCTAAGAATTTTTTCTCTGTTTGTTGCATCTGGCAAACTAACCATCAATCTACAATTTTTTGAAGAAGGACCATGAATTAGAATAGATCGCATGTGTAAAACATGAAATATAAGTTGTTGAGATTAAACATAGCATGATTACCTTCGCGGAAGCCTCCTAATAACAGCCTCATCCAGATCAAATGGCCTGTTTGTAGCAGCAAGAACAAGTACACGCTCTCTATCTTTTGTACGCAGACCATCCCAATTAACCATAAACTCATTCTTCATTTTACGCATAGCCTCATGCTCACCAGGATTTTCCCGTCTCCCTAACATACTATCAACCTGCCACAAGTACCACTACAAATCAAACACATAACTTGAACCAAGAAAATCATAGTAGCTACCATAAAAAAGAGACGAGATTTAAATATGTTTAGGCATTTATTTCTGCCAGTTTTTCATTTTTAGAATTTGCGTTGAACATTTTCTATAAATAGTGCTGGAAAATTGGAAATATGGAGCTTATTTAAAGAAATACCTTTGTAGCAAATAATCACAAAAATTATATAACTGTGGTGTTCAGTAAAAGAATTTACTTAACTTTCGAAGTTTTGGTTCAAAAGTGTTTGCAATTTATTACAAATTATAACCCACCAGTTCTTCAACCCAATTTATCAGCCCCTTCACAAACACTGTAGAAGGTACTATTGCCACTCTCCTACAGCTTCAAAACTCCCCAAATCTATTAACAAATGCTAAACCCAGCACCTTGAAGCCTCCTATTGTTCTCCCCATCACATTGCAAGCCATGAATACGTTCTGCAGATATCTTTAACATCATCATAAAGATCACACTAACTTGTCCTCCCACCCCCCCCCCCCCCCCCCATTTATTGGACATACACATGCACTTGAACCAATAGGCAATGGCTTACGTGAAGTGACTTTCTCAACTTCTTTTCTAAATGGCTTGAAAACCACTGACCCATTGGTAAAATAGAATCTATTTGGTTTTGGATCCTCTTCATCATCAATTCAGTCTTTAATCTATGATTAAGATTTTAGGTAAGGCAGATGAGAGGAGTGGAAACTCTAATGTAAAGGTAGCTTTTACAGCAATTAATACCTCTAAGCTGATTTCAGGACTTTGTGAAATTTGTAAATTGCATTTAGAACAGTTGAATTTCATCAGAGAATTTGGTAAAACGTTTTTCTTTTCCAAAACTACAAGCTTTGAACAATTCATTTGTCAATTAACACCACTAACATTCCCAGTTGCATATTTATGATCAGGAATTCTCAATTGGTTTCTATACCAACATATATTGTATTGTATGGCAAGCAACCCTTTTTAAAGGCATAATGAAGAAGACAGTCGAACAATGGGAAATCGCAAAAACGGGGTCTTGTACACATCATCTACACCATTGAGCCTCCTCAGCTGTTATATGTTTCCATGTCACGCGGATTTACCACATAAGCATGCCATGTCTATGACCACTAGTTACATAAGCATAAAAACACCCTCTAAATGGTAAAAATGATAATTGAAAAGGTAGAATTAAGGACACAAATGACACTTTACAAGTGAAAAATGGTCAACATGTAAGGAAATAAAAATGTTTAAAACAAAGGATAAGAAAAATTCAAAAATATACATATGACATGTTATACCAACCTCATCAACAAAAATAACGCTTGGGGCAATTTTGCTGGCCAGAGAAAAGACTGCTTTGACATATTTTTCTCCTTCACCAAACCACTGCAACAAACAAAAAATATCTACCAGTTTCAAAAGCATAAAAGGAAATAGACAACATAGAACAAGAGAGTTTCTATTTGCAATATTAATACCTTTGAAGTAATGCTGGACATCGAAATGTTAATAAAATTTGCTCCAGCTTCAGTTGCTACAGCCTTTGCAAGCATTGTTTTTCCTGTGCCAGGAGGCCCAAAAAGCAATATTCCCTTGCAAGGCTATATATATCAAAACAAATTAAAGCGAGTTGCCAAACAAATAGCATGTTCTACATAAAAATGTGTTCCACAAGTCATTTAAAGTAACTAGAAAGAATCTTTTCACCTTTGTCAGCTGTCCTTTGCCAAACAATTCAGGCCTCTGAAGAGGAAGCATGACCAATTCCTTTAAGGTGTCCTTCACATTTTCTAAAGCTCCAATATCATCAAATTTGACTCCAATATCAGTTGGTGGAATAACATCAGCAAGCAGTTTTTTCTCAAATTCATTCTCAGTAACCACATCCTGGATAAACAATTCAATAGATACAGGTATTAATCCCATAATTCAAACCATGGCAATGTAAAGAAACCAGTTCGAAACCAGTACCTTTAGTGATTTTTTCAAGTTCTTGTTCTCATTTTGAATGCCCTGTAGAATGTTAAACCCATACTTAATGCTGCACAAGTCAAAAGTAAAATAGTGTTAAAAAATAAATTAAAAGATAGATAACTTAGCTATATTTTGTTGCTCGATTTATTAGGGTTGACATTGTGAAAATGACCAAAAACGATGAGAAACCTTTCTGCAGATATCACAAGCTTAGATTCTTTGGTAGAAGCTTCAGTTGAATGCATAAAATGGTAACTTACAGCCCAGCCAATAATCTTCTCAACACCTAGTATAAAGAGTTGACAAGATATTATCAATAATATAGTAGCAGGGTCTGAATATTTCATATTTAGCAGGATAAATAACTTCAAACATTAAAAAAAAAAAAACTGACTGTCAGTAGTTAGGGTTTGATCTTTGATGCAAATAGTCTCAAGGTCAGGGCAATCCAATCCAATTTTGTTGAGAACCTGAATCATTAGAAGAATGAAGAATCTCATCAGAAGTTTGACAGATGGCAAGGCAAAAAATAAATTAATATTGAATAAACCCCCTAAGCTAAGTTAGAGACATGTCAGAATGGAGCTCTCCATTTTGTTTGAAAAATCAACATCAAGTGGGTCATTTTATTGTTTATAGAAAAGGTTTCTGTATATCTGGTTGCAGTACTAGGCCACACAAGAAAGGCAATGCAAACTAAACAACAATGGATATGTGTGATTAAGATACCAGCTTAAAAAATAAAAATGCAGGAAACAAAAATGGAAATTTATTCGTCTTGGAACAACTTTGAAAATGACATTCAGAATTGTTAAGCCCACTATGGAAAAAATTCACAAAGCAAATGAATGTGATGCCTGCCACATAATCCAAAGATATATATTCATAATAACTACTATGAATCTCATCCAAGAACAAGCACAAAAATTGACAACATACAAAAAAAAAAGTTGCAGCAACAAGAGGTAGCATAGAATAATAAAAGAATAAAAATAATATAAAAAATGATTAGAAAATGTTGCCCGACTCACTGAGCGAATGCTGACAATGTTAGAATGAGCTTTCATAGTTTCAATGTCGCGTTCTAACTGCTGCTTCCAATCAGAAAGTAAAGCCTCATCCTGTACAAATTTATAAGCAAAATAGATAAATATATGAACTCTACTCAGCAACAGTATAAATTACACATTAAAATCAATCTAAAAAGATACCTGAGGCAGCTGTATTGTCACTCTGTTTGGGAAAAGGCGACTAAGTTGCTTCATAACTTTGGGGGTTTCTTTGTTCCTATCATGCAGTCTACTAAAGCTATCCTAAACAAACCAAATTGTAGTAGAATGAAAATTAACTCCTGAAAGAACCAGAAACAACCAAGCTACAATATTGTATCATGATATTAACAAATATTCAGAAATCCACCTATTTCAAAACCATAAAAAAAATGAAGGTATAGACAAAGACAAGCACTGTGTCTTCCATGCTACAACTACGCCAATCAAGGTATAAAAAGGGAAATGCTTATGATAATTATACCGGGAAAGCAAGATCGAGTAATGCTGTCTGATTACTCCCAAACTTTGTGAACAGAAGGCTGCCAGGTTGGGTCTGAAAGCATAATGGGACAGTCATCAGATACAGCAGAAAAAACGTTCCTCTAACCATGAGACTATTACAGTTAATGCTTGCTAACAAATATAATCAAACAGTACCTTCTCCTTACGATTGTCCAGCTGGATGTGTGAGCCAATTACTACAACATTCTGAGGCAAGCTTTCAAATTTACTTTTCAAAATTTCTGAGTTCCCAACCATTGCCTTCTCTATATCTTTAATGAACAACACTAGTGCTCCACTTATACTCAGCTTAGAGGCAATCTATGTAAACAACAGCAAAAAAGGGTGTAAACTATACTTCCTCAGGAAGAGACAAATTTTGGACAAGTATAGAACTGAAGCCACCTCAAAGATTTCATGAATTGCCACTCTGTCAAAGTCATCCCCTCCAGAACCATCTACCAGTAGTAAATGATTTGCTGCAGTACAAATCATCACTAAATTTATAATGCATGCCTGAATTATAGCATACAATATGCTAATAAGCAGCTAAGGGAACAGTGGCTTAATCAAATAAGTGAATTACCAGAACAAAAGAATCCACGATCATCTTCACAAAGGCCTCCAAGATCATTGCCATCAGGAATTGATTTATCAAATCTAACCCCAATTTTTGAAGACCCGTTATCTTCAAAAGCAAGGAGAACTTTTCCCCGGGAGCCATAGCTAGGTCCCCTGCTCAATATAGAAGAACAAACTCATAATTTACAAGAACAAAAAAATAAACTGAAAGATAGATGTAAAAAGATGTTTTTATGGAGAGAATGGAGGAAAAGGACAACTAGCGAGTGAATACAATATTCACCAAAACAGAAAAATTAAAAATGTGAAAATGAAAAATTCAAATAAAATAAACAGCAAAGAGGCAACACCTGCATAACAAAAATGAAAACTGATGAAAAAACCATGAGCAGTGCACAGGAGAGATGCCATAATAACAATTCTAACCCAAAGTAAATCTAGAGCTAAAAACCATATGCACTCAGCTCCACTTAAATAATTGAAAAAAAAATACTCTGAGCTGAACAAAGCAAAATGGCTCCAAAGTAAAAAATTTTAAAAGTTAAAACCTCTGCAAATGAGGGTACTTCTGCCACTAAAACCTTATTACTCTTCATAAAAAAATTACAATGCTTTTTAAAGCCATAGAAGAATTTCCATGTATATCCTCCTCAACCAAAAAAATTACAAAAGTATCACATCTCTCTACAATCAGATCAACCTCTACTACTCATAAACTGTAAAAATATTGCAAAGTATAATTCTTCCATAACACAAATTACCTTGGAGAATAATTTTGTAGCGATGAGACAGGACAAGGAATGTTACCAACAAATTTTACTCGATCACCTGCAAATTATGTTAAGCATAATATTGTTGAAGGCTTCAACATGTCACCTAGCATACATAATAGAACAAGACGGAAGTAAATTTGCATACAGGTGGTAATATTCTAGGACACAACTGCGTACCTGTTTTAAGAGTATTGCCTTTTGATGATGTAGTAGAAACCTCTTGCTTCAGCATAGTCTGAGAACTTAATGTGGATCCACCAATAATTTCAGCATTAACACTAGAAGTTGGTTTCTTATATTGTACTGTAGTAGCTGGGGTACTTCTCTTAGTAAACACGGATGGTCTTTCAGGCCTTGAACTTTCTTTAGTGGAATCAATTTCCTTTGATGGTGCTGCCTGAAAAATCAATTGCACAATATGTGTGTATATTAATGGTGATTTGGCAAGAAACCATCCTAAAAGAACCAAACAGATAAAGCTGCAAAAGACCAGGAATCAGGAAAGAGTCATAATAAAATTCTTAGACTAGTATGATACACTCCTACAAAGATGTCAAAAGAAGAATATCTTAAAAAACATACACCAGGCAGTGAAAGAGAATCCACAATTAGTAGCTTGGCACCAAAATGCTTCGCAAGGGCCTTGGACAAAGTCTCCTGATATATTTCCGAACCTACACAAGAATCATATAGAATGATGTCACTTCTTGGTTACAAAAAGAAGAAATTAAAATCATAAACACGAATGATGTAATCACCTGCAGGACCAGATAACAATATCCGTGGGGACACTGATGGAAGGTCTGACACATATTTTCCAAAGCCATTGCACTTCAAATGAATATACGTAGAAGCAATCAAAACATTCTTTGTTGTATCACTGTAATAATGCAAAACATCATACCCAAGTAGAATAAATTATCTTTTCTATGCCAAAGAAATAATTACAAGGCATCCAACCCAGCTGTAGTAACAAGAGGTACTATATAGTTAAGGTAGAATATATTAGGAAATCAAATAAGAGACGAATTAATAACATGAAGCAATTATTTGCACCTTAGATAATATGGGAAACTTTCAAATGAGACATCAATATTCTCAGCATTGAGAATTTTCTGTTGTAAACTGTCCTTAAATGCTTGTCGCCTGGTAGATGCTAATATTGCTGGGGTATCAACATCTTTGAGGAGTTCTCTTAATTCCCTTCGCTCTTCCAATATCTTGGAAATGCTACCACTCAAATCAAATTCAGGACATGAGCCGGAAAGCATGCACAGTAATGGCCTCAATTCGCAGGTAGCAGCAGTCATCTTCCCAACATCTGCATCCACATTGGCATCGATTTCCACAGCGTCAAGCTTAGGATTTTCATTATCATTGGTAGAGGATGCAAGAACAGTTTTCTCAGCAGAGAAAACTCCTGCAAGTTCATCGCTATTTGTGGCATCTTTCATTTCAATGCCTGGAATATCATCCTTGTGGCCAGATGGTAGTGATGAAACATCAGTGTTCTGTTGCACATTCTTGGCAGTTTTAGCAGGAGGTGAAATGAGAGATAAATCTTTATGAAGATTAGATAGAGAGGCTAATATTGAAGCTCCAGCAACAGCTGACGAGTCTCCAGATCTAGCTTCAACTTGCATTCCATTTATTGGAGCACTTTGGGCTTCTAAAATACTCAGAGAAGGAGGTACACCAGCAGTAGTAATATTATTATGTGTGAGCTGCTGAAATATCTAAATTCCATGCTAAGGATCTCATAAAATATCAATAAAAGAAATTTTAAAATGAAAGACATACAGCAGTTTATCATGTAAATACATAGCACACATGACTAAATCATTTCCTTGTAAAGGTGATCAAACGCATGCCAAGAAAGAAGAAAGGAAAAAGCAGGAACTGAAAGATGAAAATTGAAAAGGATAAACTCTTCCCAAGGAACCATAGGTAAAGGATACATAAGCATGCTTGCCAGAAGAACCGAACACAACCTCATCACCCCCACTTAAAATCAGACGAGCATTCTTTCGGTATGTCTTGCCATTAACTTGAACAGCACCTTTACCCCCTGTGATTTCCAGTAATGCAACAGATGAACCTCCACGCTGCGCATAATACAGATAACGACTGTGGTTAGTAATCTAAAAAAAATAGAATGCTTAACAGTGTCTTTCTTAAGTTGGGACAATTGTAGGAACCATCTTCCATAACTGAATAAAAAATCAATTTTTTCAGTATTATCTTTCACCAAAACCCTGAAATAGATTTTCTCAGAAATGACTAATTTGTCATGATAAGACCCATAAAGCAGATGGACCCTTAGTTATTCAGCTGGTTATTTTTTGAAGTTTCAAACGATAAAAGAGGGAAGTCTACCTCTATGTGGCTCAACTTGCACAAAACATTACTAAGGGTGGGATCTTTAAGCCATAAATTACATTGATGACCATGACCAACAGTGTAGATAGGATCACACATGGACTGGTGAGGATTCTGGAGAAGCATGAATAACAAAAAGATTAATTCAAAACCTACAACAGTACAATCAGAAATGGAAAAGTTAATAAGAAGACAGAACCATAAATCAGTTCACAGTTCTACCCATTTTAAGCTTATGATAAATAGAAGATTCTATAAAGTATACGTGAGTATTACTCGTGTCTAACATTAACGTTATATTTTTTTTTCAAAAAAACTAAAGAAAATAAATAATTGCTTCCACCAAGCATCACTACATCTTCGAGCATGGTTGATGATGCATCCTGTAATCTGAAATAGTAATTGCTATGTGTGATATAGCATAATGCAGGATCTTCTCTTGTTGGCAATGGTGCAATGCACAATAAGAAATTCAAATTTCCCGAAGTTACAGAATGAAACCCCCAAAAAATGCAAAGATATCAAGACTGAGACTGCTCCGTTACCTTTCTTAATTTCTGTTAATCAGCTCCCATCAATTTGCTTCTCCTACATGGATTCTTATTTTTTTACAGAATGCAAAGTTAAGTTCCTAATAGATGTAACTAATTCAGCTAATTAGCTCTCAGTTCTCATTATTCAACTCAAGAGTATTGGACCTAGACAACTAAGTCCTGCCATTCCAATCTTATAACTCGGGGTACTTACAGTTACACTAATCTCAACTGAAGCTAATGCACATAATGCCCAACACCCCTCTTGTTTGGGAAATTAAACCCACATCCCTTACTTTATGTATTATCCTTGCAATGTGGTTGCAAGGACCACAAAATCCTTGATGTTGTTGAAGACTGCAGTCCTGTAATTTTCCAAACAAGAGTGGTATGTGTGGGTTGGGCGTAGGGGAGAAGGGGAATATATGCTAATTAACCCACACTCTACAATGCAACATGAGGCATATAGGAAATCTGAGTCAGCTTAGAGAATTTTAAAGCCTAGGATGCAGAAAGTACTATGTATCTATCAATTACTCAAATATAAAAATTCAAGACAGAGGCTCTTGGTTATCAAAAACACTAGTCTTGGAACAAAAGTAAAATCCAAGGATCAAATTTGACCATGGAGCCTCTCCCAGAATGTGAAACAGAAGTACTACAACACAACCAACAAGCATGCAAATACTCAACAGAGAGTAGAAGTAAACCTGAGAAAACTGAGAAAGGAGCTTTCCCCACATAACCTTTGGAATCGTTATCGTGGGGCGTTTCTTCAACCGACCAGGCGATGCCCCCGCACCAACCACCTTTGATTTTTCCGCAGTTTCACCTGAAATCATCACAAACCCATAAATCCCACCAATCCCAAAAACCACATGCATGCATAGAGAGCGAAAAAAAAAACTCATACAGAAAATGATGAAAGACACACGAAAAAGGTTGTGACTTTGACACCTGGAGACTGAGGGGGCACCAAAGCCTCGCCTTCAAGGGGCACAGAAGGAGTCTTGTCTGCATCCACAGCCTTCAACGACGCCGTATCTGGCAGATCAGAGGGCCGTAGCTGCGGCTCTCCAGATTCGTTGACAGGAGCCACAATTGCCGGGGAGGGCAGGGGAGTGGATGAGGCATCCTCAGAGACCTAGGTCATCACAAAGAATTGATCAACACCCATCAAGAATTGAAACGAAAATCACATACCCAGAAAGAATAAGGGAATTTGCATCTAAGAAGAGAGATGGGGAGGAGAGAAAGGGAATCAAAGGAGACACCTTGGATCTTTTGTTGTTGGAAGGAGAAGGAGACGGAGAAGAAGAAAGAGCGCGCTTGGAAGAAGAGGAACTGCGTCTGGTTTCAACCATGATGGGTTGGTTGTGGAGGGTTCTAGCTTAGATGAGTTGTGATTGTGAGCAAGAATGATTGAGAGATCATGCAAATGTTAAAGGTTTGTGTCGCGCTGTTTTTATGCGGGGAAGAATGAACGAAAAATGAATGAATGAATACAAAATACGAATAACATAGAGATTATAGTATTTATTAATTGATTAATTTATAAGATAAGAAGATGATACTAGTAAATAAAAAAATAAAAATATATATATACCGAGAAAGAAGAGAGACAGAGAGAGGAAAAGGGGTAGGAGAGGAGAAACTCCAAATGGCAAGTGGGAATGGGAATGGGAATGGGATTAAGATCACATCAGTGATTAGGAATTAAGGATAGTACCTACCAATTAGCAAGTGGCAAAATGGAAATATTCTTGGGAAATTTATAAGAGGAGCTCTCCAGGAACAGGAAGAAAAAAAGAGAATCACAGAGAGAGAGAGAGAGAGTGTGTGAAAAGAAGCAGAGGCATGCAACCAAGCCAACAAGGCAGGGAGCGGAAGTTTAACAAAGGAGTCTTGGTCAACGGGAATCTAATCTAATTTTAATTGCAACCTACCAACACACAATTAGCATTCTTCTCGTTTTAAAATATACACAATGGTCCCTAAACATGTTTGTTAAGGAAAAAATATAAAATTTTTATTTATTCCGTCATTTAAATTTTTTTATAAGAATTAAGAAATACAATTAATTCTCTAAATTTTATAAAAGATGATAAGTAGCTTCTTATTATATTTTTTATTATTTATTAATTAAATTGTGTCTCATTTATTAGTAAAGGATATTAAACATTTTTTGAAATTGTAAAATGAACTAAAACCTTTTTTTCTGAAAAAATGTAAAATGGGGTAGAAGGAATATTAGAGTGTGTAACATTTAATATTACAAATGCAACTAATAACTTGATTTCCAATAAAAATTCCAATAAGTTTAACACTATTTTTAATTATTCAAAGGGGGCTGCTAACGAGTACAATAAGAGACTGGTTAAGAAATTCATACAAAGAAGGTCTTTATTAGAAATCATATATAATTTGTCCTTATTAGAAATCATATATAGTAGGTCTTTATTGAAAATCACGACATTGATTGCATTTATAGTATTTTCATTAACTTTTTCCTTATTCAAATAAGAGAAATGATAACGAGTGCTTTAAAGTCACTAATTAAGGAAAAAATAAAATATTTTTATTGAAATGTGTAATATTTAATATTATAAATGTAATGAATACCGTAATTCCCAATATAGACATTTTATTTGTGAGTTTCTTTACCAATATCCTTAAAATACTCATTAACATGACCCTTTAAAAAATAATTTTAGAACCATCTAGAACATGTTTCTTGATTTTATTTTCTCATTAAATAATTACAATAATGATATGTTAATGTTTTAAGATAATTAATGGACAAATGGTATTGAGATAAGGAATAAAAATGCAATTACTATTATCTTGAAAAAGTATTAAATTCATTTTAAATATTTAAGATAGTAAATACTTATATCTTTCATTGAAATGTTTTTATTCTTTATTTATAACATTATCTTTATTTAAAATCAAATAAGAATTGTTTTTACCAACGGGGGTTGATTCAATTCAAGTGGTACATGTTTGTTTCCCCTTAAGCAAGGTCTCGGGTTATTTATAACATTATCTTTATTTAAAATCAAATAAAAATTGTTTTTACCAACAGGGGGTTGGTTCAAGTGGGTGGATGGAAAAAATCCCCGCTGGGAGAGTTAGCCCCACCATGATGTGGATGTTCCCGGCTCGAACAGGATTGCCTCCCGTGGAGGATACCTGTAGTTAAACCAAAAAAATAAAAATTGTTTTTATTTATGTGTCTATATAATACACAAATAAATACAGAAAGAATCTCCGCTGGGAGAGTTAGTCCCGTGATGATGTGGATGTTCCCGGCTCGAACATGATTGCCTACCGTGGAGGATACCTATGGTTAAACAAAAAAAATATATATAGAAAGAGCCGGAGAGAGAGGAATATAATTTTTATTTTTAGGCACAAATCTAGATTATTATTCTTGGGCATAACCAACTAAAAAATTACAACCTTTTAAAACAAAAATAAAAAATGACAACTTGTAAAATTTAGTCTTGTGCCTTTGCTCTTTTCCTTTGTTCTTTCACTCTCCAACTGTATATAATACCTTCAATTTGGCCTTTTTGTGTAGTTATGCTATTTACTAAATTTTTGTATATAATGTTAACAAGAAGATAGAATTTGTAAGTTTTGAAACACAAGGCCAAATTGAACTTGTATGCTATTAAAATGTCCTAGTAATTGTACACTGTATCAAATTAGAGTTTAATTGAGAAAAATGACACAAAATTGATAAAATAATTATCTTTTGACATTAACTAAGTATTATAACTAATGAAATTTATTTTTATATGAATTTTTCTAAATTTATTTTAACTTTCGTGTAAAATAACCAAAACACCCCTAATTAATTATAGAAGTTGAACCAATGTTTTCCAATTTATGAAAAATATTAAAAAAGAAGAAAAAAACATTTTTTTAATTTGGTAAATGGATTTGAAATAATATTTTTTTCTTTAATTTTCCAACTTTCTATTTGATTTTTATATTTGAAAAGGTCAAAATACCCTTGATTATATTGAAAATGACAAAATGCCCTTGGTTTCCTCCCACCAAATTCAGCCAAATCATTAAAAAAATCTTGCTAACTTTTAAATTCATTTGTTTTTCATTAACACTTTTATTATGTTTAAGAAAATTTAACTTTGAACATTTTAAGCTAGGTGGCCTACTTAAATACCACAATTCCTACCAACCACCCCCTAAAACATTTTATTCCCTACTTTGATGTGTTATTTTGTTGTTATCATGCTTATAAATTTTATTTTAATAAGTTATGATGTTAATAAAATGCTATAGAATGAGGAAACTAAGATTGATTCTAACATGTATGAACTATGGTCAATTTATTTTTGTATAAGGGGTAGTTTATTTTGAGAAAACATTTTTTATTTTTATTTTATTTTTTTAGTTTTGATTACAAAACACCCAACCTTTTTTATTCCATTTCCTGTTTCTAAAGTTTTGTATAGAAAACAAAGAAATCAATATAAAGTTATTTACATTGTTTCCTGTACAGAACTTTGAAAACAAGAAATAGGATAATATTTTTACTATCAAAATCGAAAATAGTTTGGTAATAAAACAAAAAAAAAAGAAATGAAAATAGAAAATGTTTTCGAATTTTAGCAAGGGACTGAATATTATTGCATTATTATTAAATTTGGTTAAATCTCGTGAAAGTTTAGGTTTTCGAATAATTTATTTAATTTTATTTCTAAAAAGTGATTATTTTATGAGTAATTTGGATCATTGAATTGAAGTTGGTTGGATGTCTCTAGAAAGTAGAGCTGGGTATATGGGCCTGGGCCCGCGGACCGGTCCGTAAAACCCGCACCGCATGCGAGCCTGGACCACAAAACCAGAGTCCCATTTAAGAAGCGGACTAAACGGGTTTAACCATTTAACTCGCGGTCTTCAATGGGTTTCCCCGCAAACCCGCGGACCATTGAGTTTTTTTTTATATATAAAACTGCAGTATACTGCAGAAAAAATAAAATTATATTTTTTTAAAAAAAATCCTAAAACTAAAAACTAAGTAAAGGAAACATGGTAACCCCTATGTATTGTATTTTTAAGCCCTTTATTCTACTCTTTAGTTTTTATGTTTGGTGAATGGTGATGTTAGTAAATTAATTTATAATCTTTGATTTAAGGATTCAAGTGAATTAATTTATAAACATTCATTTGTAATTTATAAGAAAAAAACTAAAATTTATGCTTTTTTCTAGAATTTGTTTGAATTAACATCATTTTTAATTACTTAAACGGGTTGGCCCGCGGGTTGGTCCGTTTAACCGCGGGCTTACGCAGACCAGAAAGGAGCATGCCCATTTAGCACGCGGGCTCAAACGGTTAAGCCCATTTAACCGCGGGCTTATACGGGGCGGTGCGGGCCGGCCCGTTACCCAGCTCTACTAGAAAGGGGAGTTGAATAAAGACTTCAATTTCGTTTCTGAAACGCTTCAGGTCAATCTGAGCTTGGCTCTCAAGCTTTTCTTACTTGGAATCTCAGATTGACTTATAAAGCAAATCTTATCACAACTTGGGTTATACAAAATAAAATTAAGATAAGTTGAGATAAGGTGTTATCAAGTCTACTATGATACTTGAGTTATCTTAGTTAGGTGATATTCAATTGTAATTAGATAAAACAGGTAAACGGTAAGAGTAAGAGATAGTACACAAAGATTTATCCTGATTCACCCCACCTTGGGGTACGTCCAGTCCCCCACAACTTTGTGAGATTTCCACTATGACAAACTGTCAATTACAAGCATTCTTTCCTCTGCCTCTTCAAACTCACGTCTGAGTATTCTTGTTACAGTGCCTCTCTAGACTTACACTTGCTCGCACTAAGCTTAGGCACCTCCTATGTTAGCTGAGATTGGGTGAGATAGAACTACTAAAAAAATTGGTTTTAGAGAGGGATTTCAGGGAGGGATTTTTATCACTCTCTATTTGCGAGAAATTTTGTGACGGATTTCAAAATTCGTCACTAAAGTTGGACCATTGAAATTTTGCGACGGATTTAGAGAGGGAAAAATCCTTCTCTAATATTCCATCACTAAATCCCTCACTAAATTTCTATGTAAAATGTAGAGAGGGAATTTGTGACGGATTTTATCCCTATCTAAAATATCCGTCACAAAATTTCATCGCTAAATTAACAACTTTTTAGAGAGGGAAATTTTCCTACTCTAATTAGTGAGGGATTTATATTCCCCTTGCTAAATAGCGAGGGATTCAGATTTCCCTCTCTAATTAGTGAGGGAAATATATATCCCTCTCTAAATGGGGATGGATGTTTATTGTTCAAGTAGTGAGGGAATTTTTTCTCTCTCTATTAGAGAGGGATTATTTCCCTCGCTAAGTATAGAGTTAGGAGAGATAGCACAGGGAGGATTTATATTAGTGAGGGAATTATAAATTCCTCTCTATTTAGCGAGGGAATTTGAATTTTCTCACTAATTAGAGAGGGATTATTCATTCCCTCGCTAATAAAGATGAAAAATAATTTCATCTTACATTAGCGAGGGAATCAAAATTCCTCTCTAATTAGCGAGGGAAAATAAAATCCCTCTCTAGTTAGTGAGAGAACACAAAATCCCTCTCTATTTATCTAGGGAATTTGAATTTCCTCTCTAATTAGAGAGAGATTATTTATTCCCTCCCTAGTAAAGATGAAATTAATATTATCTTACATTAGCGAGGGAAAATAAAATCCCTCTCTAGTTAGCGAGAGAAAATAAAGTCCCTCTCTAATTAGTGAGAGAATACAAAATCCCTCTCTATTTAGCGAGGGAAAGTAAAATCTTTCTCTAATTAGTGAGGGAAAATAAAATCCCTCTCTAAATAGCGAGGGATTTATGTTTCCCTCTCTAAGTAGACAGTTATAACATATGGTGGATTTATATTTAGTGAGGGGTTCATAAATCCCTCTCTATTTAGCGAGGAAATATGAATTTCCTCTCTAATTAGAGAGGAATTATTTATTCCCTCCCTAATAAAGATGGAATTAATATTATCTAATATTAGCGAGGGAATAAAAATCCCTCTCTAATTAGCGAGGGGAGTATAAAATCCTTCTCTAATTAGTCTCTATAAATATGGTCATTTTATTTTTAGTCCCTATAAACTTTTTTTTTTATTTTTCACCTCTATAATTTTTTTATTTTTAACCTCTATCTCATCCCCATCCAACATCAGCGTCCTTTTACTTATATTGCATTGTTACCCTTGTAATTATGGTGAATTTTTAAGTGATTAAATGGTAAAAAATCACTTAAAATTAGCACATTTGACATGAAATTATGGAAAATTCGTTTTAACGCATGTTTTGTAGGTCTAAATGTAGATCTTAACTTGTTTTGCAGTTATCAAATATGGGAATCGTAGGACATGGTAAAAGACCAAAAGTAGAGCATGAAGTCTCTTAACCTTACTTAACCCTAATCGACCTACGACTATGTTGTATGAAAGTTGGTTTCCCATGCTAAATCCTTAACCAATAATGACACCACCCCTTTGTGACATCGTCACGAGCCACAAAATCAAGAGCCAACTGTCCCACTCATCGAGGTGCCTACAAACCAGCGAGGGGATTAGTCATTACTGTCGGCGGTGGATACCCTGGTCAAGTACCAAAAAAAAATCAAGTTTCTTAAATTTTCTCAATAAAATGTAATTATTGTGATCTTTTAAGTGATTAAATGGTAAAAAATCATTTAAAATTATCACGTTGGACATAAAATTATGGAAAATTCATTTTAATACACTTTGGGGTGCCCCTAACAAGTTCGATGCCATGCTATATGAACCTTAGTTAAGGAAGATCCCTTGAACAGATGGCTAACCCTGACTTTAAATGAATAATAAAAGCACCCCATTTTAGTGGGTTGACAGTCAATACTTGTCGTAAGCTTCAGACCACATGTCGTTGACATGTTCATGAGCCTCAAAATCAAGTTTCGTGAATTTTCTCAATAAAATGTAATTATGGTGAATTTTTAAGTGATTAAATGGTAAAAAATCATTTAAAATTAGCACGTTTGACATAAAATTATGGAAAATTCATTTTAACGCACTTTTTATAGGTCTAAATGCATATGATAACTTGTTTTGCAGAATTGCAGTTATCAAATATGAGAATCGTACGGCATGGTAAAAGATCAAAAGTAGAGCATGAAGTCTCTCAATAATTAACGACATAGATTTGACTATATAGTTTATTTTAATTTTCAAAAAAATGATATAAAATGTAAATGTAGTTTGTATACATTTAAAGGTAATAAATACAATTTATTGAGAAAATATATCTCTAAAAATTGGCTGCTAAATTAAATTTTATTATGGTAATTGGAGATGGAAAAACCATGGGGGGATTCTGTTTAAATTAGCGAGGGAATTATATTCCCTCAAAATGAGTTATAGAGTTAGAGAGGGAAACCAAATCCCTCACAAAATAGAGAGGGAACTGTTCCTCACTAATTAGAGACGGAATAAATTCTGTCACAAATAGCGACGGAATTGAGCATTCATCCTTCAGGAAATTTGTGACGGAATTTTAGCCTTTAGCGAGGGAAAATTTCCCTCTCTATTTGTGACGGATTATTCAATTCCCTCTCAAATAATAGTGACGCCTCTTTTAGCGACGGATTTAGAAGTCGTCGCAAAATCCATCGCTAATAATTTAGCGAGGGATTTTTCTTTATTTAGAGAGGGATTTCTTCCCTATCTAATTTCCAATTTTTTAGTAGTGGAATGAGATTAAGTTGGTTCTAGCTTCTACATACAAAGTACGAATACACAGTAAACTTGGCTAGTTACAATCACTCTTGGAGTTACAAGGCAAAGATTAGATAGAAGAGATGATTACTTTACAAACAAAGATAAACTTATGAAAGGTGAGATTCACTTGAGACTGAGATTTTTCAGCTTGTGTAGTAGTGTCTCTCACTATTCAAACTCAAGAGGTCTTCCTTTTACACCCTGTGGCAGGTAGCCGTTAATGTAGTCGTTGAAGGTGAGAGAGTCTGTCCGTTGCAGGGGCCCAGAGTGTGTCAACGTGTTTGTGCTGATGTGTCAGCGTTCTTGTTCAGTGTGTCAGCATACTTGCGTTGACATGCTTCTGATGCTTAGTTTAAGTCTAAGTACATGAATCTGAGTCTCAGTCTTACATATGAGTCTGAGTTTGGTCAGTCTTAGCTTAACTCTTGTTTTATCTCATGCTCAGCTTTATGCTTCAAGGTGCTTCTTTGACATGCTTAGATTGAGTCTTTCCTGATGGTGGTACAATGAGACATTGTTGCTTGAGCTTTGCTTTACCTTTCATATTTATGTTGAGTCTTAGCTGATCATTGTACTTTGACTTTGTTCCTTAGTAATTTAAGACCTACAAAGTGTAGTCTAAGGGTTGCACAATCTCAACACACAATTAGTACAACAAATGAATCTTATATACACCGAGAGCTCATGCATATTCTCTTAAGGTTTGATATCATTAAAACTCTAGGGAATGAGCTTGTCTCAACATGAATTTCCATGAATTTTTTTGGTATGCAAAATCCAGATGTTGGTATTATGTAAATAAGACATGTTAAGGAATCTCCAGTTAAATTTTCATGAAAATTGGATGAGATTTACTATATGAAAGATTAATGAGAAGTTTATGATCAGATTCTACCTTCCACGTGCAACCATTGTTTTGCAATTTTTTGCACTTGTGCGCTTGGGATAAAATTGAAGTAATGGTTGATCTTGAATTAAGGATACACAATAAACTTGACTAGTTACAATCACTCTTGGAGTTATAGGGCAAGATTGGATAGAAGAGATGATTGCTTTACAAACAAAGATAGACTTATGAAAGGTGAGATTCACTTAAGACTGGGATTTTTCAGCTTGTGCAGTAGCGTCTCTCACTATTCAAAGTCAAGAGGTCTTCCTTTTATACCTTGTGGCAGGTAGCCGTTAATGTAGTCGTTGAAGGTGATAGAATCTGTCCGTTGCAGAGGCCCATAATGTGTTAGCGTGTTTGTGCTACTGTGTCAGCGTTTTTGTTCAGCGTGTCAGCGTACTTGTGCAGTGTGTCAGCGTACTTGCGTTGACATGCTTCTGATGCTTTGTTTAAGTCTGGGTACATGAATCTGAGTCTCAGTCTTAGCTAGTGAGTGTGAGTCTCAGTCTCACCCATGAGTCTGAGTTTGGTCAGTCTTAGCTTAACTGTTGTTTTGTCTTGTGCTCAGCATTATGCTTCAAGGTGCTTCTTTAACATGCTTAGACTAAGTCTTTCCTGATGGTGGTACAAGTGAGACGTTGTTGCTTGAGCTTTGCTTTAGCTTTCATATTTATGTTGAGTCTTAACTGATCATTGTACTTTGACTTTGTTCCTTAGTAATTTAAGACCTGCAAAGTGTAGTCTAAGGGCTGCACAATCTCAACGCATAGTTAGTACAATAAATGAATCTTATATACACCGAGAGCTCATGCATATTCTCTTAAGGTTTGATAACATTAAAACTCTAGGGAATGAGCTTGTCTCAACATGAATTTCCATGAGTTTTTTTGGTATGCAAAATCCAGATGTTGGTATTCTATAAATAAGACATGTTAAGGAATCTTCAGTTAAATTTTCATGACAACAAATGAGATTTACTATATGAAAGATTAATGAGATGTTTATGCTCATATTCTACCTTCCACATGCAACCACTGTTTTGCAATTTTTTGCACGTGTGCTTGGGATAAAATTGAAGTAATGGTTGATCTTGAATTAAGGATACACAGTAAACTTGACTAGTTACAATCACTCTTGGAGTTACAGGGCAAAGATTGGATGGAAGAGATGATTGCTTTACAAACAAAGATAGACTTATGAAAGGTGAGATTCACTTGAGACTGGGATTTTTTAGCTTGTGCAGTAGCGTCTCTCACCATTCAAAGTCAAGAGGTCTTCCTTTTATACCTTGAGGCAGGTAGCCATTAATGTAGTCGTTGAAGGTGAGAGAGTCTGTCTGTTGCAGAGGCCCAGAATGTGTCAGCATGTTTGTGCTACTGTGTCAATGTGTCAACATGTTTGTGCTACTGTGTCAGCGTTCTTGTTCAGTGTGTCAACGTACTTGTGCAGTGTGTCAGCGTACTTGCGTTGACATGCTTCTGATGCTTTGTTTAAGTCTGAGTACATGAATCTGAGTCTCAGTCTTAGCTGGTGAGTGTGAGTCTCAGTCTCACCTATCTTAGATTTTGGACCTGGGCCTAACTCAACCCCAAAAGTTAGCTTATAGGGTGAGGAATGCCTAAGACTTATATACTTTTATTTAGCCTTATCTCTAGGCAATGTGGGACTCTAACACACCCCCTCACGCTCAGGGTTGGACATCTGGAGCGTGGACATCTATACGGGTGGCGACCCAATAACAACAGATCATCTATGATAGGCTCTGATACCATCTTAGATTTTGGACATGGGCCTAGCTCAACCCCAAAAGCTAGCTTATAGGGTGAGGAATGCCTAAGGCTTATATACTTTTATTTGGCCTTATCTTTAGGCAATGTGGGACTCTAACAGAGTCTGAGTTTGGCCAGTCTTAGCTTAACTCTTGTTTTGTCTTGTGCTCGGCTTTATGCTTCAAGGTGCTTCTTTGACATGCTTAGACTGAGTCTTTCCTGATGGTGGTACAGTGAGACGTTGTTGTTTGAGCTTTGCTTTAACTTTCATATTTATGTTGAGTCTTAGCTGATCATTGTACTTTAACTTTGTTCCTTAGTAATTTATGACCTGCAAAGTGTAGTCTAAGGGCTGCACAATCTCAACACACAGTTAGTACAACAAATGAATCTTAGATACACCGAGAGCTCATGCATATTCTCTTAAGGTTTGATATCATTAAAACTCTAAGGAATGAGCTTGTCTCAACATGAATTTCCATGAATATTTTTTGGTAAGCAAAATCCAGATGTTGGTATTCTGTAAATAAGACATGTTAAAGAATCTTCAGTTAATTTTTCATGACAATTGGATGTGATTTACTATATGAAAGATTAATAATAAGTTTATGCTCAGATTCTACCTTCCACATGCAACCACTGTTTTGCAATTTTTTGCACTTGTGTGCTTGGGATAAAATTGAAGTAATGGTTGATCTTGAAAGAATACTATTTCAGGAACTTGAGGTAAAAATCTTATGAATAATTAAGGCCATTTGGTGCTTATTTCATATTTTATTCTAGAACTGTCCAATATACCTTTGACAAATGAGCATATATGCTTGTTGATTTTTCTAGACAATGTATGAACATTATTTAATGTGTAATAAAATTTTCTTATTCTAGATATACAATAGTGTGTGTAAGATTTGTTCCCTGATTTTAAGTAATGGAAACCTATTGGATACCTTTGACATGGGTGGTTTGGCTAAAAGAGGGATATAAGATACCATACCATTGAGGCTACTATGAGAGAATTGATTTGTTTAGCAAAGTTTTGTAATGAATATGGTGTGGTTTGATATAAAACTTAATTAGTTATGTATAAACTTTAATTACAGTAAGTTTACAAAATGTGAGGCTATGGAAAGATGGTTTGATTGGGTAATTTTAGGGTTTAAAGAAAGAATCACTTGATGCATAAGCCTTGGAAGTGTAGATCTTGATAACTTCAGAACTAATTCTAGATTACTTATAACCATTATATAATCATTATTGTGAACTTTAGCAAGGAGAAAAAAAAAAGATGTGTCCAATTTGAATCAACTTCTAATGAGTCTTTCAACAAAGATACGTTACAGAGTTTTTTTAATGATATGTTTATGAATTAAGTTTTGGAGGGAAAGGAAGAGAAGGAGAAGGTTCATTGAAAGCCCTTACCCCTTTGTGTCTGAGAGTTTGACATTTCCCCTCCTATCCTTTCCTTTCCCTCCCCTCTAAACTCACAAACGCACCTCCCTCTAAACTCACAAACACATTTCCCCTCCTATTTTATTTTCTTCTCTTACAAGTCGAAAGGTTTATTTAAAATGGCTCATAGTCTCTGTCTTAACTCGAGAACTTTTCCGTGAATATTAGAGAATATACCAATATATACAATTATTCATCCAAACTTTCCAATGTCAACATACAGGTCATAACACATGCAAATCAGTATCCATCATACACAAGATGCTTAGCCTCAGCCCACAACACAAGAATCTATTCCCACATACACACACACACACACACAGAGAGAGAGAGAGAGAGTCCAAATCCCACACAACAGCATATCAAAGGCCTAGCAATCAAACATCTGTCATTGATAAGGAATCAAGGCATAATGAATTTAACTATCATCAGTAAGTTTCATGGACGGATTGAACGAACACACATCGCACGAAAATGACATGTCAAATCACAGATACAATGGCATACAGTTTATTCATAAAATTAGCAAAATAAGAATATTTTTTTTAAAAAAAAACTAGGTATTTGTTACCCAAAAAACTAGGTATTTACAAAAGACCCGGAACAGGGCACCCCAGAAAGGCAGGGGGGAAGAATAGGGGGAGAGGGGACCTAAAATTAACCTAAGATATTGATACAACAGAGAACAGAGAACGGTGAGAAAAAATTGGGAGAGGCAGAACAGAGAACGATGAGGGTTGGAGAAAGGAAAAAAGGGAAAAACCTAAGATATGATACAAGTATACAACAGAGGATAACCAATAATTGACCTTGTTACACCATTTAGGTGATAGAAGAATAGCCTAAGCAAAAAATGCTATACAGAGAGTTTTACATGAAGTAGCTCAAAGATCTCATTTTTCTCGACCCACCTTCTCCATAGAGGTCATTCCATTGGAGTAGCTCATTCATATTTGATGACTCTGATGAAACGCTTGCACACACCTGCATTAACATGTACATGAAACATTATATATTACCCTTGCAAGGCCACACAAATGTAACTAACTAAATGTTAGTTAGTATGATAGCTTTCTCTAGAAGTTACTATGAATCAACTATAAAACCTGAATGCATCATCTGTTGTTATTGATTTTTGTGTAATAGAATCACAATATTGATTTCTCTCTCTCATATTCTCTGCAACCTTTCCCTCTCTTTCTCACTTGATAAGATTTAAACATGGTACGACCTCCAACCTTCCCTTCTCACTGTTTCTTTTTCCTTCTCCATAGAGGTCGTGGCTGCAGTTCAATCCAGAAACTATGGCCCCAACAAACAATCATTTCTCTTCTCCCACATCTCAGTCTTCACCCTCAGCTGACATCACATTTTCTCACCCAATCAACGATCAAGGTTGGTCAGAAAAATTTGCTATAGATCTGGTCATAATGCAAGCATTTGCTTCTATCAAGCTCCAGATTTCTCTTACTTCCAAAGGTTAACTATCTTTTTACTCACAGATTTGGCCCGTGGTGCTAGTAGCCACCTCCTCATCCTTTGACATCCTACTATTCATCACCCATTGGTGACAACTTTCCGCCTCCGCCACCATCAGACCAGAGGCACCCTTCTCCTGCCTCCTCTGGTTCACTTCAAGGCCAGGTTCAAGCATATCTCACTGCTCCTGGCACTTCAAGCAGCCTAGCATGGTATCATGACTCAGGAGCAACGTATCATGTTACCAATGGTGCTACCAATCTATCAGGCGGTATGTCTCCCTTTGGTTCTCAGCTAGTTCTGATGGGAAATGGCCAAGGTTTGTCCATTGTTTTAGTTGGTTAAAAACTTCCACATCTCCCTATAATCCTCACACATCTCACTCTAAAAAATCTTCTCCCAGCTTCCCTCTATTACAAATAACTTAGTTAGTGTAAGCCAGTTTACTAAAATCAATTCCATGCACTTTGAATTTCACTTAAGTTATTGTCATGTAAAATCTCAGGCCACTTTTGAAGTTCTTCTTCTTGGCACCATGGACAAGGATGGACTCTTCATTTGATACCCTGTTGGTATCACCAAGTTCTGTTTTCCAGCTCTACTTGTACAAATTCGTCTCCTACTGTACATTCACACTTAAACTCAAATAATGTGCCCAGTGTAGATTCTACTTCTACATCTAAGTTTTTAGGCTCTAGTGTATATAACCTGTCGCATTGCCGCCTTGGACATCCTCATTATAAGGCTTTACATGTAGCCCTACAACATTGTAATACTTCTACAATTTACACAATCCCCTTAGCTTATTTTTAGGCTCTAGCGTATATAACCTGTCGCATTGCCGCATTGGAATCCTCATTATAAGGCTTTACATGTAGCCCTACAACATTGTAATACTTCTACAATTTACACAATCCCCTTAGCTTATTTTCAATGACTTATAGGGTCTGGCACCCATTGAACCCTCTTGTGGATACAAATACTTTCTAACTTGTGTTGATGCATTTACTAAACACACTTGGATTTATCCATTAAAAGAAAATTCTGATACTTTCAAAACATTCATTAAGATTGGGGAGGTGAAATTAGGTCACTATCCATTACTTTGCAACTTGGGTATTGTTCAGAGTACGGGTGTTCGGGTGTTGTGTTGGGTCGGTTTTGGTGTGACATGACATGAAGTCCAAACCGATTGAATGGTGACGCGTCGTGTTGGTTTGGGTTTTGTACTTTTTTGGGTGAGAAACCCGACCCGAACCAACCCGAATATGGGTTGGGTTGGGTCATTGAGGTCATGAGCATTTTTCCGTTTTTAAAAAAATGCGGAAGACGAAATTAAATTAAAATATAAAATGAAAAAAAAAAGAAAAGAAACAGGGAAAAATAAAATGAGAGGAGCATATGAAATAGGGTTTGGGGAATCACCTCTGCTTGTGTTGTCGTTGCGCCTATTTTTGTTCTCTCCGTGCAGGAAAATGAAATAAGATTAGGGTTTCTTTTTCTGGTTTGGTTCGGGTTGGGTCTATTGGTTTCAACATAGGCAACCCGACACCCGAACCGAACCAGGTCGGGTTTGAAAAAAAATGTCCGAATCGAATCGAATCGAATACCCGAATAGAACCGTTAGATATCCTTCAGTTTGGATTGGTCCATCGAGATCACGGGTTGGGTCGGACCCGCTTACACCCCTAGTTCAGAGTCATTTGCCCCCATACTCAAAATGCTATGATTGAAAGAAAAAACCGTCATATCGAAGAGATTGGTCTTACACTCCTTTGCTTAGGCTAATTTTCCCCTTCAGTACTGGGATCATGCCTTCCTACACTCGCCTTGCAATTTCAATCCCCTTATTTCAAGCCATTTCAGCTACAATCAAACTACAAATTCCTCAAAGTATTTGGGTGTGCTTGTTTTCCCTTTCTTCACCCACAGAATTCCACCAATTCAGCCTATCACTCAAAGGAATATGTATTTTTGGGCTATTCCACCTCTCACAACGGTTACAAATGTTTAGATGCGGATGGTAAAACCCTTGTTGAGAATATTATAAATTTTTGTATATAATTAGTGTGTCGAGTTTCTGTTTATAACTAGTTTCTTTGTTTCTGTAAATAAATAGTTTCCGATCCTGTTTTCTGATTATGTAATTAAGGTAATTAGGATTAGCAGATGTTTCTCACAATCCCTACAATCAATGGATTCTCCAGTACAAAAATTCATTATAAATATAGTGCCTACTGAATGTTCAAAGGCATTCAGATCAAACCTAATTCATTTTGTTTCAAGTTGGTATCAGAGTCTATCCTAGATCCGTTATTGGGCCCCACTCGTAGATGCCCACGCTCCAGATATCCAGCCCGTTGGAGAGTCTCACATTGCCTAGAGATAGGGCCAAATAAAAGTATATAAGTCTTGGGCAGTCCTCACCCTACAAGCTAGCTTTTGGGGTTGAGTTAGGCCCAGGTCCAAAATCTAATAATTACATTATTTCCAAAGAAATTTGCTACCTCTACCCCTCACTCTCCACCTATTCCAACACCACCACCTATCAGTGACGGATCCAGAAATTTTAATTCGTGGGGGCAATATTCATATATACATATATAAAAAAAATTATAGGGGGGCAATGGATACATATACATGTAATACTAAGAAGAAAATAAAAATTTTGTGGGGGCAATTGCTCCCAAAACCCCCCAAGCAGATCCGTCCCTGCCTATCCTTCCATCCAGATCACTAATAACTTAGCCCATTTGAATTGTCTCACCTTATAATTCTTCCCCTGTTGCATCTTGGAACTTAGTGTTCATGATCTCGTACAAAATTTGAAAACGAGACACATTGAGCAAGGTGTATTTGTCCAACCTTGCTATGAGGCCTCCTGTGGGGCTACCACCACCACTCTACAGCTATTGAGATCCATAGCCTTATTCAACATAAGGCCTATGAGTGTCATAGTTTCCTTTGGCTCTCTCGATGACTTCTATGTTTGCATATTCATAGGGCTCACAACTTGTTCATAATCTTCATTTCCCACTTAACTAGTGGAGGGATTGGATGGTAGGACATTGAACAATAAATGTGGGCCTACTTTGTGATTGGGGATCCAACACCCACAAGGATTACTAGTTGAACTTTGCCATGGAATCTCTAAGGCACTTATCTCACCTTTGGCTAACTCAGGCCAAAGAATGGGATGATCTTAGCTATTCCTTACTAGTGATGAAATACAACAAGAATCGCGATGCTAAGTCATCCGACTTACTTGCATATCTTGAGGGAGACAGAAGACCAATCTTAAAGAGGCCTTCTTCAGGGTGAGTGGGAAGGTGAAAGGGAATCGTTCCCCAAAGAAAATAAAGGTGAGGAGGACATCCTGTGAGCCTATTGTGCAGTTGCAAGTCTTGTGGGCTATGATCACATAAAAAAAGGGTTGAAGCGAAAAACTATTGGTATGCTCTCGCCATGTCAAAATAAAAGACGAGTTGAAGGGAAATGTCAGTAGAATGTTCAATCCTCCACACGACCAAGTATATTGGTTCATTCAAGCTCAGAATTCCGTTGTCTCTTTCCTGTAATTTGGAAGTTACACTACTTGACCATGTCCATTGGCTCTTAGACCAATGAGGAATTCTCAATTGTCTCCTTATGCTAGAACAAACAATTATCAGATAAGGAGAGCTGCCTTGCAGTGCATATGTTGTTCCCCAGTTGGAAACATCCACACCACGGTGTGGCAAAGTGAGGCTAAGAGGACTTTTCGATGCAACAAACCCCTTGACCACCCAAAAACCCATTCTAATTCAGCACTGGCTGTTATCTTCTGGTGTTAATGATGATGGTTGCAATGAATTAATTGACTCCTATAGATAAAGTCAGCGATATGATCCAATTTCTGAGATGGTAACTTAAAGCTCTTCATGTTCGTGGCTCAAGTTTACTATGATGTTGCTGATGACGAATCAAGGAGCGATTTACATATAAAGACACTCCAAATACTCAAGTCAAGTAACACTTTGAGAATAATAGCTTGAGGTATTTTATTATAGCCATCATGCTTCTACCATAGGTTGCAACACCATTTGCCATATTTTCATGGTGAATTTTAGCTTACAACCATTTGCCATTAAAAATACCGTGTCGACCTAAATGAAAAATGAATGCGGGGCAATGCGAGGCTCCCACCAATATGGGGTTTGGTGACAATCATGTCACATAAAGACAACCTTGCCTTAGCACCCACAACCAGCATGTCAAAAGGCAACAATCTCATTGCACTGCGCTAACAATCACATTGTACTCCAAAGTGAATACATTAAAAAAAAAGTGAAAAAAATGAATACCTGTACATGTGCATATCTAAAATCCTCCATCTTTAAGGGACGAATGTCAACACTGCTACACAATCCGGGCAAAGGTTTGTTCTCAGCCAATGCTAAGCTTCTCTCCTGGAAGACATTTCATTTCAAAGTGAGGATTAGGAAGAGAGAACCAAGTCCTAAACTTATATGCAAGCACATTAAAGTGCACAAGTTCCTATTTAGCACTAAACTGAAGGAATTCTTCATTAGAAATTCAATCACGAAAATTCACACACATCACTAACCCTCTTTTCCTTCTCCAAGATCTCTCTTATTGGGCAGTGAGCTGCTGTGACACACAGATTCTGCAATAAAAAAATGAGAAAATTTTATGTAGGATTAGATCCCACCTTCTGCAGAAAGCAAAGCATGGATGCGTAAGATGTTAGAAAGACAACCTTTAGATCACTCCCTGAATATCCATCAGTCATATTTGCTATTGCTTCCAAATCAACATCAGGTGCCAAATCTTCTTTTGCTAAAATGACTCTAAGAATTTTTTCTCTGTTTGGAGCATCTGGCAAGTTAACCATCAATCTACAATTTTTTTTAATGAAAGATCATGAATAAGAATGGATCTCATTTGTAACTATGGAATAAAAGAGGTAGGCATCAAACATAATATGTTTACCTTCGCGGAAGCCTCCTAATAACAGCCTCATCAAGATCAAAAGGCCTGTTAGTAGCACCAAGAACAAGTACACGTTCTTTATCTTTTGTACGCAGACCATCCCAATTAACCATAAACTCATTCTTCATTTTACGCATAGCCTCATGCTCACCAGGATTTTCACGTCGCCCTAGCATACTATCAACCTGCCACAGGTACCACAAAATAAATCAAACACAGATAATTGAAACAAAGAAAATTCATAGTAGCTAACAATAACATAGAGAAGAGACGTGATTTAAATATGTTTAGACCTTCACTTCAGCCAGTTTTTCATATGCCCTTGTCTTTCAAATTGTTCATTGAATTTTTTAAGTAATTCGTGCTCGAAAACTGAAAATTTTGAGCTGATTTAAAGAATTGGCTTTGTAGAAATTAAACACAAACTATATAACTGAGGTGCTTAGTAGAAAAATATGTTCAAAACTAATGAATTTTGGTCCAAAACTATTTGAACCCACCAGCTCTTCAATCCAATGTATCAACACCTTCCAAACACTGTTGGATATACCATTGCCTCTGTCCTTCAGCTTCACAATTCCCTAAGCAGCTTACCCCTTCATTTAACAGACATTATTAAGTATTAACAAAAGCTAAACCCAAATTAGCACATCAAAGTTTTCTATTATTGTCCCCATCAGGCCATCACATAATAAGCCATGGATGCCTTCTGCAAATCTCTCCAATGAATCCATCAATGGCTTACCAGAAGTGACATTGTTAGTTTCTTCCCCAAATGGCTTGAAAACTTTGGACCCATTGGTAAGATGCAACTGTACTTGGTTTTGGGTTCTCTTCATCATCAATTGGATCTTTAATTAATGGTCAAGGGTTTAGGTTAAGGCAGACGAGAGAAGTAAACACGTACGCAAAGCCTAGCCTTTGGAACAGATCATTGGAAGCATTTGTGAATCATGTGGAGAACAGTTGAATTCATCAGTGTTTCAGAAAAAGTTTTTCCAAATTTATGAACTTCAACAAATTATATTATTAATAAACACCAGCAATAATCCCAGTTGCATTTTTATGATCAGGAATTCACAATTGGTTTCTCACCAAGATATATTGTGTGACGAGCTACCCTAGGGCACAATGAAGAAAAAGTCAAACAAAGCGAAAATGGGAAAATTGGGTCATGTGATCATCTAAACCACATGAGCATCCTCAGTTGTTACATGTTTCCATGTCATGCTGGATATGGCACATTAGCACATCATGCCAATAACCAGTACTTACGTAAGTACAATACCACCCTTCAAATGGTGAGAATAATATTAAAACATGTAGACTTGGGCACACCAATCAACATTCATTGAGATAAAATGGTCAAAATGTAAATGAATTTAAAATTTCAAACAAAAGAAAAGAAAAGTTCAAAGATATAAATGACATATTCTACCAACCTCATCAACAAATATAACACTTGGAGCAATTTTGCTGGCTAGAGAGAAGACTGCTTTGACATATTTTTCTCCTTCACCAAACCACTGCAACAAACAAAAGAATATTTATCATGACACTAAAGCATACGAGGAAATAGACAACAAAACAAAAAATTTCAATTTGCAACATTAATACCTTAGAAGTAATGCTGGACATTGAAATGTTAATGAAATTTGCTCCAGCTTCAGTTGCTACAGCCTTTGCAAGCATTGTTTTTCCTGTGCCAGGAGGCCCAAAAAGCAATATTCCCTTGCAAGGCTATTTATCCAAACAAATTAAAGTAAGGCGCCAAAAAAATTAGAATTTTTACATAAAGGCCCAGTTTGGATACACTTCTGCAAAAGAATTTTTAAAAGATAAAAATAGAATGAATCAAAGATGTCAAATGAATTTAACTTCTCCATAAGTTGAAATTAGTTACTTATGGAAAAGTTAAATGGGAGACCTTTTGGAGTAGGTGGGCAACAAAGGCTAATTTCAACTTATGGAGAAGTTAAATGCATTTGATCTCTTTGATTCATTCTATTTTTTTCACCTAGAAGTACTTCTGCAGAAGTTTCATCCAAACTGACCCAAAAATGTGTTCCACAAGTCATTTAAAGTAACTAGAAAGAAAATCTTTCCACCTTAGTCAGTTGTCCTTTGCCAAACAATTCAGGCCTCTGAAGAGGAAGCATAACCAATTCCTTCAAGGTGTCCTTCACATTTTCTAAAGCTCCAATATCATCAAATGTAACCCCAATATCAGTTGGTGGAATAACATCAGCAAGCAATTTTTTCTCAAATTCATTCTCAGTAACTACATCCTGGAAAAACAATTCAATAAATATGGTTATCAAGGTAGTTAAGATCAAGATCTTACTCAAGATCGGAAAGGGGTCCCAAAATCGTAAATCGTGGGTCGTAACACGGATCGTAAGATCTTACAAAAATACTTAATTCATATATATACTCATATATACATGCATACAAAATAACATAAGAAAAATAACCTTTCAAATCCTAATAAACACTTCACTAAACTTAAAATTCAAAATGCATCATACATAATATGTAAACCGTTCAAGACAATAACATAAAACTGGGAAAATACCAAACTACAAGCCTTAAACAAAGTGCCAAATTGAGCCGAACAAAGGTAAAAGTAAAATGAGCAGAACAGAGGCAGCACAAATGCAGTCTCACACAGACGCAACAAATCGAGCAAAACAGAGGCGACAACGAGCATAATAGAGGCAGCACAAACATAGTATCACAGACGCAACAAATCGCGCAAAACAGAGGCACCACAAATGCAGTTCAACTCCATAATTTAAATCATGAAAGTATACAGAAATTAGATGGAAACCAGTACAGCAAAATACTTACTATGCAAGATATGGCAGGAAAAGATATAAATATGTAATAGCTTATGTTAAATTACCTTCAAAGACTTTTTCAAATTCTTGCTCTCATTTTGAATGCCCTGTAGAATGCTAAGCCCATATTTAATGCTGCACCAATGAAATTAAAAGTCGTGTTAAAAAATGAAAACTAAAGGTCAGATAACTTTGTTATATTACGTTACTCAATTTTTAGGACTAACATTATGGAAATGACCGAAAAGATGAGAACAACCTTTCTGCAGATATCACAAGCTTAGATTCTTTGGTAGATGCTTCAGTTGAATGCATAAAATGGTAACTTATAGCCCAGCCAATAATCTTCTCAACACCTAGTATAAGGAGTTGACAAGATATTATCAGTAATATAGTAGCAATTTTGAATATTTCATATTTATCAGCATACATAACTTCAAACATTAGGAAAAAAACTGACTTTCAGTAGTTAGGGTTTGATCTTTGATGCAAATAGTCTCCAGATCAGGGCAATCCAATCCAATTTTGTTGAGAACCTGAATCATTAGAAGAATCTCATCATAAGTTTGACGGATGGCAAGGCAAAAAATTAAATTTAATATGGAATAAACCCTAAGCTAAGTCAGAGACATGTCAGAATGGAGCTCTCCATATTGTGTTAAAAATCAACATCAAGTGGGTCATTTTATTATTTACGGAAAGGGTTTCCGTATATCTGGTTGCAGTACAAGGCCATACAAGAAAGGCAATGCAAACTAAACAATAATGGATTTTAAAATGACATCAGAATTTGAAGAATATGATCAAAATTTTAACAAAAGGCAAGGCAAAAATAAATTTTAACATAGAATAAACCAAAGTTAAGCTAGGAACCGGATATAATGGAGCTCTGCATATTGTTTGCAAAATGAAAATCAAGTGGATCATATCATTATTTAAAGAAAAAAAAATGGTGTCCATGAAAGACAACACATACCAAACAGCAATCGATATGGATTGGCTAGGATGGGTAGATTTGAAAAAGTAAAGAAAATTTATTCACATAAATAGCTCATAAAATGGCCTTGAGAATTGTTAAGCCCAGTGAGCAAAATTTACAAAGCAAATGCATATGATGCCACATATTCCGAAGGCACATGATAAAAGGTGCAGCATAAAATAATAGAAGTGAAGAAGGCACAGAAAAAAAAGATGATGCCCAACTCACTGAATGAATGTTGACAATGTTGGACTGAGCTTTCATAGTTTCAATGTCACGTTCTAACTGCTGCTTCCAATCAGAAAGTAAAGCCTCATCCTGCACAAGTTTGAAAATTAAACAGATAAATGAACTGTAAATAACAACAGGATAAATTGCAACAAAAAATTAATCTAATGTGATACCTGAGGCAGCTGTATTGTCACTTTGTTTGGGAAGAGGCGACTAAGCTGCTTCATTACTTTGGAAGTTTCTTTGCTCCTATCATGTAGTCTACTAAAGTTATCCTAAACAAACAACATAATTGAAGTAGATTTATAATTAATTCCTGAAGAAACCTGGAACAACCAGGCTACAATGTGTATATACTATATAATTCTTAGATTTTGGACCCGGGCCTAACTCAACCCCAAAAGCTAGCTTGTAAGGTGAGGACTACCCAAGGCTTATATACCATAATTTGGCCTGATCTAGGCAATGTGGGACTCTAACACACCCCCTCACGCCCAGGACTGGACATCTGGAGCGTGGACAACTATACGGGTGGCGGCCCAATGACAACGGATCATCTAGGATAGGCTCTGATACCATCTTAGATTTTGGACCTGGGCCTAACTCAACCCCAAAAGCTAGCTTGTAGGGTGAGGACTGCCCAAGGCTTATATACTTTTATTTGGCCTTATCTCTAGGCAATGTGGGACTCTAACAATAATGATATAAACAAATAATCAGAAATGTATCTATCGCAAAGCAAAAAAAAAAGTGAGGGGGTACACAAAGACAAGCACTGAACATCCATGCTTTAAATCAAGGTATGAAAAACAGTGGCTATGATTATTATACCGGGAAAGCAAGATCAAGTAGTGCTGTCTGATTGCTCCCAAACTTTGTAAACAGAAGACCGCCAGGTTGGGTCTGGAAACATAAAGAGGCAGTCAGTCGTGAAAAAACGGTAACAAAAGCTTTCATCCGATCATGAGGTTACAAAAACCAAATGCTAGCAAACAAATATAATGTTAAACAGCACCTTCTCCTTACGACTGTCCAGCTGGGTATGAGAGCCAATTACCACAACATTCTGGGGCAAGCTTTCAAATTTACTTTTCAAGACTTCTGAGTTCCCAACCATTGCCTTCTCTATATCTTTAATGAACAACACTAGTGCATCGCTTTTGCTTTGATTAGAGGCAACCTATATACACAACAGTAGAGAAGAGTCTTAGATATACTTCTTCAGGAATAGAAACAAGTCCTGGACAAGAATAGAACTGAGGAAACCTCAAAGATTTCATTAATTGCAACTTTGTCAAGGTCATCCCCTCCAGAACCATCTACCCGTAGTAAACTATTTGCTGCAGCATAAATCATCAATGAATTATACATGCAAAAATTATAGCATACAAGAAGCTAATATGCAGATAAGAAAAGAGAAGTATAATTTAAAAAAGTGAATTACCAGAACAAAAGAAGCCACGATCATCTTCACAAAGGCCTCCAAGGTCATTGCCATCTGGAATCGATTTATCAAATCTAACCCCAATTTTTGAAGACCCATTATCTTCAAAAGCAAGGAGAACTTTGCCCCGACAACCATAGCTTGGTCCCCTGCCCAATATAGCAGAAGAATAACATCTTAATTTCCCAGAAGAACAAAAAATTAAACTAAAGGACTAGATATAAAAATTTTATTAGAGAGAACATAGAAAAGCAATGAACTGCAAGGAGGATAAATATCCACCAAAACAAAAACAGAAAATTAAAAAATGTGAAAGAGCAGAATAAACAAATAAATAAACAGCAAAGCTGTCTAGACTCTCTGAATAACAGAAATTGAAACTCCCTAGAAACAGAAATGAGCAATGCACCAGAGAGAAGCAAAAACAGAATTCTAAGCCAAAGTAAACATAGGCATTAAATCGTGTGCATTCATCCCCCATTAAATACAGAGGAGAATTAAAAAAAACTACAAAATAAAAAAAATCTAAACAGAAACTAGAGAAACTGCTTCGAAGTTAAATTTTTCAAAAAAAAAAAAAAAACTTCTGCTAATGATAACACTTCTGCCACTAAAATCTTATTACTCATAAAAATTTCAAAGAATTGTCAAGCATATCCTCCTTGCAGTCGGCGGAGCGCCGGGGTCACGACGGGACGGCGCTCCTCAATAAGAAAAAAAAAACCTTACATCTCTACAAGATCAGATCAACCTCTACTCCTCTAGTACTTACAAACCATAAAAATATTATGAAGTATCATTCTTCCATAGCACAAATTACCTTGGATTATTCGGTAGTGATGAGATGTGAGTTGGAAAGTTACCAACAAATTTTACTCGATCACCTACAAATTATGTATCATATTATTAAAGGCCCCAAGATGCCACCTAACATACATAATAGAACAAGACTATACAGGAAGTAAATTTGCAGATAGGTGCTTATTTCATGGGACACAACCAGCATACCTGTTTTAAGAGTAGTGCCTTTTGATGATGCAGTAGAAACCTCTTTCTTCAGCATAGCCTGAGAACTTAATGTAGACCCACCTATAATTTCAGCATCAACACTAGAAGCAGGCCTCTTATGATGTAATGGAGCAGCCTGGGCACTTCTCTTACCCAGCACAGCTGGCTTTTCAGACCTTGAACTTTCTTTAGCAGAATCAATTTCCTTCAATGGTGTTCCCTGAAAAACGAATTGCACAAGAAGAACAATTAACGAGTGTATATTAATGCTGATTTCGCATGAAATTTTTTTAACACAAGCAATCACATAATGCTAAGAAAGACAGGGAAGCAAAAAGAAATCAAAAAATCCTTAAACTGGTAAGAAGGTACAATCCTTCCAAAACCTTTATACATATAACGAATGAATATCTTAGAAAACATACACCAGGCAGAGAAAGAGAATCCACAATTAATAGCCTGGCACCAAAATGCTTTGCAAGTGCCTTGGACAAAGTCTCCTGATATATATCCGAACCTACACAAGAATCATATGAAGTAATGTCATACAGAATAATGTCACTTCTTCATTAAAAAACAGCAAAAAAAGCATAAACAAGAATGGTGGAACTACCTGCAGGACCAGATAACAATATCCGTGGAGACACTGACGGGAGGTCTGAAGCATATTTTCCAAAGCCATTGCACTTCAAATGAATATATGTAGATGCAATCAAAACATTCTTTGTCGTATCACTGCAATAATGCAACACATCATAACCAAGCATGAAAAAATTATATTTTATCTACCACAGCAGTAATTACAAGCCATTGAACTCAGAACTAGAGCAACAAAGAATATCAAGGCAGCTGTAGCTAATAAGCTTACATCTAACTGCGACCACACTAGAGATACTATGGCCCACTTAACTTCTCTAGAAGAACTTATAGAAGGAAAATAATAAAATGAACAAAGAAGGTAAAATGAATCCAACTTTATTCATAAGTTGAAATTAGACTTTGCAACTCACTTTTTTCAAAAGCTCTTCCATTTAAATTCTCCAAAACACCTATAAATTCATAAGAACCTTTTTTTTCTTCTTGGTTGGATTCAATTTACCTTCTTCATTTTTTTTCCCTTCTCCTATAAGTTCTTCTACAGAAACTTATCCAAACTGGCCCTATACAGTTAAGAAGTATATATTAGGAAATCAAATAAGATAAATCAATAACAAGAAGGAATTATTTGCACCTTAGGTAATACGGGAAATTTTCAAATGAGACATCAATATTCTCAGCACTGAGAATTCTCTGTTGTAAACTTTCCTTGAATGCTTGTCGCCTGGTCGATGCCAATATTGTTGGGGTATCAACATCTTTAAGGAGTTTTCTTAATTCCCTTCGCTCTTCCAATATCTTGGAAATGCTACCACTTAAATCAAATTCAGGACATGAACCAGCAAGCATGCGCAGTAATGGCCTCAATTCGCAGGTAGCAGCAGTCATCTTCCCACCATCTGCATCCACATTGGCATCGACTTCCAAGGTATCAAGGCTAGGATTTTCATTAACAGTGGTAGAGGATGCAAGAACAGTTTTCTCCGCAGAAAAGGATCCATCAGGTTCACCATTATTGGTGCCATCCTTCATTTCATTGTCTGGAACATCATCACCATGGCCAGAAGGGAGTGATGAAATATCAGCATTTTGTTGCACATTCTTGCAAGTTTTAGCAGGAGGTGGAAGGAGAGATAGATCTTTATGAAGATTAGATAAAGAGGCCAATATTGATGCTCCAGCTACAGCTGAAGGGTCTCCAGATCTAGCTTCAACTTGCATTCCATTTATTGGAGCACTTTGGGCTTCTAAAATACTCACAGAAGGTACACCGGAAGTAGTTATATTATTATTTTTGAGCTGCTGAAAGATCTAAATTCCATAATAAGGAACCCATAAAATATCAATAAAAGAAACTTGAGGGAAAAAAATACAGCAGTTTATAAATTAAAATATAAATACATAAAACATATGACTACCTGGTTTCCTCTTAAAACAGACCACAAATGCATGCAAAGAAAGTAAGGAGAAGCAAGCAGGAACTAAAAGAGAAAATAGATAAATTCTTCCAATGGCACCATATTTAAAGGATACATAAGCATGTTTGCCAGAAGAACCAAAGACCACCTCATCACCTCCACTTAAAATCAAACGGGCATTCCTTCGGTAAGTCTTGCCATTAACTTGAACGGAACCTTTACCCCCTGTAATTTCTAGTAAGGCAACTGAAGAACCTCCACGCTGCAGATCAGGGGGCCGTAGCTCCGGTTCACCAGATTCATTCCTAGTTCCAGATTCGTTGACCGGAGCAATAATTCCCGTGGAGGGCAGGTTTGTGGATGAGGCATCCTCGGAGACCTAGGTCATCACAAACAACCGATCAAGACTCATCAAGAGTTGAGTTGAAAATTGCATACCCAGATGAGGAAGAAGAGAACTTGAATCAAAGAAAGGGAGTAAAGATGAGACCTTGGATCGTTTGGTGTTGGGAGGAGAAGGCGAAGAGAGAGCGCGCTTGGAAGTAGATGAGCCTCGTCTGGTTTCAACCATGATAGTTGTGGACTGGGGGTTCTGGGTCGGTCTCTGTACCTGTTGGACGAGGCGAGGAAACAGATGAGAGACAACTTATGACTAAGAGTGATTGAGTCACGTAAATGTTCTCAACTGTGTAACTGTGTGTCTCCCTGTTTTTTATACGGGAAATGAATGAATTCATAATCACATATATTTACTACTATAACATCTAAGCATATGTCGCGTTTTACAAGATTAAATTCATTTTTTGGACCGTAAACGTGAGTTTGTAAAATATGTATTTTGTTTGGCTTCCCACATGAAACGTGAGTTTGGGTTCTGAAACGCGAGTTTGTAAAACGCATATTTTTGTAGCTTTTGCGTGTGAAATTTGAGTTTCCTTAATATTCACTTTCTAAAACTCGCGTTTACAGCAAAGTATCCAAACATGAAATCACGTTTACTCATATTCAAGTTTATCATAAATCACGTTCACTAAATCCACGTTCATTCAAACTCAAGTTTGCAAACGTTAATCCAAACGCACACTAATAATATTTGTTATTATTTTATATTTTATATAAGATGGTTTTTTTAATGGGGGAGGGCAATATATAGAGGGAAAAGAGGTTGTATTTGGAAAGGTGTAAAGAGAGCATCGTTGCATTCGGTATGTATTTTAATTCTTTAAATTGATTGATGGTACAGTTAATATTTTACGTGATTTGTACGGGATAAAATATTAATTATAAAACATGCTGAGAGAGCCAATCCTTAACAAACATTTAGATATATTAGTCATTACTAGCATGAGATTCAACTAACATTTTGAGGGGGAAAAACATCATATTGCCAATATATGTATTGAAGCTACAGATGTCAACAGGATGGAGCGAGCCACGGGCAGATAGTACACGACCTGTATCCATACCATCTAAAATTAACGGGTAGCGGGCATCCACGGGTATTAACAGGTATCTATTAATATTTTAAAAACCAAAACTTATTATATAAAATAATATCATATTATATAATATAAATTAAAATTATATAATACCATTACGCGTTGCATTTGGTATGTATTTTAATTCTTTAAATTGATGGTACAGTTAATATTCTACGTGATTCGTACGGGATAAAATATTAATTATGATAAATACTTAAATTTTAAAATAAATTAATAAAATCTTTATAGAATTTATCTTATGTAGACAATATAAAACATGCTGAAAGAGCCAATCCTTAATAAAATTCAATATCCTCTCCTAGTTAGCAACAATGTTCATCATTTCCATATTTTCCTTTCCCTCCAAGTTCACCCAATTCGTGGGTTAATGAAGATTGTATTATTCAATTCTAAACTGTAATAAATATTGTTAATTATGGTATGATCAATGAAGATGTACTCGTGCGAACGACACATAATTCACTGGTAAGTATAAAATCAAGAGTTTAGTTAGAGGCGGAAGATTATTGATTAAGAAATTACAAATTTTAAAATATTCATTTAAAATATGCAAAGCACTTAAAATATTCTATTTAACACTCTTAAATTTTTAACACGGTGTGAAACTAATTGGTAATTAGAGGATATTTTAGTGCTTATGGGCCAATTAGTAAATTATATATATTTTAACTATTTTTATTCAATAAGTATAAAATCTTAATACTTTGAATTATTTTTTAACCAATAGTTATTATATTTCAAAAAATCTCAATGAATATCATAAGCATGATATTGTTGTTCAATTACACTTGTATAAATTATGTCAATAGTAAAAATATGTTAATATCTATCATGTTCTTTCACATTGCAATTTATTTAAGAAATATATGGTGAAAAACAATATTGGAATTCCTTTCAACCGTGCTTGTGCTGAATGAGTTTCATGTTTATGTTGTACAGTAATGAGAATCATAGTCCGAGATTTTAAACACAGATCAATAAAGACATGTAAAATATCCATATAAAAGGTTATCATTAAAATGGCTATCTGAAATGCATAAAAATACCAGGGTGATACTAACTACCATGAGTATAAGGAAGCTCCAACCTTTTTAGTGACAAAACAAAGGTAATGATACTAATTACTGATACAACTTGTAGAAGAGCACATTTTTTTTGTGAGAAGTAGATGAGCACATATGACCTCAAAACTGATTTTTATGTATGGTAGAAAATTACAAAACACCAGAGTACATGCAACCTCATCATTCCAATTCTCCTCTTTGGAAAAATCAACAGAACAATATATATATATATATATATAGGAAAAACATAACTACAAATTTCAATAAAATAGAGTTGAAGAAGAGCTAGCGAATTTTAGGAGCCCGAGGAAGAAAATGATGGGAAAGAAGAAGCCACGGAGCACTCTAAACAAAAAGAGTGACGTGTATCAGGACAGAAAACAGAGGTTGTAGAAACAATCTAAGTCAATACAGTCAAATTTACATGACCAAGGAAAATCTCAATTTTGCTTAATATTTATTACACATATTTAAAATACCAAAAAGATGAGAGATAACTTATGACTAAGAATGATTGAGTCACATAAATGTTCTCAAGCTGTGCGTCTCCCTGTTTTTATACAATTCATAATCAGATATATCTACTGCTATAACGTGTAATAACATTTGTTATTATTTTATATCTTATGTAAGATGGTTTTTTAATGGGGGAGGGCGATATATAGAGGGGAAAGATGTTGTATTTGGAAAGGTGTAAAGAGGCACAAATGGTGAATGGATCGTTGAAAAATAAAATCAGTTACGAGGCATTTGGTATGTTTTTATCAATTCTTTAAATATTTATTGACAAGGTTTGAAATTGTAAGATGTAGGTCTTGATTTGATTTTAATAAGAGAAAGGTTATTTGTAGAGCAATGTTGTAGAACAATTCTTCACAATAGTATGGGAGAAACATAAGGAAAGAGAAAAACATAAAATAAAATAGATAATGTGATTGAGAGAAAATGAGAAAAGTGGGAGTTAGTGCAATTATCCAGCTTAACCGCGGACCTGTTCGGTCACGTTAAGGCCTGCCCATAGTGATAGTTGGAGATGGAAGGATTCTAGTGATGGAGTTTATAGTGTGAAATCAACATATCAAGCAGTGGTGAATGAGAGAATTTTTGTATCTTTTCCTCTTCACAAGTATCTTTGGTCCAAATTTGTCCCATCTAAAGTCTCTGGTTTTGCTTGGAAAGCTTTGCTAAATAGGATGCCATCTAAACATAATTTAATTAAGCAGAAGATCCTCCATAGCTCATTTGGAGGGTGTGATTGGTGTGGTCAGGACTTGGAGACTACTTCTCACTTGTTATTTGAATGCCAGTATGCTTATATTACTTGGATGTTTGTTTTTGACTGGCTTGGAATATCCACTGTTATTCACAATTCTTGTCATGAAAATTTTACTCATTTTTTTGGTTACATGAGGTGCTCTAGTAAGAACAAGATAAGGTGGGTTGTGGTTTGGTTGGCTACACTTTGGTCTCTATGGCTTGCTAGAAATGAGGCTACTTTTTCAGCTAAAATGGTGGAAGTTATTGATTTGTTGGATTTAATTAAATTGTGTAGTTGGAATTGGATTAGGTCCAAGGATACCTCTTTTACCTATCCATTTTCAGCTTGGTTCTCCTATCCCAGTGCTTGTCTTAACTTCTTTGAAGAGTGACCCTAATATTGTTACTATTTGGAGTACTTTTCTTCCTGGTATTTGCATTGGCGTTGTTCTGCCATATGTTGCTGCACAAGATGATGTAGCTTTTTTCATCTGAGTCCGGGATTAGATTTTTTATAGTTTGTGTACAGGTTATGTGTGTGATGATGGTAAAAGTACTTTGTATTATGTTTATGGGTTGGAGTACCCCTTGTACTTCTTTTAGTTAAATTCATTTGCTTATCAAAAAAGAAAAAGAAAAAAAAAATGAGAAAAGTGATATATTATAAAACATAGTTAAAATAAATCAAACATTTATTTGCATAATAATATGACTTATTTTCCTCCTTTCTTTATTTCATGAGGAAATATAATATTATTTTCTTTTTATTTGTTCGAAACTACAACTTCTCTCATTTATCTAATAAAAAATTAACACAACATGGTATTGTTATATGGTAGACATACTCTCAAATATAATCAATTAATTCAATTTTTTTTTAAATTCGCTAACTCATTTTGTTAACTATCGAATGTTTCTTATAGGTACACTACATTTTCCCAATTTTAGATATATTAGTCATTACTAACATGAGATTCAACTAACATTTTGAGGGGGCAAAAACATCATATTGCCAATATATATATATTGAAGCTACAGATGTCAACAGGATGGAGCGAGCCACGGGCGGATAGTACACTACCCATATCCATACCATCTAAAATTAACGGGTAATCATATGGGTAGCGGGCATCCACGGGTATTAACAGGTATCTATTAATATTTTAAAAACCAAAACTTATTATATAAAATAATATCATATTATATAATATAAATTAAAATTATATAATACCATTACGCGTTGCATTTGGTATGTATTTTAATTCTTTAAATTGATGGTACAGTTAATATTCTACGTGATTCGTACGGGATAAAATATTAATTATGATAAATACTTAAATTTTAAAATAAATTAATAAAATCTTTATAGAATTTATCTTATGTAGACAATATAAAACATGCTGAGAGAGCCAATCATTAACAAAATTCAATATCCTCTCCTAGTTAGCAACAATGTTCATCATTTCTAGATTTTCCTTTCCCTCCAAGTTCACCCAATTCGTGGGTTAATGAAGATTGTACTATTCAATTCTAAACTGTAATAAATATTGTTAATTGTGGTATGATCAATGAAGATGTACTCCGAACGACACATAATTCACTGGTAAGTATAAAATCAAGAGTTTAGTTAGAGGCGGGGGATTATTGATTAAGAAATTACAAATTTTAAAATATTCATTTAAAATATGCAAAGCACTTAAAATATTCTATTTAACACTCTTAAATTTTTAACACGGTGTGAAACTAATTGGTAATTAGAGGATATTTTAGTGCTTATGGGCCAATTAGTAAATTATATATATTTTAACTATTTCTATTCAATAAGTATAAAATCTTAATACTTTGAATTATTTTTTAACCAATAGTTATTATATTTCAAAAAATCTCAATGAATATCATAAGCATGATATTATTGTTCAATTACACTTGTATAAATTATGTCAATAGTAAAAGTATGTTAATATCTATCATGTTCTTTCACATTGCAATTTATTTAAAAAATATGATGGTGAAAAACAATATTGGAATTCCTTTCAACCGTGCTTGTGCTGAATGAGTTTCATGTTTATGTTGTACAGTAATGAGAATCATGGTCCGGGATTTTAAACACAGATCAATCAAGACTTGTAAAATATCCATATAAAAGGTTATCATTAAAATGGCTATCTGAAATGCATAAAAATAGCAGGGTGATACTAACTACCATGAGTATAAGGAAGCTCCAACCTTTTTAGTGACAAAACAAAGGTAATGATACTAATTACTAATACAACTTGTAGAAGAGCACATTTTTTTTGTGAGAAGTAGAAGAGCACATATGACCTCAAAACTGATTTTTATGTATGGTAGAAAATTACAAAACACCAAAGTACATGCAGCCTCATCATTCCAATTCTCCTCTTTGGAAAAATCAACAGAACAATATATATATATATATATATAGGAAAAACATAACTACAAATTTCAATAAAATAGAGTTGAAGGAGAGCTAGCAAATTTTAGGAGCCCGAGGAAGAAAATGATTGGAAAGAAGAAGCCACGGAGCACTCTAAACAAAAAGAGTGACATGTATCAGGACAGAAAATGGATGTTGTAGAAACAATCTAAGTCAATACAGTCAAATTTGCATGACCAATGAAAATCTCAATTTTGCTTAATATTTATTACACATATTTAAAATACCAAAAAGATGGAAGACAACTTACGACTAAGAATGATTGAGTCACGTAAATGTTCTCAAGCTGTGCGTCTCCCCGTTTTTATATGGGGAGAATGAATGAATGAATTCATAATAAGATATATTTACTGCTATAACGTGTAATAATATTTGTTATTATTTTATATTTTATGTAAGATGGTTTTTTTAATGGAGGAGGGCGATATATATAGAGGGAAAAGATGTTGTATTTGGAAAGGTGTAAAGAGGCACAAATAGTGAATGAATCGTTGAAAAATAAAACCAGTTACGAGGCATTTGGTATGTTTTTTAATTCTTTAAATATTTATTGACAAGGTTTGAAATTGTAAGATGCCGGTCTTGATTTGATTTTAATAAGAGAAAGATTATTTGTAGAGCAATGTTGTAGAACAATTCTTCACAATAGTATGGGAGAAACATAAGGAAAGAGAAAAATGTAAAATAAAATAGATAATGTGATTGAGAGAAAATGAGAAAAGTGATATATTATAAAACATAGTTAAAATAAATCAAACATTTATTTGCATAATAATATGACTTATTTTCCTCCTTTCTTTATTTCATGAGGAAATATAATATTATTTTTTTTTATTTGTTCGAAACTACAACTTCTCTCATTTATCTCATAAAATTTTAACACAACATGGTATTGTTATAGGGTAGACATACTCTCAAATATAATCAATTAATTCATTTTTTTTTTAAATTCGCTAACTCATTTTGTTAACTATCAAATGTTTCTTATAGGTACACTACATTTTCCCAATTTTAGATATATTAGTCATTACTAACATGAGATTCAACTAACATTTTGAGGGAGCAAAAACATCATATTGCCAATATATGTATTGAAGCTACGGATGTCAACAGGATGGAGCGAGCAAGGGGCGGATAGTACATTACTCGTATCCATACCATCTAAAATTAACGGGTACTCATACGGGTAGCGGTCATCCACGGGTATTAACAGGTATCCATTAATATTTTAAAAATCAAAACTTATTATATAATATCATTACGTGTTAACATATTAAAAATATCATTATAAAATAATAAAAAATAAATCATATCTCAACATAAAATACTAAATTGTTCTAATATTTTAATATAATTAATAAAAGATATATTTTTAATGAGTATGTTGGTACCCGCGGGGCAGATAGTACAATATTTGGCCACATCTATTTAATAAATATCTGAGTACCCATTACGGATATATTTGCGGGTATTTACGGGTACGAAATTTTTTGTCATCCCTAATTGAAGCCAAATTTACACTTTAGAGCAATGGTATTGTACATGAAAATCTTGGTAAATTCTTATTTCCACCAATATGATTGGTGTAACAAGACTATCAACAATAAGTAAAGGCAACAAAGACAAGAGATAAGACAACCTTGGGGATGATAAACTAATAGCATGTTTGGTTTAGCGTTGAAACGTGGTAAACTCATGTTTCCAACGCTAAAAATAGTTGCGTTTGGAAATTCAAACTTGAGTTTAGCCAGTTTCAACGCGAAATCAAACACATACTAAGTGTGTGTTTGGTTTAGTGTTGAGAAGGGCCAAACTCAAACTATTTGAAGCATTGCACACGTGATTTTATCACTTCTAACGCTAAACCAAACACACACTAAATAAACTCAAGTAAGTGTACATGGTTGTCGTGATAGCAAAAAAAATTAAGATGAAAAAATGTTAGTTTGTTCATCTATCTTGTCAAAGACCAATGCATTAGTCCCCGAGGAATGTTTTATCAATTAATGAAGTAATTATTTCTTGTTCTTTTGAATATTAACCACATTATTTTTTTAGTGATTCCATGAGGATTTTTGGGTTGTAACATATCATCAAGACAACCTCTTAAAGCTTTGAGATATTTTCAATATGACTCGAAGTGAGCAAGATTCTCAAGGTTAAAAAGCTTGACTTCAACTTTCCAAGCCACAAAGACAGAGCGATCAAATGGGAAGGCTCTAGAAAAAACACCGATGTCCATGTTTGTTTGTGTCCTTCAGAACCTAGGGATCAGGGAGCATTTTAGAGAAATGTGGCACCTCAAACAAACACTTGGCCTTAGTTCGGTGAGGGAGAAGTAGGAAGAAATGAAATGGGGACGGAGAAATGGTGCAGAAATACATGCTCAAATGTGTTTGGTACAATGTAGAAATAATGAGGAAATATGAAAAGGTTGGGGGTCCGGTTGCTTTTTAATTTCTTCCCAAGATTGGTGAGAAGAGCAAAGAAATCAAGTGTGAAGGATAAAAAATACTACAGGTGCTGGAGTTGGATCAAGTGTGGCCTCCATTCTCACTTTCACACGGATTCCCATAACAATATTTCTCATCCATTTCTCTCACACCAAACAACTCACTTTCACATTTCTCTTCTAATTCTCATCTATTATACTCACACCAAACAACCTTAAAATCATCTCTATCTCTCATTTATTTCTCTCTTTCTCATTTCTCTCCTACCCATTTCTCTTCTCTACATTTCCCTACTCTCACCAAACAAACCATTAGAGTAATTGTTGCTAGCACTTAGCAAAACATTCAAAGCAAACTACACAAGCACCAAACACTGCAAAAAGAAAGTCAAAAGCATCATATATAAAATGCATAATCAACAAATATATCTCAATGCACAAACACCTAACCGAACATAAAAAAGTTCAAACATAAAGCAACGGATACGATAGCTCCATGATCTAAAAAAATCTTAACTCGTCACACCACTACAATGTCATACCAACTTGGGGGCATTTACTTTGGATCGTTACATGTGATCATTCATTTATTCCATATTAGTGAAAATGTTGGTTAATTACTCTGTTATTAATCATGAGTTTCTTAAAAGATACATGTCATGATTTAACTTCTATAAGGATGTGATTTTCCTACTTCCCATCTTTCATCATTTCATATGGAGGTACAACTTTCCTCTTTCCTTATTTACTTGAAGATATAACTTTTCTTATTTTCCTAAAGGAATAAGTTTCCTTATATACTTAAAAATGCTACTTTCATTATTTACTTGGATGATTCCTATTGTAACATAATATTGTTATACGCTAAGTATGATTATCTAATTAGGATTTAATTGGTATACACTATCAGTATAAAGAAGTTTTACACAAACATCTAATTATGTGCCGCCACATCATTTAATGAATATGACACCTCAAGTGTTATTAAATTCAATAAATGATGTGACAATACATCGTTGAATGTCTATGTAAAATTTCTTTACACAGACAATATATATATATTAATCTCATCTAATTAATCTAATCTCACCTTTTTAAAACTTACTAACTTTATTGTTAGCTTAAACTATGAACAGTCATTATAGGTTCCCCTAATTTATCCCTAATTTCAGAGTTATCAATGATAACAACAGATTGAATAAACATTTCGATGATTATTGTTCGTGTAGAATTTCCTCGGGTGTTCTCTGGTCGAAGACGCTGAAGCTTCTCGAACCCACGGCGGGGCAGGGTGTACCTGCAGGGACTCCGATGCTTAAGTTAGTGAGGATACTGATCAGAGTGTATGAAGTAGAGAATAATGCGTACCTCAAAATGGATACCCCACATCGTATTTATAGAGTGATTATAGCGGGAAAGGTTGTTAGTTGGTTGTAACCGCCTCGTTCAGACGTTATGACGCGCTAAGGTGAGATTGATGCACACGCGCTATATTTATGTCGGCTTGTAGTGCAATCCCGTAATATCATCCCGGTAGCATGAGTCGAGATATAAAATATCTCCAGAACATATGTCCCCCAAGTCGGGTGTTTCGATATAAAGTATCCGACTTGAAATAGTCAGGGGCCATTCAACCGGCTTGATATATACAATAGTCAACCAGAGTCCTTTAATCAGATTTGTGAATTTCATTAGAGTCGGCAGCGTTGGTTAGGTGCGAATGACTACACGTACCATGTATAGCCGATCCAGATAATCTCCATTTCGGTAAAAATGATTGATTTCGGCGCAGCATGGGACTAAGTCCAGATCGTTTGCATAACGACTTTGCATCTGTTAAATCCAGGAATAACGTCTGCCCCAAAGTGTCAGAAGAGATGCCCCCAAGTTGATATTAAGTCAGTACAAGTCATTTGCTTAAGTCGGTTTTATCTGGGGTGCTCATATTGATATATCTTTCAAGGAATTGATTCTGAGATGATAATAAGCAATCTGTGATCTCAAAGAACTGGGTCTGAGATGATAATTCTGGGTGCCAAGGAATTAAGTATAACATGGATATTCGAGGTCTCACAGAACTGAGACTGAGATGAGAAATATAATTCGAAGTAAATCGAGAAACAAATATAATAATCAAGGGACTGGGCCCGAAATGCTCGAGGGACTAAGCCCGAGATTGCTCGAGGAGCGTATCCGCAAAGCATTGAGGGACTAAGCCTGAGATTCTCAAGGGTACTAAGCCCGAGACTTCTCGGAGCGTATCCAAGATCGTTGAGTGTATCCGGCATCGTCGAGGGACTAAGCCCGAAATGTCTCGGAGCGTATCCAAGATCATCGATCGTATCCGGGATTGTCGAGGGACTAAGCCCGAAATTCTCAAGGGTACTAAGCCCGAGACGTCTCGGAGCGTATCCAAGACCGTTGATCGTATCCGGGATTGTCGAGGGACTAAGCCCGAAATGTCTCAGAGCATATCCAAGATCATCATGTCCGTGATCGTCGAGGGGCTAAGCCCGAAATGCTCAAGGAGCGTATCCTCGATGCGTTAAAGGTATCCGAGATGTCAAGACAAGAAGTCCGAGATGTAAGAGAGACAGCCTGACTTCCGAGGTGCAAGGTCCTTACGTATCCGAGATGTAAACAATCTGTTTGTAATAAATTCGACGTGGACATCTCGGCCATCAGTGTCGAGATTCAAAAGGTGTCTTCGTAGCATCAGAGTTACTAGTTCACACACCGTTAATAATTATTTGAAACGAGGCCACCATGAATTACATCATAAGTCTTCAGGAGAGAGGAAGAAATATCCACGAAACGGAAGAAATTCAAACCAGAAAATGATATTCCTTCTCAGGATGAAATTTCGAGTTCATCGTGAAATTCTGGACCACGGCTGAATGTAACTCGAAATAATGCCCAGGACTTGGTTAACTGTCCTGAATATTATCTGACTTGCCTTTCAAATTGTGTCATGTTTGTTGACGAAAAATATCAACCAGGTAAAATTATTTGACTCATCGTCTCATGTCGACGAGTGGAACATGTCGGAGTTCATACTCGGATTTGAGCCTCTAGAAGCTGGTGTAGGCGCTTAAGATGGTGGCGCTATAATCAAGAGGTACCATTAACTAAGGTCTCACTTCATGGCGCTAGAATTCGTCGCCCACCGACTAGGAAAGCAAATGGAGTTGGTTCAGTAATCACCCAGAAGGAAGATTGCTATTATACGCCACGGAGGCAATGTGAACGGTGTGCGACTCCGGATCGGGAGGGTAGAAGTTATCAGAAGCTCTCACTGTATCACTGCATCATCCATGTCTGGTTAATTTATCTCATGTTGCTTCTAATATAAATCTTGAATTCAGTTTTGTAAACTGCGTTCATTAGTGTCTCTGAATGCACTGATAATGGCATGAGGATCCTCGGCCACTCCAATAAATTCAACTCGGAAACTATGGACTTTGTTCTTGACATGTAGATGTCGTACGCTGAAACACGGCCTGAGGTGAAGTTAGAGGACTTCCACATTGGGTCCCAGTTTTGGGCACAGACGCGTAAGCATGCGATTCTCGTCATGATCAACTCGGAATAAAATGACGTTCCAAAATCCAAATTCTATGAGGGGCAACTCGGAATTTTATTCAACTCTGGTAAAGCAATACGTCCTCTGAATCCGAACTGGGAGCATCTCGGAATTAAACCGGCATATACTTGCAATTCATTTTGGCAAACTCCGAAGATATAATTGATCAAATCGTGCCAAGTGGTATCAGAGCTATATATATGGCCTAGATGAAGCAAAATACTAGGATCCCTTGCAAACCAAACAACGATGCCAGACTTTTCGAAACAAGTGATTTTACAATGTAATTATACCAAAGATCATGGAATACACCTCGGAGCTAATTAATTATCCCTTGTATCTTGGAGTGTAATTATACAATGATCACGGAATACCCCTCAGAATGTAATCAATTATCTCTTGCATCTCGGAATATGTAGGAACTCCAATCATGTCATTCGGCACTTCAATTTGTTTTCTATAGTCCTTACCACCGAAAGTCCATGCCATACTCTCCAAGGACGAGGTGGTCAGAGAGGCTCAGTACCCACAACCAAATTAAATCCGACACGTTGAAGGAATAAATTTAAAGTGAATTAAACAGAGAGAAAGAAGAAAGAGTAAATTTGAAGTGATACTGAAAACAGAGAGAATGGAGAGCCAAACTCAGGGTAAGGAAGAAGCTCATGTCTCCAGGCACAGTATCACCGTTGATGCTGCCGACAGCTTAAAAAACTCCACCGTCAGCTTCACAACACACAAACCGAGCAATCACCATAATCTCCCTCGACAAACTTAGCATAGGAGATCCTCGAATTAATATATAAATGCTCGTTAATTAACTGCAAGAATTCCCGAGGGTGCATCTTAATTGCATGTTGCATCTCGGATGGCGACACGTAGCTGAGCAACTGGAATTGCTATGATTTTAATCTCGGAGATGAATAGTTGCATTCTCATAATTCTCATCTTGTAATCTTCTCGGAGTTTTAAGACCTTGAAAGGTATTATTGGAATGTAATTCCACCTTAAGTAGTTATCGTTGGAACGTAATTCCAACTTGGTATCGAACGTAAATCAGTTCCTGTCCGCTCTTGCTTCTTCAAATTCTAACTTCAGGCACAAAGCCTTTTCATTTTTGTTCTCTGAAGGAGAAAATCACAAACTAAATGCTTCGCAAATAGTGGATTCTCATTCTTTTCCACAACACTTCATTGACTTGAAAAGAATAAGTTGGCCTTGCTCCGTCTGCAATAGAAGAGACTCTGATACGTCCTCTTGTGGATGGAGTTCAACCAATAACTCGGACAGATGTTATACAGTTACAGAATGATCACGGAACTATCCCGGACTATCTTCTTAGTCCAAAAACCAAGACAGAGCCGAAATAAGCTGCAGCGAAATTATTGTTACATCTCGGACAGCAAACTTACCATGACGAACATGTAATTAATCCAAAGACATAGGCATTATCAAACGGCCCAGAATTTTTTAATCCAAAGGAGGAATGTGATGCTGGTTTTTGGAAAATGGACTCAAGATCATACGGCCTTGTAGAGCCTTGACTCAAAAGAAATCAGTCAAAAAACCAGAAAGCTCCAAGGTTTCTACTCGGCTCCGTGAAATTATTTGTGTCTCAAATCCTGAGAAAGTTGCTTTCCTTACGGCGAATTTCTTCACCAATTTCAGGACGGGATGCTTCCGCAAACGAGCATTTCGGAACAGAACTCATTACGCAGCATTTCAGAGCCTTCTTCATCTCGGCCAATGATAAATATGAACCCGAAAAGTTTTGTTGCAAGAATGCACACGGCAGGGGCCTTCACTTGCTGCAACGGCGACAACCAGAAATAGGGAGATCGACGGCGGTGGTCCAGGACAGTAGAGTCGTGGTACGACAAGAATGAAAATGACGAGAGCTGCGGGCGGCGAGGTGACCAAGAACGAACATAGCGAGAGCAATAATGGAACCAAGAACAACGAGAGATACAAACTCCGAAGGCTGAAGGAACCATCATGAAGCTCAAACACCATCGCTGCGGTGCTTTAACATGAGACAATCATCAGAAGTCAGAACCAATCCAGAATCCTCGGACACCATGGTAGTAAATTTTGTCACCCGGCCCCATGGTTGACCACCTCGGACCAGAATCACGGGCAGGCCACGACGTGTATCTCGGATTAAACAACCAATTCCATGAATAATTTCGTATTCCTTGAGACGGTTCAACGGTGTCAGCGGACGACGACCACCATCTCAGAATTTCGATGTTCTCGAAACTTCGTTTGTTCACAGAACAAATCGGGACACAATATTTTAGATTCAAATTGTTGCTCATCTGCATGCCCCCAAATCATATAACCCCCTGAGAATCTTCTTATACTCAGAGATCAGATACTTGACTCAGTAGGATGCTGCCAAAGTCCCTGTACTGATGCGGAGATCGGAACTCAGCTGTCCAATTTTGTTGCGGCTCATCGTGAAAGAAACTTCTGATCAGAATAATTGCATAGGAATAATTGGAGTGAGAGACCGAGATTGCTTGGGGGAATCAACGACCAAAGATGTCGAGGAATAATTGTAAGCAAAGATGCAAGTCAAGCACTGCAGATCCTTGAACTGCGACGGCGATGCTAAGGTCTTCATTGTTGGTGCTGGTGTTGCTGACTCCGCTCTCGGTCACACTTGGCCAGATCATTATACATCTCGGGGCATATATATAGAAGTTCCGGTTAGGCAAATATGAAGCAAATATCCCGAGTGGGCATCTTGAATCCCGATTAAACAACACGTAGCCACAGCCACTGCTTGTGTGTGCAAATTTTATTTGGCACTACCACCACAATCATCTTTGATCAAAATCATCATTAATTCTTGAAGAGCACCTATCAGGAAGACAAGCGTAGTTAGCCCCAAAGCAAAAGGTATGCAGATTCAAGCCAGCTGCTGCAGTTTTCCATGCGCAGACATGTGCTTAAAATTGTCATCGGTAGAGCAATTCACCAACGAAGAGACCCAAAGGGGTCTGTAGAAATATGACTTGATTTCAATGATTCTAGATCAATGATATGCTTCTGAACTCTCTGATTGCGGTAGACCACCGACGAGAATAGATATCAATTTAGGGTCCCCTAAAATTTGTATCTCATTGACAAGCCATGTCGGCACAGAATCCCGATGTAGGATGTGCGGCAAAATTTACGCATCTCAGAATTTACGCATCTCAGAATTCGACGAGAAGTGATCTCGGAAATTCGTCCGTTGCTGCTCTAATAACAATTCCAATTTTGGTGTCGGCCGAAGCTCTAATTCCAATGCCGATTACATCATATGATTTGCACATCATCAATATTTCTGAATACAGTGCGTCAATAAGAGAATTCCTTGACTTTCCAGTAAGATCTTGGAGTTTATTATTTTCATCTTGGAATTTCAAGAAGCACATGAGCGAAAATAATCTCAGAACAATTATTTCAAAGAAGCTATTGGATCACGAGAAGGAGAAAATCGTCAACCCAACCAAATCAGACGTATCCTCTGGCAAGCACTCTGCTGATTCCGGTGTCGATCTGTTTTGGCCGTATATTTCCATTTCTCTGTTATCTTCCCCAATTTCAAATCTCCTTCTTCTTGATTCTTGATTTCCTTTCATTGTTTCTTGCCGCGGAAAAAGGAATCTGGAAGCAGTAAATAACAAGAAATATAAACTCGAGTTCAGGATTACCTGGACAAGAGAAGACGGAGCCGATGAATGCAGAGGAGACGATGAAGGTATCGCCGTAGGAGCAATCAGCGGTAGGAAGCTTTCATACTCGGGTAGCCAACGTGGCTGTCCACCAGAGAAGAAGTGGAAGCGGCGGCGCTGCGATAGGCCACTATCATCTTCGGAAGAGAATTACACGAACCAAATGAAATGGAAGGGATGAACAGGACTCATCGTTTGTCCCCACAGACGGCGCCAATGTTCGTGTAGAATTTCCTCGGGTGTTCTCTGGTCGAAGACGCTGAAGCTTCTCGAACCCACGGCGTGGCAGGGTGTACCTGCAGGGACTCTGATGCTTAAGTTAGTGAGGATATTGATCAGAGTGTATGAAGTAGAGAATAATGCGTACCTCAAAATGGATACCCCACATCGTATTTATAGAGTGATTATAGCGGGGAAGGTTGTTAGTTGGTTGTAACCGCCTCGTTCAGACGTTATGACGCGCTAAGGTGAGATTGATGCACACGCGCTATATTTATGTCGGCTTGTAGTGCAATCCCGTAATACCATCCCGGTAGCATGAGTCGAGATATAAAATATATCCAGAACAATTATTACCTTATGGGTATACATCTCAAACCTATATTAACACTTTATAGCAAAATTTATGACTTCATAAAAACTATCCGAGGCCATGTTTGGATATCTAATAGAGAGTAGAGTGGAGCGATATTACAAAAGAATGGAGTGGAATGGAATGTAGTAAGAATGAACTTACAAATCCATCAATTGGATGATTTAATAACAAATTGGAGAAAAGGACTTATTCCACCACATTTCGCCAAAATTGAGCAGGAAGGAGAAGTGGATTATTACTGGATGGAATGAGACAGAGTTTATTATAACATGTTTCGTCCTATTTCATTCCATTTTAAATAAGAAAAATATTAAAACATTTAATGGTTTTGGTGTGTGTAAATTGCAAATGATATCATCCATTCCATTCTTTAAATTGTACTCTTACTTTATTAATGTTTGCAAACATAACAAAATAATAAAAATATACATTTTTTTTTAGTTTGAAAATTTAGTTTTAAACAAAGAGAGTGAAAGAGTGGTAATAAAAAAATACAATAATATAGTTATTTTACAAAATATGATTGTTTTTCCACTTTTGCACGTAGAGAAAAGAGATTAAGGGAAAATAAAGTGGGATCAAGGAGGCTGTGAAGAGATAGTGCCTATTTGTTTTAAATTTTAAACAGTACAAAATCAATTCCACATAGTTGATTTTAAATCATTTTCATCCAATGTGCTTCATAAAATGTGTATTACTTATTTTCAACCATTAATTCTAAAATTAATTACACACAACTGTAAACCAAACGAACACGTAGAAAAGTGGAGCGTTGAAAGTTGGAAAATGAAACAATAATTTTTGGATTTATATGTGGGAATTGCAAATGCTAAATAGTTTAATTAAAATACACTAACACAGTCGTCAAATATGTTGTCACATTATTTAATGAGCATAACACCTCATGTGTTATTAAGAGTGTGTTTGGTAAGTCATTTCAGCTAGCTGAAAGCTGAAATTAGTAGTTGAAATCATCTCAACTTTGTTTGGTAAGGTACCTTTTTTGGGTGGCTACAAAATTTTCTTGAAAAGCTACTTGAGATAGTTTTTTAAAAAAAACTTTCATTTTCAGCTACTAGCTGAAAATTTATTACAAGTTTATTTTTCAACCACCTTCACTCATCATTATTTAATAATCAATTGTGTTTTTATATGTCATTTTACCATTTTCAGCTAATTTTACCAAACAATTTCAATCAATTGAGCTAGTTTTTCAGCTTTCAGCTAGCTTTTCAACTTCCATATGATTTTTCAACTTTCAACTAGCTTTTCAGCTAGTTTTATCAAACACCCTATAAACTCATTAAATGACACTACAAGAAAAATTACTTTAGCGACCACCAAAAGCCTTTGGCCGTCGCTACAGGGGCAAAAAACGTCGCTATTGCATCATTAGTGACGGCCCAACGACGGTGTCGTGGCCGTCGCTACAAGCCTCGTCGTTAATACAGTAGCGATGACATTTTATGGCCGACGCTAATGGTCGTTGCTAATTCCATGGTTGTCACTACACAGCGACGGTCATGGCTGACTAGCGACACACATGGTCGTCACTAAATAGCTACGGCCCATGGCCGTCGCTAAATATTTTTTCAAAAATAATCCTTTCTTCCCAAATTATCAGTTTTGAGAATCGAACCCACAACCTCCACGATACAGAGAAGGATCATTGCTGTTACAGCAAATTTGTTTCTTGGAATATATAGTGCAAAATATTATATATATAGTGAAAAGATAACAAAAAATTAGTGACGGCCAGGCCGACACTAGCTTTACGAAGGCCGACGCTAAACAAAAATTTTCTTTAGCGACGACCTGAATAAAATTATTTTTTAAAAAATTTATTATACCTTTAGCGTCGGGCAGAGCCGTCACTAACGTTACCAAGTAGCGACGGGTCGCTACATAAGAAATTCAACGGTGATGTCTTTAGCGTCGGCCGTTGCAACGGCCTGGCCGACGCTAATAGCAACGGTGTCGTGGCCGTCGCTACAAGGCCGTCGCTAAATAGTAAATTTCTTGTAGTGTGATGTGACAACACATCATTGGATGACAATGTTTAATTGCCTGTGTATATTAAGTCCAATGCTAAATGAGATTTTAATATGAAAGAAGGGATTATTTTAAATACATACAAGGAATCTTGATAGTCATGACAAACAAAAACTATATATAGGGGTAATCAATCAACTTTATCTCAATTTTAACGTGAAAAAACTTGAGTTAATGAGTTCAAGTTTGAGTTTTCTTTGACATATAATTAGCAAAACTAAATCGTACTCGAAAAATAGATTTATACTTTATACTTGAATGAACAATTGTTAAATTAACATGATAAATAAATTTCTCAGGGTAATTACCCACAAAATGAGTTTGGATGTGGGTTTGAGTTTGGGTAATTACCCACATTTTTTAATAGGTACGAGTGCGGGTACGTGTACTATGGTACCCAATCAAATTCACACCCGCACTTATATAATATTATATATATATATAATTAATTTATATATATAATTAACTTCATTTATATTATTAATTAGTTAATATTATTTCTAAAAATTAATTAATATTAATATATACTACAATTACAAAAAATATATATTACTAATTGAATTAATTTAAATTTTATAAATATCAAAATGTTATAATTTTATAGCCCTAAACACTAAAGTAACAAAACTTGTGAATTCGCAGTTGTGAAAGTTTATTGTAATATTTTACCCAATGTTTAAACATTACATTATATTATACAGTGTGTTTATGAACTTTATTGTGTTGTACTTTAATTTAGTGAAGTAATTACATTTTATTGTTAAATTTGGATGGTATAGGGACTGTTTATCATTTGTGCCAGAGTTATTCTTTAATTAATTTTTATTTTCTAATTAATTTGTTATTTTCATAATTAGCGAAAGTTTGAGTAATGAGTGTGGGTACGAATACTTAAGTACCTAGCATGTAAGTATACGAGTATTAGAACTGTTATTCATACGGGTATAGGTCCAGGTCCGAGTATTTTTTTTTAAACACGTGTATGGGGATGAGTAGGGTAAGTAAGTAAGTAAGTGTCTCGCTCTTTGATGTGGATCTCAAAATTATAATATAAAGAGTTTATTTACGTGGCATATTCACAATGAAATTAATAAAATATTTAAATATACATTATTAAACCAGTTTATGAAGGAAAAATAGTAAAGTAATAGGTTTTTAAGAAAGGAATTAAGAAAGGGAAGGTAAAATTGAGAAAGAGAGGCTTAAAAGTGAGAATAAAGACTTTAAGTCCCAGAGTTCTCGCTCATGCGAGCAGGACTCACTTGAGCAGGAATATCAGTAAAAATGGGAAAAATGGGATCTGATATTCTCGCTTGAGCGAGCCTTCTCGCTCAAGCGAGAAACAGGGGTGAGAATGGTTGCTCTCTAGAAGATTTTCGCTTGAGCGAGAAGGGTCTCGCTCAAGCGAGAATCTTCCAGAGAGGGGGATGCTCTCTGGAGTATTCTCGCTCGAGCGAGGAGTCCCTCGCTTGAGCAAGAACGCGAGCCCTGGACACCTTTAGTATTCTCGCTCAAGCGAGAAATCCTCGCTAAAGTGAGAATGTGCGAAGTCATATTTTAAGCATCATTAATTAGGGCTTCAACCCTTGTTTTCATACTAGTCTTCACCTTTCTAGAGAGAGAAAGAAAAAAGGAAGGAGAAGAGCTACTGCATCACCTCCAAGGCATCGAGGAAGGCTTGGATATTCACCCCCTCACCACCTCCCATCACCTTTATTTTTCCCTACTCTTGAGGTGAGTGTGGTCACCCATTCACTTTCATATTGTTTAACCCATTGTATGCTCGCTATTCCTTTCTCCCTTGCTTTTATCCTTGTTTGTGTTTGGAATTGAATGCTCCTAGGGTTAGAATTCATGAATGTGTTGGTTTCGCTTGGAGTGGCTTAACCCTAAGTCCTTAGTTAGGGCTCCATGTTGATTTAAGTATTGATGATGCACTCTCATGAATTAAAATTACCTATGCATATAAGGAAGTTTTTTCATGGGCCTATGGCCAAATAGGAATTTTATGGTCTCTATGTAGCCAATAGGAGTTTAATGGGTCTTCGGACCAAAGAGGAACAAGACGAACGAGGTAATCACATAAACCTCCCGAAATTAGGAGGAACATGGGGGCCCTCGGCTAAACAAGATGAACCGACATGGACCTCTCGGCCAAGAGGGACGTGAGGATCCTCAACTAAAGTAAAGACATGCATAATATCTGTTTGATGGTAAAACTTAAGAGGGTGGCCCTGGACGACGATCCTTGGTCACAATCAAGAGCGCTTTAACCATTTAACAGTGAAAAGAGACGTGATGTGTATGTTCAAAGGAAGGAGAGAGACGTGAGAAGAACTTCAAAACTGATCGGGGAAAGGGGTTGATGAGAGAGGTAAAGACTAGAATGAGTTAAATGATTTTTTTAATACAAAAAAGGTTAGGCCAATGGCTTAGGTAGGAAAGTTAGGTTGATGAGCGAACACCTCATAATAAATGGGTGGTGAGAGGATGGAAATAGAGCAACTCAACAGGAAGGTTGGGGAAGGATGGCGGTATGATTGACTAATGATTCAAAAGCAAATTGACAATCATAAGCATACCCTTATTGGGTGAGTTTGAATAAGACACGTGGAGGTTTAATAAGGTGGGAATTTGGGATGAGCCAAATCACTGTTTAATTCAATTTTGTTTTTTAATTTTTAAAGATTGTTTTACAGAAAAATTTTAAAAACAATTTTTTCACATGAAATGATTTATTTACACATTTTGTATAAAAAACAAAAAAGCAAAAATATTTTTTCAAAACATTTCAGAATAGTTTCGGAATTTTAGTTTTTTATTTAAAACAGTTACACCTATTTTAAAAAACTGTCTGTCAAACATATTTTTCAATTTTGTGTTTTTAAAAAAGTTTGTAAAAACTATAAATAAACAGGCCAATTCTGGCTAAAAAAGAGAACAATGAACCAAACTATCCGTTGACATGCATCCATTGAGACCAACTCTAGGCAGAATCATCCGTGTGAAAGGAAATAATGGTATGGAAGAGGTTTTAGGGGTTTAGCGGACAAAAATTTGGTTGATTTTGAAGACTCATGGTCCGTTTGGTTTACAGTTATGTAGAATTTATTCTAAAAATGAATGATTGAGATGAATTATGCACGCTTTACGAAGTACGTTGGACGGAAGTGATTTAAAATCAATTTTCAAAACCATGGTTTTGTTGAAGTAAAATTTAAAACAAACAGGGGCTCAATCAAGGAATTTGTTCCCGTGGTTGCTTGATTACCCTTTTGGGCTTTAGTTTGCTTATCTCTTGAATTAATGGTGGAGTTGGAATTGGGCTTTGAATCTTTGATCCAAGTTCATACCAATACTCCAAATCTCCAATTAGTCCAAAGAGAAAAAGCAAAAGAATCTTTTCTTTAAAAAAAAAAAATTGGCCTCTGGTTTCTGCTGGCTGTATTTCGTCATCCTTTCCCCTTTCTTGTCTAGTTCTTTAGATTAACCCTAGATTCGTGTAAGAGCAACTTTATCGCTGTCAGGGAAGCAACGTGTTCAGCGAAGCACTGTTGATTCACGGGCAATAGTTGCTAGCTAAAGTAACGCGCAAATCAATCAAAATCTAATAAAAAATAATTTTTTATTTTACCGTTGCATTGCAATGGTTACTTTTTTTCATTTGTATATAAATAAGGGTTGTTAAAAAGAAAAATCACACAACTAAACATCTCAAAATTCTCTCTATCACTCTCAAAAAATTCTCAATTTCTTCTTTTTATTCAATGGATTCAAACCAAAATCCATGGTTTAATTTGATACCAAATTATCAACAACCCACAAATCCAAATTTTCAAAATTCTCTCAATTTACCAAACCCAAAAAAATATTCTCAATATGACTAATTTCAATATTCTACACACCCATTTCATCTATATCAGTTTCATATGTATCAATCACCACCAATTAACCCATCCATGTAGTTATTAATATTTTTACCACTTTTTTTATTGTGCCAACAAATAATTTAAATAACGATAAAATAAAAAAAATGTTATTTTTTAAATTAATTAATTTATAAATAAATTATTTTAAATTAATAAATAAGTTCATGAAAAAATATAATGATGTAAGCTTTTTGGTGGGACCTATTGCAAGCACCCAAAGAGAGTTACTCCATTGTAGAGATAAAGTGCTTGGAGGTGTTTACATTGTGAAGAGTAAAAATGAGTAATGTGTATAAATGAGTCTCATTGAAAGCACCCAAATGGAGTTGCTCCATTATCGATGCTCTAAGGGGTTTAGCTAGATTTTCTTTGAGTCGCTAGATTTAGAGTGTGCTTGACTTGCCATTTCAGCTAGCTAAAAGTTGAAAATAGTAGCTGAAATCATTTCAGCAATGTTTGAGAAGGTAGCTTTTTTGGGTAGCTACAGGCTTTTCACAAGTAGCTTTTTTAAAAAAGCTCTAATTTCCAGCTACTAGCTGAAAATTAATTACAAGTTTTGCCCCCAACCACCCCACTTATCATTATTTAATAATTAATGTTGTCCTTAAATGTCATTTTACCATTTTTAGCTAGTTTTACCAAACACATTCAATAGTTTTTCAGCTTTCAGCTAGCTTTAAGCTTTGAGCAAACTTTTCAGCTTTCAACTAGCTTTAAGCTTTCAGCTAACTTTTCAACTAGTTTTACCAAACACACTATTAGTAACAGAGAGCAATCCTTGGTTTAGATTTTTTGGATTCTGTTCGGATTTGCATTGTCTCTGTATCTCGACCATTGCTTTCCCCCACCGTATTTTTTGCTATTCCCACCCCCATACTTTTTTTGAAAAATTATAAAACCCAAAACTACCTTTCAATTAATTGGCCTACGGACAAGGTTGTCCGGGGATAGTTCCCGGACAACCTTGTCCAGATGCGTGAGAAATTTTTCAAACAGTAGGAGAAGCCAAGGGGTAAACCACCATCTCCACCGTCCAGCCACTGCCACCACACTGCTCCCCTTGCCAGCGAGCTGCACCCAAGCTTCAACAATAACAGCAGCTGCAGCCACCACCGTACACCACCTTCAGCTGCTTCCTCCATCGTTCAGCAAGTTGCTTTCACCCCCTTTTGCACAACCATGAGCAACCATTGCAGATCAAGGTTCAGTCGCCAGCGCTTGCAATCCAGCCACCACCATCTTCCACCTGAAGCAATGGCAATCGTGCGCCTCCACCCTCTTACCAGCAGCAGCTCGCCCAATCTTCCAGCGCGCGCGAAACCTTCGCCGCGCGAAACCATCTTCCACCTGCAAGCTTCTGCACAGCCGCGATGAAGGGAATCAAGCATGTGGTCAGGGTGCAGCGGAAATAAATGGATTCCCTCCCTTGTTATAATCGTTTTGCGAAAACACGAATCAAGGCAAAAAGGTATTGAAACGAAAGGTCGTACCTTATTAGGATTATGAACGAGGCAAGTGTAGCCACGTCTCTATTGGTATCCACGCCAACAGCCGGACTAGGATTCTCTCCTCAGCTCTGCTAGTAGCCTTGGAAAGTAAGAAGCGATTGCTCATATGTCTAAGGGTAGTGCATCTTATGCTCTATTTATAGAGTGGTGGCTAGGGTTTTACCCTTCACTCACTTAACCCTCACACTTATGGGCCTGACCCATAATAATTCTAATTAAATTAAATTAGAATTATTATCCTTTCCTAGTGGCATGTTGTATGCGTGTGACCCAATAGGATTTAATATTTGGTTATAATATTAAAATAAAACTCTTTTATATTTAATATCATAAATAGTGAGCGCTATCTAGCAACACATCACTATCCAAATATTACGATTATCAATAATTTTGATAAATCTTATTTTATTATAATAATTTATATCATCTGTCCCTTTGTCCAAATATCTAATTGAACACAAGGGCATGGATTGTGTCAACCTTGTATAGTTCAATTTATATTTTCTTGATCCCCAAGTAGACTGTACAGAAAATAAATATCTCATATTTATTCTTCTGAGCATGGCCATGCATTTTGCAGTCTCACTTTATCAAGAGGCCTACAGATATAACTCCTGTTACATAGGAGGGACAAATCCCATGTAGGGCACTCACATTCCTCCACATAATTTATTATATGTCCAAATACCAACTTTATGATCACCCTGTTACAGGTAATGTTTGATGATATTCAAAACATATAACTCCTTATGTAGGAATCGTAGTGATTTCAAGTCGAAGGACTTCATATAACATTTATTAATTTAAGAAACGTTCATGACACTTATGTAACAACCCATGCAACGTTCTTAAGGTGTGTCTGTCTAGTACACCATTACTCTTAATGTGTACTTATGTGAGCGCATGATATCTCATATCCATGATCTGTGAGATGCGATCATCAATGAACTCACATACTAGTCTAAATGCATCTTTGTCCTAAGATGATAATTGACTAGGGACTATTTAAGAATAGTTCTTCATAAGCTCTCACGATCAAGTCACCTACTTGATTCCTTATGAAGTTTAAGCTTACTATTCTAAGGACAATAATTATATTCTAAAAGAATTAATAAAATGAGATGCCTTTATAAAATAATAATATGATACAAGTGATGGATGTTCAAAGTAAAACATATAGGTCTCTAGTGCATATTCCTAACACGCGAAACCTCTGCTGCGTGCCGCCGTGCCCGTTCCCTCCGCCGCGCGAAACCATCTTCCACCTGTAAGCAATCTGCAGTTATGTCTTCAGCCATCCCTGCGTGAGCATTTCCTCTCAACTTTAGTGATGAAGGAAATGAGAGAGAGAAAAAGATGAAGGTGGAAGGGGGAAAATAGAATTGAATGCGAGGGATGAAGAGTAGGTGAGGAAAAAATTTCCGGACAAGGTTGTTCGGGAACTATTCCCGGACAAGGTTGTTCGGGAACTATTCCTGGACAACCTTGTCCGTAAGCCAATTAATTGAAGGACAGTTTTGGATTTTATAATTTTTCAAAAAATATGGGGGTCGGAATAGTAAAAAATACGGTGGTAAAAACAATGGCCCTGTATCTTTGGGCTTGGCCCATGTACTATTGGCTGGTCTCCAGCTTTTTTGAATGATATCCGAGTTCTTTCGGCAAAAAAAAAAAGGCAAAAGGGGCACAAGTGCAAAACGCAATAATGTCTCCCATTTCGATCGATAATTCAGGGTCCGTTTGGTTTACAGTTGAGTAGAATTGATTCTAGAAATGAATGATGCACACTTTACGAAGTACGTTGGACAGAAATGATTTAAAATCAATTCTGCAAAATTGATTTTGGATGGTTTAAAATTCAAACCAAACGGGCACTCATTCATCCATTCATTAAAAAAACACATAATTAAGAAAAATGGCGCTGAAATTAATTGGTGAATTGGAGAGATCGAGATCCAAATTCAAACCCAATCAATCAGCCAATAGCAAATAAATATCCAACGTAGCACTTCAAAAATTGGAATGGCAATTTTGTAATTAAGCCTGAAGCTCATGGGGTCACAAGTAAACTCACATCACCACACCACACGGATTTAAATTTAAATGGATCTCCTCATTTGCATTTCATGTCGTTTTGAAACAGTGGAACAGAGCGATTTGCAGCTGCATTGATAATCTCATGGTTAGGGTTCTTCTGCTGATTCGTTTCCCTCTTATCATTAATTCTGATTATTTTCTTCGTTTTGTTGCTTTGTCCACTGCAATGTGTCCTCGTACACGAATCCGACTCTGCATATTTATAGAATTAGGGTTTTCCAATTTTGGGATCTCGTTCATCAATATATCTGCATTCACTCATTGGTTTCCTTCCTGATTGCAGGACGGACACGATTCACAAGACCCAAAGCAAAGCCCTGCTGATATGACTGCTTTTGTAAGTTGTTCATCGTTTTCATGAATTAATTAATGGTTTTTGTTCTCTTGTTGCACGTGTTCACGTCAATTATGTTATTCACTAACTTGTATTTTCGGTTCCACTGGTTCTCCTAATATTATCAATTTGGCTACTTAACACTTCAATCCCAGAGTCCAGGATGATAGTGCAATATGCAAATTTGCGTGTACTTGGTTTTAATTGTTAGAAATAATATAATTGTCACCCAACAACTTTTGAGATGTTTGATTCATGATACGGTAGCAGCTTGTTTAGAGTTTGATTTGATTCTTGCTACCCGATTATTCTAATAAAAAAGTTTAATCGGTGGACCTTGTATTGTCCATCTTTCCGAGGGCTATAAAAAGTTCAAAACCATTCACATGTCTTCTTCACTCAACAGCTTTTGGGATAATTGGTTAATGACATTACTTTCATGATGATTTACTGGATGTCAATCAATTTCTGACATTTGTCTATCCCTCTTTTGCTTTCTTCAGGTGCAAAATCTTCTTCAGCAGATGGTGAGTTGTATGGTCTAGATTCTTAGAGATGCATTCCTGACTTTCAGAATATATTTCATTGTTGCTAACTGAAATTCCTTTTTCCCCCAGCAAAGTAGGTTCCAGACAATGTCTGACTCCATTGTTTCAAAGAATATCCTTTTTGGCATGCCCTTGATTTATCTAGACATAATTTTGTTGAGGAAATTAATTTCAGAGTGGTTTTTCATGCTTGTGATTTTTTTCACCAGAAATAAGATTGGTTTGGTGAGGTTAGTCTGGTTGGATGATAGTAGTTGGAAATTGGCTTACAATATTTTATCTAGATTTTTATTCACCTAACAATCTTGCAAGGGATGGCTTTGGGCTTTTAGTTAAGGAATTCAACGGAACCTTATAAGTGCAGTTATTTGATGTTTAAATCATAATCTATGTACACTGGTAGACATTTAGTATAACCATTTATGTGCCTTTATCTAATAGCTTAAGTTGTTGGGATAATTAATTCTTGACATACACAACAGCACAGGTGGTATATTACAACCGTGCCTGACTAGATTTTGACATTTTATTGTAAACTAAATGCTTACCCGTACCACCTGTGTAGTTGTACTTGTTCATAATTTGTGACTCATGACTTAGTGTAATCTGTATATGGTGGTGTACATGTGTGGTCATGTTATTGGCTAAGGCAGGGTGGGTGGTGTTACCAATTTTATTAGATGTATTGTAGATTGTAGACTTGCTCAATAATCAACTTTGTAATGAATGTTTTTCTTGACGTCAATGCACTTGATGATATGGGAAACCGCATTAATGAGTTGGAGCAGAGCATCAATGATCTAAGAGCAGAAATGGGAGTGGAGGGCTCTCCATCACCTGTGGCCGCTGTGAAGCCAAAGGAAGAAGAGTCGACCAAAGAAGAGGGTTCATCTTAAAGTGACGTTTTGATTTTATTTCTCGTTCTCGTCTTGCATTGCACCAGGATTGGTATGTTGCATCTATCTTTGTCTTAGTAATGGTTCAGAAAATAGATCTACTGTGTGTGGCTGAGTGCACCTGATCATTTGTAGCTAAATCTCCTTACTGTTTTTTATGATTTAAGGATACTCCTACAATTTTATATTGTAATTACTTTGGTGCCCTCCTATTCCCCATCCCCCGATTCCCCCCAGCATGCTGGGTCAATGAATGAACGAATCCATGGCCTGCTGTACTGATACCTACTTTTTGGTACTTCATTCCAAATTTCCAACTTCTTGACAAGTGGTTTCATAAATTCATTTAGTCTTGTCTATTTTCAAACTTTGGAAAGAAGAGTCGAGTTAGTTATACGGTAAACTATTATTATTCGCACATGAGCTGCATTAGCCAGTAAGTAGTAAGAAATCTGAGTTCCAGACGATGCCTACTATGCTATATCATCTAGATTGACAAAGCTAACACGGACAACGCACGTGTCGCATGTATGCGAGGTTACCTGTGAGTTTATGTAACACCATTTAAACAATTTCATGATAAAACCGCTGTATGATCATGAATAAGCAAATTGTGGGAGTAATAATCATTCTTGCCCCTCTCTTTGCACACTGCCCTTCACAATTTTTTGATGAAAAACTGTTTTTGAGGTGTAATAAATTAAACAATCTAGAAAAATAACTGTTGAGGTAAGACAAGAAAACGTTGTAATAACTATAGAGAGGATGCACATAAGGATTTTCTTCTAAGCATTCAAGGAGGGATGGCAACACAGCCACTGCTGTAAGGATGAGCATTCAGCACCTCACCTGGTTTACCGTTGTAGCATACATGGTGTACCCTTTGAGATCTTGACACTGTTTTGTTGCAGCGCCTTGTAGCTTATATGAACTATAGCTTGCTGTCATGAGCACTGCCACCCACCGTAGGTGATGAAGCGGTTGTGGTATACAAATAGAATGCTAGTTGACAAAATGCCATTTCCCCTTCCTTGTTGGTATCGTTATTGGCTTGGTGGTGTTGCTATGATGGCTGATGAGTCTCTTAAGACCTGTTTGGTTTGTATTTTCATTTTTTGTTTTTATTTTTTGTTTCTTCTTTTTGGATTTTTACAAAAAAAAAATTGAAATTGCTGGAAATAAAATTTTGCTGTTTCCAGTATTTCCAGTTTTTTTTTTGTAAAATTTCAGAAAATAGGAAACAGAATTAAAATAGGAAATGAAAAATGTAAATCAAACAGACCTTTAATTTTCAAGTCTCGGGCGTTTCAATTTCTGCCATTTTGTAGAAGGTTTACTTGGAGAATGGCAGCGGGTAAGGACTTTCTTTTTTGTTTCTCCTATGTTTTTTTAAACAGTATATAGTAGTATTACTACCCTACTACATGCTCTCTGTTAGTCAGCAGCTTGGAGTATTAAGAATTTTAACGATATCGTGACAACAAAAACGAAGAAAAATTGAACTTGAAGGTTTGATAATTATACCCTCATAGTAATTTTCAAATTCAAATGCGTTTCAACTTTCAATTGCTGGGATAAACGTCAGTTGCATGTCAAATGAGACTCTTCAAAGCCTACCATGTAAATGAAGGGGCATCAATGAGACAATATTTTTCTGTTCTAGCATTTGGTAAGGGTTAGGCCTTCCTTATTAAGAACGCTGAACATTACCATCATGGTAGATGTGATCATTAAGAAATATTGCTGCTGTAGTATACCAATTCCAGTAAAAATCGTAACGTTTCTACCAACAATTAGAAGATTTTACTTAAGCGTTTATTTTGGGTGATCATAGTCCATCCGTTATCAATCTAAGCATGCGTATAAAACATCTAATACAATGGGAACGTTAAGGCCAGCACATATTCCACACTAGTCCTTTGGAGACCCAAATTGACACAAGATTCTGAGGTTTATATAACTGCTTCTGAGGTCTAAGAAGAGAAGTAGGGAATGAGTAAAAAAGAACCTTTTTCTTTGGTAAAAGTAAACTTTCTAAGGAGGAAGGGACGGTCTCGTTCTGGTTCTCCAATTTGATTCTGAAAGGCAGGGGAATAAATAGATGCTGCAGAGCAACTACAACAAAAGTAGACATAACCATTGACAAGGTTCATGTCATCCACTAGTTACAGTTATTATTATTAAATTCCTCTATCCAAAATCTCATATCAAACCAAGCACTGTATGTTTAAGGGTCTTAAGCATGTTTCATGTTAATTGATAGCTTTTTATTTTTAATGTATGTAAGATATTTTTCCCCCTTTTCTCTTGATTTTGCTACTGCTTTGATTCTTTGAAGCTGGAGCCTCGATGAAATTAGAAGTTACTTTAATCTAACTCTGGCTTCTGGATTGGAAACACTTCCATATTGATATAGTAGTTTAAATCAAACGGGATGAATCATTATTGATTCATCTTTCTCTGCCTTATTACTTTAACATGTTTTTTATTCCTATTCTTGATTCTTGGTGCTGCTGAAAAGGCTATCTGAACTCAATATTAGGAGTTGATAGTTGAGGGAAATCGTTTTGCAATTTGTACAGAAGATGCCGTGTTGTTAACTTACGATTTGGATTTGTAATTTTGGTTCAAACAGAATATGAGCATGTTTGGGTGGAACTTCTGCAGAAATACTTTTAGGTGAAAAAAATAACATGAATCAAAGAGGTCAATACATTTAACTTATCCATAAGTTAAAATTAGTCTTTGTAGATCACCTACCCAAAAACTTTTTCATTTAACTTCTTTAAAAGTAACTAATTTTATAAAGAAGCATCTTGACTGCAACTTTCTGTCTTTATGGCTTTGTAAAAGCATCTGTTTTATGAAAATATATATTAACCGGAGAGCTGGAAATTTTGGAGACCAATGTCATGAAGGCATCACAAACAAATCCGAACCTGTGGATACAGATCCGCTCTGATTTTGACGGGAAAACCCGTTTTGACCAGGTTTAAGTAAAATCCGACCCCTCCCCATCTTTAACGGGACGAGGTGGGGTTGGATACAAGTACCCGCCCCGACGAACCCATCTCAAACCCATCCCGATAAAATAATTAAATAATTTTAATATATTAATTGTTAAACAATAAAGGTAAACAGTCTTGGGTTCGAGTCTTGTGGATGGAAAAAAATCCTCGATGGGAGAGTTAGCCCCACACCATGACGTGGATGTTCCCGACTCGAACAGGATTGCCCCTCGTGGGGATACCTGTGGTTAAACAAAAAAAACAATAAAGATAAAATTATATATTTTTCTTAAAGTATAATATAATTTTTAAGTTTCTTATTTTTTTTAGGATTATAAAAGTCTATATTTACGTATTATTTGAATTAGAATATATTAGATATATATGACTTATTTAGAAACGTATATTTAAGTCCTGGGTGGCACAATTGAAATATATTGTTTGAAATATATTTATTGTATTATATTATGAATTATATAATATATTTTGATTTTTATACCAATCAAATATCATGTGAACCGAACATTTTTGATACTATCCTAACTAATCAAATCTTACTCTAAATCTATTTGAGTCTCTAATAGTATCGAATCATAATTGAATTTTTTTTATAAACAAGTTTAATTGAAGAAATTGTATTTGGTCAATCAAATTCCCTCTGTTTTTTGTTTGTCCATTGAATTTGATTCAAATAAAATAATATATTTCAAATAAGATAATATATTAAATAATAATATTTATATTTAAAAATATTTCTGAAATAAAATAATAATATAAATAAAAAAAGAATATTCATATAGTATTAATATAGAAATAGAACTATTTAAATAAATATTAAATAAATATAAAAAAGAAGGCCAATTAGATATTCAATCTAATTAATCTAACTAATATTATAAAAAATGAAAAAGAAAGAAGGTGAAATCCCCCGAGTTTCCCTGAACCCCACAGAGATGAGGTTGGGTTTCAAATTTCATATTCGCTCTCTTTAATTCCGAACCCGCCTCGATTTTTATAGGGACAGGGACAGGGAGAACAAAATCCGCCCCAACCTGCACTATTGCCATCATGTTAGCTAATTTAACTCATTTGGAGCAATCTCTCAGGACCATTTTGAGATTTTGAATCTGTTGGAGACTCAACTGCATGAACCAAAAATATCTAAGGGACTAATTTTTTAGTTTGATACTTATTTATAGTTATTAATTCTAAAATCAATTCTATCCCCATCCAGCACTAAGGTGGCCGGCCTATGGATATTATGCAAGTTGTACGAGTGTGACAGTTTTCATTCGCCGCATTTATTTAATGGGGAAAGCTAGACTATAGGCGTATATATTTTCGCATGATTTACACACTTACATAATGAACTCCACTAAAACCATAATTTCAAGAAAGGTGAATGAATACATAGATATGTTGAAGATACACGGTAAGCAGAGCACTGCATGTTTTACCAACCATATCAGCAGTGCACCTTCCATGATAAAGCAAAGAGTAATATGATATATGTCCCTCACATAATAATAAGTAAGAGTAATGGCATACATACATACATACGTCATATGATGAACCCCATAATTTCAAAATAAAGATGCTTACTTTTGTCTTTAAAGATGGCCATACATAGTCCTCATTTGGCACATGTTTCCCTTTCCATCCATTACTCTGTCTCTGTCTAAAGGTTACATCCACTAAGTTAGTTGCAGACAAGAATGCTAACCCATTCATCTCAGGGTACGACTCTATTCGTTTTGTATTGTCAACCACGACATTTCCATTCCAACAAGCTTTTGAAGGACACACAAATCCTAACACTGAGAGTGATATATGCTAAGCTAATGTGCTTACCGAGTCATGAAAAAACTGAGTCCTCAAACCGTCACTTTCCCCTGCACCATCAATTTTTATTTTTTTCTACAAATAGGAAAGAAATTCTACTGCCTCACCATCATTGTTTCACTAGAAATTTCATGCGGATAACAAGCAAAGCAGAGCACCTCTAAAACGCAAATGAGTAAAGGCTCTGATATGACATTCAAAGAGCGTTATGATACTTTTTACCTTGCTGACATCTTGACAATGACACTAGTTGTTCTCCCTGTCCCTTCCCTCTGGATAAGGATATATGCGTGCTTGTACTCAGCTACCCCTCCCCTCCTTCCTTCTTCATTCTTGTGATGCTTAATTTTGGGGTCTTAATTTTACTATCAATTCTCATAAACTTCTCAAAAAAGACTTACCCATGTTTGGTAAAGTAGAAAATAGAGGGGAGAGAGAAGAAATAGGGTGAAGAGAAGAATATTTGTCTGTTTGTTTGCAGAGAAATTAGAGAGGAGAGAAATTTAAAGGTATGGGTCATACTCAAAAGAATTTCTCTCCTCAATAGAGGAGAAATAGTGAAAATTCACTTTACACTATATTTCACTCTATTTCTCTTCTATTTCTCTCCTATTAAACAAGATGAGAGACAAATAGTGTACTATTTCTACTCTATTTCACATTTATTTCTCTCCTACCAAACAACCCAATTTCCTCACTATTTCTCACATATTTCTCTCCACTCCATTTTTCTCTTTTCTATTTCTCTGTACTCCATTTCTCTCTACTCCACCAAACACACCCTTAAGGAGAAGAAAAATAGTATGAACCAATAAGATAAAATGAATTCATTTTACTAAAGTATTCCCTATTACCAACAATCATGTGTTGGACTTAGTCACAATTAAGACTCTTCACCTCTCTCTAAGAATGTGTTTAGTGGAGATCGAATATGAGAGTTCTTCACACAATTGTCAACTGAGTCGCAATTCTTTGGTGAATTTATTTTATCATTTTGATTCATCCTATTTTCTTATTTTATAAGTTTTTCTAAAAAAATTATTCAAATTGACCTTTAATCAAACCCTAACAACTCTATGTTATGTTTCAATTTGTTGCAAATCTTTACATAATTAATCCAAAGTTCACAGAAAACACAAGAGTTGTCTTTAAGGTTTTAAGTTGCACGCAGTCATGGTTACATTACAGTCTTTGATATTACGGTTAAATGCGGCTAACACGGTTGTGAAGACATAACAAACCATGATAATCAATGTAAAATCTTGATGAGCTTAATTTTATGGCATTAATAATCAACATGATAATGATAATCACACTCTAACAAATCTTAAAGACTCATGCTAGTTATTCTTTGTAATTAAGCTATCAAGCATAACTTTTTTGCAATGGAGGCTATGAATGACATTTTGATGCCTCAATTTATTTGCCTAAATGATATTTTCAGGACAAGCATCAAGTTATAAACAGATTAGCTAGTCATTGAAAGAAATGATTTAGTGGTTTTTCAATTCCTGGTAGAAAACTTTCAATTTGAAAGTCTGAGAGAACAAGAATGTATCATACAGAAAAGCATTTTATTTTCTTATCTACTTATTCCCATCCAATGCTTTTCAGAAAAGAATATATACATGGCCAATCAAGAACTTGAACCAGATACTTGTTGTACCGTACACATATTTCACTATCTTTAATTAATAATATTTGAAACTGTCTGATGTTGCCCAGCTATCAAATTTGAGGAATAGACATAATAACAATTCCTTGTTTTTAACCACCAATCCAGTATCAAAGATATAAAACCGAACCTTCCATCCTTGTCCATTAGATTATTCAGAAAAAAGAATATTGCTATATCTTATACTTTGCATTGTATTTGTCTCTTTTACTCAAATGGTGCAAAATTATGAATGTCCCTGACATAATTGTGGGCGTCAGTAATGATACTGTAGCAATCAAATTATTTTACTGAACCAGCCGCTGTACATTTAATCTAATCTGACTGATATTTACATCTATGTATCTATCAATCTATATATATATATATATCTATATCTATTTTTACAATTGAGTAAGAGTATAGTTCACCTTTTTATTATTCACAAGTTTAATTTTATTTTTTAATTTTAATAGTGAGTTGATTTGTTTTTTTACTATTTTTTTGGATAAAATTTACCAAAGAGTTGACTCAGTTGACAACGTAAGCTGAGATTGTGGGAAGAACTCTGGGTTCGATCTCCATTAAACACACTCTCAGGGAGGGGTGAAAAACCTTAACTGTGACTAAGGTGTGTTTGGTTCTGCATTTGGAACCTTTGAACGTGAGTTTAGAACAGTCAAACTTGAGTTAGGGAGATTTTGGTGCTGTTTGGATTGGCATCAATTACTCTAGTTTGGAGCTAAATTTGAGTCTGTGTAGAAGCAAGAATTTGTAGCTTCTGCGTTAACATAAACTTGAGGTTGGTGGCACAATTTTTCTGTTTCATTTTTTACCCTTTCCACTCATGAAGCTGCAGTACGTTAGTTGTACCCAACAACCTCACAGTTGCACCCATGAAACGTTAGCTGCACCCATCAAGTGAACCAATCTCTTTCTTTCTTTCTTTTGTTTGCTTGGTGAACAGTGAACCGATCTAATGCTCATAGTTCCCCTGTTATTGATTTCGTAAATTAATCTGAACTTTTCAATTAACCTCACACCATTTAACGGGGGATATATATAGTTATTTAATAAGAGTTATTTTCATTCCAAATTAAATTCTTTTTAATTTTTCACCAGCATCCAAGTGAAATGTATATCTATATAACAAACAAAGACACGTCTTTTTTAGTATTTATACTTGCAAACGTGATTTATAAAATCTAAACCAAACAACATTCACTGTCTTAAACTCACGTTTGCAACAAACTATCCAAATAAGAAATCACGTTTATACAAACTCAAGTTCCCTTCAAATCACGTTCAATAAATCACGTTCAACTTGAGTTTGAATGAACGTGGATTTAGTAAACATGATTTATCCAAAACCACATTTCAAACGTGGATCTTGGTAAACGCTAGTGAGAGTAGCTTCTGTCGAGGGTGATCCTATTTGAGACTTATGGTGTGTTTGGTTTACCTATGATGAAAACAAAAACAAAATTCATCGAATAAAATAATATTTTAATGTGTTGGGTTGATTTAAAATAATATTTTGATGTGATTATTTTTTAATTATTCATGTGAAAAAAATTAATGAGTTGGCTTTATTTAAAATAAAATTTTGATGTGATAAAAAATTAACATAAAAATGAAAAAAAATAAGGTGGGAAAGAAAATATAAAAAAAGAAGTGTGAAAAGGTCATTATTTTTTAAAGAGTATAAAAAAAACTTTGACAATCCATTTTGAGGTGTGAGAAGTGTAGGGAAGAAAGAAAAAAGGAAGAAAAGAGAATGTGAAAGACATGATAATTGATGTGATATAAAAAAAGTAAGACATAGAAAAAAAAATATGGTGTAAAAGGATCTTATATATTTTAAAATTAAACTAGCAAATATCTTATATATTAAATAAATATTTTGTGAAATTAAAAAGTAAACTTAAAAGTATAACAAATAAAATATTTTCAAAAAGTTATATTTTCAAAAATTTATATTTTAAAATATTTAATAAAATGGTATACCTAATAAAAAATTATTTTAATAATAATGTCCCTGCGTATTTGTTTTCTATTTTTCTCTTCAAATTTTAAAATTAAATTATTTTTATTAAATATAAATAATTAAATTAAAACATATCTTTAAAATTAATTTAACCAATCTATCTATACTTCTACAATATAACAAGATGCACTTTTACCCTTTTTAATATTTGTGATGCACTCTCGGTCTCTTTATTTTAGCTTCATTGGTAAGCCGATTTGTAATGGTCTCTCTATTTTTAGCTTAATTGGTAAGCCAATTTGTAATGGTTGAACCTAGAAGTTATTAGTAATCATATTGGTCTATGTTATAATAGTATTTTTTTTGTGCAATACCATAAATATCCTTCATTGGAGGCAATCATGTTTGAGCAGGATAGACCTCTATAGACGGTAAAACTCTCCCTCCGAGTATTTAAAACAGTTGCATACCCAGGGCTCGAATTCGAGACCACCGGTTAAGTTGGAACAACCTCTTACCAGTTAATCTACGTGCTCGATAGTAACCTATGTTATAATAATATAAACTAACATATTATTACTATTTACATTATAACAACTTACTTTTTTTAATATTAATTTTTTATTCACTTTTTTAAGAAATTACTTATAGTAACTATTATAAATAATATAAATCAATATATGAAATTAATGTAATTTTTTTCATTTTTATAAAAATTATAATTATTATTAAAATATTTTTACTTACATGTATTATTATTATTATTCATTATAATCATAATAATATAATCTTTGTTAAGACATATTAATTTAAATCTATCAATATGCTTAATAAAATAAGAACTTATATGAGAATGTTAGTATAAGTGACAACTTTTAAGAAAATATTTTATAAATTTTTTTAACCTTTCTCTAATAGAAACTATTTGAGTAATGGATAATTTATTGTTGATTTTTAATTAAAAAAAATTGTATTTATTAGTTGGTAACATATTCACATGGTTAGTTAAAAAAATTTATTTTATTTTATTTTAATATGTGGTCAAATTAAATTTGACTCACCTTTTTTTAAAACATTTTTTTAACAATTAGAATAGATTAAAAAAACATAATTAGTTGTAACATAAAAAGAGGAAAACTTTATGAAATATGAAAAATAACTAATATTATATATATAAAAAAATTATTTTATGAAAATATTTTAAGGGAATTAAAAATGAGTTACAATATAAAAGATGTAATTACTTAATTTTTTTATTTTGAAGATTTTAAAAATTTATTTCATTGATAAAAAATTATTTTATTAATAATTGTCATATATTTTTCATATGTATTTTTATTAAAATTTAAAAATTTAATTAAAAATTTATATAATAAATATTTTTATGACATATAAAACATACTTTATGAGGTATTACCACCAAACAGTGGCAGTATAAGTATACCTAAATAAAATTTACCGGTTGTAAGATTTGGGGTTGAAATACGGACACTCTTAAATTTTTTTTTACCTAATCATTATCTTGAGCCTGAAGGTTAAATCCACCTGCCACAACTATATGGATGGGGATTTGTGATCAACCACAAATAGGAATGAGATATTAAGAGATGTACGGATAGAACACTAATATGGAACATTTTGGAGGAGAACAGCAACAGCAACAGCAACAGGTACTGAGATACAGGGTATTTTCACATAGCAATGGAAACGTGTGATGAGTGGAGACATCACAATCATCAAACCATAAATATTTGCGGATCATGTGCACTTTGTCTACTTTTCTTTGATACTTGGCAAAGCTAATTTTTAGGGAGTTATTTTATCTTATTATGCATTTTGCATGAACTTAAATTTTTTTCTTAGATTGAACCCAAAAATTATTTTCGTAGAACCTTAATTTCCAAAGCATTAAGCTGAAATCTAGTAATGGCTTTATGGGGACCATGTCCACGTCATGAATGACATCAGCATTAGTTGTTTCATATTGGGTTGCACGAAATTAAGTAGAGACGAGGGAAAAGGATAAATTAACAAAATAAAGAGAATATTTTTTTTAGGAAACAAGGATATTGTCCAGCACACATTCAAAATCTAATCTCGAGTTATAGAATTTTTGGTGTCAACCAACAATATTTTTTAATAGACATTTATTTCTTTTTGAGTTATAAAAATCATTATAGCGACTTTATCTTTCTTAATAAAATCTTTTCAACTTAATCATTTGTAAGATTTTTTTTTAAAGAGCTTCATGGTGTAGTGTTATGGTGGTAAGGAGACATGACTTGCTTAAAATTTGTAGAGTGCTTAAAGTGTTATACTCTAATTAAGAAATTACCACTGAATGAATGGATGAATTGGAAGGGTTATTAATTCAATTTAATTAATGGTTTCAAAAATTTGTGCTTTATGGCAAGTATATGTGTGGTTCCAGAAAAAAATACTCTAGCGAAAATCTAATATGTATATTATTTTTTTAGGATGTTAATTTAATAACGAAAGGAGTTGATGGAGTGGAGGAAACAAGGTGGTATAGATAGGGGTGGACGTGGGACGGGTTTTGTATGTCCCGTACTCATCTCGATTTGTTTATCAGGCCAAATTTTCAGACCCAAACCTGCTTATAAACTCGAAGAAGTACAAGACTAGCTAATTAAAACTCGAACTCGTTCATAACCCGACGAAACCCGTCCATAAACCCTAAAGCCTAATTTTTTTAATTTCTTATTAACTTTCAAATACTGTTAAGAGAAAAATATTACTATATCATTATATAACTTTATGTATGAAATGTATTTTCAAAGTAGATACAACCTTTATCATAGAGGAAAGTTGAATTAAAAAATCCCCATAAAGTTAAAATAATGTTAAGCATTAGAGTAATATAAAATTATAAATATTAAATATTATATATATACATATATGGAACGGGTTGGGTAACCCGAAGATTATCTTGGATCCGTCCTCAACCCGATATCAGGTTATTGAATAGACCCGATTTAATCCTAATATTTCATGTGGGACATGGTCTAAGCCGACTCGAGCAGCTTAGGTTGGGACGAGCCGGATTTTGCTCACCCCTAATTACAGGTTCGAATCCTATTCATCCCCTTGGGGTGACATAAATACAATTATGTTTTTTTTATTACCAACAAAATTAGGAAGTTAACTTAATAGATATGTGAAGTGTATGTGTGGTAACACATAATTAAACTAGTGTAAAACAATTTAGAAGATAGTGTATACATATTAAATTCTAAACAAAATTATGTTTTTATTGAAAAATCTCATTTCAAGCGCCTAAATAACTTTATGTTGATATTTCTCCATAATAAGATGCACATGCCTCCTCTGCCTATCTATATCTATATATACACACACAAATGCTTTTCAATTGACCATGTGAGCAACACAAGTGTCATATTCTGTACTGTATTGAGTTCTCTTACAATAATTGTCTCTGTAGTAGTTCTCTTCCTTCTTGTGGGTATGGACGGAAAGAAATTGGAGTACAAAGGTGAGGAAGCACTGAAGGAGATAGAGAGGCTGACCATGAAGGCTGCTGAAGTTCAGGAAAGCCTTTTGAAACAGATCTTAACTCAGAATAAGGAAACTGAGTACTTGAATAAGTATATGAGGGCAGATACATATATAACAGACATAGCAGAGTTTAAGAGGTGTGTTCCAGTAATCAGTTATAAAGGAATCTTCCCATATATCCAGAGAATTGCAAATGGGGAAGACTCTTCTCTCATCACAGGTCACCCAATAACAGAAATGTTATGCAGGTAACCTCTGCCACTGTTAGTAATAGTATTTGCTCACTCCATGTTCTGTTTTATATTATATATTAACAATCTCAATCATATGGTATATATGTCATATGTGCAGTTCAGGGACATCAGCTGGAGAGCCTAAACTAATGCCATCAATTGCTGAAGATCTTGAACGCCGTACTTTTGTCTACAATCTTATCATGCCAATCATAAATAAGTTAATATTAACATCTACACATATTTATTTCTTGGCCTTTGATTATGCATGTGGACACCTATAATTAATCATATATACCCTTTGGTTGCATTTAAATATTCATAGGTTACTTAAAACTCCAACATGGTTGAAGGACGCATAGATCTGCTTTTCCAGCTTAGCAACTTGATTCTTTGATGTGTTTAATGTTATCCTATCCCCTGCATTCTAACTAAATGGCCAAAAGAAAAAGGATAAGGTGGATATGACATGAATAAGAGTAGGTGGATGGAGGGCCCCATTACCATGCATTGGTTACGTTTATAAAGAAAACATATGATTCTTTCTCTGCTTGTTATATTTGCGTTATACAAAAGGATCATAATGCATGCTAGCTAGTGCGACTTGACAAGTACTACATTTAGATAAAGCTATTGAGGATGTTTGATAAAAGTAACTGAAAATCTAGTTAAAAGCTAAAAAGTTAGTTAAAAACTTTAAATTAGTTGAAAGTTAAAAGATTAGCTGATTTGATTGAAAGTGTTTGGTAAAACTAGCTGAAAATGATAAAACGACATATAAAGACATTTATTAATTATTAAATAATTATTAGAAAGAGTTATTGAGGAATAAAATTGTAATAAATTTTTAGCTAGTAGCTAAAAAATAGAGTTTTTTTTATAGTTTCTCAAGAAAAATTATCTAAAAAACTACCTTAACAAACACGAATGAAATGATTTCAGTTACCACTTTCAGCTTTTATCTAGTTGAAATGTCTTATCAAACACACTTTCATCTGATTTTCACCTAGTTTTTTAGCTAGCTTTACCAAAAACACTACGTAGTTACATTTGTAAATGGATAAACCATGACATAGATAAACACACTTGATAGTTAGTTATAAACTTGTAATTAACTGTGATATGCATGCTGAGTATTTGATTAATATAACCCATTTTTCCAACCATTGGCTTGATTCCAACTTGAATTTTAGGTATGTTGGTGATCTTGACAAAGGCAAGGCAATGTTTCTCTACTTTGTAAAGACAGAGATGTCCACTCCTTGTGGCTTACCTGCTAGGACTGTGTTGACAAGCTACTACAAGAGCAAACACTTCAAGTGCCGCACACGTGACCCTTGGAATGATTTCACAAGCCCTGACCAAACCATTCTCTGCAGTGACATCAACCAGAGCATGCATTGCCAGCTCCTAGCAGGTTTAGTCCACCGCCGTCAAGTCCTAAGAATTGGTGCTGTCTTTGCTTCAGCACTTCTCCGAGCAATTTCATTTCTTGAACGTAATTGGAGGAACCTATGTGAAGACATTCGTGGTGGCCAATTGAGTTCCTTCATAACAGACCCAGGATGTTGTTCTTGCATGTCCACAGTGCTTTCATCCCCTGACCCACGTCTTGCTGATGAGATCAGTAAAATATGCAGTCAAAAATCTTGGAAGGGAATTCTGTGTCAGCTTTGGCCTAAGGCTAAGTACATAGAAGCAGTGGTTACTGGGTCCATGGCTCAGTATGTTCCTGCTCTGGAGCATTATAGTGAAGGGAAATTGCCTTTGGTTTGTACCATGTATGCTTCCTCTGAGTGTTACTTTGGGGTCAACTTAAAACCTTTATCTGACCCTTCTGATGTTGCTTTTACCCTCTTGCCTAACATGGGTTACTTTGAATTCCTTCCTCTTGGATATAATGGGACACTGTTGATGGACTTTGATGAGGAGGAGCAAGTCCCTAATGATAAGCTAGTGGATTTGGTGAATGTCAAACTTGGTTGCTTTTATGAGCTGGTGATCACTACCTTTGCTGGTAAGTTCCAATTTAATTGAAGCATTTCCTAGCTTGCCCTTTTAATCCATCCCTATATATATTAATGGATTTTATAAAACTTTTATGCTATCATCTAACCAAGTATTGCTAAATTGTTGGAGAAGTTTGATATACCACAACCACTACCTAAGAAGTCTAATTTGTTTTACAGGTCTAGTGTTATTCCTTGGCATCTCTATAAGTTTGTGTGTGTATCAAAACTCAGTAATATCATTTGCACATCAAAATGCTGATGTATCTCTGCAGCAATTTAATCTTGAATTTAATTAATACAGACTCTCAGTGTTATCATAACATTTAATGAATATGACATCTCATATGTTATTAAACTCAATAAAGGATATAGTAACGCAAAATTAGATAAAATTGTAAAACTTTTTTACATTAACAGTATATATATTTATTAAATTTTTAATCTTTGCATAAGTATCAGTCCATTTTCTTCCTGCTTTTTACAATACTGTCATCTGAATGTGTAGGGCTGTATCGATACCGTATAGGTGATGTGCTTCAAGTGGTTGGATTTTACAACAAAGCCCCACAATTTCGATTCATCTGCAGGAGAAATGTTGTGATCAGCATTGACAGTGAAAAGACCAATGAAGAGGATTTGCATAGGAGCGTGACTATAGCAAAGAAGTTGTTAGAGCCTTATGATGCTCTGTTAGTGGAGTACACCAGTTACCCTGATACTTCTTCAGTACCAGGACACTACGTATTGTACTGGGAAATTCTGCAATACGGCTCAAAGTCCCCTATTGATGAAAATGTGCTTGAGGAATGTTGCATTGTAATAGAAGAGCAACTGGACTACGTATATAGACGGTGCCGTACAAATGACAAATCAGTAGGACCACTTGAGATACGTGTGGTGGAGGCAGGAGCATTTGAGGCATTGATGGACTTGTTCATTATACAAGGGGCTTCAATCAATCAGTACAAAACACCAAGGTGCATTAAGTCTAAGAAAGCACTCAAGCTGCTTAACTCTAAAGTTACTGCCTCCTTCTTTAGTCCTAGAGATCCCAAATGGGGACCTAAGATGTGTTGAGTTGAGGAATCTTCCTCCCTTCACAACTTTCTCTGTTTTTTTTTTTTTCGTTCATGACTATGATATTTGCTTCAACCATAAGTCGGTTGTTGCAAAAGAATTTGGCTTTGATCAATCAATATTTGTACTCATCTTTTGTGTAAGCAAAAGCAGCAACTTTTTAGCATGATATTGTTGCAAATGGAAAGTTATATAATCAAATCAAGTGTAAAAGGAAAAAATGATCAACTCTAGGAATATCATTAAGAGGAAAATAAGGAAGAATTTGGATAATTTAGTCAAGGAATAAAAATAAAATGATTTTTCCTCTCCCTTTACGTACCCTTAGGTTATATAGGAGGAGCCCGTAAAATGGGCTAGTTTGATTGGGTCTTTCGCAAGCCATAAAAGCCCGTAAAAATGTAGGGCTCGAGCGCTTATTTTAAAATCCCAAATGACTCTCGGGCTTTCTAGCTCAGTCCGATAAAATTTGTTACCCGCAAAAAATAGGGTTCAAACACCTATTTTAGAAACCAGAATAACTTTCGAACATTTTGGCCCGACCCAATAAAGCCAACTACCCGCATCGAACCGAACCGGAAAGGGTCAGGTAGCCCGAATTGCAGCTGATCCCAGGAACCTAAAAAATTTGAAGACTTCGTAACCGACTGTTGGTTGTTATATAAAAAATTAAAGACTTAATCCCTGTAAATATATGTCATTTTATTTTTAGTTCCTGTAAAATTATTTTTTGGTTTTCATCCCTATAAAATTTTCCTTTTGCCATTTTGGTCCCCGTTGTTAGCTTTAAACTTATGTGGCTAACAGATTGCCACATCAGCATGCCACATGTGTTGTTTCTGTTCAACTTAAATTTGCTTTTAGTCCCTACAATTTTTTTTGGGGTTTTCACCCTAATCCCATCTTCATCCAACATCAGAGTGTCCTTTTGCTTCTTCTACTGCATTATTACACTTGAAATTTTGGAACTACTCGTGGGTTAAGAAAAAAAACCTTTATATATTCAATTATTTAAAATTTCAACACACTTGGATTCACTCTATAAAGGAAAAAATTTGTAATGACATTTCTTTCTCTAAAGTTCTTTTTTTTTTCCAAATTTTTCACTTGATACGAAAGAGAATACGATGAAGTTCTTCTCAGCAATGTCATGGAATTTGTATATGAAGCTTAAACAAAGAGTAAAGAAGAAAAAGAAGAAACAAAAGTTGAACTGAACTTACCGAGCAGAGAATAACGCGAAACTCACGAACAGAGTACATAGCTGCTCCCTTTTTACAAACAGCAAACAAGGGAGAAAGGGGACGGGGAGAAGAGGGAGTGGGCGAAATGGTAGGGTGTCTTTCTGGCGGTCACAAGTAACATTCATGGCGGTTTAAGACCCCTAAAAATACAATAATGGACACCTATGAGAGAGAAAATGTGCCACATCGATCAGCACTTGACACACATCATAGGGAGGACGTTTTACTAAAAAAATTATAGGGACTAAAAGTAAAATTCATCTATTTTACAGGAATCAAAAACATATTTTACCCTTCTCAAAATGTATATTTTAAGAAAAAATATAGAAACAACATATTTCTCAAAATGTTTTATTCAAATATAAAACAATAAGCAAATGAAAGGTAACACATAGGTAAAATAATAATAATAATTAATCTCACTATTGTGTCATTTTAAATATTTTAAATATATTAATTTATTTTGTATTCATATAAATTTTTCATTGCCATGGATAAAATAAAGTTTTTATTTGGTAAAAACATAGATATTAAAATGTTATAAAATTAAAATTATTAATTAAAAATATAATTTAATTAATCTGAAATTTCAGTAAACTATATTTTAATTTTACTCATGTTAAGTTTTACATCAGGAAATACAAAATAATGTTTTTATATAAAATTTTCATTTAGTAAAAATTTAGATTTTGAAATATTTTTTTTGTCATTGCCAGAAAATCCCTCACACTGTCGGTGATCAATAGTGGTGCATTAATTATATTTTCAATCAATAACTATAGGTTTTCACTTTTTTTTTTTAAATACACTCCTATTTTTTGCCCTTACTTTGATGGTTTATATATACTGTACATATTCAAGTTCAAGTTGAGTACAACAGGTCTGTACAAGAATTTTTTAATTAGTAATGATATTTATACATTCATTTTCCTTCTTCACCTTATGTTTTTTTTATCTGCCTCTTATTACTTTCTCATCTCCTATTCTCTCTTGTTTATAAAACAGCAAAGGGACAGAAGAGAAAAAAGGCATGACAAGAGGATTTGTCACAGTTGAGACAATTCTTTTTAATGTAAAAAACCATAGAAGCTGCATGAAACAACCACCAGTTATTGCCACAGTAAAAATCTTAGATTAAGACCCAAAATATCACCAACGTTTCATATGATCAATGATTGCTGTGGTTCTCAGATTGACTTTACACATCATCACCTTTTTATTGAAGGCAGTCCAATCTGAAAGTGGCTAATGTTCATCAGAGACATTGAATTTTGGCAAATCCATAAGCTTTTGTAAGTGTCCCACGCGTTTGAAATTTGTGCAGTCATGCATGCATATATGCACTTTATCATAGTGCAATAATCGTGCCCCAGCATGCGCATATAGCAAATTTTCAAAAGAAAATGATGGATTGTGAAATCTCCAAAAAGAGCTTTAATTGCCTACAGAATTAATAGAGATCACAGTATGCCAATTACCGGAATATTGAATGACATGTTAAACATCATTACTCATAAAGATGAGAAAAAAGATTGAGCTTTGTGAATCTTAAAAGGTGAATTCATTAGGATAATAGGATTGTTTTGGTGTGATCAACCACAATTATATTCTATGGGATTCCTTGAGCTGGAAACATCACATCTTGGAGAGATTAACTCTTTTAGCGGAGTTTTTTTCATCTACCAGACTCGAACCTAAAATCTTGTTGAATGAGAATTAAATATATATCACTCGAAACAACCCAATTGGTAGGGATAACAGAAAATTAGCTAAAGAGAACAAAATATATAGTATAAAATTTTGGATAGCGGATACTAAGCTTTTTGGGTCTATCTTGTTAATTCCAATTAAACCTTGCATCTTTTAATTTCTATTTTCTTTTGAAGCTGCGCGCATATCTAATGGCTTAGCAGATTTCAACAAGTTAATTAATTGCTTCTCAGACCTCGGATCCAATATGCTACACTAACTATCACACAAGTACCAGAAGTACCACGATATTGTACGTACTAAGTAAAGAGGGTATTTTTTTCATATACTAGAACAGCACGTTCAAAGTACCATCACTAAATAAATATAAAGAAACTTTTATCTTACACAATGTCTGGAGTTTGAATATAGTAAATGAAAACATAGATATTAAAAGAGTTTTACCTCTTTAAATGGGTGCACTCCACTCATGACTTAATCTAAATTAGTCGGAGTTTAATGTAATTTCCAAATATTAAAAGTTTCGTGCAAAGAATATCACTAAACATTTTAGAATTTAAATGAGAAGGAAAGAGACTCGGTAGAAGGTTAATTTTAGTCTCACGTACACTCAGAAGAAAGTATAAATAAGGGAGAGAGATAAAAAAAAATTGAAAAGTAATTTTAAGATAGACCCTTTAAGTTTGGATTTACTGTAAATCCCATATTTTATTATTATAAAATGTATACTTAAATTAATAAAATATATTATTAAAAATTTTAATATTAAATTTATACTATTGACCTTAAAAAATTATTGTAGACCCAAAATTTATGGGGTCCATCCTAAAATTTTCCAAAAATGAATAAAAAAATTGATAATAGATATGATAAAAAAGTAATGAGAGTTAGAAAAAAAAATGAATGTAGAAGAAATTAAGTGTAGAGAAATGTCTATAAAAAGTCAAATTTGAAATGAGAATTGCCCTGAGGCCGGCCATAACTTTCACTCAGCTTTTATTTTATGGCATAATTGGATATTGTTCGCTTGAAATCTTCCCACTACTCTCTTGGTGTTCACCCAACCACATAAAGTGCTATGCAATGTGCGATGCCAATACCCACTTCCCGTACTATTTGAATTGCCAAAATAACAGGAAATAGGGGTGGCAAAGTGGGTCAGCCCGCCCCGTCGTTGGCCCGCCAAAAAATGGGGCGGGGCGGGTCCGCCAGGAAAAACGGGCCAACATATACAACCCATCCCGTTTTAAGGCGGGACGGCGGGTTGGCGGGCCGGCCCGCCTGACCCACCCAAAAAATTATAAAAATTAAAATAAATTTAAAATAAAATATAATACATAATAAATTTAAATTTTAATAAAATTTTAAAAAATTATTTATACTTTTTTTTGTCTTTACATAACATTTTTCCTTAATATTTATAAAATTATTATACTTAAATACTAAATATAAATAAAAAAAAGTTAAAAATGTGTTAAATTTGACGGGTTAGCCCTACGGGTCAACCCGGCGGGTTGGCGGGTTGGGCGGGACGGGCCGAGTGGGTTGGCGGGCTGGAGGGACCTAATCCACCCCGCCATTTTTGGCGGGTTAGGCGGGCTGGCCCGCCGGGCCCAACCCACTTTGTCATCCCTAACAGGAAACACAGGCAAACAAGAACGCCACACGCCCAGGTCGGTAAGGCAATCTTCTATATATATATATATATATATATATATATATATATATATATATATATATAGTGACCATCAAATGATGAGAGGGGGTTTGATTATATTTGATATAATATGCACTGTCACTAAAGGATAGTGTCTGTTTGGCTCTCAATTAAATAAAATTAATAATAAAAAAGGAGTAATTTAGACTTTATGAAAACACATTGAAAAAAAGTAATTTAAAAATTAATCATGTGAAATTGATTCTGCACTGTTTAAAATTTAAATTAAATAGACACTGATTTGCTCGAAACTTGATCGGGGACCGTATCATATTTCCAATTAAAATGTAGCCTTATTTTGTGGGAACCTTAGGTATCATGCTTAATTTCAACCAACTTTCCAGCGAGGAAAAGCTTTAAATTCCTCTTGAAAATGATTAAAGCCAAAGTTCATGGGGTTAGAAAACGATAGCAAGAATAATTAAAAAAGAACGCAAGTACTTTTGATCATGTCATCAAGAAATAATATTGCCCAATTCTCATACTGTGGCAAAGATTAATTGTTTTGGATAAGGCTGTTATTTGTTAGTGAAGCGGGGTCCATAACAAAAAAATCATAGTAAAGTGTGAAGTAGGCACACATATATATATTAATTTTATTTGCAAAAGGCATGTATAAATCTGCTGAAATCATTGATATGTGCTAGTGCTAGTGCTGCTTCTAGTCGCAGCGTTACTATTTGATAATTAGGGAATCTGGTCATGTGGTATGCTTATGTTTTGGTTCTTTGCGACAGACAAACCTTGTTGCAATGCACTACGTGTGATCCACTATATATAATTCCTTTGTCTATCTTCTTGGGAAATGCCGCTTAATTATCTTCTCTATAGCATCCTTCAGCATTAATTATTTTTTGTGCTTTCTGGAAATTTCGTCTACCATTTTTATCTTATTACATAAGACGGTTCAATAATTTAAAGTAAAACAGAAAGCTAGCTATGTACACAACTTTACATAGGAAGGTGACAATACTCACACTAAATGCACTTAGGGGCACGGCTCTAGTTAGATTATTTCACACTTCTGATATTTCAAAGTGGTCATATTAGGTGTTCTTCATTGGTAAGAGAAGATTACAAACTTATTACTGTATTTGTTTGCCATCGAACATATTGAACTTTTAGGATAATAATCATAGTAGTTAAAAAATATCCTTAAATAGCGTTGGCGGCATAAATTTATTGGAGGGGGGGGGGGGGGAATTTAGTATTAGGCCATAGTAGAGAGCCTGATCTAATCGAATAAATTGGCTGACGATTCTACTAACAAGTTGACAAAAAAGATAGCAGAATCAATCAGCTAATTTATGTAAGTTGAACCGAAATCAAAATTGAAGCTTGGGTTCAAGTTATTGAACTTTGTAGATGCAGAGGGTACTATTTTGAAAAAGAAAATGGAGACTAACACTACAACAATTTCTACTTTATGTAACATTTTATTTGTCCACGTTTAAAAAACAATTCTGAAATATAAAATAGGCAACGATTTTACACATGTAAAGCTCATTTATATTAGGCAACGGTTTTAAAACTATTGACTAGATATAGCCACAAATTTCAAGTTATAGTCGTATTTCGGGCAACACCTTTCTTAGCAATGGTCGAAAAACTATGGCCAAAACATGAAGTGCTTGTTTGTTTTAAATTGTGGTAGAACAAAACCATGGTTTTGAAAAGTGATTTTAAATCACTTTCGTCCAACGTACTTCATAAAGCGTGCATAATCCATCTCAACCATTCATTTCTAGAATCAATTTTACTCAACTATAAACCAAACGGATTAGAAATAGACAACACTTATTTAATTTTATAAACCTTTCAAGTCAATGGTTTTAAAACTGTTGTCAAAACATAGAATATGCAACATTTTTAAATTTGTGATTATTTTTCCTAGTCAAGGATTAATAAACTGTTATCAAAACATAGAATAGACAGCTATTTTTTAATTTTTGATGATTTTTTAGTCAATAATTGTAAAATCATCAACAAAACATAGATCAGGCAACAACTTTTCAATCATGGAGATTTTTTTAGTTAATGATTATAAAATTATTGCCAAAACATAAAATAGTCAACATTTTTTTTAACATGCAACAAGAAAAAATCGTTATTTAAACTATTAAACAATATTGAGTTAATGTTTAAGTTTTCAAGATTTTGTTTTACTAAAATTTTATTTTTCAAAATGAATGATTGACATAAAAAAAATATTAAACTAAGAGATTTTATAAGTTTATTTTGAAATTTTTGGTTCATATAATATAAATATTAGAATTGACAGTGTATATAATAAATATATGTGTTGACTTAGCAGATAGAACTCATGGTGTGTTTGGTTTACACTGAATCCATGTTTTAAATATGGATCCGGGCAAACGCTATAGAGGGTAGCTTCTGCCCGAATCCACATTTGAAACGTGGATACAGTGTAAACCAAACACGCCATTAGTGTTTGAAGATGAGGAACTGGGTTCAAATCCTACCTTGGCCGCCATTTAAAAAAAATTTATTTGTCATTATGAACATCGCGGCCTAATCTTTTATTTTAGACAATGGTTAAAACTCGTGGCCTAATCCTAGGGATGGCAATGGGTAGGGTTTGGGTAGGGTACTATAGTACCCGTCCCCATACCCGCGTTTTAAAAAAATACCCGGACCCGGACCCATACCCGCGTGGGTAGTGATTTTAGTACCCGTACCCTTACCCGCTGGGTACTCAAGTACCCGTACCCATACCCATTACCCCGCACTTTTGTTAACTCTAAGAAAATAAATTGATTAGAAAGTAAAAATTAATTAAAAATTAAATAAAAATAATTTATAGATCATCCAAGTTTAACCTATAAAATAACTATCATAAGTGGAAGTGGATGGGAGATTAAAAAATTGGGAGGGAAAATGAAAATCAGATTATGTTTTGCTACTTTTAGTGTGTAGGACAAAATTATAAAATTTAAATTAATTGAATTAGTAATATATATTAATGTTTTTTGGTGACTATAATATAGATTAACATTAACTATTTTTTTTTAAAATATTAATTAATAATATAAACATATATATATTTATTAAATCAATTATATGTATATAAATTACATTAATTATATATATTATATAAGTGCGGGTATGGGTAGGGTACCATAGTACCCGTACCCGTACTCGTACCCATTAAAAAGTGCGGGTAATTACCTATACCCGCACCCATACCCATTTGGTGGGTAATTACCCTACCCATTGTGGGTAATTTTTGCGGGTACCCACTGGGTCTGGGTCCAATTGCCATCCCTACCTAATCCCTTATTTTACGCACCGATTTCTAAATTTTTGTTGGCAAATTAAAAGTGAAAAAATTGTTGCCTATTAGAATAAGAAACGGTCGCAAAAATCACGTATGTGAAACCGTGGCCTAAAGTTTTAGGCCATAGTTTTATGTTATTGTCTAAAATAAAAATGATTGTTGTGTGACCAAGTTGTAAATAACTACTATAACTTTTGTTAGAAGTTATACTTATACATATATAATCTATAAAAGATAATAAAAGCGGTTAAATTCAAATTAAAAAGTATAATTGAACCCAAAATGCGGATAGTATATATGTTGATCATTCCCTTAATTAAAAATAGGGATGAGGATGGCTTAATTCAGCTAATTAAGGAGTGGTTGAAGACATTCGTAAATTAATATATATGTATAACTTATGTTACCAATATTATAATTATCAATCATTACTTTTACAAGTCGGTAAACGTGCATTCACTACTACAAAAATAACTTTCTACAACGGCCATTCCACGAAGGTTATAGAGCAACCGTCGTGAAATGTGACGCGGTGGCATTTTTGTAATTTTTTGCATAACAATCAACGACGGTTGTCTTGGACCCGTCGTGGAAAGTACTTACAACGACGGTTCCCTTGATAACCGTCGTTGAAAACACCAGGAAAAATAAAAAAATAGAACAACCGTCGTGGAAGGTTGGTGTAAATAACAACAATTGGGGGCGCAGAAGTAAAAAAGGGAATCTACGACGGTGTTTGCAAGACCGTCGTAGAAGGTAGGTGCAGGAAGCAGAAAAGGGGTGCAGAGGCAGGAGGCGTTCAAAAAATGTTGGGGGTGTGAAGAGAAATGATGGCGGGTGTAGAAGTAAATTTCATTTTCCACGACGGGTGTTCTATTAACCGTCGTGGTTGGTCTTGTATAACCTAACTAATGAGACTCTCCTCTCACACAGCGCCGCACGCGAAACCCTAAACTCCCCCTCCCTCTCCCTCTCAAGCCCGTGAAGCTCTCCCTCTCCCTCTCTCACTCCGTGAAGCTCTCCCTCTCCCTTTCCCCTCCGTGAAGTTGTGCCTCTCTCACCGTCCCTCTCTCCATTTTCCCTCTCCCCACCGTGAGCATCTCTCTCTCCACCGTGCACCGTGAGCCTTCTCACCCACCACCGTGAGCTTCTCTGTCACCGCCGTCTGTCTCCCTCAAGCACCGCCGTGTGGCTTCTCTGTCACCGCCGTCTCTCTCCCTCAAACACCACCGTGAGGTAAAGCAAAGATTGTGGTATTGTTTTCAGTTTTTGTGAACCTATTGCCTCCTATTCAGAGTTTGCCCCTAATTTATAGGATATGCATTATGTTGATAGGAATGCATGTGCACTTTATAAGCCTAATAGTTTATAGGATATGCATTATGTTGATCTCATGATTACAAGCAATGGCGGATCCAGAAATTTTATAATGTGGGGGCAATAGTTATATATACATATATAAATGGCTAAAATATGTTTTTCGTCCCTGTATTTTTTTGTCAATTTTGGTCTTCGCCCCTGAAATTTAAAATATTTATTTTATATCCCTATACTTTTAAAACACCTTAATCATAGTTTCTATCCTTAATTAACTTTGTTAAGTTGCTATTCAGTTCAATTGCTTAATAAATAGACTCAACATTCATATTGATTAAATGAGACCCAACACTAAAGAGTAATGTGAAAGTCTATTAAACAAATCAGTAACTTGGCATAATTAATTAAGATCATGGACTATGATTAAGGTGTTTCAAAAGTATTAGAATATAAAACACGGGTTTCAAATTAAGTTTAGGGACGAAGACCAAAGTTAACCAAAAATAGAGGGATAGAAAACATATTTTACCCTATATAAATTTTTAATATTAAAATATTAAATCCTTATGTGGTCACAATTAATACCTATAATATATGTATTTTTAAGAACAAACTAAAACTTTTGTGGGGGCAATTGCCCCCACAAGCAACAACCTAGATCCGTCCCTGATTACAAGTGCTAGTCAAGCAGTGCTATGCGATTTAATAAAATCTCATTATTTTCTTATCTAGCTAATTTCAACACGAGCATTTCTCGCTACCATAAATATGAAACCTTAAATTTTATTGGTCTTATTTTAGATTTTGAACTAAGACTAACTCAACCCCAAAAGTTAATTTGCAAGATGAAAATTATCCAACGTTTATATATTTTAAATTGACCTTACACATATGGTCAATGTGGGGCTTTAACACCTTATATTTAAGTAATAGATTCGGATGATAGAAAATCCAATCTAAAATGTTTCATAATTAAATAGTTAAAGACATTAAGAATGAAAGCATTTTTTAGTAGAACCGTCAACAAGAGTTTTGGTCTATCCATCAAACCCAACCTAACATAACTCAATAGTGGGTTGAGTAGCTAGTAACAAAAGATACTTACAATATTTATCCATGTCAAAATAATTATGCTCACTTAATTTGTGTGTTAAATAGGTTTAAGTCAATTTAAATATTTAACTTCTTTTTAATTTTTATTTAGACACGTATAATCACTAATAAGTGTTTTTTGTAAGGTGCTCGAGTAAAAAGGACCTTTGGTTATGGCAGCACCATTGTGAAAAGGAGAGCACTATTTTTTTTCCTTTATTTTTTGCATTTTCTAATAATTTCGGTTTTTTCTAATTTATATTAGTCAATTCATTTAACCCACCAATCAACCTGGGGTGGGTTAAGTTGGATTGACTTTTTTTTGTCAAATGGATTGGCTATTTCTAGACTCCTAAAAGAGTCTCGGGTTGGGCTGACTCACTTTTCAAGCGATTCATGGTGGGCTAACTCAAGTGAGTTGAGTTTTCCCACTTTGACAACTCTACTTGAGGGGAGGAGGACGAGAAAGAAAATGATGTATAAGGGGAAAACCAACATAGTAAAAGAGAAGGAATATAAATTTGATCTGATCAAAACTAGTTTAAATTTGATTCGTTTTGTTTCAAAAAAAAAATTATCTCTATTAACAATACCTAAATTGTATATATCACCATGATTCTTAAAAAATAAAAACCATTTTAGTTTTCTAATTGATGAGGTTGGATCACTTGATCAACCGATAGTTAATTATGCCAATAATATCTAGGAATCCTTATTGTTGTTCAAATTTTACCAAATTGATTTAATACAAATAAGCAAGGTAATGAATAATTATTATTCAATGGTTGGATTGAAAAAAATTGCATTCTATCTAAAGTTATTAATGTTGTGACAATACAAAAGTCTTACACTGATGGGAGCTTGAAAGCTGGGGGGTTGTACTGTTTAGTCGATTGATGGGGTCACGAGAATTAATATGACACCACATTTTAACCCAAAAATATTAAAGTATTAGGTATATAGGTTGATTCTCTTGATATTAGTTTTATTTACCCGATTCTGAATTAACTAGGTGTGAGACTTTAAACCCACTCTTGAATCTCTAACATTCCCCCCTTCGATTGTGAGTCACCACATTTGTATACCCCCCAGACAGAAGCATCTTCAAATACAAATAGGTTAACATGGGGTTTTCAATGAAGAGCCAAAGTTCCCCAGAATATGACTTCATAAACATGAGTTGAGGTCATACACACGCGCACACACTAATTATTGCCTCCAGATACTCAACAATTGAACCACAAACTCTAATACCACATTTTTGGGTTCAAGGGGAGCCTAAAAGTAGAGAGACCTACTCTAATGAGTTGAGCAACAAACCATAAAAGTAAATGTAATATCACATCTTCACCTAAAAACCTCAAAAAATTAGGTGTTTGGATTTGTTTTCTCCAATGTTATCTTTTTCTAATTCATTCTTAATCGATATGAGACTTCAAAATCATAGTTGAATTTTCAATATTCTCCCTCTATAGGTTCTTACATCTTTGTCATTGAGTTCTAACGAGATAAGAACCAAAGTCTAGTGGATGAATCATGATCATGTGATCCAAGTGTGTGATTAATGGTCTAGTGAATCCCCTATGTTAGGGGTATCATCTTAAGCTGTAGTGAATTGGTGGCATTTTCTTATGATGATGATATGAGTTGACCTATTTATCACATAAAACCCATCATAATATAAAAAAAAACAACTTCAACATTATATGGGTTTAAGTGCTTATAATGGTCCAATAATAAAAGTAATCACTCATGAACAAAGCCTAATAACAAAAGTAATTATATATGGATTAATTAAATCAATATTTATAGTCTACGATATTTGACATTTAATACATTTGAGTTTTACTAAATTAGTTGCTATGCAAGTCGTCCATGTAGGATTCATGGTCGAACCCACCATAAGGCAAGTAAAGCACAAGCTTTAAGCTTCCAAAAATATTTTTACCTACTTTAGGACTCGAAAAAAAATATTCTTAGTTGTTAAATATTTGTTTAAAATCTTAAAAAAATTACCATTGGGAGTGAAAAGTTTTGTATAAAAATTTAAACCCCTCCTCTTATAACTCTATCTTAATTATTAACTGCTTTATCCATTTTATTAGTTTATTTTCTCATCTATTAATACTAATTAAAATTCATATTTCATCTACCATCTATATACTAGATCTAAATCCTAATAGAGCTCTCACATTTACTCTCAGACCAACAGAACTCCCATGTCAATCTATATAATTTTTTATTTTATTTTAATAGAAAACATAAAATGAAAAGTTCTTTTATAACTACGAAAAAAATTCCCCTATTCATAAATGTAATTTTCCTATTTCATTTTAAATTGTAATAAAGTAATCAATTAAGACATTGAAAAATTGATGTTACTACAAAAATTTAAATTACTCCCTATCCTTTAAATTCTTTATTTAAAATTTAAAACACAGTGATTGCAAAACAAATTGGTAATTTATAATTTAAATTTTAAAATATATTGATTGAATAGGGGATTGGTAATTTTTTATGACAGTTTCCTTATCTTTCAATATTTTTTTAAAATTTTAAAATATATCATATTTTATACTTGATTTTTCAATTATTTTAAAAATATCAACAGAATAAAAATATTAATTACCCGGTGCATTGCGAAAATTGTTAAAATACTGGTTATTGTTTAATTTTAAATATATTAAAATATTAAAACCACTAAAATATTTATTATTGTAAAAAGTAATTTGAATTGCAAAAGGTCTAAAAGGTAAATTTCTAATAAAGTTATAATAATATTTAATAAATTAATTCAATTAATTAAAAATACTACATCTTATAATTTGTAGTCTGTAAATTTTGTAAGGAAAAGAATACAGTGAGGCAGGTGAAATTACTAATTTGTCGACATAATATGCTAAAATCTTTTAGATTTAGATATATATACAAAGTTTAATATATATAAACTGTCAGTGTAAAAAAAATTTACACACACATCCAATAATATGTTGCCACGTAATTTAATGAATGTGATAACTCATGTGTTATTAAATTTATTAAATGATGTGGCAGCACATCATTGAATGTCTGTGTAAAATTTATTTACAGTGACAATATATATTAATTAAATCCATATATATTTGCCTTGAGAGTTCATGAAAGGAATAGGGGTTTCTGCCTTGATTAAAGGCTGATTACATTTGGAACTTCCTCTTCCTTTATAGGTTTCGGCAATGGATTTTTTTTTTTTTTTTTTGTGAAGTGCAATGGAAGTTATGTGTGAACATAATAAACCAAAAGGTTTAAAAAGATAGGTCCAAAAAATAGGGGGAAATGGTCCAAAAGAATATGTGGATTTGAGAATCGGAACGGCCCATATTGCTAAATTCCGTTTTTAGGTTTATAAAGTTATTTGAACAAAAAAAAAGTTATTTGAACAAAAAAAAGGTTTATAAAGTTATAGTTGGTCCAAAAAAAGGTTTATAAAGTTATATAGAAAAAAAAAGAGGTTTATTAGAGCAAAAAAAAGGGCTATAAAGTTGTAGTTATTGGGACACGAAAAAAAAAATAGTTATTGAGCCGTACTTGAGCACTGATCAGGCACAAAAGAAAAAAAAACCATGCCGACGTAGGTTTGTGAAGTATAATTTGAAGCATGCGATGTTGAATTATATATGATCTGAATATTTTTCAATTTTTTACCGTATTGAAGTCCCCATACTTAGTGTTAAAATTTCCATCTTTTCCTTCCAATAGTTCATATATATCAAATTTTGCCACTCAAAATAACTCAATTTCTGAAATATTTAGTGGCATTTGATACAAGAATCTCTCCATTCCAAGTTCCAACTCATTTATCATAGATTATTTTAGAACAAAGTCATTTTTTTAAAAATAATAACTTTTGAATATTTTAAATAATATTTGAGTGAGATTTTAAAAAAATGTATGAAATAATCGAAAAAATAGTTATTTTTCAGAAGCCACTTTTTTTTTAAAAAAAAAACAAAAAGTATAACTACTTTCTAAAATAAAAGTGCTTAATGCTTAATATAATTGTGATTAAACAACATATAACTCAAATTTTTTATAGAATCTGTAGAAATTTTTCTTTTAAATTTGAACTATGGGTCTTAAAACATGTTAGTATGACCCAGCCCGTAAAAAATGGGGCATGGTAGGTAGCCCACCAATGTAAAACGAGTTCATAAATATAACCCACCATTTTGTGGTGAGTTAGCCTATCCAACCCACCTAAAAATTAAAAATTTAATTAAAAATAAACATAATACATGATACATAATAGATATTACATTATTTAGTTAATCTGTCGTTATTTAATGTTTTTCCTCAATGCTCATAAAATAATCATAATTAAATAATAGTAAATAAAAATTTCTAAAGAAATTAACACACAGATTTGGTGAGTCAACCAGCCTTGATCCATCGAATTGACGAGTTAGGTAGAGCGGGTTATGTGAATTTGTGGGGCCTAACCCACCTCTCCATTTTTTGTGGGTTAAACAGGTTGGCCGTCCCACTTTGACACCACCCGCTTGAACAAATGAGTCCTTTAAATTACATCATGTGAATAAGTCTAACCAATGGGATTTTTTAAAAATTTTATAAAATATATTTAATTATCACTTAATTTTCTCAAGAATGAAATATCGTATTTTTATTAATTCAAATGAAATGTTATCAATTTATCATAAGTATTTTTTTTATAAAAAAAACCTTAATTTATCATATCCGTATTACAAGACAATTTTAATCAAATTACATAAGTCAATAAAAGTAGTTATTTTTTGGTGACTAAAAATTTAGAGGGGATGGTGTCCCAGTCCAAGGCAGGGAAAGCCTCCGGGCTCTGAACACTTACAGAGGTACTTACATTTTACCTCACCTCAAGCGGACGAGTGGGGGGTTCGAACCTGCCACGTGTCAGATACGAGACAATGTCTTGCTTCACTCAACCAACCACTTGGGGTTCAATAAAAGTAGTTATACTCATTATCAACAATAAACTTTCTTTTTTCCTTCTACATTTGTATATAATCAATTTGTATATAATCACTCTTTGACAGACAAATAAATAAAACAGTGAAAGACTTTAATAATGACAAAAATTAATAAATAAATACTTGATAGGAATTAATTCCTTAAAAAATGTGTCAAGATCAATATTTGACATCAATTTTCAAACTTCAAAACTTACAGCAATTAATAACTTTTTTGTAGAATATAAAATTGACTAATTCAACCATTGAATTGAAAGATATTATGGAATAGATCAAGTCTATAAAATTTCATGCAAATGAGAAACTAATTAATACTTCATCTCACCACTTTATTTTAACACGTAATATATTTTTAAAATATAAGTAAAAGTTCGATACTAGATAACATACCTATAAATATCTAAAAGATTTGAAATTTAATATACATGGTCACGATAGAAATATAATATGATTCAACGGTTGGATTAATCAATTTTACATTCTACAAAATGTTATTAATTGGTGTGAATCTTAAAGTTTGACATCTGGTATCAATTGATGCTTACTCTAAAAAAAAATACCACTAAAACCTTTATCTCATTGAAATTTACTCTAAAATTTAAGATGTTGTTGCGTAGGGATCCTTTATCATTGAAATTTGAAATTTAACATTTAATCGAATAACTCTGAAATTTAATTTCTTTCTAAACTCTTTTCATCTGGACATTAAAGTACTGACATGGTGGAAAATTCAGGTAAATCCCACCGTTTTAATTTATTTTATTAATTTGAGCTCACAATAGTTCTGTGTAAAGACAACCACTCACCATAATACGATTATTACACGTCAAAAACATGTTAATTTTATTTATTTATTTATTTTGTTGCCTTCGCTATATTTATGTTTTGTGACTCTGTGCTTTATTCAATTTGAGGTTCTACATATATGTCAAACTCAAGAACTAGATGTGCAGGATTAACTGTCAGAGTATATATAGAGAAGATTTCACTATTTCAGTCTCGGATGACAAGCTTCTGAAAAATAAGAGACCAAAGAATAATCTAGTACTTATAATAGAACATTAATTATATATAAAATATCACCGATCTTATCTCAGTACATGCATACATATGGAGATCCAGGCATATGCAGATGAGATTTTATTTTTGGGTTGCTAAAAGAAAGAAATCAGACTGACTGAAATGAGGGACAAGTCTAGCTATATGAAGGGCCTTAATATATATTTTTACATCAATTCACTACAACATGTATTAACACAGTACTAATTACTAGTAACTAGTACTAGCTAGTACTATATATATACACATGTGACAAATATATATATAATTTCATTTAATTTTGACCGAATTTATTGGAGTTTTAACACACGGCAAGGTCCAATTAATGGCTCATTATATATATATAGTCATGTGTGATTCCAAGAGCCCAAGAACATCAAGGTTCTGATTGGGTCTTCTGAACGGTGGGTCCTCCTCCGTCTCTCAGTTTGATGAAGCCTACCTTGCTTACCACTACTCTCATCAACCTGATGGAGCTTCTTCTCTCCGACGGATTTTCTGAACTCATTGGCCAGAGAGCTTTCGCCTGAGATGTGAGGCTTCATTGTGTGATGGAGGCTAACATATTAACTTTGGGGGAAGGGTATGGGGCTTTATATAGAAAACAAAATGGGAAAGCCTTTAATTATGCAAGGCTTATGCTGCCAACTCAGATAGCAGTGTCACCGTAGAAGTGCTTGATGGGTCACTTGTTCCTCCTCAATATTCCTTGAATTTTTGCATAATATTATATACAAAGGATAATTTGCATTATTTATCCACAAAAAACATTTCACCATTTTTATGCTTTTAATTAGAAAAAAAATTAGGATTATATATTATTATATAATAATTATAAAAATTTGAAATTTAATTTAAAAATATTTGATATAAAAAATTGGTTAAAGATTAGATTAGAATAATAAAAGTTTACATTTCATAATATCGGTCTTTTTATTTGATTAAAAAATTGAGAGAATGTTGAGAAAACTAAGGGATATGCGTGAAATATACCCTCCACGGAAAATAGTAATAGCTAGTTTGGTTCCGCATCTGAACAATACGAAACTATGATTTTGTGGAATTGATATTAAATCACATTTGTCAACGTGTTTCATAAGATGCGTATCACTCATCATAATCATTGATTTTTACAATCAATTCTACTCAAATATAAATCAAACGGATACTAAGAAAATACTTAAAAGTGATTCTTGGTTTTTTAATTGAAAAGGCAGAGAGAGAGACTCTCGCAAATGAAATTTCAAAATTATTATATAGAGCTGAATAAATTCTTATGGCATGTGTACATGTTTAGACAACATCAATTTTAGCACATACAGTAAAAGCAAAACAATTAAACATGTTTACGAAATTATTGAAGTAGTATGTGTCCACTAGTTAATTGTTTGGAAAGAAAATGCTGCCTGCATATATTTCAAATGAGATTTGATTCCAAAGATAAACAAATGAAAACAAAGTTTTGAGAATGCCAACTAAGATGCCTACACTGGGAGGTAAAATCACGTCGTCATTTGTCAATGAAAAATGCACGCACTAGAAGATGTCTCTTCCTGATCCGTGGAATAAAATAAAGCGCATATATTCTTTAGATAAGATGCTAAACGTCAAGAAACAAATTATCTACTCCACAGAAAATTGAAAATGTGAAAGAGCATATTGTTCCACACGCACACACAGAAATTGGGTGAAATGAAAAGCAAAAAGTAAATTGAGTGAATATATGCTTTGTTGAAAAGATATTGCCTGGGTCACTTTTGCTCATTGCCAAGCTCGTATTAAGCTTGATTTTTTGTTTGGGCCTATAATTGCTGATTGCCCAATGTTCTACTAATGAGGCCCATGATCCAAAACAAAAGGTTAACTGGATACTGGCGTTGTAGTCCGTTTACATTTACAAACTTGACCTCTGACCTAAAGTGAAAAACAAGCTTTTCCCTCCCCAATCCCCTGGCCTCCCGAGTCCGACAAAATCAACTTCACGACTTGTGAATTTTTGTATTTGACATGTCCGTAGGTCACAATTTATTTTCACCGCGATCAACCACTATTTGGTTCATGACTTATAATTTGAAATTAAGTGCTAGGAATGACTCGTATAAGAGCTGATTAATAAATTAGGAGCTCTTATCCTATTTATAAGAGATAAAAACTACTATTTTTCTTGATCTAAATATAAAACAGTTTTTCTAACCTGTGTAATGTTGCACAGGTTAATAGATCAAAAGTGGAAATATTTTATTGGAAAATGTAATATTTCACATTACCAACTCATTGAATATTGTAATAGTTGTAATTTTTAATAAAACATTTCCACTTTTGATTAATTATTATATGCAACATTTCACATGTTAGAAAAATTGATATAAAAAATAGTATTACTTTAAATTGTACTTATGAAGTTCCTTTTGTTCCCTTAATTTATTATCCACTACTCACCTATTTTCCATGATAGTAGATATACTACGTTATTTTCAATGATTGATCATTGGAGCATGAGTTACTACTGTAACAGTGACTTTAAGTAGGAGTAATTTTACCATTATTTTAATTATTTAATATTAAGTATATTTTTGGAATAAAATTTAAAATTATGGTATTGTTAATTACAATTAACTGGTTTCAATACATTTTTTGGTCTTGATGTGATTTAATACACGTTTCTTATAAATAGGACCAAATTTAGTAATATATAATTTGTTTATTAAAAATTATTACATTAATTGTATTTATAACATTAAATATTATACAACTCAATATTTTTTATTCTGACTCTTTAATCAGTGTTCTAAATACACTCATTAATGTTTTCCTTAAAAATTTAAGGTAAAATGAAACTAAATAAAAATAGAATGAAATTGAATTATAGTCTAATTATTTAAATATTTTAGTAATAGAACAATAAAAAATCTATGTTTGTGTATTTGCAATGAAAGAAATAAACTTTAATTATGCTATATAAATGAATGGATAAGATTAGATATCAATAAAATAATCTTGAAAATTCATATATGATGATAAGGTGAAGAGTAAATTCTTTCACTCCTCATAATTTCATTATAAAATGCTTTTATCCCATATTTCTAAATTAGAATGAAAGAAAAATATTATACTAGAGGGATGAAATGCATTCATCCATGTTCTATTTTAAACTATTAGGATGGGACCTAGTGTCATTACTTTTCACACAAGGGTTCCCTAGAATCGACCTAGTACAAGTATGAAGTAACCTTAGGAAGGCTTGTTGATCTGGGTTACTTTGGCCTATTTGAGTTGACTTGCTATGAACTGAAACATTTTTTGTTGGCTTAGACTATATTAATTGATTTAGTGGTGGGCTGAAATTTTTGCTAACCCAACCTAAGCCTTCATAGGTTAGACATCCATCATGATTACTTGGTTAGGATCTTGGACATTTATTATGATTGTCCTATTCTAAGAGTTACTAGTCTTCTCACCTATTGTGTGTGTCTGCACTCACTAAAATAAGATCGGTTAGCTAAAATAACTCATCCGCAATACTAAATGTTGATTGAGTACATGCTCAGTCGAGAGGGTACAATTACATCTAATAATTTTTAAAATATGTGTTTAAATGGAGGGTTTAAAAAAAGGAACGACAATTTTTTTTACTTTTAAATTAAGAGGGTAATTACATGGTATATATAAAAATAAATAAAGGACTAAACATTAAATTTTATGATAAGATTTTATTCTATAAAGTTCTTAACTTAAAAAATATTTACTTAAAATAAAATATTTATTCTCAATTTAATTTTCATCTTAAAGCCAATATCCAAATAATTGGAAGGAGCAAAAGAGAGAGCCCCACCTAAAAGATGGATTTTCCGTTCAACCGCTTAGAAGAAAGAAAGAAAAAAGTCTACACTTTTGGTGGGTGTTTGGCAAGTTAAGATTATATGCTTTTAGTCGTTTAATTTGTTCACGCGTTAGGTGTTAAGATATGTTAGATCTGTAATAATAATAAGGTCTCTCTTATGAAACAAGTTACTAGTACAATTCTACTTTATTTCTAAGCAATCGACAATAATAACGTGTTCAATAGAGAAAAGTGACAAGAGATAGCTGGTAATTAAAGACCTCTTAGGAAATTCTGCCTCTCAAAAACAAACACCATTGCCACAAATCTACAGCTTTGACTTGGAAAAGTGACATGACATGTGATTACAATAATCAATAGTAGTAGTAGTTCAGGTCTCATCCATCCATATAACCACTAAAATAAACGTCGGTGGTCATCCATAACAAAATCATTAAATGGTCACACAGTCTCCAAAGTTGATATTTGGCTGCAAAAATTCATAATGTGAAACTTTGACTTTCTAGACCACAAAAGCATAAATTCCACAATGCTTTAAAACATTTAATGCATAAACTTTTTTCTATAATTTAGAAACCCAATTTCATCCAGTTCTTTCCTATAACTTATACCAATATAATATTACCAGCATGTAAAGGTCTCATCCCATATATAAGCTTAAATTGATAAAGAAAGGAAAAAAAAATTGATAGGTCCATTACAAATGTCCTACTCTAGCTCAAGGTCTATTTAAAAACGAAGAGCACGAGAAAACTCTAATGTAATCAACCATGATCATAGACATTTTTCTATCCCTAAATTTAGTTTAGTTTATTAATATATTATGAGTTTCTATCAACAGGCGCATCTGGTGTAGTGGTATCATAGTACCCTCCCACGGTACTGACCAGGGTTCGATTCCCTGGATGCGCATTTTTTTCAAACTCCTCTTTTGGTCCAACCCAAATTACCCATTTTTATTTGGAGTAAGCTTCTGATTTTCAATGGTATGGGTAAAGGAAATGCATTTCTCTTATGATTCCGAAGAGACCACAAAATGTGAGTCTAACTCTCACTTATTGGAAAGTAGCTTGTATTAGAAATATTATTAGGAGTATTTCACGGTTACAAGAATATTTTTTGTTAGAAGAATATTTTCTGTTAGTGCCTTTTTTGTATTTTCTATTTTGTTTGGGTTATTTAGTAGCTGAATAGTTTAGCCTATAAATAGGGGTTGTTTGTATCTTTTCAATCATCTTTTAATCAATCAATATATGAGTTTTATCAATATTCTTGCGGGGAACTTTTGGGATGATCCATGGGGAACCCATGTTCCCCATGATACATTGCCTCTACTGCTGTTTACTAAGAGCTTGCTCCATGGATAAATGAGTCTCTGTTAGAATAGAATGAAGTGGGACATTTTGTCACCGACCATAGATTCTGATTCACCATACTCAATTGCTGCATTTGTGGTATTAACTATTAAGTTCTTTAGATTTAGCCCTTTATTCAGACAGCACCATTGCTTGTCAGATTTTGGCATGATTAATTTAACGGGCATGTACTTGGATCAGTTGGATGTCATGTCCTATTCTTTGGTTTGGTTGCAGTGCTTTCGACACGCGCGATAGATTGTGGGTCATATTAATCAACGGTGATACAAATGATTATTTGTCTCAATATCATCCTCTAATTGATTGAGTTTACCATAATTTACTGAGGAAATTAGTAACCATTCACTATTCAATGTTCCTTCGAGGGGGTTAGCTTCCTGGAAATTGCCTAGAGGTAAATGTGCTGGTACTTGATGGTCCCATCTTGCTATATGATATCCGTTTGGTTTACAGTTGAATAGAATTGCTTTTGGAAATCAATGGTTGAGATGAATGATGCACATTTCACGAATCACATTGGACGGAATTGATTTAAAATCAATTCTGCAAAACCATGGTTTTGAGTTTTTCAACTCTAAACCAAACAGGCTAATAGACACATTAAACAGTTGAGATGATAAGCCGATACATTGCATTGGTTGCTATGCTGGACCCCCAAATTAACTAACTCAATGGGGGTTAGTCGAGTGGACTAAGATAAGGTCTCGTATCTGACAGGTCCTATATTCGAACCTCCACTCGTCCTTTTGGGACAAGGTAAAATTCCTTGGATTAAGGCACCATCCCCCTACCCTAAATTTTAATTCACTAAAAAAACCAAAATTAACTGAATATATGCAATTCAATTTTTACAACTTAATAATACTCCTTGCCTCTTGATCAGATGGGGAATTCAGACAACCATAACAGTTTATGATTCCAGATAAACGCTACATTCTGAATTGCCATTTAAAATATGATTTTAGGTTAAATCAAATACCCTCTAATAATTCGGGACCAAAGACTGTACTTGGACGTTCTATTTGTCCTCTCATATTCAGGAATCCATGAATAACTTCTCATAAGATTTCACTTTATCTTATTAACGGATGGTTTTGGAAATTGTTCAACAACATAACTAGCCCAATACCATACCTCAATGATACATTCTTACAGAAAGAACCTATCATTATTTTAAGTATGGAACACACCAACCTAACACATGTTACAGAATTTTGAGAAATAACAACAACATCAACAACACCGTCCAAAGCCATTTCAACATGAAAATTGAATATGGCAAACGCAATGACTTATTGAACTTGTGCTGGGCCATCTCTGAACTGAACTTTCAGAGAACAACAGCATGGATCCTGAAATGACTTCCTCACTATTTACTGCTTAGGTAGCATGGCAAGGACCTTAGACCAAGCTGGTCTTGCTGTGATATCAGCAACCCAGGCACTAACATGGGGTCTTGATTCAATCAGCTTCTTGACTGGTGAGTTCATCAAGAAGTTAATAGCAGGGAGGTGATGCAGATCCGCCAAGGTGAAACACTCACCTGCCAAGTATTTGGACTCAGACAATCTTTTCTCATAGATATCAAGAACTTTACCTAGCTTGGTTTCATTCTCTTCCACAGCTGCAGGATCTGTGGGCATCCCAAACATAGGCTTAAACACTAACTCCCACAAAAGTTTTGAAGCTGGTTGATCGAATTGTTGGCTCTCCACTTCCAACCACACACTTGTTATTGCCATCTTCTTGGAGTCCCTGCTTATCAGCTCTGTCCCCTTATCAGCATACTCATGAGCAATATATTTGGTTATTGCCCTTGATTCTGCATTTCAAATTGTTAATTAGTCCAATTAATGTTCCTATAAATACAGATTAAGTTATATATATGTATCAATTTATGTGTGCACATTTGGCATCATCATATCATATATCTTACCAAAGAGCTTCAAATCTCCATCTTCAAACCCTGGAACTTGACCAAATGGCTGCATATAGCAGGGGAAGAACAAAATTGAAAATTAGATAAATACCATTGGAACAAGAAGGAAAATTCACTTGATGTTTTGTGGTAAGGGTTGGCTTACATTAAGGGAAAGGAAGGGTTCCTGTTTGTGTTCACCACTTCTCATGTCAATGGGAACAAGCTCAAATTCAATCTGTTTCTCATAGAGGGTAGCAATGACTCGCATACAAGCTGGTGACAAGGGGGTTCCATGAACTTTAATTGTTGCCATGATTGAGATGAATTAGAAGATTGTAGAACTCAGGGAAGAGGAGTAGCTAGATGAAGATGATTATGACACCGTGCGTGTAGTGAGGCTTATGATTTGGATATATGAAATGGGGAGGCATTTACTTTCCTCAAATTTTGCAATGCCACACAGAGACTTTTTGACCTGGCAAACACTAAAAAGTAAAATCACATGGACTTAAAAAATTCAAAAGAATATTACCAATGTGACGTATATGCTTAGCTAAGAAAGCTTTAGAAGTTATTTTTTTCCGGAGGAAATTGACATTGAAGTTTGTTAAATATTGAGATCTATCTCTTTTGAGTGGGGTTTATTTTAGAAAATAAAGTATAAAATTATCATTATTAATTATAGAAATAATGATTAAAAGTTTAATATATATGTATATATTTTATTATAATATCAAATATTAATCTTTCAATCAATAATTATAATTATTGCAGCACCTATACACTTTAAATTGTTTTTTCACTGTAGAATAAGTGAATAACCTATTGTAACCTACTGATGGTTTAGACACAGAAGAATAGAAGCATAATTATTAATCATGTAGTCACAATTTACTTGTGTTCAATTTGAGAAAATGTGTTTTGTTTTTAATTATAAAAATATTACTTTGTATTATTTTTGTTTTATATTTTCAATGATTTCAAGATGAAATAGTGAAAACGAAAAAATATTATTTTTTAAATAAATTTTAAAAACAAAATAGTATAAAATAAAAATAAGATGATAATTTCATAAATTAAATGAAACCCTCGTTTTGTTGTGTTCTTGTTTAGGTCAACAACTTTTTTCTTTATTTAATTCTGGGTGACAATAATTGGGTCTTATTTTGTTATTCTTTTAAATTTTTTATGATCGTTATTGAAACGCACGTCCCCACGTTTGTTCTAGAGAGGTCCCGGGTTCGCGCTTGCCCCATTTTTCTTTTGTTTTGGTTAAAGGGTCAATCCTCCATCAGGCCAGTTCATATTCCACTACTATATTGTCAATTATTATTAGTTACTAGTTTAATAATCTAATCTAATAGGACTATATAGATAAGAAAAGTTGATTTTTTTTTGTCAAAAGAAAAAAAAAAAGTTGATTATCTTCTGCCAGGTGTAAGATGTTTAGACTATATATTTTTCTCAAACCAAACACCATTTTATTATTATTAATTTATTAAATATTCTCTCAATGAACATATTTTCCCCTGCCCATATATTTTTTAATAGCTAGCCGGACTAGTGGGGTCCCCTTAACTTGAGACATACTGAAAAACCATGCAAAGATGGTCTTCCAAATCCAAAAAAATTGGGGGAAGAAAGATGGAGTGCACAACACTAATGAGAGATGTGAAAGAGATAGTAGGTAATCTTTATACTAGTACTCCATTTTTTTTATTTTTTACATGTCTTAAATGGGTTCCCACCAATATAAATCAACAAGTTCTTCTTAAGCATCTTTCTTCTCTAATCCAACACCTTACTTTTTTACCATTCACAAATTTTAAATAGGTCCCACCAATACACATCATCCATTTTTTATTTACAAATATTTTAATTAATAAATAATAAAATAATATTAATAAATAATAAAATAAAAATTTAATTTAAAAAAACCTGAATTAGAAATTTGAACCTCCTGGTAGAATCATTGGGCGTTTGAATCTCCTGGTGGGCGTTTAAACATCCTGAATTGCATTTAGACAGAAACTTTGGAGGTTTGAGCGCCCAGGTACGAGTTTGAACGCCCAAATTGAATTATAAACTGTACAACAACAGAAAGTTTGGGCGTTTGAATGCCCGGATGCGCGTTTGAGCGCCCAACTTCAGACAGCAGTTTATGCAATAAAACTGCATCAAATCATGCAGAAAAATTCTGCAATTTCCAGCTCAAATTTTTTCACTTTCAACATTCTTTTCTTTTCCAATTTTTGCTCAAATTAATTCAATTCAATCCCTCAATTCTTCTAAATCACATTCCCCATGGACACTCCAATTTCTACCATAATTAAGTTAAAATTGAGTTCTAAAACTCAATTCTCCTAAAACAACCAAAAACGCACAAGAACAAGCATCCAACCACATCAATTGGCACACCAAATCAATTTTCAAGCATACAATCACAATTTTGACTCTAATTACACATATATGCATATTTATCAATTATGAGGTGATCAAATGCTAAACATGGACTAGTCAACACACAAACATGCAAATCTACACTAAATCACATTTCCTACACAGAAGCACACTTACAAACAGCTAAAATGAAATTAAAAAGGTAAAGACACTGGGTTTCCTCCCAGGAAGTGCTTGTTATACGTCACATAACTTGACGCCCGTTCCATTATGGTGGTTGAAATTGAAACTCCGTGGTGAGCCTTGGTGCTACACCACCAACTTCTTTTGACAGCAAGTTTCCATATACTTTTGCTTCATGTAGACTTTTGACAGAGACTGGTTCTGACCATCTTGATCTCTTTTTGGACTTGAACCACTCCACTAACTTCTTTGGCCTGTCTTTTCTTTTTGCCGGTTTTTTGTTATGATCTGTATGAGTCTTTTTCTTCTGAAGCTTGGAAAATTCATGGCAATCAGCTCTCAATTTCTTAGCCTCATACAGATTTTTTATAGGAACTGACTCTAACCATCTTGGCCTCTTTCTGGAATTAGACCATGTTGTTGATTTCTTTGGCTTGACTTTTCTTTTCTTTAGCCTCTTGTTATGACATGCATGGGTCTTTTTCTCTTGAAGCTTGGAAGACTCAAAATTGTCAGCTCTCAACTCCTTGGCTTAATGCAATCGTGGCTCATTCTCCGTCGGAAGAACTTTATCAGTCATATCCACTTTGAAGCACTCTTGTTGATCCTTTGGTTGCTGAATAGCTTCAAACACATTGAAGTTGACCTCTTCATCTTGTGTCCTGACCTTAAGCTTACCCTCATCAACAGTAATGATTACTTTAGCTGTCTTCATAAATGGTCTGCCAAGAATCAGCGGAACTTCAACACCTTCCTTGATATCCATGATCACAAAATCCACTGGGAACACAAAATTGCCAACTTTCTTAAAAAAAATCCTCTGTTGCACCGTAAGGATATCTCATAGACCTATCAGCCAATTGCAAATTCATCCAAGTGGGCCTAACTTCCAAATTCCCAATCCTTTTCAGCATAGACAGAGACATGAGATTTATGTTGGTGCCCAAAAAAGGTAAAGCTTTAAGCACTGATACGCTTCCAATATTCACAGGAACAATGAAACTGCGTGGATCTTTAGATTTTTTAGGCAAAGGTTTCTAAATGATTGAAAAGCACCATGCCCCCAGTTCCACTGTTTGTTCTGAAAATCCTCTTTTCTCAGTGAGGAGCTCTTTCATGAATTTTGCATACTTCGGCATCTGCTTCATAGCTTTTAGAAAAGGAATGTTGATTTGCAGCCCTGTAAAACTATCCAGAGAATGTGCAAGTTGCATTTCTCTATCTTCCTCTGAAGGGGCTTTTGGATATGACAATCTCTCTAGTTGTGATATCTCTTCCCCTCTTTTCTCCTTTTTTTCTCACCTTCTCTTTTGTCACTTTTTTTCTCATTTTCTTTTTCTCCATTTACATCATTTTCTTTATTCATTTCTCCCTCTTCCTCACAACCACTTATTTTCTTTCCACTCTCATTCTTTTTTCGCTCACTCTCTATTCTCTCTTTTTCACTCTCCTCTATTTCTTTTTCGCTATCTCCTTCTTGCAGCACTTCTTCCTCAGCTGCGAAGTTGTCCCCAATACCTTCCCCTATTGTTATGACAGTCCTTGGGGTGATATCATTGCAATGCTCCTGGGAATCGATTTGAGTAGTTGCTGAGAGTTGTCCTGACTATTGGTTAGCTGAAAGTTTGGCTAACTATCCAACTCGAGCCTCAACATTTCTTACTGATGCTTCTATATTTTTCTGACATGCCATAGAAACTTGTATGAATTCCTCAAGAGCATCATCCAATTTTGATCTTCCGTTTTGAATCGAAGGAAAATTTTGTTGCTGTTGGAAATGAGGTTGCATGTAGGATGAAAAAGCATCTTGTTGTCACCCAAAACTCTGATTTTGGTCACTTCTTCGACCTTGCAAAAAATTGTTAAGATAATTATTGTTGTTGAAGAAGTTACCATGAGTTTCCATGCTAGAAAAGTATCCCGATCCCTGTTTCATAGCATAATCTCCAAGTGTTCTTCTTGGTGGATATTGCCATTCACCATCCATGATTGGTTCAGGAGTTGGAAGAATTGGTTATGATTGTGGAGTAGTGAAACTTCTTGGTTCTTCTCCTTGAGTGGTTTCTTGTCTGCTTCTTCTTTGCCTCAAAGAAACTTAAAACACTCAAAAAGGATTAGTACGAAGTAAAAATTAAAACTAATATAGAGCCTGTTTGGATGGAACTTCTGTAGAAGTACTTCTAGGTGGAAAAATAGCATAATTCAAAGAAGTAAAATGCATTTAACTTCTCCATAAGTTAAAATTAGTTACTTTTGGAGAAGTTAAATGGGAGAGCTTTTGGAGTAGGTGGTCTACAAAGACTAATTTTAACTTATGGAGAAGTTAAATGCATTTGACATATTTGATTCATGCTATTTTTTCACCTAGAAGTACTTCTACAGAAGTCCCACCCAAATAGGCTCATAAACTATGAACAAAAAGCTAATTACAAAAGTATTCACAATGCTTAATAAGCTAACTAAGAACTTTAGAAGAACATCATTCCCCGGTAACGACGCCAAAAATACTTGTTGCGGTGTTGGCAAGCGTACCAATGTCGCAATAGTATAATAGTTTTTAAGTAAGAGTGTCGAACCTACGAGGAACGGTTTCAATCAAACTTCAAATTTTAGCTTACTAAGTATATGTACAAATAGGAGTAGATTGGGTCATGATTGATTTTTATAACAACTAAAGAAAACATGCATAAAGGTAATAAAATGTAAGGTAAAAGTTAGGGAAAGTTTAAGTGGGAGAAGCTGGGATTGAATTTCATCTATCGCACTCTTCTGTATTTTGGAAAATAAAAAACCTACAGTATTCGAACTAGACAATATTGAAGCACAAGGTAAAATCATTCACACCGATTCCTCCAATGTGAAATCCTTAGAACAACCCCCTAAACATCGATTCCTCCAATGTTTAACAGATTGCCTAGCTTTAAGAAAAGATGTTTTAAAGCTATCGATATATCGAAAGTCATTCCTAGCATTTCGACCTATCGAGCATTTTTCGTCCAAATCGGATTTCCGAAATACGTTCCCGCTACTTCAAGAAATCAAAATCAAGATTACTAAGAGTAGAACGAAAATGTCAATATTGAAGAGAAATGAAATTTCTATAGATAAATGAATCCAATATACATTCGAGTGGGAGAAAATGGAGGAGCAAACCCTAGTAGAGCTCCAAATTAAAGAGGAAACTTGGAGAGGAGGAGAAAGTGTCAAACCCAAAAGCTCTCTCGAAAGTCTAATTTTTCTTCTTTTAAATGCCTCCGCTGTCTGTCTGAAGTTTGGGCGTTTAAACCTTTTTTTTTGTCAAGGGCGTTTAAACCTGAATGGAGGTTTGAATGCCCAGTAATCATAACTCCTAAAGAAAATGAGTGCGCACTCAAAATCACTTTTCTTCAAAAAGGGCGCGCGTTCAAACCTCCGGATGGAGGTTTGAGCGCCGAGTAAACGATCTAATTTATCATCTCAAAGCGCCCAATCTAATTTCGACCTATCGCGATCAAACGTCCAAACTTGCTGTCAAAGCTATCTTTTTCTCCTCTTTTGACTCTATATACTTCTTAGCTTTCCCTCCAAGTCTTAATTCCTACAAAATATTTACATTTCTCATTAAAATAGCATCAAACTTCAGAATTAATTTAAAAACTACATAAAACTAAAATCAAAGTCGTAAAAGGACAATTAGGGGCCAAATTAAGAACAATTATCATCTCAAAGTGCTAAAATTACACCTAAAAGCTACTAATTCTAAGCACTTATAGTAAGTATAAATTTATATATGATAAAGCATTTTCTATATATTAAATTTTAGTTCTCATTCTTGAACATGAAATTTTGTTTTGTTTTATTTTATGTCTTAATGCACCCCATTATCTTTTCTCAAATATCCACCTAAATTTTTAATTATGTATATCGAAATTTTCAATAAATTTAAATGTAATGTTCATAAATTAAAATTCTACACGTGATACGAAATGAATAGATATAAATAATAGTAGTGACAGATCTTGACTAAATATTTTGGAAGAGTCACAATAATGTTTATTTTGAATAAAAATAATTAGTCTATAAATTTAATTTTATTGAAAGGTGATAAAATTACTATATCTATTAAGAAAGTTTGTTTTTTGGAGACCATGCCCTCATCGCTACTATTAAGATGTCTTGATTCAACTGATTTATTTTCAATTTTTTTCACAGTTTAAAAAAAAAATCTATTTCTACAATTTATACATGTTTTTTTTTATAATTTTGTTTGTTATCTTATGATTTTTGTTTGGCTGACCGCAATTCTTGGCACTCAGTCATGCTTGTCAGAAGAAAAGAAGGTGTATACGTTTTGCATTGCTTATACAGGAAGGCAATCTATAGTAGTTACGGTGGATAGGAAAATATGTTTTTTATAGCAACCACCCTAAACGTAGAAAGAGACGGATCGCTAATTGCATTGAATTTCATTTTTTGGTCACATGACAGGCTTATTTACAACCTTAATCTATCACTTCTTTGCTAGAGTACGTAGATTGTGAAGGCCCAAGAAACTACAATAATAAGGTCCTATGAAGGAAAGAAATCCATCATGTCTTCACCCATCCAATTCCAAAGCATTACCTTACCTCCCTATGGCTATAGGCATGAGAAAGTTGGACACTGCCAGTGCCATGCCATGTGTTGTCAATTGTCATGAGAAAGCGAATGAAAAAAATCAGAGGCAGCCCAGCTACATCCCTGGTTGATGAGATGAGAGTCACTGCTAACTTGGAGTCTCATTCAATCCAAAGATTCCCTATGCCTTCCTGCCTCTACAGCTAGTTAGTTTAGTTGATAATAACAAATAGGGAGAAGTTTGATATCACTTACCAGTTACCAAGACGGGAATCAATTGATGACAAATCCTAATGTGATGGACCCAAAATCTGAAAGCCCAAACTAGATAGTAGATAGATACCATAATTAAGCACCACCCAAACTGTTGACCAACAAAAAAAAAATACTGTAGTAAAGAGAGTACGAGTTTTCTTTTTATAATTGTTTTTTTTTCAACTATTTATATATTAATTTTGAGATTTCACTTTAGACTCTCTATTCTCTCAACTAAAATGTTACGGGTCACTTTTGATGTTATTTTACTATTTTCTTCTAAATTTGTCTTCCACTATAGTTGTTAAACTAGAGTTGTCAATTCGAGCCGAGCTCGATGAGTCAAGTCGGCCCAACCCGGTGAGTTGGGTTGGTAAAATATATGCTCATATTTTCGTGGGTCAAAAGTGGGTTAACTCATTTAACACGTGAACCAAAGTGGGTTCAAGCCGGGTTGAGGTGTGTTGACTCACTTTTTAATTTTAATTTTATTTTAATATTTTGAAGTTTTTTTTATAATTTTTTATAATTTTTGTCCTTTTTATTATTTTTTAATTATCTTTATACTTTTTTAAGTTAGGTGAGTCAGCCCACTTAACCCACCAACCCGCAGTGATCGAGCATGATTGGTATTTTTTCAGCTCACTAGAAAAGTGAGCCAACCCGACTCGGCTCACTTTTAGCCTAACGCGTGATGAGCCAACCCGGGTGAGCCGAGTTTGCTCACTTTGAGAGCTTTATCTTTCACAGACTTCTTTTACATTTTTTTAACATTCTCTCAAATATTTTTTCAATCACTTAAAAGGTTGGTACTATAAAATTTAAACATTAATGATTCTAATCATTTATCTTTTTTATATCAAATCTTTTTTTCAATTTATTTTTTATGGAAAATATTTTTTCAATTTAAATTTAAATTCTTATATATATATATAGAGGAGGGATCAACTTACACTAGTGTAAGTTACACCAAGTCTTACACCGCTAATAACTTTAGATCGAATGTGATTTTTATTAATCCAACCGTTGTATTATATTTATTCATCATCTTGATTATCTGTGTAAAATTTCATAAAATTTGAATACTAATAAACTGATAATCAAATGGTCCCTTTTTTCATATATTTCAAATGTATATATGACGTTAATCTTGAGAGATCTCAATGACATATCAAATAATTTCGGATTAATGTAAAATTTTATATGTATGATCTATGTGATAGTAACTTTCAATCCAACGGTAAATTAGTTAATACGATGATTTGATAAAAAGTTATTCGGCAGTGTAAGACTTGGTGTAACTTACACTGGTGTAAGTTGAACCCTCCTCATATATATATATATATATATATAAAGCCATTAATAGTTTAAATTTTTGAATAATGTGAAATGTGATTAGAAGAGAAAGAAAGATAAATGTTAAATGAGTAAGTAATAAATGTGGTTAGCTAAATCGATTCAATGTAGGAATAGCATTGTGAAGGATAACGATTCACTATAAATTTTGATAGTGTGATATAATGTGATTAGAAGAGAAAGAAAGATAAATGTTAAATCACTTAAATGAGTGTATGAATTCATGGATGTCTATATTTCACTGTTGCATTGTGAAAGGCCATTGCGTGTACGTATACATCACGAATATTGACATGAACGTCTAAAATAATTGCAGGTCCACTAGGAAAATGTAAATGGGCAAGAGAGCATTAAAAATTGATTAGTTTTCCTTATCATAGATATTTCAAATGAAACAAGTTTCAAGAACACCCAATACTATGACTATAGTTGCTAGATACTGCAATTAAGTTGCAATTGAACATTTGAACCTCACAAAAACTCTCCTCTCATTTCTGATTCTGACCAAAAGTCATACCTCCCTCAACTTTCTTAAAAGCAGGCCTGGAAGATATATCCTCCCACCAAGCCTTAACATGGGGACGATCATTGATCATTGAAGCACATGGAGTCTGCATAAAATAGTGAGTTTCAGAGATATGGCAAAGATCCGCAAGGCTATAAAAGTCCCCAGCAAGGTACTTGGTGCTGCTCAGCTTCTCCTCATACACATCTAACACATTCTTCAGCTTCTCCACATTAGTGTCAATCACTGACTTGTTGGGTTCTTGGCCTTGAAAAGGTGCCACAAAGTATTCATAGATAATGGGTGACACTGCTGGCTCATAGTAGTGTGACTCTACCTCTGTCCACATCTTCACCAATGCAGCTTCTTTTGCATCATTGTGCCTAATCAGATCAGGTCCTGTTTCCTTGAACTTCTCAGCTACATATGCAGTGATGGCTCTGGACTCTGTTATGCACAACCACTTAAGGGTTAAAAAAAACATGTCCCAATGCCATTTCTACTTTTAGATCAATTAATTAGTGGAACATATCATAGAAGCAAGTTAATCATATGGGACATGCACTATGGAGTGTAGAGTAGGCTATATTTGATAAATATGAAAACTTGCAACAGAGTAAGTTTTCTGAACAAAATGGGTCATGCATATTGTAAAAGAGTGTATGTACCAACTGTGAAAGAAATTAAAATGAAAGCATACCAAAGAGGGTGAGATCACCATCTTCTAGTACTGGAACCAAACCAAAGGGCTGCATTTACATCAGAAAAAACAAAAAAGTTAATGGGGTTTGGAGGGGTAATTAAGAAAAGAAAACAAATGAAGATAAGAAAGTAGAAGTGAAGTGCTTACATTCTTGGAGAGAAAAGGAGGCTGCTTATGTTCTGCAGTGAACACATTGACTGAAACAAGCTCAAAATCCACCTCTTTCTCATGGAGACAGATCATGGCTCTGGTGGTGTTTGTGGACATGGCCAGACCATAAAGCTTGAGCGCCATTCTAGTTCACCAGACTTAGATTAAGCAATGCTATATGTTACTACAGCTATGAGACAGTGTGAGAAGGAGACATGTTTGTTATGAAATCAGTGTCCATTTATGAAGAGCTAGCTATGAGTGTGGCCTTGGGCACCATGCCTGTGATTTTGACCGTGGGGACACTTGAATTTGTCTTTTAGCCATACCATGCCAAAATTTCACCTTTACCGTTTTTGCATGAAATCAAGGTGAAAACTTTAGTCTCAGATTTGGACATGTTATTGTCAGATGCGGGCCCCCAAATTTGTTTTCACTGCCATTGCAATAAAATAGCGTTTCTTCTTATGTACATATATATTCAACCATTGAAGAGAAGTTATTTTAATGGAAGTTTACAAGAAAAATGGTAAGTTTAATTGAATTATATTATATATACATGAAATCAAGGTGTGTTTGTTTTTCAGGAGGCCACAAAAGTATATTAGGGGAAAAGGAATCATAATAATAACATTCACAATGGAACAACTCTATTTAGGTGTTTTCAATAGAACTCACTTGTTCACATCACTCATCTTTATTTTTCTCAATATAAACACCTCCAACCATCAATTTTACTTAACAATTATTTTCATAAAAAATTAGAACAAAATAAATTTTTAAATTTTGTAACTTACTGTTTCTTGCTAGTAAAAACAGAGTAATACACGGTGGAAGACGTCTAACATGTTTTTCTTGCCTTGAGAAGTGTAATACACCAGGACTCTTTAGAAATTCCATAGTCTTCTAAGTTCTTACCAGACGTATCAGTTTTTTATTAATTCATTGATTGAGTTTTCCTAGAATGAAGAGGAAGCATAAAATAAAAAATATATCTAAACATTGTTAATTAATATATTTATATTCTCAAAATATTAAATATTAAAATAATTACTAAAATATTTCAAAAGAATATATCAATTACTCTATAGCTGTTTACACAGTATACCATACAGTAGGTAATTTCAGAATGTAATACACACATTAATTAGAAAATGTGCAACTTGTTACTATGTCAGTGGATTGTTTTCCCCTCAACTTATTCAGCTTCAGCCTTGCATCGAAAAGGTCAGATTAGTCGGATTTACCATTCTTTTATGGTATTGGGAAAATAAATCCAGGACTATATAGGCGGAGAGAACAAATTAAATACTAGGAGATACACATGATGATGATGATGATAATACAGAATACAGAGAGAAAATAATCCAATAAAAAAAATCACTGATGCTCTCCGGTCAAACACAACTTTCAGAGCATAATTTCAGAGGAAAATGATAGGAATTTTTTACTCAATTGCTGCAATCATGTGTGCATGATATTTATAATAACTTAGTTTTTCTTTAATTAGTCTATAACTTTATTTAATTAAGATAAAAATAATTGATACATAAATGCATTTCATTAGTTTGTAACTTATAAGTGTTAAAAAAAGTTATATTTTTTTTTTTACATAAAAAAAGTATTTAATTTATATACACTGGCAGTGTAAAGAAGTTTTACACTGACATCCAATGGTGTGCTACCACATCATTTAATGAATTTGACATCTCATGTGTTATTAAAATCAACAAATGATGTGGCAACACATCATTAGACGTCTGTGTAAAATTTCTTTACCCTGACAGTGTATATGTATTAAACTCTAAAAAAAACTAAAAAAACTTATAAGTTATAAGCTACTTTGATTAAGTTATAATATATTTTTTCTACTTTTATATTTAGTATTTTAATAAAGTTCATTTTTACCCTCTTTTTTGTTAATTTTAATATTTTATTAATTTTTAATGATAAAATATTTATTAAAATTAAAATAAATTGTGCACTAATTAGAAAATTATTGTAATATAAAATAATCCAAAAAATAGTATTTTTTATATTATAATATTCATTTTGATTATCACACTATTTATTTTAAATTTTAATAAAATATTTAATCTTTAAAAAATAAAATTATGATTACCTAAAAATATTTTTTTCTATAAAATAAAATAAAAATAATATAAATATGATTTTTTATATTATTTTTTATTTTTCTGCTTCATAAATAATTAATTTTGTTAAACATTTCTAATTCAATAATCTAGTCTATAAACTTTTTGTTTTCAGCTTGTACCTTATCAACTATCGGTTATTTTATCAGTTAATTCAACAATATCAATTTGATAAAATTTTATTTTTTACAATGATATAAATTACGTAAAGTCATGAGTCATAAACTACAATTTCATAGCAATCATTTTTTTAATGCTGATTATTAAGCACGATGTAAATATAGGATCAGTAGAAACTTTTTATGATAATTTTTCAGATATAATTTTAAACAAATTGTTGATATGAACTAGTAACTTACCCCAAAAGTTGTAGTCCATAGACATGAATTATACATAGTGCTAGCTCATTACTTTTAAGTTAAGACTATTAGTTATATTTACCATAAGAGTAGATATATTAAAGCTATATCAACCCCCACAATAGCACAATAATAATAAGAAAATGGTAGCAAAAGAAACACCAAATATTTTATGTGCAATATATAGGAAAAACCATGACACTGTTAGAGATATAATATAAAATCATTCATGTGTTCTCCACCCAACAATTTAAGCTTTTGGGATAGATAGCTCATGGCATTGTATCAGAGTCTTTGTGGCCAAGTGGTCGAGAGTTCGATCCCTGCCGTTAGGGACAGATCCAAGGGGGGCAAGCTGGGCTTTGCCCCCCAATTATATTACAATTACAATACACATTACAAATAAAAAAATAAAATACTATCAATATATATGTAATAAATAAAATGAGTGTGATACATTTAATTGTTATAATCTAAATTTTATTTATTTATTTATTAAAATTTATCCCCATAAGTGATTTTTATCAAAAAAATTATTTGATACAAATATTATTATTGATAAATTTTATAACATGAATGTACCATATATATAACGTAATTAAAAGATTTGATGAATTTGACCAATATTTAATATTTACTTTTAAAAAAAATCTTGGCCCCCCTTTGTGTGAATCCTGGATCCGCCCTTGCCTGCCGTCCTCATTATTCCAATAAAAAAGGTTTAATTTAAGTTAAAGGTAAGTGGGTTCGTGCATTATCAAAGAGGTAAGCCTAAACTTTTGTGATAGTTGATTCACGATGGGGACAAACTCCAAAAAAACATTTTGTTATATTTAAGGATAGTTACAATATCATCTCCACACTCTTCTATACAAGAGATACATAGTGTTTCACACACACTCACATTTTGATATTTACTCTTACTCTCTAGTTTCTTTCTCTCTAACTACTTGCTTCAACGCTTTCTCAAATATCTCTATTTATAGATATCTCAAAATGCGTACTGTGTGTGCACTATTTATTTTGTGTCTCTATTTTGTGTCTCCCCATTCTTTGTATAATTTGTGGCTCCACTGTGCAATTTGTTGCTGCTTCACATGCTTGCCAACCAATTTTATAAGGATTTGGTGGCTTCATATTTCTTCCCATTTTTTCGTCTCTTTGTCAATGGCCTGATGCTACAACTCCCTTGGAGTTGCTTAAGTAGTTTTTCTTATTGAGCAACTCAAAGAAATAGAGTTGTACCATTGGAGGGAGTTGCATAATAAGCATCTAGTGTTTATATAAGTACCTGAAACTTTGGTTTTTTGCACCATTGTAGGACCTCTTGCCAATATTTTAGGTTAAAAAAAATGGTAATGATATATAAAGATTCAAAACATTTGTGGGATCTATTTAATGTATTTTTCAGAGATCCACCATTAGAGAGAAAAGTTACTCAAACTGTAAAAAGTAATAAAATGGTTGTTTAATAATAAGACCCACTTAAAAATGATAAAAAGTGAAAAGAATACAAGTAGAGATGCTATGATATGATTGATAATGGTTGAGCCAACGGTTAACGGACTCAATTCCCAATTTAGAAGTTTTCAATATTTACATTGTTCAACTTCCAAGTAAACACTCTCAGTCTCACTCTCAGTAAACTTCCAAGGATACTGTAATACTAATACATAAATAAATGAAGAAATTGTACTATTGTGTTTTGCAATAAAGGGATTGTACGGCTCCCACAAAATTGAGACAAGCAAGAAAGATTTAGAAATTAAATACCAAGGTGTTGTCCTAGATAGACAAAAAATTATCTTATGAATGATAGTGATTTGCTAATGGTTACAGTCCCAACTGTGAAGTGTTCAATATTGACATTGTTCAACCTCCATAGAAGAACTCATGAACATCAGAACATGCATACTCCGATGCAGTAATACTAATGAATACCCAACTGGAATAAATGAAGAAATTGAATTGTGTTATCATTTAAAACTAACTTAACTAATTACAGTTCTATGGAATTAATAATGTGGACCCTCAGTAAACAATAATTGGCTCGCCAAGCTGTATCTCAATTAGCATCGGTCCAAGCTCCTTTAAGACATGATGATGATGATCATAATGGTAATAACAATGATGATGATAAAAAATAATGGACTCAATGTTACTTCTATTTACATTATTACTGAAGAACCATAACTAAAGGTTGAAATTCCAGAACTATCATTGGAGACTTAACAATTTAACATATCATCTCATGAGGCTATTTCGGGCTTTAGAAAGTTATGAGATTCAAGCTGAGTCATCTCTCCACCATGCACTGGATCAAACTGACATCGATAAAAGCTGCACAGGACAGTCAACTGCAGATCATTAACACTAACGTAACATAGACGTCCACTTAATAGCAAGCATTTCAAATACAAAAGCATACAACGATGACTTGCATACATAACAGGTGGAATTTGTCCAAAGAGAGGCAACAGATTCAATGTAACGCATATGACGGAAGTTCAGTGGAAAAACAAGGGCTTTCAGCCATCTTCTCAATTAAAATCCTTAAATTAGATTGGTATTTTGTTGACTTTCATACTGCAACAAAGCCTTTTGAGATTATTAGCTTGAGAGAGCATTACCAAACTCGAATTCTCTTATTCCTGACATGACCTTTCTTCAAAATGTCAATTCATTAATTTTAGAATGCAGACTGTAGAGCAAATATTGGTATATCTCAAATGAAAGCATGTTTGGATTTGCTTAATTTTCAAATAAAGATAGCTCCCCCACCAAAAAAAAAAAATTACTCTTGAAGTGAGTTTTTGAATAATGAGTCATTTTTTTTTGTGTGAGATTAATAAATCATTTCGAGTACAAAATAAGTTAATCCAAATTCACATGAGAAAATAGAACCATTATTCAATCAAAACTACAGCATCTAAGATAAATAAAATAGCTATTAATGACACCCTGCAGAAAATTACATTTAGTCATTTTCTCAAATATTACCTTCCATCCATGCCAAGAATTATGACTGTATTCTTTTGGTGACCAAATGCAACAGTGTAATGAGAGCCTTCACTCAAGTGAAACTGCGCAAATGACCACTCTGAATTGAAATATTTTGGCAACACTCCTGCAAGTGCAAAGTTAACACAGGATTAACAAGGACAATTGGAATCAATAATTATTTTTCTTTGTGGCAGAGACAAATACCATGAAAACAATATATAGATAGTGAAACTTAAAACCATAATACACCCCATAGACATTCAACATCCAGTCTGGAACAATTAATCCAAGAAACTGGGAAGCTCAAACACATGGGAAAAGAAAAATAATAAGCTGCATAACGATTTAATATGCAATCATTTTTATGATAATGATTTAAACAAAACTTTCTTGACCTCAATTAAGTATCACTATTAGGCTTAAATTGATGCACATGCACGGTATAGGCATACAAATTCCACTAAATGTTGCCCATATTGACACTCAAAATGATATATTAAACCGAGCTCGAGGGAAAAAGCTGTATCTTCTATCTAGAATGCAATAGTACATCATAGATTCAGAAGTTGAGCTGCTTCATATATGATATATGATAACAATGCACAATATTTAAAATCTTCCATTGACAATAGTGTAATCAATTCCTCCTTTATAATGGAGCTCAAATTTCCCTGTGAAAGGCATTGGGACAGATGATTTGATCCTGGGTGTATAGTTTTCTGTTTGAGATCTCTAAAACAGCCACTCAAAGTCAAGAATAATTTTGGAAGAAATCAGACTGAGTTCAATTTAGGTAACTTCAGAAGCATAGAAAAATTTCTTAAGTCCCCAAAATCATTATTCTTCTGAACATAGAAAAGCAGGGAAAAGTTGCTTGACATTTGCAAAATCTGAATTAGCCTCCACATAAATATCAAAATTCCCTATTGCTATTTATTACCAATGCTCTATTTGAATTAACAAATTATTTCTGTACCCTTTTGGCTAATTTGACAAAAATATGGGATTTTACAAAACAATAATATACATAAAATCAATTTCACACGTGGTACATTGCATATAACACAAGCAAGAATTAAACCAAATATCTTCAAAATCTGAAATCTCACATCCATTCCACATACAGAGTTAGCTCAGTGCCATTAATTTTACATTCTTGTGTCTTTTATCATCTATTACAATTTTAGTGGAAATTTAACAGTTATAACGCAGAATCTTAATCATTAATAAAATTACATGTTTGTACATAACAATAGCAACAAATGAAATACATACTCAAGTTATAACAAACATCAAGAAATTACCTTTAAATTTAATCAATGAGAGAGATGAGCTAGATCGTGTAATAGAAGCATCAGAACTGGACTCCATGTCACTAGAATTAACCTTAAGGCGGAAAACATGGATAGTACCCTTGTCACTAGAGACTGCTAACCACTGAGCAGTTGAAGAGAATGCCAAACTGTAGATCTCTGCTGCATTGGCACCCCTTCTTACCTAAATTTGATTCCAATAAATTTATACATCAATAGAAATAAAAGCTTGAATTATTATGTAATAATTCAATTCTCAAAGGACAGAAACATAATGTGGTATTAGAGAATACACACACACAATAATTTTAATACATCCATAACAAATAAAAAAAACATCTCGTAAATGAAGATATGACTATTTCAGTTTTTTTTTTTAAAAAAAAGAAATCCTTCCATAGACTTTTAAGTCTTTCCCAAACTACTGAATTATGGATTTCTGACACTGATACTGGATAGTATACCAATAGCAAAGATTCACAACCTACAACATAAACCCAGTTTGTGATGTACCCGAGAAAAGCTATTAATTGAATGAAGGGATGAATCTGTATGAATCCAAACTGAGAAACTTATTATTGTAGCTAAACATCCAACTGAGAAACTTATTATTGTAGCTAAACATCCATTTTGATTCCCATATGAGACCAGAAAACATTCTGCACTTTAAATCACCCAATCTGTCAAGACTAGCACCTTGCCTAATTAATTACTCTGTCACTTCTCAACTCAATTAGACTCAAGCATTATGTTCATTATCCTAACATATGAACCTAAGCCTGCCTAGCTTTTGAATATTTAATTCCGTAGCTTTTAAGTAATTGGTCTTCAACCACAGCAAATGTCAACAATGCATAAAGCTTCTGTGTTTCAAAAACATCACAACCAAACATATGAACCTCATTAGAAACACAACATACTTCCTGAAGGAGAGTCCCATTCATGGAATTGAAAACCCGAATGAGTGTACCCCTAATGCTGGCGGTGGCGACGAACTTGCCATCAATCGTGAGAGCCAAACACCCTATGCCCGAAGCATGAGCCGAAACGAAATTGCTCTTCTTCTGCGCAAAGTTCTCCACCCGTACCTGGCCGTTGTACAAGCCGGGGCATGCCAGCACCGTCGAATCGGCCACCTGCGAAACTGCGCAGAGCCCCTTAGGGTTCGGAACTGTCTCGAATTGATGCAGAAGGTTGAAGTCAACGAAATTGTACACGAAAACCTTCATCTCCAGGGCAACGACAATCCAGTCCCGCCGGAGACGGACGCCACGAACGGCGGATCGGAAGGAAAGCTCGCCGAAGCACCTGCCGTGGTGATCGTCCCAAAGCATGACCTTGTTGAGAGGGAACTGAGGGAGGGACCCGCCGCCGACGAGCGCCAGTATGTTACACTGGAAAAGCATCTCGACGTGGGCGATCCCGCAGCAGGCGAAATCTCGACGGAAGAGCTCCCGGAAGGGGTGGCAGCTGTAGACGCGGAAGCCAGTTTCGGTGGCGGCGGCAAAGCAGGTTTGGTCTTGGTTGAAGGAAAGACGGAGGAGCAAGGAGGGAGGTTTTTCCGGCGAAGAGGTTTGAGATTGGGACGGCATTGTGGAATGGAAGTGGAGGGTTTGGGATTGGGATTGGTTGGGTAGAAGGATAGGGTTAGGGTTTGAGGAAGAAGAGTGGCCATTCGGAAATACTACTGAATTTCAGTTCTGACTTCTGATAGGATTGTAACTGTAACCACAAGAACTTCGCTTCCGTGAATTCAAATGAAAGCGGAGGGAGGGCTATTTATTTCAAATTAAATTTCATTCATTATTTATTTGATAGATTTATTGCTTGAGTTTAATTATTAAAAACCTGATGAACCACAACGAGCTAACATATAGTATTGGATAATGGATACTACTGGTATTTTAAATTTTTATAACGATAAGAAACTTTTAAAAATTTTATAATTTTTAAAATAAAATAAAAAAAAGTCATGCAGATCCTTTATCTGTTGATTTGAACATGAAAAATGCATTGTTAATACACTTTCACTTTAAAATTAGGAGTATATTAGAAATTTATGTTTTCTATTTAAACAGAAAAAATCATCTTTTTTCTTCTTTCTTAAAACATCTTAAACTAATGAGTAAGTAATAATGTAATTTATAATTTAACAACTCTCAACAAGTTTAATGGCCTATTTCTTCACCATTTTAAAGATAAATTTTGAAAATTTATTTGACAGATAATTTTTAAAAAAAATTTTGAAAAGTATAATTGTTTTTTTGCTTTTAGAAATTATTTTGGGTTGTTTTGGAAAGTTGTTTTTAAACTTTTCCTGTTTTATGGTAGAAATAACGTAAATAAACCATTTCATTTATAAAAAACAATTTTATTATAAACTAAAAACTAAAACAAAATCAAACACACCCAAAATCTTTCAAATTTCTCGTTTCTCTTTTGCTTTTCAAAACATTAAGGATGCTTTTGATACCTAAGAGATCACAGATCGGATAAAATAAGATATTCTATCTTATTTTAATCTAATATGTTTATTGAGTGAACGAGATAGGATGAATCTATATTAATAGTTATTTTATTTTGTTGACCTAATGTAAATTTTATCTTAATGAGATTAGAAATTAGTAGAATTCTCTATTTCTCACATTCACCTGAAATTCTCCACCATTATCATTGTCACCTGCCACCCTTCCACCACAAAGCATTACCACTATGACCTAACACATGCTGCCATTGTCACCCCATGTTTCAATCTCCACTTGACATTCTTCACCACTATTTAACACCCTTCACTACCACAATCAGGTTCATCACCACCATTTAATCAACACTTTCCACATTATCTATTGTCTCACCCAACATTTGCATAGTGTATATTTTTATAAAACTTTGGATAGAGAAACACTAGATAAATCACAAGTTACCCCTAGGTTAGATGATGTTTGATAAACAATAAATGACAAGGCAAATGAAAGAGAAAAAATCACGAAAGATTTATACCGGTTCACCTAGTTAAAAGTTTTGACTATGACAAGTTTATGACCTCACAGTAAATATTCTTTTATGAGTCTCTTTAAAGTTTATAATCACAAATATTTTTTTATAACAAGCATCCATAGGCTACAACGCCACAAAGAGAACATAATATAATCATTATTAAGTTATCGTTCAGATCACTCATAATTAATATTTTAAGAAATTATGGTCTAAAAGTCCCACACAAAGTTTTAATTTGTGGATGCAGAGCTTTTTGGACAGGCTGCCCACTAAGGAAACTTTGAGTTATAGAGGAATTTGTTTTTATGAACAAGATCTATTGCGCACCTTCTACAAAGAAAAATTGGAGTCCAACATACACTTATTTTTCTCTTGTTTAGTATCTCACATTCTATTTGGTGCAAGTGTTATGCATGGTTTTGGATTAAGTATGGTACTTCCGGTGGATTGTAAATCTCACTTCCTACAACACACAAGTGTACATCTTACTGTCTTAGTAAAAAATCATCACTTGCCTCACCTTTAATTTGGTTAATTTGCTACCTTATGGTCAATTTGGGATCAAAGGAAACAATGTCATATTTAGACAAGAAAATATTGAGGAAGACAAGTTGTTGGACTTAATTAAAGTGAGATCGGGGAATTGGATAAGAGCTATTTTTTATGGACCATCGTTCTCCTTTTATGAGTGGTTTAATAATTCGTTGTTATGTTTTCTCGATGCTGTGACTATTGCTTTCTCTAATTTCAAAGTAATATCCTTGTTTAATTAGTTGTTGGTTGTGTTTGGTAATTAGAGTCTACTGTCTTTTTAAAGTACTTGTGGTGTTGTGTGATTGTGTCTAGTGTATTTTCAAGGCTACTGGTTTGGTCTTTAGTTGACTTTTCTATCGTGTGCAATATCAAGTTGTGCCATATGGGTGTTTTACTGGTTTCGATAATTTTTTACACGGGTTGAGGCACCCGTTGTGCTTCAATCAATTCATTGTTCCTTTGCTGATCAAAACAAAAAAAACTCATAATAAATGTTGATGAAGGTATGTACAAAAGAATAACTTAGATTCATTAAAAAATCAAGAGGTACAAAAAAAAATAAAAAACTAAAGATAGAGAGAGAAAATCAAGGGATGATTGGTTCAAGTGATACATGCTTGATTCCCCTCAAGTAAGGTCTTGGATTTATGTCATTGGTATTAAAAAAAACCCATGAATAAAGCTAATTTTACTCTAACGTGGATGTGTTTGTCACGAGTATGATTGACTTATGTGAAGGTGATTAAGACCAAATTAAGAAGGATTGAGAGAGTAAATACATTTAAGTATTTAACAGTTTGAGCATTATTTTCACAAATATCTAACTATCTAGCCAACATTTAAGGGTCCGCCTAGTTTACAATTTGGTACAATTGATTTTGATAGATTTATAGAATCAATGACAAGAAATGAATAATATACATGGTTTACGAAGCACATTAAACATGAGTGATTAAAAATCAACTCCACAAATTTAACCATTCTTTAGTAGAACCAAATGGGTACTAATTCGTGAAGTCTTATAATTTAAGGCTCAAAGATATTTGAAGGTTAAAGCTTTATGTACACTACAAGAAATCAGCGATTTAGATTCGAACGGGTAGCGTCGGTCACGACACCGTCGCTAGTAGTGTCGACCTGGTTAGCGTCGACCTTCGTAAAGTTAGTGTCGGCCTGCTGGTCGATGGTAATTGTAACATCCTAATAATTTCTAAAATAAACGAGTAAATAAAATAAAATAAGATTTAGGTAGAAATAATAATGTTATTATTATGTTTTGGAGAAAGAATTATTTAATTAAAAAGGGAGACGGGTGGGTCGGAGTAGGCCCAGCCCAGTTAGATATTTAAAAGTAGGGAGGGGTCATCTGTTTCACCCTAGCTTTCTTTCATATGTCAGATAACCAAACTCTAAGAGAGAGAGAAACGACTCTACAAAGAGGAGGTGCAGAAGTGTAGATCGTCGGAAAAATCTTGTCTTTCATCTTTGATCGTCATTTCTAAGGTACGGGGGGAAGGGGTGCAACTATATGTGTATGCTGGAGCGCTTGAGTAGTAGGGCAGCCCTAAGTCCCTATAGGATCTCTAATTTTTGAAATCTGAATGGTGAATCATATGTGTTATGTTTGGGAATTTGTTCTGTTGGATGCATAATGTTATGTTCATAATGAATTGAATGATGAGAGCGAGATTGTCAAAAAGAGGTCGAATTAGGATTTAGTGGTAGGAATTCATAATTGATTTAATGTTAATTTTATAGTAATCCGTAGGCATAGTTGATGAATTCACTAATTTTGGTCAGTAAAAACGAGTCTAAACAAGTTACGAACATAAAGATTTTAGTAGGGGTTGAAAGGGGGGTTTAAAAGGGGCGAAAAACGCAGGTGCAGTCGCTTTTGGGTCGCCGGTAATCGATTACCCGGATGCTGTAATCGATTACAGGACCTTCTGGGCAAAATTGTGGAAAACGAGCTCCTTGTAATCGATTACAAGAGGTTCGTAATCAATTACCAGAGCATAATTAGACACCAGATGCTTCTGGTAATCGATTACAGCCTCCGGGTAATCGATTACAGCCTCCGGGTAATCGATTACCAGGCCAAAAATTAGAGTAAATGCTTCTGGTAATCGATTACAACCTTCTGGTAATTGATTACCAGGCCAAAAACTGAGATTAGGGTGTTTTGTTATGTGATGTTGTGATTATCTACTTATAAGATGGGTGTTTATTTAAAATATGAATCGTTTTGTGGAATTGATTAGATTGAATTGGATGTACAAAGTGTATTAATTGTGGCATGAAGTATTGTCAAGTGATTATTTTATGTGAATGTTCTATGTTTATAATATTCATGATGTGATGTGGAATGATTAGAGTAGAGGATATTGTATGAGAGATGTATGAAGTGATGATGATGCATTGAGCATGAGCACATGATGTATGAGATACATGAGATGCATGAGAAGCCAGACGTGGCTAAAAATATCCTAGCCCTAAGAGGGGGCGACGACAGGGTGGACCATAATGGGAGGCATTCGATGCATGGCCCTAAGAGGGGGTGTGTTACTATGAGACTCACCAGCCCATAAGAGGTGGGTAACGGTGGAAGGGAGCGAGTGTCTTTGTACGGGCCCAAGAGGGGTGTTTAAATGTGCAACCTACCGGCCATGAGGGTGTTTAACAGTAGGGCCATTATTGGTAACAACTAAGGGAATTGATGAGGTTCGTCCATTGTGCGGAGTTCCAAATCATGACTCTTAGGAGAGGTGTTGTACATGTGCTTAGTGTGAGCATACACATTATTTTGTGATTGTATAAGAAGTGTGAAATTATATTTGTGTGAATCTAATGTGTGGAATGTATAGTGTGTGGATTGAGATAAATGATGTTGTGTATGGTGATGGGTGGGAACAGAGGTAACCTTCTGTGTTATATATATATATATATATATATATATGACTGTATTCAATTCCTCACCGTACTCTCTCTTGTGATTTTCTTAGGTAATGAAGAGAGCACTCAAAGTGCTGAATTTTGAAGGGACAAGGTCTCGCTCTGATATGTGTGACATCAGGGCTTAGTATTTAGGAGCTTATTTTCTTTTATTTTGTTATTTAAAGATTTGGAAAAATATTCCTAAGGACCTTATATGACCAAGTTATATCGTCGTTATGTTGACAATTAAATTCCTTTGAAAACCTTAGTCATTTTCTTTTATGCAGATAACATTGGATTTTGAATAACTATTAGAATTGCGGACATGTTTGTTAAAGGAAGAATTTTGTGAACCTTTTTACCTTGGCGTTAATTGTAGTTTTCATTATAATTTAATTTGGTATTTATTTTATTATTTGGGGTAGAAGGGTGTCACACTAATTTCTTATTTTTTAACTATGTATATAATATTTTGCACTATATATTTCAAGAAACAAACATAGTGTAACGGTAATTCGTCGGGCTTTAGCGATAGTGTGGCCGTCACTACATACTGTCATCCGTAAAATGTCGTCGCTATTGCATTACGATGAGTCTTTTAGCGAAGGCCCACAGCCGTCGCTAGGCCGTAGCTAATTATGAAATAGCGACGATTTTTCCCTGTAGCGATGACTTTTGGCCGTCGCTAAAAACCAATTTTCTTGTAGTGGTAAGAAGTCATTGAGTTACACTATAAGAAAATCGGTTTTTAGCGACAACCAAAAGCCATCGCTACAGGGGAAAAAACCGTCGCTATTTCATAATTAGCAACGACTTAGCGACATCCGACCAACCGTCGCTAAAAGCCTCGTCGTTAATGCAGTAGGGCCGTCACTAGTTCCATGACCGTCGCTAATAGCGTCGGTCTTTAGCGACGCTAATAATTTTTTGAAAAAAAAATCCTTTCTCCCCAGATATATCAATGCGACGATCGAACTCATAACCTACATGATACCAAGAAGAAACATTATTGTTACGCTATGTTTGTTTCTTGAAATATATAGTGTAAAATAATATATACATAGTGAAAAAATAACAAGAAATTAGCGTCGGCCTGACCGACATTAACTCTATGAAGGCCGGCACAATTTTTTTTTTGCCTTTAGCGTCAGCTAGGCCGACACTACTAGCGGCGATGTCGTGGCAGACGCTACTCGTTTACTGTTAAATCGTTAATTTCTTTTAGTGTTAGGGCATCTGCATCGTAGATGCTAAAGAGCAGGTGCTTCAGTTTTGACAGAGGTGCTTAGCAAAAAATAGCGATGGAGGGAATTTGATTTTGGTGCTTTTGTAAGCGGAAAGGCTTAGATAAGCAGCCGAGTATTCTGACGAAAAGTAGCGTGTGCAGGGTTTACAAATTAAAATGTTATTAAATTTAACATTTATAAAATATAAATAATGAGTGATGTGTAATGGTGGGACCCATTTAAGATCTGTGAATAGTAACAAAGTGAGGTGTTGGGATAAAGATGGTTTGTGCTTAATAATAACTTGATGATGTGTTATGGTGAGACCCATTTAAGATATGTGAATAATGAAAAAATGAGGTGTTGGGATGCGGATGGTCTTAGTATCCTTGTAAAATTTAATAGAATGTATTGAAATAATATACTCATAAATCATTAAATTGAGAGCGTCACTTTTAAAAAGAGCTATTTCCTAGTAAAAATATATCATCTAAATTATGATTTCAATTTTTCAATACGTGATTACTGATAAAAACAAGGGAAAAATATGTTATTAGTCACTGAACTTTTGGTCAATTTGGGTTTTAGTCCCTGAACTTTATTTCCTTGATTTTATATCCCTGAACTTTCAAAATCCTAGTCTCTGTCGTTACTTTGGTCCGTTAAACCTGTGACGTGGCATGCTAGGCAATTAACATGTGGTATGTTAGGTCACGTGGCATGCTAGATAATTGACACGTCACAGGTTTAACGAACCAAAGTAACGGCAGGGACTACTGTTATGAGTTTTTGAAAGTTCAGAGATATAAAACCAAGGAATTAAAGTTTAGGTACTAAAACCCAAATTGACCAAATGTTCAGGACTAATAACATATTTTTCCATATAAATAAATACTATTAATTATAAGGGAGAAAGCGCGGCAGAATTCTCTAATTGGATTTTGATAACCTTGACGATTCTTATGGCTGAAAAGTGGAAAAAGGCGTTGCAAGCCAATTGCAAGCGGCAAGCAAAACGTGATAGCGGAATACTCAATAGAGAAAAAAATGGATAATGGTGCTCGACTTTGGGGTGTATTACACTTTTAAAATGTTTAAAGGTAAGAGAAAAATTGGGGAAAATAAATAAAGAGTGATATAAAAAAATGAAAAGGAATTAAAAAAATGTAGGAAAGAGAGTCTAAACAATAAAGATGTAAAAAAAATAGTAGCTTTAAAAATCTAATGAATTCACGTCTCGTGATCTTGATAAACTGGGAAGTGTATGACGCGTACGTAAGGGGAAGCTAATCACAGGCGACAACTATGTTATCTATTTCTTTCACGGGAAAACGGAGACGTTAGGGTACCGGGGACAAACGAGGATGAAAATGATTCCATATTTTACACCGTACCCAAAAGGGGTGTTGAAGATCCAATCAATCCCTCTTACCCGTTCTAGCTCGGATCGGGTTTGTCCATGTCCTTCAAGAAATAACAGAATCAAATCGGGTCTCAATTATGTAAAGTCATAATCTTATTTTTTCATTTTAGATATGATTTTTTAGTCAAAGTTTCCTCTATCTATCTTTAAAAGTATATTTTGTATTTAAAGTTATATATTAATATAATGTTATTCTTGTTTTAGTAATGTCCCCAATTAAAAAAAGGTAAAAAATATTGCATACATTAACAGAAATTCTATTTATGTAATATATATATGGATTTAATTTATATACCCTGTCAGTATAAAAAAGTTGTACACAGACATCTAATGGTGTGCCGCCACATCATTTAATAATTATGACACCCCATGTTCTATTAAATTCAATAAATGACGTGACAACACATCATTGGATGTCTGTATAATTTTTTTTACATTGACAGTGTATATATATTAAACTTGTAAGGTATTTAGTGTGCGTTTGGATTAGCGTTTGCAAACTTGAGTTTGAATGAACGTGGATTTAGTGAACGTGATTTTGGATAAACATGAGTCTGAGTAGACGTGATTTCATGTTTGGAAATTTTACTACAAACGTGAGTTTAAGAAAATGAATATTGTTTGGATGATTCAATAGAAATCACATTTAGAGTTGTAATTATTAAAAAGGACATGAACTTTTAAAGTTTACTAGATTTTTATTTTTATATACTAAATATATTTAATATTCCCAAGAGAGTTTTCTTAAGTGATCAAAATCAAACATCTTTATGTTTGGGGAATTTGCTATTTTGAGAACAATTTATTATCCAAGAATAGTCTTTTGATACTTAAATGAACAAGTTATTCCTTCAATTGATAATTCATATTTCAGAATAGCTTGGCTCTATTTTTCCACAAGGACCATCGGTTCTGAGTTGCAACCAACATTAGTATCAATGTTTCTGCTCGTTGTACATAACCCAATTCTTAATCTTCTTTTTCTTTTATGCTTCCTTAGAATATAATATAAAAATGCATTCTAAATTCTAATGTTTTTATGATGCAATTTTTGTCACTTTGGATCTGGTGTGAAGTTATCTGGGAATGCTATGAGGCATTTGCATTATATTGTTTTGAGAGATACTTGACGCCACCAATGCAAGCGTGTTCTCGTCCAATCATCTGCTGCTCGTCCTCATAATGCGAATTGAATTGCAGTAGCAGAGGTCGACCTTTTCGTCTTTCTAGCAGTTGATCGTAATGCGCATTAAAGTGCAGCAGCAGTTGATCATCCTCTTCTTCTTTTCAGCAGCAGCTCCTCATCCAAGTTTAGCAGCTGCTCGTCATGCCACATGTTGCAACAGCTCCTCATCCAAGTGCAGCAGCTGCTCGTCCAAGTGCAGCACGAGCAGCTCCTCGTGTCCAATCAACAGCACCTCATGTCCAAGTGTAGCTCCAGCTCCAGGGGCATTGCAAGAAAAAAGAGTCAGGGACATTCAGACTCATGTAATATTAGAATCACGTATTGAGACGTGAAAGCTACAAATAGTCGTGTCTTGATAAACTCACCTTCTTCTGCTCTTATACGCACGTATAATGTCAATTGCCAAACAGAATGAAAATACTATATACTCACGTTTCAGGCGTAGAACGTGCTTATTGGATTGACAAACCCCAATCCAAACATACGCTTATTAATTGTATGAACTATTTTCTTTTGATCATTGTTATATAATCGTTTCATGATTATATTTAGCTTATATACCAGGTCAACGAGGTCATGTCCTACCCAAACCCGATCTTATTTAAACCCGAATATCATCGGGTCTATAGACGGGTTCGGGTCCACATGATTGGCTCAGTAAAAAATTAAAGTCGAATTAGGGAGAAGCAAAACTCTTCTCATGAACACCCCTAATACCCCATATAACTATAATAATAATAACTTACCAAGACGTCAAAAAAAAATAATAACTTACCAAAAAAAAACTATAATAACAATAATAGTATTAAATTTTGACATACCCTAAAAAAATGAAATTAGTTATATGTTAACTTATGAATAAAAAACTGAAATTTTACCTTTTAATATCATCATTAACTTTTATAAAGAATGCAATAAATATAAAATTTTAATAAAAAAGATAAATATTTATAGCACTTCAATATTTTTTATGTAATAACTATTTTTATTTTTAATGAAAAAATTTATTTTGAATATTTATATCTTCTTTCATAGTTTATATCAATTTTACAAGAGTTTAATTAGTATGCACTGACAGTGTAAAAGGGTTTAATCATGATTCTTCATTTATATGACTTTTAAAATATTAATCAGTAAAGTCAACAAACTTACCATAAATCAAGGGTTGTGATTAACTATCTGTGTAAAATTTTTTACACTGTCAGCGTACAATCCTTTTTCTCATTTTAAAATATCTTTTATTTTGGAATAAATAAAAAATGAAAATTTCTAGTAAACTAATTAAAAAACGCGATTGTATATAAACTAATATATTAACCCGCGTAAACGTATATTTTAATTTAATTAAAATGAAATTGAATTTATAAGAAGTTCATATTTATAAGATTTAAAAAGTAAAATAATTTTGAACAATTTTTTAATTTTAAATTCTAATAATATATTATATTTTATTATTAAAATTTAATTTATATTATTATTTGATAATAAAATATAAAAAAGTTAAAATCATTAAAATAAAAATAAAGATTTAAACATTAAAAAAAGAATGAAATAGAAAATGATATGATAAGATTTTGAATTTTAATAAATTTCAAATTTTAAGATTAACATTTATTAGCATTTAAAAATTCAAATAGGAAGAGAGAGAAAGTTAGTATTAATGATTGAGAAGAAGAATCTCGAGTAAACCGTCAATTTGATCCTTGAAAATGTTGTTCGCTGTCAAATTAGGCCCTGAAATGACATAAAATTAAATCCCCGAAACTGTATTTCGTTTGTCAAAGCAATCCCTCTGTTAACAAAAACAAATCTTTCAGGGACTACTTTGATAGTGATTTGTTAGTTTTAGGGATTTATTTGAATTTACATACTAAGATTTGAAAGATTAAATTGATAGTAAGTATCAACTTATAGAGACTGGATTATACTTTTATTAACAGAGAACTTTGACGGATGAAATACAATTTTAAAGACTAATTTTTAGTTTATGTCAATTCAGGGTTTAACTTGACAGCGAGCAACACTTTCAGGGACAAAATTGATAATTTACTCAAGAATCTCACTCTCACAAGTGTGAGTGAAATTCATCATTCAATAAGAAAAAGAGAGAATGTAAAAAATCATTGAGAGAGAGAATATAGTGAGTGTATCACTCTCAAATGTGAGGTCTCAAAATTATAATACAGAGAGTTGACATTAAAAATATATTTAAGTGAAGGTTTATTAATTAACAAATTATTATTTTACTGATAATATAATTATATAACCCCGGTTATCAATTTAACTTAAATGTTTAAACAAATTGTATTGTCTAGCAAATGATTCAAATTTGGATAATGTCCCATAGAATTAATTATTTTTCTTTACTTATGGATTTTCACCATAAAAAATAAATCTAGACAAGAAGAATTAAATTTTCTTGAATATATTCTTTGTTGGGGTTAATAGTTAATAGTGATCAATTAAAACTGCCTACCATACGCGTATTCTACGCGTTCACGAGAGTAGCAATGTAAAAAGTCACAGTTAGTCCGGTTACCATTAGCCAGGATAATTTTATTAATAAAATTTTTGAGTTAAACAAGAAATATATTTTACACTAGAGATTCAAAACCAACAGAAAAACATTTATGTAAAGAAATATCTTAATTTGTTAGTTTGATGAAAGAAAACTAATCTTTATATTCACACCTATAAAACATATACATAAAAAAAATGATTTATTCGATCTCAGCCTATGAAAAATTGGATTTAATTTATAAAAGTTATTTATAGTCTATACTGTTTTTTATTATTAAAGAGGGGTGTGATGGTAAATTTCAATTTTAAGCCTCAACTTGATGTTCCAAAAATCCGCGTCCGCATACCTGATGTGTGTATTTTACTATTTTTAGTTTAAATGAATGAATTGCTTTTTAGTTAAAGATCTTGATGAAGAAATTTTTATTCATTAATTAAATTAAATTACATAAATCAAAATATCAAATAGTAATAATTTAAATTGTATCTGAATAAAGATAAAGATTAATATTTTCTAATAAGGGTTTGCGCCCTTTTAAAATTCGACTCCGGGACGCGTCTTCCTTTTTTCTGGTATTTAAACAACCTTCCAGCAGTGCACTGTCCCTCCCTCATCATTCAACTTGTAACGAGTTCTTGTTGCTCTTTGGTCCGTGATTACTATCTTTCTTGTAATTTCATATATAGAGAGAGAGACGATATATTAATTTCACAACAGAAGGAGAGGTTCGGTTCGGGTCCAACCAGCTCATTAAGTAAAGGGCTTTTGAGTACCTAATTAAATCATCAATGTCTTCAGAAGTAGTGGGTGTAGAGAAGAGCCACCAAAATACAGAACATCACCACAACCATGGCCTCAAGCCTTCATTTCGTAGAAATGATTCTCTCGACATGGAATCCCGCACCTTCACTACTTCTGCTCATGCCTCCAAAGTACGTATTTCCTATTTTATTTACTGCCTTCCAATTCCAATTTTCATTTAAAAAATTATTCATAAACTAATTAAGCATGATTATTAATTGATCACATTTTCAACAAATAAATTTATTTTTTTCTCACTTTTCATGTCCGGTCTATATACTAGCAGATTAGTCCTCGAAAAGATTCGTGATGGTGCAGTTTAGTCATGAAAGATTCAAAATGCCAAAATAAATCCTAGGAGATTACTCTGTCATGCAAAATGGTCTCTGTAATGCAGATTAGTTCTTGAAAAACAAACAAATTAATCACTCAGACATTAAAAATTATGCAAATTAGTCCATTAAAACAACATTTCGGACCATTTTGCATGACGGAGCAATCTTTAAGGACCATTTTGGGATTTTAAATCTGTCACGAATTAAACTGCGCGATCAGGAATCTCTTAGAGATTAATTTATTAATATTTTTTTTGTAAGTTTGAATTATTCTGTTTATATATTTATTATTTGATGATTTATATAGGGGCCATCGATGTCAATGATTTTGCATCTAGCGTTTCAAAGCATCGGAATTGTGTACGGAGACATAGGAACATCACCTTTGTATGTGTATGCAAGTACCTTCACGGATGGCATCAAGCACAACGATGACATTTTGGGGGTTCTTTCTCTCATCCTCTATACTATCACTCTCATTCCTCTTGTTAAGTACGTACTCATCGTCTTACAGGCCAATGATAATGGCGATGGTATGCACGATCACCATCTCAATTCTTAATTTAAATTACATTTTCTTTTAATTAATCTTTCTTAATTTGTATAATTTGACTAAGAAGTGTGTATTATTGAAACTACTAGCTTGTGGTACTGGTACATCAAGACATTTACGAAGAAGTTCTATGTGCATGCTATTATTATTTTTTAATATTTATAATTTGTATTGGACATATTTTAGGAGGGACTTTCGCTCTATACTCTCTGATATGCCGCTATGCCAAAGTGGGGCTTATTCCAAATCAACAAGTAGAAGATGCACAAGTGTCTAATTATCAGCTGGAGTTGCCTAAGAATAACCGTATGAAGAGGGCTTCATGGCTTAAGTCTAAGCTTGAGAAAAGCTACTTTGCCAAGCTCTTCCTCTTGCTAGTTACCATGCTTGGCACTTCTATGGTCATTGGGGATGGCATTTTCACTCCTTGCATCTCCGGTTAGTCTAATTTTATTTTATTTGTTTATGTTATGCAATTTGGTTTTTTTACTACCTATTTGATTAGTTATTTATTTTTTTTTTTTTTCAAGAACATGCGTTAAAGCCACATAATCATTTTATTGTGACCGAGTCAAACATATGAAATAAATAATATTTTATTTGGTTTGCAGTTTTATCTGCTGTGGGAGGGATCAAGGAAGCTGCTTCTTCAATATCAGATGGTATAGATTCACTACACTCTCTTTGTTCTTTTTTTTCTCATCCAGTTGATCAAAGAAGTACGTATTGAAAGAAATTAAAAAGAAAAAATAAAGAATTCTGAACAGGATTATTTGATTTAAGAGTGCTTAAGTGTGTTATATTTTTGAAATTTTCTCAAATTATTATTGGCCAATCAGCTTTATATTCACTAACTGTATACTGAATTCTAATTACTTGTATGATTGATGAACATTGTCCATTTGTCAATAATTAATTTTAGCACCGAGTAATCTACATTGAAAATTAATATCAGACGCATGAATGAAACTATGACAGTAGTATAGATACTGGTTTTAAGGCATAGCAATAGCAATGTTATATATATATGATAATGATTGATGTAAATTCCTTTGCTTGTTCATAGATCTGGTTGCTGGGGTATCCATAGGCATCCTGATATGCCTTTTCATGGTTCAAAGATTCGGAACTGATAAAGTAGGTTACAGCTTTGCTCCCATTCTTTGTGTGTGGTTCACCTTCATCGGAGGCATTGGCTTGTACAATTTCATCAAGTATGATCCAACAGTCATCAAAGCAATAAATCCAAAATACATTGTAGATTACTTTACCAGAAACAAGAAAGATGCTTGGATTTCTCTTGGTGGCGTTGTGTTGTCCATAACAGGTTCATATATACATTTGTTTTCATTTTGTGTGTATATATAATAACTCCAAATCTATTCTTAATCTTCTATTGGCCTTTGCTCAAGACTTGATATGGGAAATTTTGCAGGGACTGAAGCACTATTTGCTGATGTTGGACATTTCACAGTCAGGTCCATACAAATAAGCATGTGCTCTGTAACATACCCTGCTCTCATACTTGCCTACACAGGACAAGCCTCCTTTCTTCGCAGAAATAACGATTTTGTTTCAGAAACTTTCTATAAGTCCATACCAGGTAATTCAATTTAACCAGTTAAATATAAAATCATGAACATAGGCAATTGTGTGTCATAGCAACTAACTAATGATGGCTTCATATTTTGCAGATCCTTTGTATTGGCCTATGTTTGTTCTTGCTGTTTTGGCATCAATTATAGCTTCTCAAGCCTTGATTTCAGGGACTTTTTCTATCATCCAACAATCCCTTTCACTTGGATGTTTTCCTCGTGTGAAAATCGTACATACATCAGCCAAGTATGAAGGACAAGTTTACATCCCAGAAATTAATTTCATTCTCATGATAGCGTGTGTCGTAGTCACTGCTACATTTAAAAATACAACAAAAATTGGCAATGCTTATGGTAAGTAACTTAATCTCTTAAACACTCAAATTTTAGTCATGCATAACCATCTAAACTAGGCATAAAAAATTGGATACTGAAAATTCTGATTGGATTAATATGTGCTTCCAGGGATAGCAGTGGTGTTTGTAATGACACTTACATCTGCTTTGGTTGTGCTAATCATGATCATGATATGGAAGACTCACATACTTTTGGTTATCAGCTATGTCCTTGTTATCGGTTCTCTTGAGCTTGTCTATTTAAGCTCAGTGCTATACAAATTTAAAGAAGGAGGGTATCTTCCTCTTGCCTTTGCTGTGGTGCTAATGACCATTATGTACATTTGGAATGATGTGTATAGAAGGAAGTATTATTATGAATTGGATCATAAGATTTCTCCAGAGAAGCTTAAGGAGATTGCTACTGGCACAGACTTACATAGAATGCCTGGCCTTGCATTGTTCTATTCTGAGCTTGTTCAAGGCATTCCACCCATATTCAAGCATTATGTGGCAAATGTTCCTGCATTGCACTCTGTTGTTGTCTTTGTTTCCATCAAGTCATTGCCTATTAGCAAAGTTCCCTTGGAAGAGAGGTTTCTTTTTCGTCGAGTGGAACATGGAGAACTCAATGTGTTCCGATGTGTTGTTAGATATGGATACACTGATGTTCGCAATGAACAAGAGCCCTTTGAGAGTTTGCTGGTTAGAAGGCTGAAGGCATTTATTGGTGATGGAATTTTGGCATCACAGAGAGTGCTACAGGATGATGATAAAGCTGAGGAAACAATGAATGGTGGTGAGGTTGATGGGGTACAAGAGGGTGGTGATGAAGAGAGGCTGAAGCAAGAGGCCATTGGTAAAGAGATGGAGGCATTTGAAAAAGCATTGGGAGTAGGCATTGTTCATTTGATTGGTGAAAGTGAGGTGATTGCTGGCAGAGGAGCTGGTATAGTGAAAAGGGTATTGATAGATTATGGTTACAATTTCCTGAAGAAGAACTTGAGACAGAGTGACAAAGTGTTTGACATTCCTCATAAGCGTATGGTCAAAGTGGGAATGACTTATGAACTTTAAAGAACTGAATGGTGGTGTGGTGCACAGCAAAGTAATCAAAAGAAAAAAGAGAGAATCAGCAGAAATTGAAGTCAGCAAGTGCCGTACGTAGCTTTACATTTTTTGCAAGTTGCAACAAAAAAAAAATGTAGAATGTCTTGTATTGTTATAATACTTTCATTTTTAAATAGTTGTCTCTCATTCAATGTAATTTTATAAACTTAAAAATTCTTGACATGTTGTATTGGGCTTGTATTTGGGCCTGCAGTGTGCACATAAATTCTTATACATGTTGCAGAGAAGCGATCATGTTGCTGCAATTGCAAGCATAAATTGTCTAAACAAAGTTCCTACAAGTTACAAATACTCGTATGCAGGTAGGTCTAATGGTAAAATTGGATAAAAAACATCGATTTGAGCAGGCTACCTTGACTCCACCGAAGGTAAAATGGTAAATCCCCACCACACAGGAGACAGGACATAAGACGCTGAGTTTGCACCAGTAATTAAAACCAAAGTTTATTTAATTTACTTTTCCGTACTAAAATTTAGAGATTGATTAATCATGTTTCAAATTTTCAATGCATCGATTTTGGAGAAGTTGCCTAGATCGCACTTATTTAATGAAATCCCACCTAAGAGGCTGAGTTTGGTATACAAGCATAATCAAAGACATTGAAGTCCAAAAAATAATACAGATGACCATGCTCGTTTGCGATGGGAGGAGTTCAAGGAAATTCAGTTCACCGTCTTCCTTATTTGTCGTGAGTAGTGTTTTATTTATCACTAGTAAGGACCGTGCCTTCGCACGGGTAAATTAATGGTATGATTTATGTTGTCTGTGCTTCGCACAGGATAAAATATTAGCTATCATAAAAATTTATATATTAAGAGAGTATGTATGAATATACTAATAAAAAAATTAATATATGAGAAAGAAAGAAGAAAATGATAAGAGCAAAGTTGTCTCCCGTGGTTCATTAAAAAATTACTCTTATAATAAAACAAATTATAGGAAGGAATAATTAGTTAAAAAAATGATAGGATTAAGACTACCGCTCGTGGAGGATTCTCGTGATTAAAAAAATACTACAATAGAAGCTAAATAAATAGAGATATAATTTTGATAAAAAATAAAAAGTAAAAAGGATAGTAAATAAAAAAGAAAATTAATGTGTGAGAAAAAATAAAACGGTAGGAACAGGACTGTCTCCCGTGGAGAATCCGCAGTTCATAAAAAAATTCTTTTATAATGAAACATATTAATAAAAATAAATAATGAGCGAAAATATTTTAATATCATACTAAAAAAAGAAACTGAAAGTGAGATAAAAAAATAAAAAAGAAAATGACAGGAATAAGACCGTCTCCCGTGGAGGATTCCCGTCATTCATAAAAAAACACTACAATAGAATCTAAATAAATGTAGATATAATTTTGATAAAAAAATAAAAAGATAGTAAAAAGGATAATAAAAAAAGAAAATTAATGTGTGATAAAAAATAAAATAGTAGGAACAAAAGTGTCTCCCGTGGAGAATACCCACAGTTCATAAAAAAATTCTTTTGTAATGAAACATATTAATAAAAACAAATAATGAGAGAAAATATTTTAATATCATAATAAAAAAAGAAAATGAAAGTGAGATAAAAAAATAAAAGAAAAAAGAAAACGACAACATTAAAATTGTCTCCCATGGAGGATTCCCGTGATTCATAAAAAAAATACTACAATAGAAGCTAAATAAATAAAGATATTATTTTGATAAAAAAATAAAAAGAAAATAAAAAGAAAATTAATGTGTGAGAAAAAATAAAATGGTAGGAACAGATCTGTCTCCCCTGGACAATACCCGCAGTTCATAAAAAAAATTCATTTATAATGAAACATATTAATAAAAATGAATAATGAGAGAAAATATTTTAATATCATAAAATAAAAGAAAAAAGAAAACGACATGATTAAGACTGGCTCCCGTGGAAGATACTCATGATTCATAAAAAAAACACTATAATATAAGCTAGAGAGAGAAGATTTAAAAAGTGAGAAAATAAATGTAGATATAATTTTGATAAAAAAATAAAAAAGAAAGTAAAAGGGATAATAAAAAAAGAAAATTAATGTGTGATAAAAAATAAAATAGTAGTAACAAAAGTGTCTCACGTTAGGGATGATAATTGAGCCCAGACCCTATGGGTACCCGTAAAAATTGCCCGCAATGGGCAGGGTAAAAACCCGCAAAGCGGGTATGGGCGCGGGTACGAGCACTATGATGTCCAACCCGCCCCATACCCGCACTCATATATAATTATATATTACTATATAATAAATAATACCATATATAATTATATATAGGGATATATTAATTTTATTAAAATATCTAATATATTTATACATATTTTTAAAACTATCTATTTGTGCTTTTTTTATTTTATAATATATGATTAATTAGTGTTAAAAATAACTTTTTACAGATCTTGGAGAATTTAACACATGATATCCAAGTATATAAAATAGTGTGACGTGAAAGTATATTATAATATTTAATAAAAAAATTATGTTTTGTGTTTTAGGACTTTAACATATTGTGTTTCAATTTAATTAAATTGTTGTGTCATTGATATTTAAAAATTATTTTTGGACGATCTTCGAGTAATTTTTAAATTGAGATATAGTTTTCTTAAATTAATATTTTTTTAGTGAGCTGTTAATTTTTTACTTAATAAAAGTGCGGGTAACGGGCCCGGGTACGGGCATATAGGTGCCTAGCGGGTATGGGAACGGGCACTAAAGTTACTGCCCACACGGGTATGGGCGCGGGTACGAGCTTTTTTTAAAACGCGGGTACGAGAACGGACACTGTGGTACCCTGCCCAGAGGGTACCCGTTGCCATCCCTATCTCACGTGGAGAATACCCACAGTTCATAAAAAAATTCTTTTGTAATGAAACATATTAATAAAAACGAATAATGAAAGAAAATATTTTAATATCATAATAAAAAAAGAAAATGAAAGTGAGATAAAAAAATAAAAGAAAAAAGAAAACGACAACATTAAAACTGTCTCCCGTGGAGGATTCTCGTGATTTATAAAAAAAATACTACAATAGAAGCTAAATAAATAAAGATATTATTTTGATAAAAAAATAAAGATAAAAGTAAAAAAGATAATAAAAAAAGAAAATTAATGTGTGAGAAAAAATAAAATGGTAGGAACAAGTTTGTCTCCCCTAAACAATACCCGTAGTTCATAAAAAAATTTCATTTATAATGAAACATATTAACAAAAATGAATAATGAGAGAAAATATTTTAATATCATAAAAATAAATGAAAAAAGAAAACGACACGATTAATACTGGCTCTCGTAAAAGATACCCATGATTCATAAAAAACACTATGATATAAGTTGGAGAGAGAAGATTTAAAAAGTGAGAAGCAAGAGAGAGAAGATTTAAAAATTTTAAAAAAGAAAAAGAAAAAGTGGGAGAATGAAGCAGGAGAGAAGAGAAAAAAAATTAAAAAAAAAATTAAAAAATGAGTGGATGACACGTGCACAGGAGCGAACTCTTTTCTCATAGTGATAATAGATTGTTTTTACTTTAGATAAAATAACCCAATTAATTTCTTTGTAGTGATTTAACTATAAATCCCACCTATTGAGGGGTGGCCAATACATGACCCCAAAATATTCGTGTCCTTTTATAGTATGTATGATCCCTTCTCCATTTGTTTTTAGTGCGTTATTTAATTTGTTGTTCAAAAATGTTTCTACAAGTGTTAGGAGACGATCTTTAAGGAAATAAATTACTCCCCCGATTCTTTTTAATTATAAATACATTTCTTACAAGTTTTTATAGTCTCTTTTATAAGAAAACACTTTATAATTTCAATGATATATCTATTATTATTTTCCTTATTTGTTCTTATTAATTTTAATATATTTTCAACTATGAAATAATAGTGGAATTAGTTAATGATATTAAATCAGGATAAAACTAGAAAGTTAAATTATTAATTTTTAAAATTTCAATAAAATTAATTAAATTTATCCATTTTTAGTAGTATGTGTAATTTGGTTAATTATACCTTATAAAAAGGACTACAAGAAAATAATAAATTTTTAATTGCAGTGTGTAAGTATAATATTAATTTATGTTTCAAATGCAGTGATTTCCAAATAAGTGGTACTAGTATCTTCTATGTCTAATCAATGTCTTTAATTTGAGCACTTGTTTTGTTAACACGATCCTTTATACAATTCTTTAATTTTTTTGGTTACAAAAATTTAGATGAGAGGATGAAGCCTGGTCTAAGGCAGGGATACAATTCTTTAATTGTTTCCACGATTCATATTTTGCATTTTCTTACGAGGATATTAAGCAATTTCAATCATCTGCTCAATGCTTATTAATACAATTAAGAAAACCAGCGTTTTATTTTTTATATTGCTAGTCACATAAATCTGAAAACCTATAGAAAATAAATTGTTTTGACTATTTCTTGTATAAATCTTTAAAAATAGAAAATAAAGTAAAAAATATTAATATGATAATTTTTACAAATATTAATTAAAAATTAAAAAAAATGGAAACTCGTTGTCCTTGTTTGACTTCAATTTAATTTTAATAACAATTAATAAAATTAAAATAAGATATCAGATACTGTAATTTTATATATTAGGGGTAAATATATTTTTAGTCCTTGAAAATGCAGTAAAATTTAATTTTGATCTCTGTTGGTTTCGGCTCTCCATTTTTTAAAATCACATATTTTTTGTACTCTTTATTAACCACATAGTATTAAGCCACGTTTGCAACTCTACCACAATTTATCCAAATAAAAATTCATAGGAACTTTTCACGATCTTTTTATAGAAAAATAATCTGTAGCAAATTTTTTTAAAAAAAAAACTATGAACTTTTTACATAAAAAAGTTATTGTGAATTTCTTAGTTTTATTGTAGAAAAATTCATGGGTAATTTTTTATAAATATTAAAATTTGAAAGAAATATTCTTTTAATTTTAAAGTTCACATGAAAATTCGAAGGAAAATTCATAAAAAAATCTATAGCAAATTTTCAAAAAAAAAAACTACCAATTTTTTACGTAAAAAAGTTGTTGTTTCATGGGATTTTTTTTGTAAACTTTAGAATTTGAACAAAATTTTCTATTAATTTTAAAATTCACATGAAAATTCAAAGGATAATTTATAAATAAAATCTATAGCAAATTTCCAAAAAAAACTACCAATTTTTTACGTAAAAAAGTTGTTGTAAATTTCTCTGTTTTATTGTAGAAAAATTCATAGGAAATTTTTCGTAAATTTTAGAATTTGAACAAAATTTTCTATTAATTTTAAAATTCACATGAAAAATCGAAGGATTATTCATAAAAAAAAAATCTATAACAAATTAAAAAAAACTACCAATTTTTTTTACGTAAAAAGGTTGTTGTAACATTTTTCCGTTTTATTGTAGAAAATTTCATGGAAATTTTTTCATAAATTTTAGAATTTAAACAAATTTTTTTATTAATTTTAAAATTCACATGAAAATTCGAAGGATAATTCATAAAAATGAATCTATGTAGAATGTTGATATGTTATCACTTAATGAAATATAGTTAATGAAAAAGATTAAAATCATATTAATTTTTAAAAATAGAGAATTAAAATCAATGAAAAAAATAAATTAGAAATAAAAAATCTATGCTATATTTTCAAAGACTATATACACATTTATCTGTATATATTAAGAAGTAGTTATTGCTTAGGAGCCGTTCGAGGGTGGTTGCGAGTTTTCAGTTTTTGATTTTCAGAAAATTTCAATAAGTTTTTACAACTAAAAACTAAAAACCACTTTTTGATTTGAAAAACCACAAAAAATGATTTTTAAATTTTAGTTTTGAGTTATAAAAATTTTTAAATTATTAAAAAATAAAAAAAATTAAAAACTCGCAATCATCCGATGAAGCGTTTAACTTATAACTCTTCAGTCACATTCTCGTTCATTTTAGCAATTTGAACTGAACCTGAGTATCCTTAAAAAGTAGGAGCTGTGTAAGAAGGCTTTTTGACCACTGTGGTGCCAAAAAAAAATAAAAATTACCTAAATAATGTGAAGGAGAAATAATTTACCAGTTTGGGGTGACGGGGAAACGTGAAAGTAAGAATTGCAAACTGATTTTGCGATATAGGCAAAGCGCAAACGTAGTTTGCGCATTAAATTGAAGAAACGCAAATGCGTGTTAAGTGAAACACAATCTCACTTGACGTTTATTACATCCTCTCCTCAACATTATTATTGATATTCTCCAAGTTGATCACCGGGAAGTTCTCCTAGCCGCCAAGGTGGCTCTAATTGGTCAAGGAAAAGAATTGAAAAACTAGTTCTGAAAGTGATATTTCTTGATTTGTTTTTCTCTTAACTAAATTTGCATCAAATATTTATTTTTCAGAAAAGAAATTGTCCTGTGTAATTTTCAATTACTAAAAAATATTTATTTCTTGTTAAATCATCACATGTACGTAGTGATGACAATTGAGCCCAAGCCATATAGGTACCCACAAAAATTACCCGCAATGGGCAGGGTAAAAATCCGCATTTTTTCATGGGGACGAGCGCGGGTACGGGCATTTTGTTGTCCAGTCCGCCCCATACCTGCACTCATATATATAATTTTTTAATAAAAAAATACCCTATATAGGGATATATTAATTTTTTTAAATATCAAATATATGTGTGCATATTTTTAAAATTGATATATATAATATATTACAAATTAACTATTTGTTTTTATAACTATCTATTTGTGTTTTTTTACTTTATATATATGATTAATTAGTGTTAATAATCATTTTTTACAGATCTTGAAGAATTCTAACACGTAATATCAAATTTTATAAAATAGTGCGACGTGAAAGTATATTGTAATAATATTTAATAAAAAAATTGAATTTTAGATCATTTGTTGTGTTTTAGAACATTAACATATTGTGTTTCAATGTAATTAAATTATTGTATCACTGATATTTAAAAATTATGTTTGGACGATCTTCGAGTAACTTTTTCAATTGAGATATAGTTTCTTAAATTAATATTTTTTTAGTAAGTTGTTAATTTTTTAGTTAATAAAAGTGCGGGTAACGGGCGCGAGTACGAGCATATAGGTGCCCAACGGATATATTGGGGCGGACACTAAAGTTACTGTCCACGCAGGTATGGGTGCGGGTACGGATTTTTTTTTAAACGCGGATACGGGGATGAGCACTGTGATACCCTACCCAAAGGGTACCATTGCCATCCCTACATGTACGCTTGCTTTCATAAATCGTTTAAAAAATAATCATCACATAGATGTTATTGAATTTTAAAAACTGCATTAGCTGCTTCCCACCTTCTAAGAAATCACTTGCTGAAACAGTTTTAAGAGAAAATGCATGGAATGTTGAATTAGCCTAGCCTCCAGATCAGTCCAAAGCCAATGGAGAAGAGGATGTAATAAATGCTAAGTGAGATTGCACTTCACTTAACACGCAAATTCACTTTGAGTTTCTTCAATGTAATGCGCAAACATAGATTTGCCTATATCGCAAAATCAGTTTGCGATTCTTACTTCCACATGTCCTCCATCACCCCAGATTGGTAAATTGTTTCTCCTTCACATTATTTAAGTAATTTTTATTTTTTTTTAGCACCACAGTGGTCAAAATGGCGTGTAAGAAAGCAAAATAGGAAAAAATGTCCGTTTCTTGTTTCTCTTCCTTGTTTCCAAAGAATCTACATAGTATATAAATGAAAATCTTCCAAGTTCCAATAGACTTTGACACTGAGTGATCCTCCTCACTTCACTTGTTCGAAGATGATCCAAAATCTCTCGAATATATATATTAAACGTGTCAGGCTCATCGAGACCCAGCAATTAGTGGAGCTCAAATCCAATACGACAAAACATGTGTGGGAAGTAGAGCCAGAAATATACTATATGTGGTCCCATGATTTCGCTAGCTAGGGTTTTGAATTTCAACTACATATTTACCTATGAAGTTGAAGTGTGTACCCAAGTGGATATATAGTGGATACAAACCGGACTATATGAGTAACTGATGAAGATTCCGACAAAAGTCAAGGAATAGAGTCAAGCTTCAGCCACGTGTCCACACAGGCTTGTCTTTAATGTTGATTCCCATTTTAAATATAGGGTAAGAAAAATGTGTCTTATATATGCATATGCATATATAAAATTAAATTAAATAATAAGAAGTTAAGTTCACAGGCTAACTCATAAAAGGATTGGTGAGTTTCTACTTGTAATTTAGTGCTCCCTTCAGTAGTGCTTTATATATGCCAATTCACCCCCCCCTTTAGACACAGTACTGTTCTTGGCCAATAATCAACTATATATGTGTGTGTCTCATCAATTTTTTTTGAAGGAGTGTCTCGTCATTAATATATATTTAATTTAATAAGAAATGTTACTTGTGATAAATAAGTTCTAGCTAGCCAATTCTCAGGAGCAAGAAAAAGTTCTTACTTTATGTCATTCAATTGTGTCATAACACAATATAATAAAAGAAATTGAGTTGTTGTACAACTTGTATTTTGTTTATTGATTTTCCGTCAACACATACAACACAAACAGTTTTGAAAATGAAACAAGAGATTTGGATGGATTCAAAATCAATCAAGCTTTCTGATTTCCCCTTAAGATTTGACTAGCTAGCTAGATATAGATCACTTTTATTTTTAGACTTAATTATGGGCATGAATTAATTGTATTCTGTGTAGGATAAAAAGTTGTCTTATGGTTTGTTAAAAACAAATATTTAGACTCTCAACATGCTATATAAAGATCACAAATAAAATTGGAATGATTGTATTAGTACTTGATTTACCTTGATTGGGTGGCATTTTTTCACTAGTACTCTTTAACAATTGACCAATCAAAATTGGACAAGTATGGACTTAGTTTCATAACTCTTAGCATTTTTTGTTATTTATTTTGTTCTGTTCTATGAACATTTTTTAATAAATCAAATGCATCCAGTGACTTGTATATTCAATACAGAGAAAAAACATTTTCCTGCTCCCCAAATTACCTCAAGATTTTCTCTCATCAAATCAGAAACAATGTCTGCCAAAATTGTACTCTACCGAAAAGGGTCGTTTGGTTTATGTTTCAATTTCTATTTTCAGGTTTTATTATAAAAAATATATATCACACTATTTTTTTTAAGTTTGTAAAACACTAAAATAAATTTTTTATTGTTTTCTAGACAAAAGTTTGAAAAATATAAAAAAAATCTGTCATTTTTGTAATTTAAATTTAAAATAAAAAAATAAAAATGGAAACCAAACAGTTCTCCTAATTAACCTTTTCAATTGCTCTTACATAAAATGAAAGAAAATCTGAAGTCCACATTTCTTCTCCTCATTTCAATTCAAACGCTGTCTAATGATTATTCTTATACCCTGTAGTGATCAAATAGAAAGTTTATATGCTGAGCCCTAATTAATTGCCACTAATTTATTGTTTATTGAAAATAATATATCTAAATTATATTTAGAAAGAAACGGTTATAACACAAACAGGCTTGAAAAATAAGCAAAATATTTCTATAAAATAAAAACCAGATTGATTATACTTATGCTAATTAATTGCGTCCAATAACCATAAAAACTGTTGTATTTGATATTCATATATACAGGCTGAAGACAACTTATTTTCATCTAATATCCATCATATTACTTAATTAGGGCAAAAATAAAACAATTAATCATATTTTGAAGAAATCCTGAAGTAGTGCATCTCAATTAAGGGTTTTTTTTATTAGTTTACAGTTTAGTAGAATTCATATTAATAAATTTATATAATTTATTAATGACAAGAAATGAACGAGGTATATTTTACCATTTATGAAATACATTAGACGAAAGTGATTTAAAATTAATCTTGTTTCAATTAAATGAGAACAAACCGACACTAACTCATGATAATAAGATCCAAATAACTGGGAACATTATCATTATAATCTGTTAGCTGCTTTTACTATATGATTAACTGATGCATTTTGATTCTGTGATGCTCAATGCTCCACAAGCATATAGAGGTGAGTACCTACAATTACAATTAAAATTTATTTTTCATTCTCCTCTTTTCTCAATCCCTTATAGTGATTAACTTGAACAGAGTGCCTTTTGCAACTGGAATATATTGGAGAGCTGGGAAGCATCATGAATGACCTTAATTAGCTAACATTCAAATTAATTAATAAGATATACAAATTCCCAATCTACAAATCAAGATGATGTGGGAGAATATATAGAGATGCAACGTTAATTTTAGCTAAGATCTCCAAAACTTCCCAATTTACAAATCAAGTATATATACTGATGCATGTGTGGTACTAATTCTCTGCAAACAAAGCTTATTATTGAACAGACAAACACAAAGATTAGCTATAACTCACATGATTCATTCTCTAGTTTAACTATATATGTTCTCCTTCCTATAGTGTGAGACTGAATAACACCTGAACAAAAGCTCAGCAATAAAATTAAAATTAAATACATAAACATCACATAACAAGGATAGGAGAATTAATTAAAACTAAAAGATCAAGAATTACAAACTAGTAGCCAGCAGTTTCAAAATCCCCTGGACTGAGGGCCACTGCTGCTCCTATCAGTGACATTAAACATCACTATTGGGGTAGAAGAAGAAGAAGATGGTAGCTTACCTTCATAGTTATAAGTTTCAATATTGTTTTCTTCATTGGCCTTACTTTGATTGGCTCTTTCCCCATCCAATTCCCTATAGCGATGCAAATACCTTTTGAGTGGCTCAGCGTAGTCATCAAACCCTAAGGTAGCCAAGGCCCAGCAAATATCATCTCCATTCACAGTCTTCCTCTTCTCCTTGTGGCACTTATCAGAAGCTTCCCCAGTCACAAAGCTAACAAACTCAGAGACACACTCTTGCAATCGTTTCTTTAGCTTCTTTGGAGATTTTTGCATTAGGAGGGAGGATTTGCTTCATAATCCTCCCCACATTAGCAATTGGAAGCAACCGATCTTGTTCTCTAATGAGACCCCCATCTTGTTGATGATGATGAGTACTGTCACTTGAACTTGCAGTAGTTGTGAAATTGTTGTACTTAATAAAGCCTTCTCTGTCTGAGGATTTCCCCAATATGTTATCACCCATTGTATTGTATTGTATAACTATAAAGAAACAAAGAAAGAAAGGTCAACTTTAGACCTCTCAAACACAGACACGTTGCTCTCACTGAGGGTTAACTGTCCTCTCTATATATATTTGAGCCCTCACATGCTTATGCAAAATATGCATCTTTATGTGTATGCGCACCATCTATATATAGTATTTTTTATAAACACATTTACAGTAATCTCATGTTACCAGGGACAATCCTGAGCCGAGATCCTCTCGAGTACTGAAGGGTGCAGTAAAACAGTTATAAATTTTTTTGTATCACTTTTTTATTTTTGTTTAATTCCAGATGGTGAAAATTTGAACAGCTGAGATCTCATCCAGATTTTTTAAAACTCGAGAGAACACGGATCCAATAATGAGGTTTATTTAAATTTCTCATCTCTTCCTAAAAGTATATAATTTAATGGAAATCAAAACAGATTACTTTTCAAACTATCTTAGTGTGTATTGCCAACCGGTCACACACTTTGGAACATGTATGTATATAGATATAGATAGTGATATATATATATACGTGTCTGCATTGATGTGATGACGTGGCACCTGATGAACAGTTGTACACAAGGGGGACTCAGTGGCAGGCAATTCCCTTCGTTGGTGTGAGTTAGGTCTGTAATTTATATATATATACTACTTTTGATTTTGATATGACCATATGAATCTTATTATTATTATAGGGTTCGTGGGGCAATCAATTAACTTCCCGAGATCCTCTTAAGGAAATTGACTGGAGACTTATCAATTATGGAGAGAATGGTCCCCTACTACTCTCTTCACTTCACTTTCCTTTTTTATAGGATTAAACATATTTAATTGGTTTCTTTAATTAATGCTGTCCATAATTTTGAACAAAGTACAGTAAATAATGAATAAGGCTGTAAATTAATTTGAACTTGTGGACAATATGAGTGCACGTTTGCTTTGTTGTTAGGACACCGTTACACGTATCTCAGACCTAAAAAGAACACATCCATTTTTAAACTGAACTAGCTTACGTTGGATTATACCAGCCATTTACGTAAATAATAAGTAATAAATATTATTTTTTTAGTTTGTGTTTAACCAGATAAACATGTTAATTTATAGTTTATTCAATTAGTTTATAAGCTCATTTGTTTATAAATATTTAATAAATGAGCTTATTTTAGTAGTTTATAGCGTTTATTTCATAGCATTTGAATTTATACCTTATAACTTTTTTTCACCCTCAATATATTCATAAAATTCCATTTTAATTCCTCTTAGTTTTTTAAAAACTCTTGTAAACTTTTTCAAATTAAACACACTCTATGAAAAAGATAAAATAATTAAAATGAAAAAAAACTTAGACTATGTTAATCAACAAAATAAAATAAGAACTAAAAATTAGTGTAATTAAAATAACTCTTTTTTAAAATAAAATTAAAATTACACAAAACAAATTTTTACTTATTAAATAAAATTAAAATTTATATAAAAAATTGCATATAAATATGTTTTTATGTCATTTTATATTTATCAACTACTTTAATAGTCAATTTTACTAAACATTTTTAATTCAATGAGCTAGTTTTTAGCTATCAACATTAAGTTAAAAAAAAAAGATTTTTAGCTATCATTACTTCCTAATTAGCTTTTAAACTTGTAGTTAGCTTATCAACCATCTTTACTAAGCATATTCTTAATAGCAATAACCTTTAAAATAAAGAGAATAAGAATATAAAAAATAAAAGTCTTTATTAAAAAGAAAATATTTATTTTTTATGAAAGTTCTTTATATATATTTTATACACATATTCCATTCTTAAGGGTTGATGATATTATCAAAATGAATAAAAATTTCACATGTTTAATGTTTAGTTTTAAATTTGAATAAAACTATGAATTATTTTAAGAAATATTGAAAATTATTAAAAATTGTGTAAGATTAATATAAATAAAAGTTAACATATATATTTGAAATTATAAAAAGATATGAATAATTTACTAAAAATTTATATAAATTAACTAGGATTTGGATAGGAAAAATTTAAATATAAAAATTTAGGGTTTAGGGTTTACATTCTTAAAAATAATTTTAAGAATGTAAATAGTTAATATATGAATAGAAAAAAAAATCAGAAGTGATCAATAATTTAAGAAATTTCATAAAATATAAATAAAAATGTTAAATAACAATGAAGTACGTCTTACAAAAGAAGGAAATGCAATAAAAGATAAGTAAAAACTTTTAGTTATGATTTCTATTTTTTTCATATTTTTTATCTCTTACATCTTCTACAACCTTTTTTTTGTCATATTTTTTTATCATACCAATTATTATATTTTTCATTTTTTTCCTTTTTTATTCTATTTTTCTATTCCCAACATTTCTCACACTTGATTTTAGGTATTACAGTGTCATATTCCTTTTATTATGCAATAGTGAACATCTTACTTGTTCCAACATAGTAATAAAAAATGGTTTTCCAATATAGTAAGTAATTATGCAAGGTGTGCAAGCCTAGAATTTGATAAGTGAAAATTCGTCATAATTGCCTATTGGCCTATATAGACAATTTTATTTTAAATTTTTAATTGATTTTTACTGTAAGAGTATCTTTGAGTTAATTTTGAAAATCGAGTCTTTAGTTTATTTTTTAAAAATTGTATCATCCCTTACAATATTACCATATTATTAGTTTTCTAAAATATATTTTACCAAATTAATATTCAAATCTACAAAATTGTGTTTAAAATATTAAAATAATGACAAAAAATGACAAATTTTACCAAATATACTCTATAGCAAAAATAATTTCTAGGTAAAAAAATTGTTCCAGGACACCCCTCACTTTCATCCTAGTCGGTGGGAAGAGAGTCACCCCTCTCACTTTCTTACAATTGTTAACCCGACCGACAATTTATCACAATTGATATAACAACCATACTTGAATACAGGGACTATTTCAGGTTAGATCAAATAAAATTTGGTTCATTTAGTCTATATATTTTTTCTTATAAAAGTGAATAAATAATTTTATTTTTTATTAAATAGTCTTTATATGATCATTTGAGTTTAATCTAATGGAAAATATCGATTTACAATACAACATATGCTAATTTCATTGAGAATATATCAATTTAAAGTTGAATGGTAGAATTTTACATCACATGGTAATATTGATTTGAGTTTTTATTATTTTCAAGTAATACTTTATAAAAGTAACTAAAAACTATTTTAATATCAATCATTAATAAAATAAATGTTAAATTTGATAATTAAAAATTTAAATTATTATATTTTCACATTTTGGATCACGTGAACCATGTTTCCTATGAGAACTTTATTATGGGAGTGTGGTTAAAATTGTAGCAAACAACAATATAAAATAGTGATAATTGACTTGATTGACACCCTACCATCACTTAACGACTCCATTTCTCCAACTCTATAAATAACAAGGGGCATGTATAAGGTATGTCATCTTCTACCTTATCAACTCTATAAATAACAAGGGTAAATTTAATGAAACCAAAATTGGAAATCTCTTGGCCACTTTCCTCTCTTAATCCGATCCCCCAATTCCTCCGAAATTATACGTGTAGCAAATAATTAAAATAAAAGAATGTGGTTGCCATGCCAGATTCATCCTATGCAAATCCAATAATTAATTAAAGTATATTTCATGGGGTTAATATTATTTGACAAGTCCCCATCTCAATTATGACTCTTAGAAAACCCTTTTAACATTTTTTTGGTTAACCCTTTTCACATTTCGAAAGGGGGAGAGGGATCCCTTTTCACATATTATACATACGTGAAAATGACACAAATGATGACTTCCATTAATTAATGAGAAGGCATGCAATTCCTTGCTAAAGCATTCGGTCTCTCCTAGATTACCATTTATAAAAAGATCACTTATGTGTGCCAATTAAGGTTCCTATTACTTAAGAAAAGATTTTACACGAGATTATGGTTTAGGGTGGACCATAACATTATTTAGTGAATTATTTGTGAATTTTTTGTCAAAAATTCATAAAAAAAACCATGTTAGACTATGGTTGACCACAGCATTCCTCATTACCCAGATGCTTGTATTTCATATTCAATATAAAATATATTAAATCTTAGAACCAATACTCAGAAATAATATAAAAAGAAAAATATTAAAATGTGGGGAAGAAATTGTTTCATGCGCTAAAACATTTCCTCTAAAAGAAATATCGTGTGAGAAAAGTTTTGTATTGATTTCTTCACTCATATAATTATATCTCATTTCATGCACACATCCTTCTTTTTAGAAATAATCATTGTATATTACAAATTAATTGTAGAAGGGGAGGAAAGAAAGAAATGAAAAGAAAATAATAGATAAAAGAGAGAGAAAAAAATGAGTGATGTGAGAGGAAAGAATGAGAGAGATAATAAAAAGAAAATAGAAGTAGAGAATATCATGGGTGTATGAATATAAAAGTTATTTTTTTTTCTTTTATTTTTTTATCACATCAATTATTTCATATTTCGTTCTTTTTTTTATCTCTCGATTCTTCACACTCATACCTATCCAAAAAATGAGTCGTATAGGATTTTCCTATCTTTATACAGGTGCAATTTTCCATGTTCATGATAGAAGCTTATATGATCTTATTAGTGTTTTAAATGAAAAATGCGCTAAACATAAAAGACTATGATGATGTTGAAGAGATGCAATGCAGCAAATCTCATCAAGTCGCACATCATCATCATGTAAATTATATCTTTAGCATGCATGCATATATTTTAATTTAATTACCACATACAGCCAGCTCATTATATATTTTCTTTGGGAACTCATATGCTTCATTATTTACTCACTAAACAAACCTGATTTAGTAGCAAGGCTCCAAATATTAAAGAATAACGAGGTGAACCTGACAATAAAGTTTCTAAATTGGGGTATCAATAAGCTGTTTAGGTGAGACATTAATTTTATATATAGGTTAGTTAGGTTTAAAGAGTTGACACATATATAAATAAAATATTCAAATTTAGGAAGCTTCCCAAATACCCCGGAGAAAAAGATAAAAGGAACAAGGCTTCGTTTCTGGTTGACAATTCAACCTATACCCCTACACATGAATTTAAAATAAACGTGTAGGTATATATTTTTCTTCCAGTACATATATATTATATATATGGGGTGTATATATACTTTATCCCCGCATAACTAATCTCTTCCCTTTCTTTTTCTTTTTCTTTTTCTTTCTTGTTCCTTTTTTTATCTTGAGAAAATAAAAAATAGTTTTCTTTAGTATATATATTAGACATGCGGAAACGTGTGGGACTTGTAGGAAGGATGAATTAGTTTTTTTAAAAAAGAATAAAAAATTTTGTATAATAAATAATACAAGAAAATTAAAAAAGCGTATAATAATCATTTTCCTAAGAATGATTAACATGGGCCGTTAACAAATTTTTATTAAATATAGTGAAAGTATGTGAAGTACTAGTGTGATTTATTGATGTGCCTTTATACTTATTCTGATTAAAATTCCATCAGAAATAAATTTTATTTGTGAGGAAGAATATATGCCCATCTAGCTAGTCAATGGCAGAGGTAGACTATATATATATATTTTACTTAGGGACAAAAAAGATAAAGATTTTCCATCTAATTATATAACCGTACCTCAAGGCGTGAAAACACTGTTGGGGGAACATGGTGTGGTCCTGTAACTAGTCCTTGACATATATTTGAATTAACAATAGAAAAGTTGTGCTTATATGCAGGATGAATGTTTATAATATATTGAGAAGCAGACAATGGAAAAAACATACTCATGGTCCTCACTTGTGTAGATCAGTAAGTAGATCGATGTAACTATATTATTGTTAAGAATTCCCCGGATTTCAAAGCTTAAATTAATTGCTAGGTTAATTAAGAAAGACCCTTGTCTTCTCTAGCTAACGTCTTATGGTCCGTTTGGTTTACAGGTGAGTAGAATTGATTCTAAAAATGAATGATTGAGATGGATTATGCACGCTTTACGAAGTACGTTGAATGAAAGTGATTTTTTGTGTCCGTTTGGTTTAAATCCTGGAGATCCAGAATCAATTCTGCAGAATTGATTTTAAATCACTTCCGTCCAACGTGCTTCGTAAAGCGTGCATCATCCATCTCAACCATTCATTTCTAGAATCAATTCTACTCAACTGTAAACCAAACGGACACAAATCACTTTTCAAAACCATGGTTTTGTTATACCACAATTTAAAACAAACAATCCATTAAACTTTTGTTAAAGAGAGAATCTACCTGCAACTTTCAAGAATTCAACTAATTATCATATGAGTCTTTGTAATTAGTTGACAATTGGAGTAGTCTTCTAGTGTTCAAGGCCTTTGATTCAAATGTATATATGTTCCTATGCATATTTAATTTCTTTTAATAATAATTACTGTAATATTAGTGATAGACTTAATTAATAAATAGGAATAGAAAAAGACTAGATGTTGAAAGGAATTTAGAGACTAGCCTATGTTTTAAGCCAGACCAATTAATTAAATAAATTAAGTCAAGATATTTCAAAATTTTATTTAATTAACTTAATCTATTTCCACTTATACATAAACAAAAATTTGTGATATTCAAATTTTAAGAGTTATAGTAATTAACAACTTTTTGTAAAATGTGAATTTGACTAACATAACTGTTGAATCGCATTATAATATCTTTATGATTTTGTATATCAAATTTAAGATAATTTGGACATGAGCATGTTATCTAATAGTGAACTTTTACTTATATTTTACAAAAATATTATTAAGTGGTGTAACTCTTAAAGTTTGATATCTGGTGTCAATGGATGAATATGGCGAAATAAGTAAATTTATTAATTAGTACTCTAAGTGTCATTTTAAACACAAGCCTAGGGCGAACTAAATAATTGTTAAATGGAGTACTAATTAATAATAAAGAAATAAATGGCAACCAATAATGAATGAATTAGACTACGATTTGATCGCGGATTCTTTGTCACAACTTGGGACACTAAACAAATATAAACCTGAAAGTGGGTGTAGGCACATGACTGGTAAAGAGACTTTTGTTTTGGGTACAGGACTAAGAAAGAGACATTGACAAACCCAAAAGGGTTATTAAAGCTCTCTATGATGGACCTAAAGAAAATTATTCATATACATTCCAAAATTTTCCCCTTTATAAGCTTACCTTCCTTCCCACTTTGGTTCGGATTCTTGGCCACCACCTCTAACTAGTTCAATTCCCACTCATTTTATAGTGGGCATCTTTGCTGATCAGATCTTAATAAGTTCATTTTGAATCTGCCACACAACGGCTAACCCCTCACCATTGAACGTGAGAAATTACTAAAAACAACTATCAATTTTTTTAAAAAAAAATTGTCCAAAAGCTTAACTCTTTTGTTTGACTTTATTTTTGTATGATATATATATAATAACTTTTATAAAAAGTTTAAAAGTTTGATCTTTAACTATTAATTATTTTAAATAAAATAAATTTTCAGCACAAAGTTCCAAAGAACTTTTGTATGGGGACTTTAATTGTTTGGTTATCGATCAGTTAGTAACGATATAGAATTAATTTCACATAATTGATTTTAAATTATTTTTGTCTAATTTCAAAACCATTGATTATAGAATTAATTGTAAACCAAACAGTGAGGAGAGTTGGTGCTTAATTATATTGTTATTTTTTTAAAAAAAATGAAATATATAGCATTAAGCATCACTCATTTTCAAAACCATTGATTATAGAATTAACTGTAAACCAAACAGTGAGGAGAGTTGGTGCTTAATTATATTGTTATTTTTTTAAAAAATGAAATATATAGCATTTTAATTTACTCTTTGAAAAACCTGAATAATATTGATTCTAAAGTGATTTCATGACATGAGTTACTAAAAGTCCAAACTATATAGAAATGCATTATTATTTTTGTCGGTAAATTTTACTTTTTGTATCCCCACATACACCATGTACACACACATGACGTACATATATAATTGATTAGTATGTATATTCACATTTATGGGGGAATTGAAAAGGAATAATTAATAATCACAAAATCATGTGTATATTTTACTATTTGACTTCTTTTTTTAGGGGTATTTGATCGAAAATCCACAAATAAAAAGTTGAGAATTAACCTTTGGGTTGAGAGTTGTAGATTAACTAGGTAAAGCTTTCCTTAGATTAATAACTAGGATTCGACTCATTTACATTATAAGTAAAGTTCATTTGGAGTTATAGTCTTTTTTCAGTATAACTAACCACTATTTAGTTTGAATATATATTTGTCTTTCAATAAAAATTTAAGCCAAGTTAATCATATATTTATAAAATTCAATCTAACCACTTTACCTATAATATAAATTAAGTTCATATAATATTTAATTTGAAAAACTCAAACTAACCACCTATTTATTTAAGTATATGATTTTGAGTTCAATTTGTAAAAATTCATATTTACAAAAAATATCTTTAGCTAGGAGGAGTTTTTTCTTTGGTATCTAACTATATCTTTAGTCTCTCATATATATATTTTGAGTGAAAGGGATCCTTAAGATTAATGAAGAAATTAATATGAACCAATATATTGTGTTATTAAGAATTAGTATAAGTTAGCCCCACCATGATGTGTATGTTCCCGGCTCGAATAGGATTGCCTCCCGTGAAGGATACATGTGGTTAAATAAAAAAAAGAATGAGTATAGTGTACACTCGCACGCGTATCAAAAGAGGAAATTGGTGTGACATTGTACGTGCCAACGTAACTGAATTGCTAGCTAGCTATCATAACTAAAATACTAAATGATATGTAACACGCCCTGTAGTTAGACTATGGATCATATCGCATTTATAAGCCTAACTTGCTGATGGAACGAATTGGTGAAATTGGGAGGATCAAGAGACGGGAAGAGGTGGGTTAGTTAGACTAGAGCTTGGAGCTTTTCTTTGACAACATGGAAATTAATCCAACTCTATGTGCATCCTTTCATGGAAAGTGGGATTTCAGCCAATATAAATTGTTGATCTATTATCTCATTTCTTTTCTATTTTTTATTTATAACAAATGATTAAAAAAATCCTTATTTTTTATATAATTTTTAAAAATAATATAAAATAAGATGTTTTTTTATAATTAATATTAATAAGAAATAAGAGTAGTTTTAAAGAATAACTAAACAAACTTTTAAATCACGTTGCTAACCTTTTTTATTTTTGGACGAATCGAATCACGTCCCTAACCTAATCATAGACAGGCCAACACCGTTAGCTCTTTTTTCTTTTGTCGCCAACACCGTAAACTTAGTGAAGTGACATTTTCTTCAGGGCCTTTCTTAATTTGGGTCGAAGTTCATTCCTTTATGCATGGTATTAGCATATGAGTGAGTGTGGGTTTACAACCCCAAACTTTACTAGAGTTGCTTTTTACACCCTCATTTTACTATTTCACATATCTCTCCCCCTTTTTAGAAAATATCTTTTCCAAACTACTCTAGGACTCCATCATCCCTCCAACCATTCCCAACTAGGGGTGCGTATAAATGACCCGCCCAAATCTGAACCATCTGAAATGGTTAAAATGGTGTACGGGGGAGGTTTGGGCAGATATACAATTTCAAACAGTTTGAAATTGGGTTTCATTCATCGGATAAAAACTGGTGGACTTAGATTATAAAAAATAATTTCATCGGTATCTGAACCCGATCAACATGTGCTTAGATTTGAGTGGCTGACAAAATAGCACACAAATTGCACTTTTATTTTGCGCATGTGATGACTTTGAGTTATAGATCTATCGGTTCTTGGTTTTCCTTTTCCCTTTCTCATTTTTAGTACTGGAGTCTCCTCTCTCATTTTTAATTTTCATTTCAAACTCATAGACTCTTCCATTCTCTCTCACTTTTCATCCTCTCAGAGTCTCAGACTCTGTAACTCCCTCTCTTACACACACACACACTCACTCTCCCCCCTTTCTTTGCCATGGTTGCAGTGTCCTCCCTTGCTACCTCATGGTTGTCGCTTCCCTCGCTCCCCCATGGTCGCACGCCTCCTCCACGAGCACCATTGTGGGCGGCTGCAACGCCCTCGTCACCAGACACATTTGTCGCCTCCTCCAAGAGTTGCAACCGTCAAAACATTTAGATCGAACCTATAACACCCCAGCTCTCTCCTGGCACCCCCCCTCAGGGCCTAGGACTTTACTGAGCATGTTACCACACTTAGCTTTGGCACCCCCTGAAGTGTCTTATTCCCCCCTCAGCTCAATTGGTAGTGAGTTTGAGGAATCTAAGACTATATCCCTGAGGTCTTGGGTTTGAAACCCACAGAGGTTCCCTGGGGGAATAAGGCACTTCAGGGGGTGACAAAGCTAAGTGTGGTAACATGCTCAATAAAGTCCTGGGCCCTGAGGGGGGTGACAGGAGAGAGCTGGGGTGTTACATAAAAAGGCAGGGGGTGCCAAAGCTAAGTGTGGTAACATGCTCAGTAAAATCCTGGGCCCTGGGGGGTGCCAGGAGAGAGCTGGGGTGTTACAAAACCCAATCCCCTCTCGCATCTGAAAAAAAATTGTTCTTTCTTTGCTTCTTTGTTAATGGTGGGCAGTGGCTAGCAGCTAAGGTTACCATTTTTCAATTTCAGATGGTTCTGATCATGTATTTTTTTTATGTATTTTAATGTTTTTTTATGCATGCATTTCAACTTCAATGTATTCAATTTATTGCAAATTAAATGACACAATTATGAATTCAGCCCATTAATGCATTCTCGCCTTTTAAAAAAAAATCAAAACAAAAAAAAATGAAAAAAAATCCAAATTTTTTATTTGGCCCATGCCTGCATCAACTCACCCGCTCTAAACCCGCCACCCCGCCAAATCTGAGATCCCTTTCGAGCGATATTGGGCCATGATATACAAGTCTCGGTTTTGGTCGGATTAGACCTTTTGGGCCTGACTCCAACCATAACCGACCGTCGCCCACCCACCCACCTGTCTAACTTTCCATAATCACTCCACTCCACTTTTTAAATATAAAAGTTTCAGACTTTAAAAATTGGAAAGTTCTATTGACATAGTTGGTTGATATAAATTAGAGACAAACTTTTTTCTCCTTTAATAATTTTTTGCAGTGAATCTGTTTTTTTGCTTAAATATGTTTTTAGTCCCTCGAAAATTAGTGAATTTTGTGTTTAGTCCCTTTAAAAATTTTCACCTAAGGTTAGTCCCTCATTAATTTTTCATTTTCAAGTTTAGTCCTTGTCGTTAATTGATGTTGTTACGTGATGATCTAACACTGTTACAGTATGCTGACGTGGCTGCCACGTTGAATTTTGTTGAATTTTTCCCCAAATTTTTCAATTATTAATTCTAATATTATTTATTTTAATATTTAAAACAAAAAATAATAACAAATCCCTCTTATTTTTAGTATCGTATATATCATGGAGGAAGGATATTTCAGTGAGGAATTGGAGAGTTGTGATGATATATACGACATTAAATAAACATGTCAACATATTATAACAGTGTCAGATCATCACTTAACAACACCAATTAACGACAAGGATTAAACTTAAAAACGGAAAAATAATGAGGGACTAAATTTAGATGAAAACTTTTATAGGGACTAAAAATAAATTCGCTAATTTTCGAGGGATTAAAAACTTATTTAAGCCTTTTTTTTATGAAAAATTTAGTCTTTAGAAATAGAATTTTTCCGTCTCTACAAAATAACACTTTTATAGAAAATTTTACACTTCTAAAAATTAATTTTTGAAAATGTATTTTTTAGAAAATTGATTTCCAAAAGCTAGGTAATTATTATTATTTAACTTCCAGAAGTATTCTCAACGATTACACTTTCTGAAAATAGTTTTTTCTGAAAATTGTTTCTAAAAGTGGATGGAAGGTATTTTTATAAAACAATTTAAAAAAGTAAGGTATACTAAAAGTAAAAAATGACACAAAAAGCAAGACCTAAACTCTTCACAGTTAGAGGGCCTATAAATGGAGTAAATTTTCCCTTGTCTAAATTATCGCCAGAATTTTTTATTTTAATTTCTAGCTATATCTCATGCATCCATGCATAGCATAAAGGCAGGTATCTAGTTTATACAAAATTTAGATAGCATTTGTTACCTAAAAGAATGAAACCAAACTATTTTATCTTGTTTTTAATAAGAAGATAGAATAAAATATAATAAAATTCATGTGTTTGTTTCATGTGATTCTAACTTATTTACCAAAACTATTTAAATCATTCGTATTTTTTATTTATCCTTCCTCATTTTTTAATTACAAAGTAGCATATTAATAAAAAATTAACAATTGCGATGAAAATTGCTATCAATATTAATAAAAAATTATTATCAATATATAATGAGAGTGAACCGAGCCCAAAAAAATGTCGGGTTCGAGATTTTTTTTAGAAGTCTGAATAACTCTTAGACTTTTTAGCACAGCCCAATAAATCTCGCTTCTCGCAAGAACCCGCAAAAGGTTGGGTAACCCACATAAACTCACAAAAAAAAAATCCAGACTACCTGTAAAAAGGTAAAGTTCAGACACTTATTTTAAAAGTCCGGAATAATTTATGGACTTTTAAACCCAACCCGATTAAGCCTACTACCCGTATGGGGCCAAACCAGGTGCCTAAATTGTCAGCTCTAAGTATGAAACATTTTTAATAATTTATTCTTTTTCATTGAAAAAAACTAAGAAAAATGAACAAATGAAAACAATGATGTTTGATCCTGCAAAATGAAGGAATACTTTCTTATTATTATATTAACAGGTATAATACATATGTTAAAGGTATATTTTTATAAAAATTAAATTTATAATAAATTAATATCTTAAAATTTGAAAAAAAAAATATTTAGAATAATTTTAGATAATTATTGATTTTAAATTATAATAGTAGATTATATTTTACTATTGAAATTTATTTTATATTTTTTATATTATATATAAATTAAAATCATTAAAATGACAATATATATATTTACATTAATAAACAATGATTATAATAGAAAATAATATGATAAAATTTTAAATTTTAATAAATTTTAAAATAAAAATGAAAATTTATTAATATTTAAATGGATTTTAATTTATTTTTAAATAAGTATTATCATTTATTAACATTTAGAAATTCAAATAAGATTTTAGTTTACACTATTTTGATTAATTTATGCAGAATTTCACTTTCACATGTTATATATGGAGGTCACCATACATAAAACGAGGGAAGATTAAAAATTTAAAAATGGTAGGTGAATGGTTCACTCTAAAAAAAATCTCAATTCTCAAACTTATAATTTTGATCTTATTGGGTAGGGATATAAAAAAACCATGGATATACCTACAATGGGTACTCACATATTTATATAATGGGTGGGGATGAATATTATACTACCCACTTGCAGGTACCCACAATCTCATTAAAACATATTTTCTAATAAATATATTTAAATATTAAGAATTTTATTATTTTATGTTGAGATATAATTTGTTTTATATTATTTTATGATGCTATTTTTAATATATTAACATGTAATGATATTATATGATGGTTATTTATATATATAGTATAATATTATAATATATTATATAATATTTTATCTTTTTTATAAAATTTAAATTCTGAAATATTAATGGATACCCATAAATACCCACGGACACCCGTTATCCGTATGAGTACCCGTTAATTTAGCGGGTATGAATACAGGTAGTTCACTACCCGCCCCATTATTGGGCTTTAAGTCTCTGAAAGTCAATAAAAAAAGTTAGATTTTGTTAATCACCCTACTCAGGTATCGAGCTCACGCAAAAGAACAGTTAGCCTAGGGCCTTTACTTTTGGCACCATTTTTTTTGCTATTCTCACCCCCATAGTTTTTGAAATTTTTAAAAACTAATCACTACCCCTATTAGTTTCACCCGTGTATAATATATATGTTTATAAAGACTAATGTCTCTCTTAGGTAAAACCAAAACTCATTGTGTCGGATACAGTGGAATCGGACAAACCTTGTCTCCTTTCTACCAACAAGATTTGCTTCAAGTGGGAACAACATATATATTGGTGAAGAATATACCACAAAAACAAATATTTGTTTCATTTTGAGCAACGTTTAAGGTAAGTGATTTCATTTTGGTAGTGTTTTTTTACCCACTTAGATGAATTTCATCGTCGTTGTGCAGGGAACATAAATTTTTTAGGTTTACGGATGTGTTTATCCGTAATGATTTTATGGACAAAGTTGTCCGTAAGTCATTCATACAAACTTACGGACACCGTTGTCCCTAATATCAAATGGACTAACATGTCCGTAAACAATTATTTTATTTCCCTAAAATCATACGGACAAGGATGTCCGGAATGTACAAAACATGGTTTACGGACAACATTGTCCGGAGAATTTACGGACAACCGCGTCCGGATGAGTTACGGACAACATCGTCCGTAATTATTTACGGATCCCCTTGTTCGTATTTGATTTTTCTCTCTTTTTTTTTGGTTTTTTTTTTTTACCTATGAAAGTATGTAGAAATGGAAGAAAGCTGCTTGGACAACAATTATGAAGAATTCAATGCGACAACTGACTTTGAAAACGATGTAGAGGTAATTAATATATATATATATATATATATTTTGGGAGTAAATTATAATCTAAATGTGACTTTAACCCAGATGTTTGATGTGACGGACAACCCTATGGAGGGGAGAACTGATTACTCTAATACTTTTACGACTTATGAGGTAACTTAGTTTATAAGTCCTTGAAACATGCGTTTAGGTGATTTGTGTGTTGCTAATATTGACCTTTGTTTGACCAGATATTTGGCAATCGAGATGACTCGTTGAAATGGGTTCGTGAAATAGGAAGGACACATGGTTTTGTTGTGGTTATTTTGAGCTCAGATGCGGGAGGGAATGGTCGGAAAACAACTCTAGTATTGGGATGTGAAAGGAGTGGAAAGTATAAAGCATACAAGAAAAAGTTGACCCGCAATGTTACAGGTACAAAAAAATGTGAATGTCCTCTCAGACTGAGAGGGAGACCAGTACATACAGGTGATGGTTGGAGACTTAATGTAGTTTGTGGTTATCACAACCATGATGTGGCAGAAAATTTGGAGGGTCATGCCTATGCTGGTCGTTTGACTGCTGATGAGTTGTCCTTACTTAATGACGTGACCAAGAACATGGTAAAGCCAAGGAATATTTTACTGACATTGAAGGATCACAATAAGGAAAATGTGACTACCATCAAGCAAATTTATAATGCTCGACAGGCCTTTCGATCAACACTAAGGGGTCCTCGGACAGAGTTGCAAAACCTGATGAAGTTAATGGACAGAGATAACTATGTATATTGGCATAGAAGGCATGGAGACTCAGATGTTGTTAGAGACATTATATGGACACATCCGGATGCAATGAAACTGCTAAATATATTTCATATTGTGATAATTATCGACACCACATACAAAACCAACAAATACAAGATGCCATTGCTTGAGGTTGTTGGTGTTACTTCAACTGAACTCACCTTTTCAGTGGCCTTTGCTTATATTGAGCAAGAAAAATCAGATAACTTCATGTGGGTTTTAGAGAAAATAAGAAGCATGATTCTTGTGCATGATCCTTCAGCTGCTCATACAAGTATGCCAGTGCAGTTGCACCCCAAGCGATGTTACCCACTGTCCTCAGGTCTCTGAACAACTTCAAGTATGTGACTCTAACAGCTGTTGCACTCTTGTCAGCAAAGATAATGCAACCTACAAGATGCAACAGATATGCCCTAGCAGCTGCATTCAAATTCTGCGATTGTATATTAGAGTTGTATACATCCCTAAGCCAACTGAGCCTGACATAGGCGCCCCTCGTAATCTCAGTCTCTGTTATTGCATCAGCAGGTGAAACTTTAAGAGCACTGACCAGTAATTGCTTGGCATCCTCCCTACTCAAGGCAAGTAAGGAGAACAACCTCCCTGTTACCGGGAGGTGCAGCAAGGTAGACACATCATCTAGGGTAATGGTCATCTCACCCACCAAAAGATGGAAACTGGATGTCTCTCTATGCCATCTCTCCGTAAATGCAGATACGAGACTCCTATCTACCATGGAATGTGTTCCTTCAATCAGTGGTCCCAGGCCAGAATCATCTATAATGTCCCGAATGTAGTCATCCTCTGGCCTCTTCAACTTCCTGCCATGGGTGAGTACCTTCAACGTCCCCCGATCCTACAATAAGTATGAAAATAAATATTAAACCCAATGTATCAATAAATTAAACATTTTCAATAAAACAAAAAAAATACAACATTCCCAACCTCGCCAGTCCAAAGCCTCTGGGCAACGTGAGACTCATAGGACCTCAAAAGAGTCGTATCCCGTGGACCGCCCTCATAACCAGCCTCCTGTGTGGGGGGTATCTCAACCTGCTGCTCAACATGTTGTGACCGCTTCCGCTGTCTAGAAGACGCAGTTGGTCTTACACGCTCAACGGGTTCACCGCGACCACTACCTCCAGATTCAATGCCCCGAGAAGATGCACCCCTTCTTTTCACCATTCTGTATACAAAATAAATGAAGAATATAAAAAATGAAGAAAATAAAAAAATAACTCAGACAATATAAAAAAACAGAAGAAAATAAAAAATTTGAATTTTACGTATAACATGGTCCGTAAATAATACGGACAAGGGTGTCCCTGAGCTTTTACTGGACAAGTTGATCCGGATGTGTTTCCGAACATGGTTGTCCGGACGAGTTTTTGGACATGCTTGTTCGGAAGTATAATTACAAAATAAGAAAAATTACGTTCCGGACGACCCTGTCCGGTAACATTTACGGACTCTCATGTCCGGTAATGACTTACGGACACATGCGTCTGGTAAGTCCCTAAAAAGCGACAGCAACGAAACACGATTTGCATAAACGAAGGAAAGATTAGGTGAGTACCTACGAAGAAGAAGATCGACCGTTCAGAGAGAGAGGAGGAACCACGGTTGTTTGCCGAATCACCGGAGATGACACGGTGGGAAAAGGAAGAAGAAGAAAGCCTCTGGTGCTTCAAAAACTCAGGGAAGAAGAAGAGGAAAAAGGGTCTGTTAGAAATGCATATAGAAAGAAGAAAATTCTGATATCTGAAATACTCTATTATATTGATATGTATTTTGATACAAGAGCAGAGAGGTATTTATATATACCCTATGAACATTCTAACTGATTCTAACTGAAGAAACAGATTGCTGAGTCAGCATATAACTGACTCAGAATCTGAACAAGGCTAACTGACTAACTAACTGACTAACTGACCACATGGGTCTTACAAGCATGCGCAGGTTAAGCTTACTAAGCTTACAATAGAAAGGCTAAGCTAACATCAATCAGCTATCACTAACATTCCCCCCCTCAAACTCAGGGTGGGGAGGCAAGAGCCAACTTGTCAAAGACCCTGAGTTTGGTCCTGAGAGCCTGGAATCGAAGAGGAGAGAGAGCTTTAGTGAGTATATCAGCAAACGGAAAGTCTGCAGGGACATGAGATACTACAAGGCTCTTGTTGATAACCTTTTCTCGAACAAAGAAAATGTCAAGCTCCATATGCTTGGTTCTGGCGTGAAGGACAACATTGTGAGAGAGAGAAACCGTGCTAAGGTTGTCACAATATAGAATTGGAGTTTTGAAGGAAACCTTGAGTTCCTTGAGAAGAGATTCCAGCCATAAAATTTCAGCAGAGGTGGAGGCCAAACTTCTGTATTCAGCCTCTGTGCTAGAACGGGCAACAAGATTTTGTTTTCTGGACCACCAAGAAACCAAATTTGGACCCAGAAAAATGCAAGAGCCTGAGGTGGAGCGATGATCATCCCTATCTGAGGCCCAGTCAGCATCAGAAAAGGCAATGAGGGGAAGAGAAGGTGTGGTGCAGGGCTGCAGCAATAAACCATGATGAATAGTGCCTTTTAGATACCTGAGAATGCGCTTAACAGCTTTCCAATGGTCCTCAAGAGGCTGAGACATAAACTGGCAGACTTTATTTACAGCAAAGCAAATTTCTGGCCTAGTGATGGTGGCATATTGGAGAGCCCCAACAATTGATCTATAGAGAGTAGGATCTTCAACAAAATCTGTCCCATGCTTGGAGAGCTTAAGGTTGGCAACCATTGGAGTAGAGATACTGTTGGCGTCTGCCATTTTAGCTTTGGCAAGTATGTCCTTGATGTACTTGGCTTGAGATAGAAGGAGAGATCCATTGGAGAGATGCTGAACCTCAATACCCAAAAAGTAGTCAAGGGTTCCAAGATCTTTAAGAGCAAATTCAGTATTATGAGTTTTGATAAGTTGTTGTATGAAGGATGAGGAGCTGCCAGTGATGATTATATCATCTACATAAACAAGTAGGTAGATGCAGTGAGTAGAGGTGTGATGAATGAACAATGAGGGATCACATTTGCTGCTAGTGAAACCAAGTTTGAGGAGAGTTGAGGCAAGTTTTTCAAACCATGCTCGAGGGGCTTGCTTGAGGCCATAGAGAGCTTTGTGAAGTTTACATACAATATTTTTGTTAGAAGACTCAAAACCCGGAGGTTGAACCATATAAACCTCTTCCTCAAGAATGCCATTGAGAAAGGCATTATTAACATCAATTTGCTGAAGAGGCCAACCTCTTGATATTGCCAAGGTCAGAATAGTCCTCACTGTGACGAGTTTGACTACAGGTGAAAATGTCTCAGTATAGTCAAAACCTGGCTGCTGGTGAAAACCCTTAGCAACCAGTCGCGCCTTGTACTTGTTTATAGAGCCATCAGAATTCTCCTTGACCCTGAAAACCCATTTGCAGCCAATGGCTTGCCTTCCTGCAGGAAGAGAAACTAAGGACCATGTCCCATTTTTCATTAGTGCAGTATATTCATCTTGCATAGCAGAAAACCATGTAGGATCCTGCAAGGCTTGCTTGTGAGAGGTGGGTTCCAGGTGAGTGAGAAGGAGTGTAGGATTTAACCGAGGTTTGACAATTCCTGCTTTGGATCTGGTGATCATAGGGTGAGTGTTTGAAGGCTGGGGTAAAGTTTCTGAAATTGGAGGTGGAGGGGATGAAGGTTGAGATAAGGTATTTAATGGTTGAGGTGGGTTAAGTGATGGTTGAGTTAAAGTTGGAGATGATGGAGAATGTGGGGATTGAGGATTTGAAGATTCTGTGTGGAGAGGTAAATTATGGGAAGATGAAGATTGTGAACCTGGTGTAGTGTTAGAAGAAGATGCTGCAAATAGCAGAGGAATTACTGATATAGGAAAGTGAACAGAATTGCGTACCGAGGCTTGAGAGGAAGGGAAGAAGGAGCTGGTGTATGGAAAGCGATGCTCATTAAAGAGAACATCTTTAGAAATGTATATTCTGCCATCAGAAGCAAGACATTTGTAACCTTTATGAGCAGAAGAGTAACCCAAAAAGATGCATTCTTTGGAATGAAAAGACATTTTGTGAGGATTATAGGCTCATAAGAAGGGGAAACATGCACAGCCAAAAACCTTAAGAAATTTATAATCAGGAAGGTGACCAAAGAGAACAAGATAAGGGGACTTGAGCTAAAGAACAGGAGTGGGGAGTCTGTTTATGAGGTATGTGGCTGTGAGAAAAGCATGATCCCAGAATTTGAAAGGTAAACTTGATTGAGCCATAAGTGTAAGACCAGTTTCAACAATATGACGATGTTTACGTTCAACGGAGCCATTTTGGTGATGGGTATGAGGACATGTAATTCTATGAAGAATACCAAGGTCAGTGAAGAATTTATTAAGAGGTCGAAATTCACCTCCCCAATCTGTTTGGACAGATTTTAACTTTGTATTGAATTGCAATTCAGCCATGTTTTTGAATTGAATAAAGACTTGATAAGCATCCGATTTCTGTTTAAGTGGATAAATCCATGTAAATTTAGAATAAGCGTCCACACAAGTGAGAAAATAACGATGGCCTTGAGAAGAAAGGACAGGAGAGGGACCCCATAGATCACTATATACAAGCTCAAAAGGGACTGAAAAAACTGAATTTGAAGAAGAAGAAGGAAGTCTGTGGGCCCTGCCCAAACAACATGCATTGCAAAAATCAAAGACAGTTTTATTGGGTAATGAAACATTACAAGTATTCAAAGCTGTTTTGAGTACATCGGTATTAGGATGACCTAGTCTACAGTGCCAAAGATGATACAAAGTAGAACTAAAAGTATTTGGAGTATTTGAACATGAAACAGAATTGATAGAAGCTACAGCAGAGGAAGTCTTGTTTGAAGAGAGAGCAGTCCCTTGAGAGTTGAGCATGTTAAGGAAGGAATAGAGGTCATCTTTGCCAAGGGTACCCAAGAGAAGAGTCTCAGAAGTAGCCTGGGATTTTACAACACAGAAAGAGGGGTGAAATTCAAAGAAAACTGCATTATCTTTAGCAAATTTGCTAACACTAACCAGGTTTTTAGTAATTGAGGGAACAAGTAAGAGATTATTGAGTGTAAGATGTTTGTGTGTGTTATAGGGTGAAGCAAAGGAAGTAGAACCAATAGCAGTAATGGACAGACCTTGGCCATTTCCTACAAACACTTGATCAGATCCTGGAAGTGGAATGCTGTCTTGGAATGCTTCACCATCAGCAGTAACATGATGAGACGCCCCAGAATCCGGATACCAATTCAGTGTGGAAGAGGTGTCAGACCCTGTGACAAAGGCTTGTGGACGCACGGGTTTGGGTGCTCCTGAGGATGGTTGAAATTGATAGGAGGGAGCAGTGCTTGGTGGTGCAGGACCAGAGTGATAAGAGGTCGAGGGAGGAGGATACCTTGGATAAGAATATTGAGACCAACCACCTTGAAAATACTACTGAGGGGGACGGGGTCCAGGGCCCATATCCGGGGTTGAATTCTTGTAGTAGCAGATACTAGCATCATGCCCCAGCTTATAGCAAATTTGGCATTGTACGTTGTAGAAACGACCTCCACCACGTCCATTACGGCCTCTGCCACGACCAAAACGACCACGACCTCTGTAATTTTGGTTGCCTCTGCCAGAGTGATGAGGAAAGGAGTTGAAGGAAGTTGAATCCGGATCAACAGAGTCAGATTGTGGAGGCGGATTTTCTAGAGCTTTAGCTTGAGTAAGGTTGACAGTGAGAACATCACTGAGTACATTTTTCTTGTTTTCCTCAATTCTCAATTCTCGAGCTAGAAGGAGAGACTCAAGCTCATCCATAGGGCAGATATCTCCTCTGCTATTCACAACATCAACAACAGAATCATATTCTTCTGGTAATGCCTCAAGGATGATTTCAAACTGGTCGCGATAGGGGACAGGGTCTCCAATGGATAGCAGTGCGTCAGAAATAGCTCGAATGCGTGCAAAGAACTCAGAAATACTTCGATCACCTTTTGTGATAGAACGAAGTTCAGACCGAAGTTGTCTGGAACGGTTCTTGACCTGGTTGTCGAAGAACTTGTGTATCTCCTCCCATACTTGACAAGAATGACGACAACTCACAACCTTAGAGTGAAGAGAATCAGAGATTGTTGAAAGAAGCCAAGTGCAGAGGAGTGAGTCTTGTTGATCCCACTCTGTGTATGCTGGATTTTCAATGCCGAGATCTCTATCGGATTCCGAGAGATACTTCAAGGGAATAACCGGATTTGTGACGAAGCGGTGAAGCTTGTGACCACGAATGACACCTTCTACTTGCTGCCTCCAGTGCAGAAAATTATTTGCATCCAACTTCACTGAGATTTGGTAGGAATATGTTGATGCAGAGCGCGCGTCAGGTCGAGCGCCTCCGTCGGAGAATGGATTGTCGAGAACGGAAGCCATGGATCAAGCTCTTGATACCATGTTAGAAATGCATATAGAAAGAAGAAAATTCTGATATCTGAAATACTCTATTATATTGATATGTATTTTGATACAAGAGCAGAGAGGTATTTATATATACCCTATGAACATTCTAACTGATTCTAACTGAAGAAACAGATTGCTGAGTCAACATATAACTGACTCAGAATCTGAACAAGGCTAACTGACTAACTAACTGACTAACTGACCACATGGGTCTTACAAGCATGCGCAGGTTAAGCTTACTAAGCTTACAATAGAAAGGCTAAGCTAACATCAATCAGCTATCACTAACAGGGTCGAGCGATAGTGAGATGGAACGGAGTGAAGTGAGAGAGAGGGAAAAAGAAAAGTAATAATTTAAATTTGTACTAGGGGCAGTTTGGGGTTTGTAAAAGTATCAAACAAAAGGTGGGGGTGGGAATAGCAAAAAAACAGTGCCAAAAGTAAAGACCTTGGCCTAGGCTCACTGGAAAGGAAAAAACAAAGGGAAAAAAAAAGAAACACCACCCATTACCAATCAATATTACAGGACAACCAAAAAAAAAAAATTCCGTTAATAAAAAAAACCATACAATTCTGAAATTTGTTATTTATATGCATATATAATGTTTTTACGAAAAGATTGTTATTTATATGAATTTAATAATTATACATTATCAGCATAATTTTTTTTTACATTATTATCAAATATATATTATGATATTATTTAATAAATTTAACTTCAAATAATATATTAATACATCATTAGATATCAATACTAAACTTTTCTATTTGTATTTTATAACTGTAATCAAATCATAATTGACTTTAACGTCAGTAAATATATACATTTATACAACAAAGTATCATCGTAATTTCAATACAAATTGAGAAAGAAAAGTTTATTCAGTATACATGGATAGTGTAAAGATTTTTTATACCATCCTCCAGTAATATCTTATCATAACATTTAATAAATATGACATTTCATGTGTTATTAAATTGAATAAATTAATGATATTCTAATATCATTCTGGACTTAAATATAGACAAAATAATTAAATTCACACTTATTAAAAAAATTAGTTAAACTTATTTAATTTTCTTAATCATGCATTCAAAAAGTGATTGCATTACCTAAACTACCCTGCATTCAAAATTGTATTGAAACTTATTTCAAGTGGACATATTTTCTTTTTGTTGACACATAATTCATTAAATCGAGTGGTTGAAAAATAAAATCTGAATTAAATAAATGGTATTTTGGGATGACTTTATTAAATATAATAAAATTAATTAAACTTTATTTATATTTGAATCCACCACATATTAATGTTATATATATTCAAGTTGAGAGAGAGTACAAAACATTGAATTAAATGATAGTGTAAATTTTACATTCTTAATGTATTTCTATTAAATTCTATAAATAAACCGCGATATTAAAAAATTGTAATAATTTTAGATAGCATTTGGTATCTACAAATATTTGTTTGTTACCCTCCATTAAATCCTAGAAATAAACAAAAAGAAAATGATTGTAAATCTTTCAACGTGGGGAGAATTTCCTTTCTAATTCGTTTGGCTACTCTTTCTTTCTTTCTCCTACCGAATACAACTTTGGTGTTGTGAAAGTTCTCCTCTGTTGTTACAATATACGAGGTAATCTATGAGTATGGCATGCCTTAACACGTTTCTCTTACTTGTGCTTTTTTATTTTTATTATTAATTATTTTATTTGATTCTCTTGTTCTTTTCTTTATGTATCTTGCTATCTTCAGTTTTCACCAACGCACGAAGGAAAGAAAAGAAGTTGACAATCCAGGTTATTTCGAAGACCCATTTTCCCAAGTCGATTTCTCCACGTGCGGTCTTAAGGTCACATATCTTCTTTTCTAATCATTCCTTGCATGATTTGCATTTCTCTTTATGGAATCTGTATATTCATTATTATCTCTGCTGCTTTTCTATTTTCCTCTGTTAATTCTGAAGCTGATTTCGATGGGCTTACCTATGAAACAAGTCCATTGCGTTATGTTCTTCAATCTTTACTTGGCTGCTGATTGTTTGGTTCATATAATTGTGAAGGTTGTTTTGTATGCGCTGTGTGTATTATAGTATTATTATTATTTAAAAAAAAAGAAGTTATTTTTGTAGTTGAGTTTCTACAATTTTGTAATTTGTCATTTCATCAACGTTTAATCACTATTCAAAGATGTTTTTGTAACATAAAGTGCTGATCTTGGTTTGAAACTGGATGTGGGTATGTAATGCTTGTTGTGTGTGATTTCAGATTGTCCCTACTTTTCTGTATACTGATTCACATCAATTTTTCCTATTCCCCTTTTAATCGAGCACCACAAGAGTCAACTTTATGAATTAAGACGAAATTATATTTTCTGGATAAATACACTTGAATTTTCTGATACAATAAATTATTGTTAGCCTTGTTTTCTTCTCTCAGGATTTATTAATATCATGTTTGGAGGTATAAATGAAAGTTTGACTTATGGCATGGCATTGCTTCAGTTTTGTCTGTATTTACCATTGGTTACCAAATCATTTGAAGTGACGAATGAATGACTACATCTCTGCCTAATGCTATAGTCATGAGATTATTATCCCATCTCTATTGTTCACCAATTGCAATGAGGTTAGAGAAAGCATAATTTGTATTTTATTCAGCTTACTGTTCAATATTAGCAGATGGATGTTATTTGCTTTGATGACAACAAAGAAGGAATGGAACTGAAATCTGGCGTGAGGTTCCCTACTTCAGATTTCTCTGATATGGATGATAATTTTGGAGATCCACAAGTGCTTCCTCGGGTTGGAGATCAGTACCAAGCAGAGATCCCTTCATTAATTGCAGCACCTTTTCTTTCTCAGGTTACAAAGAACTTAAGAGATTCAGATATGCTAGAGTCTTTTCCACCGGGATTTCCCATTCCTCTTATGAAGGAACCTTGTAAAGTGCAAAGGAGTTGTGGGACTTTAGAATCTGTTGCCAGTGAAGAGGGGCAAGTTATTTCTGGGAGTGAATGTACAAATACTAAAGTGGAATCTCAGCCTGCCTTACTTAGTGAAGGGCAAAATGTGGGAGGGTGTTCAAATCTTCAATCCTCTTTTAAATTTGATGAGACAGTTATTGACTCATGCCATGAACTAAAAACTGAGCTGGATCAGTCAAGAAAAATGCATCTTCTCCCTGGCTTGTTGAGTAATCAATCTTGGACAGACATTGAATCTAATAGCTTTCTCCTTAGCCTTTATGTATTTGGGAAGAATCTTAATTTATTAAAGAGATTTGTTGGCAGTAAAAATATGGGAGACATACTGTCTTTCTATTATGGAAAATTTTATAGGTCTGAAGGACATTGCCGATGGTCAAAGTGCCGGAAGTTGAGAGTTAGGCGGTGTATATGGGGCCAGAAAATATTCACAGGATGGAGGCAACAAGAACTGCTATCACGATTATCTTCCCAAGTGTCAGGGGAGTGTCAAACCATGTTGGTTGAGGTACCTCTTTAACACACTTCACTATATGCAATTTACATTTATTATCTGGATGAAAGAGAATTGCCATATGAATATGTTGGTAGTTAAGTAATGCTCTCGAGTCTTGACAATCCATGTGAGGTTAAATAGCTGAGATTAGCTCTACTCATTTCTGACAATAAGATGGTGTTCTCACTTGATGTGTTCTCTATATATGTGTGTGTTTAAAATATGTATCAGTTAAATGATTTTCATTGGATGCTTAATGTTAAGCTATTAGAAAGCCTGAGATTTGCCTGATGCTCGGTAAGTCTATTCAGTAGTATGTTGTTGTATTAAACATGGGTGAAATATGGGTGCTTGGATAAATAGAATAGCCTGCAGTGGTCCACACTTACTAAAATTGTCCTTCATGATTGATACTTAGATTATACTTGCAGTGAAGAAATGAAATCATTGTGTAAAGGCATAAACTGCCTTTATTTAATGATTTTTCATTTAACAAGTTTGCCTTGCTCTCTGAGGTCTCTGTGCATTTGATACTAGTATTTACGAATTTGGCATTTCCTGCTGAACTTTCTAGTATCTCCAATTTATTGTTTTCTTAAATCTTAAATGATAGTGTAGACACTTCCTTCTAAACTATTTCCATGGTTCACAGGCCAATGCAGAACATGATCCTAAGCTGGTCCTGTTGTGTTGAGTTTCTATAAACCATTTATTTGCTAACAAGAAACAGTATATCCTAAATTTATGTAAATATTTATTTATTGCAGCTCTCAAGGAATTTTAGGGAAGGTAAGATGCCATTTGAAGAATATGTTTTTTCTGTAAAGGATGCTGTTGGCATTGACTTGCTTATAGCTGCAATCGGTATTGGCAAAGGAAAGCAAGATCTAACTGGGACTGCTGTTAAGCCAAAAAAGACTAATCACACCTTCTCTCTTCAATCTGAAATACCAATTGGCAAAGCTTGCTCCTTTCTTACATCTGCAGACATAATTAAGTTTCTCACAGGAGATTTCAGATTAAGTAAAGCTAGATCCAGTGATCTCTTCTGGGAAGCTGTTTGGCCTCGTCTCTTGGCAAAAGGGTGGCACTCTGAACAGCCTAAGGATCATGTTGTTTCTGGTTCAAAAGGATCTTTAGTTTTTCTTATACCTGGTATTAAGAAATTTTCAAGCAGACTGATAAAAGGTAACCACTACTTTGATTCTATAAGTGATATATTGAATAAAGTAGCATCTGACCCACAGCTTCTTGAGATGAAAATTCAAGCAACTGAGGGCAATGTGGATAGAGACAATGGACAGGATAAGAAAAACTTAGATGGTCTGTCAGATAAGCAACAAATTTGCTACCTTCAACCTCTTAGTTTGAAGTGTCAAGATCTAATGAAATGTACAAATGTAGATACCGGCATAGTATATGATTTAGATCAATGTAAAGTGAGAGAGCTGAGAAGCTCATCTTTTCAAACTATGAGTATACCTACCACCTTGAGCCACTCTAGTGGATCTGAGCAAGGTACATCTAAAGAGACAGATCAGGCTGAACAAGCTAATTCTTCAAATCCCGTAGAAGAATTCTCTGACAAGTGGGTGAACAGAGAGTTATCAGATTGTACTTGTATAACTGAGGCCCTCAACCCTACCAAAGAAGAAGAGATTTCAAGGGAGATCAATGAATATCAAGTCATTCAAAAAGTGACAGATAGCCCAAAATATTTGCCCCTCATCATGAAAAAGCAGAAGTTAACAACTTGTAACCTTGGAGAGCTTAGCCGATGCACTGAAAGTACTTTTACAGACAGAAAATTGGATTTAAACGAGTCTCCCTCACCATCATATCAGTGTGAAGCATCTGAGGACACTCCAAAAATAAGCAATGAAGACAGTGCTATTGAGAACCACCTGGTTGGAGAAGTTTCTGCAGAAAAACCTAAATCCAGGATGTTGTTTGACTTAAATCTTCCTCTCTTTTCACCTGAGTTAGAAATTGAAACACATGTACCATCCTCTATGGTCATACTACAAAATGATGACAATCAATATGAAACTACATCTTCCTCTTCATCTGAGATAACCCAGCTCAATGAGACACAAGCGTTTCCTGATGGTCATAAGGAGCAGCAACCTATCATTCTTAACCGCCGCCAGAGCACAAGGAACCGGCCATTGACCACAAAAGCATTGGAAGCTCTTGAGTACGGATTTCTCCACTTAAAGAGGAAGAGAAAGAATGCAGGGTCTTCACACAATAATTCAAAGTCCCAATGTTTACATGCAAGTATTGGAACAGTTATTGGTGCAACTTGTGATAATGACATTGGTGACATGAGAGCAGAGAAGGAAAATGTGATCCAGACATATAACAGTAGCATCAATCTAAATAATTGTGAGGATCACTATACTTTGTGAAAACTGCAAAGGTTGAGATGGTTTCTTCTTGTGGGTCATCAAGTTCATAAATATTACTGATGTTGAGGCTTATCTATATTTAGTTTCATTGTTTTAAATGTTTTCAGGACTATACAAGAAGATCAAAGCCACCAGTCTATAGCACACTTGTTGGTCATACGATGAATCATATAAAGATGAAGGATTCATGGTGCCGAAGTCTAGAGAGACAGGCAAAGTCATTTCTTTAATAGGAGTCATACTATTGCGAGAGGTATGCTAATCAACATAAGTGGTAGTTCATGCTTCATATTGGACTGATAGCAATGTCAATTATATATGCTTCGATGAGAATATTATGTTTGTTTCTTGACTGGCCACTTTAGGAATTAGTTTATGTAACTCAGGCAGCCTTGTGATTTACAGGTGCCAATCAATAATTTTACGTTGTGATTTGTTATTAAGATAGATTTATTAGGCCCGGGGACCAATTAACAGTGTAAATTAAATGATATTGCATATAACAAAGTAGATTTATTAGAGCTAGATCTACTATCAAAGTAGCACAACAATCTGAAGGGGTGTGAATGATAGAAAAAGAAACACCAAATATTTTATATGGAAAACCCTAAAATGCAGAAGGAAAAACCACCGAACAAATTTCGAGAAATATTCCACTATATTTAAAGATGGTTACAATATCCTCTCCACACTTTCATGTCTAAGAGATGCAAATATAATGTTTCTCGGTGAGACTCACTCCTATTCAAATACTACAACTTGTAGTACCAAAGAATAATAGAGATGATACCTAAAAATAGACATGATGTATTTTTCCCACATATTTACTCGAGATTTATTCTTACTCTCTAATTTTTCTCTCACATAGAAAAGTTTACTGCTCTTCACTCTTTGCGTGCTCTCTCACTAGTTTTTTGTTCTTTCGTCGGTTTCTTGAAACCTCTATTTATAGATGTCTCAAAAATGAAAACAGCGAACAAAACGTGTTCCTGTTTACTATGCCCTTGTTTGTTTTACCGTTGCTACAGTGTAAAATCACGATTTCGCTGAATTGATTTTAAATCACTTCCGTCCAACGTGCTTCGTAAAACATGTATCAACCATCTCAACCATTGATTTCTAGAATCAATTCTACTCAACTATAAACCAAATGGACACTATTTCAAATGCATGCTTGCATGATTCCCTTTTTCCTTTGGCGTGCGCCATTTTTGCCGACCTCAACACTTGCGATTTGCTTTGGCTGAATCCCCTTTCTACTATTTCATGATTCCTTCTTATTTGTGTTTTTTTATATGGTTGAATCCTACAATTCTCCCCCTCCTTTGGGGAAAATAATCTTCGAGTAATATTCATCTAGATTCCATGCTAACCCAACTTGACAAAAGTTGAAGCTTCGCGAGGAGACAAAATTTCCGAAAGGAATTTTTTTTATTAAGTTTGCTTTCGGAAATTAATTTCCAGAACTGAGTGAGGTATTTTTGGGAAAAGAAAATTAAAAAAAATGGGGTTAGGATGTGAAGAGTAAAAAAGAGGGTGTCAAAAGCAATTCCTAACCTAGAATATAGAACTTCACATATCACAAATAGTTGTCCAAAAGAAGAGAGAAAATTGCTTCTCTTAAAGATAAGGAAGGGGAAGAAAGGAAAAGACAGAAAATTGATTCTCTTTAGTGTGACAGGGTAAAGTTACTTTTAGGATGAACCACAAAAAAGTGATCCATAATCTTTCTTTACTATAAATAATATAAATTTAATATTAAAAAATTATTAATATATATTATAAAATAAAATTTATTTTTTATAGTAATTAATAAAATTGAGAATATATGATATACAAACTCAAGAAGATCCATCTTAACATCATATATAGACTTAAGCAAGATGTGCAAAGCATCAGTTTGAGCAATATATATATACGACATAAGAGATATATAGGAAAATGAATTCTTTAACTAAATAAATTTTAATTGGTTTTAATTATTTCTTATACTTAAAAGGTGCAGACAAATTACATTTCTGAAAAACTTCTAGAAGATAAAAATAGAATGAATTAAAGAGGTCAAATAAATTTAACTTCTCCATAAGTTGAAATTAGTTACTTATGGAGAAGTTAAATGGGAGAGTTTTTGGAGTAAGTAGGCTACAAAAAATAGTTTCAATTTATGAAGTTAACTGCATTTGACTTTTCTGATTCATTCTATTTTTTTTCCATGCGAAAGTTTCCTCCAAACTGACCCATTTCGAGCAACAAACAGAGTAATTAAACCGGTAGCCATGGTGCAAAATTATGCTCATTAAATTAAATAAAAAAGTCAATAAACAACTTTTGTTTAATCTAAAATTTAGGGTGAAGAGATAGTTTCCCTAATATGCAAGGTTAGGATAAGTCCCAGGTTTCATAAAAATTTAAGGCACTTAAAAAAATACTCATATCATTAACTGAAAAAACTGAATTTGAAACTATATATATAGAGCAACCAAATGTGACACCTTCTATTGGGTTTGTGCATTATGATCATCAATTTCCCAACTCGGAAAACTGCATGCAGGCTTCATGAGCGACCAAATACTTAAAAAATCAATATTAGTACATTATTCACCTAGTCGAAACACTTGATTATTAAAATACTAATTATATATGCATTTCCTGTCCTTGGATAAAACAAACAAATTGTCGATCGAAGAACTATATATATAAGATATGCTCATGGGAAGGAATATATAATCCAAGGTTGTCCCCTACGTTGGTTTTATCTATATAGCTCCTTCGTCTATGTCAATTCAACCACATAAATTAATAATTATAAAGAATTAGAAAACCAAAAGGTCACTATTAATTGTAACTATAAGAGTATACATTAATTTAATCATGAAATCTGTGGGATATAATTGATATGCAGTTAGCAAGCTAGTCTCTGTCCTTACTTACGTTGATGTAAGAATGCATGCTTCATCAAATATATCGATCTCTGTATCGATAATTTCTAAAGGTCCTTTTCGTCGACTTTATTACTAGCTAGTTTAATTTGAGATGGAAAAATAGGATATTTGCGTTGGGAAGGTCTTCGAATTTCTTTGACAGAAATTTTGAAACTTCACAGATGCTTGATATTTATTCTTGTTTATGTTTCCTTGTTTTTGTTAGAGTCCCACATTGTCTAGAGATAAGGCCAAATTGTGGTATATAAGTGTTGGGCAGTCCTCACCCTACAAGCTAGCTTTTGGGGTTGAGTTAGACCAGGTCCAAAATCTAATAGTTTTCTCGTTTAATTACATTGTGTGGGAGAAGTCAAACTCAATAAAAGATAAAAGGAAAATGATGAGGGTACATTCTATGGGCCTAATACACCTATTCATAAAGAAATTAAAATAGGATATAATAAGGTGAAAGATATGATTGATGTCATGATAATGGAAACACATAGAAAAAAAAAGAGAAAAATTAGTAACCGTATGAATATTATTACTCTTATAAAATTCTCTTTATTAACTTTTTCATAAAACAGAAATTTATGAAATTCCAAAAGGCAAATTGTGAATACATGTGACTGTGTTAAGCCTTAACCTGATTAAGCCTCAAACATTTCTTTTATATGGAAATATATGATTAACACAATAAAAAAAGATAAATTGTGAATGTTTTTAGTACTTGAGATTTTAAGCCCACGATTTATTTATGAAGTGAGACATTTAATGCTGAATAAAATTGATTCTAAAAATTAGTAATACATATTTTATAAAATATGTTGGACGAATGTGATTTAAAATCATGGTTTTGCACTATAATAACGTTAAAACAAATTGGGCACTATAAATCATATGCATGAATATAATCACACTTTCAATAATTAATTTTTTAATTAATTATTACTACACCCATCTCTTTAAAAAAGATAAATTGGTCTGCCCACTCTTAATATTCTATTAATTGCATAATTTAACATGGTGACTAGCTTGTCAGTTTCTAACAAGATTTAGAAAGAAAAAAAAATTACAAAAAAAGAGCTATCTTGAGAGTTTTTTTAATCAAAACCCATAGTATACTACCGCTCTATATCGATATCTATGGCTAGTACGTAGTTCTCACAACCTTTCTAATATATACTTGGATATGTAATATGTATGTTTTTTTTTTTTTAAATTATAGGTATCCCCTATTAGCAGGAGTAATTCTATTTGGGGCTTAGTAACAGTTAAGGCTCTTCACCCCTCCTAAAGAAAGAATGTGTTTAGTGGGATCGAATCCGATATAATATGTATGTATAATAAGTCTGTGTGTGCACATATATTTAAAAAGGTGGAGAAAAGAAAGATGTGTATTTATGCGTTTCTACCAGTTTTCCATGCATATACACATTAAACAATATTGGAATATTAGGGAGGTCAAAAGATGCTCTTAGTTAATATCGGTGTGCCCATATATATATATAAATAAAAGTAAACTTGATCTAGCAAGGTTAACTCGGCTGCAGCAACCCTCTTTTGTGTCTTTATTATACAACTACTACTCCATCCCCTTTTTGTATGAAGATACTTATTTGGCTTGTTTCCTTTTATCGTTTGGATCAATGAGATACATAGAGTCGGCTATGATAATAGTAACTTTATGTTATATAAATAAACCTTAATTAACTAACACTAACATGTTTATGTATATAAAATTATATGAATGCAAGAGTGTCCAAATTAAGGAGCAAGTTTAGGAAAAAGAAAAATAAATAAAATGGATATCCTCCTGCCAAATTCTCTTATGTAGTATTTCGGAAATGCAGGAAATTAATTAATGTCCAATCTCTAACTGGTAAATTACACTGAAGAAACCTTCTTTATTCTTTTCTCTATTATATTTTAATTAACTTTTTTAAAAAATGAAGTACTCAAATTACAGAATTAACTAACGGTCCAAGACAATTAATAAATTTATTTCACTACCTACCTATGGTTGTTTGTATTTATGTTCAGAAATGAACTTGCTATTTGCTAAAGTCCATTATGTCAGGAACCTGAAACTTTGCTCTAAAAAGTAACCAAGTACTGTCTGTCCATCTAGTAGCATAATTTCTCTGAAAGCATTAAAACGCTAAATAATTTGAAGCAGGAAAAAATCCTATGCTGAAGCTTTGATGGGAATTAAGAGCGGAAGACTACAGGGCACAAACCATCAGTCACACACTTGACATAAAAATGGGTCCAACAAAATGTATGTATGTATATTTATATGTAAGTATACTTATGATGTTTCTAAACTTCAAATCATACAACAATAGGATTGATTTAAGTGGTACATGCTTGATTCCTCGTAAGTAAAATTTTGGTTTCGAATCTTGTGGATGAAAAAAATTCCGGGCTCAGGATTACCTCCCTTGGAGGGTACATATGGTTCACACTAAAAAACTTGAAATAATACACCTAATTTATACTTAGTTGCAAATGAGTTAATTGTTAGTTAATGTCATTTTTTTTGCTTAGAAAATACATTAACCTGTTAACCAAATGATAAAGATTAACTAATAATTAACTTATTAACTAATAATTAACTTATCAGTCACTAGATATAAGCACTATTTCAAGTATATATATATGGAAGAAATAAACATTTCCATGAAAATGTAATAAGTAAGGAAATTAGTTGTTGTTTAGGATATTGCCATAATATATACCAAGAAGCTAGGGGCATTTACCTAGCAGTAGTTGTTGTCTTCATGTGGGAATTATATATATTTATATAAGGCCAAAGAAGACCAGTTTCCTATGTTAGTATCATGGCAGGAATAACTTTCTAATTCCTCAACAGAAACCAAGGAGAACTCCCTCAGTTTTTGTCTTCCTCTAGTGTGAGAGCTGTTTCTTTGCTTAGGAGTTCCCCAAAAAAACCAATCCCCAGCTTTTAGTGAGGTTCAGCACCTAACAAGAAAAGAAAGACCAAAAGAAGCTTCTATTATCTTTTTACAGTATTTTTGTTCAAATGTCAAATGTTTCAGGTGATGAAGTTAGTTTCTCCTCAGCAAACACTGTGGAAGAAGTTCATCAAGAAAAGGAGCAACAACAACCACAAAACCACCCTCATGGCTCAAGTTCAGGACCTTCTGGTGTTTCTAACAGCAATAGCTCCTCTAATCAACAACAACAAGAAGCAACCAAGAAGAAAAGAAGCCTACCTGGAACCCCAGGCAAATATTCAACCCTGTCTTTCAGTTTTAGTACTCTTGCACACATGACATAATTAAACCCCAAAAAATGGGGATTTTAATTATGTTTATATTAGTTTCAATCCAAAAAAACTTATTGATAATATGATAATTGTTGTATAGTTCACTGTTGGTGTGGTTAAGGAAACTAGAAACTAATGAATCCAATTGCTTTTGGCAAGTTCAATTTTGCTTTGAAATGATAATGGTTAGTGTACACTAGCTCTACTGGTCAAACTCTAGAAGTAGGTAGTCTTTTGCAAGTTTAAGCGCTGAATTATAGTTAGGTAGAAGGTTTGGTTGTTGATTGAAAGTATATGCATCCTCTTACTCTTCCTTAATGGTTAATCTGCTCAATATTATCTGATTTTCAAGGGGCAGGGTTAATATCCTATAGATATATTATAGATAGTAACTAAAATATTAATACATTATCATTATTAATACTATTATATTATTTTGGCAAAGTCAAGTCTAATGGATGAATTTTATGTAACAGATCCAAATGCTGAAGTTATTGCTTTATCACCAACCACATTAATGGCAACAAATAGATTCGTCTGTGAGATCTGCAATAAAGGGTTTCAGAGGGACCAAAACCTTCAGTTGCACCGCAGAGGTCACAATCTTCCATGGAAACTGAGGCAGAGAACAACCAATGAGGTGAAGAAAAGGGTGTATGTGTGTCCTGAACCATCATGCGTTCACCATAACCCTGCTCGTGCATTAGGAGACCTCACTGGCATTAAAAAACATTACAGCAGAAAACATGGTGAGAAGAAATGGAAATGTGATAAATGCTCTAAAAAATATGCAGTCCAATCTGATTGGAAGGCTCACCAGAAAACATGTGGTACCAAAGAATACAAATGTGATTGCGGAACCATATTTTCCAGGTAAAGATTAACACCAACCTCAACCAATAGCATGTTTGGTTTCCACTGTATTCGCGTTTAAAACTTAGATCCGGACCAACACTACTTTCAACAGCGTTGGTCCAGATCCACGTTTCAAACGTGATTTTGATGGAAATCAAACACATACTAAACCAACTTTAATTACAAACATTTGCATGGTTTGGGTTTAAAAAATGGCAAAAACATGGTTATATATTATGCTAATTTCTTTCTTTCTTAGTAATAGTAACACCAACACCATATTGACATTAAGTTATGCTGCATAGTAAATTGTGCTCATAAAATATATATATATATATGTAGTACTTGGTTTGACAGTTAACATTTACTTTCCATTATTATTCACATGGTGTGGTCCATTCTTTCTTATAAATCTCATTTAATTCTTAACAAAGTTGGATTTATAGTAAAGTAGTATTATCAAAGTAACTGTTGCATTACATTCACAATTCTACAAAATACATATGAAAAACATTGAGTTAAGGTGACTCTCCATTGGAGTGTCTTCATACATTTCAAGTGCCAACACTCAACAACACAATTCTCTGATTGGTGCAGGAGAGATAGTTTTATCACTCACAGAGCATTTTGTGACGCATTGACTGAAGAAAACAACAGAGTGAACCAGGGATTAACAAGTGGCATGGCATCAAACATGCAAAATGAAATACAGCTGGATCCTATGGCTACAATGCCTCTAAGCACTAGTTCCAACACTGTATCTGAATTCAACAACTACGATCCTAAGAACCCTCTTAAAACCCTCTCCCAAGAACTTCTCCCAATTCCATTCAAGTCCATGAGTATGGTTGGGGGCAGCATGTTCTCCACTTCATCAGGTACACTTTTTGGTGGTCCAAGAAGCTTATCTCCCTCTTCTTCCAGCCTTCAACTCAGTTCCAACAACAACAACAACTCCCCTGGTTTCAATTACTTCCAAGACAACAAAAATGGAGGCCTAATTTCTGGCTCAGCTCAAATGTCTGCAACAGCTTTATTACAGAAGGCAGCCCAAATGGGTGCCACTGCAAGCAATAGCATGAACTCTCCCATGATGCAAAAAAGCTTTGTTTGTGGCATGGTTGGTCCTGACACTGTCTCTTCTCCTAGAACACCATATTCTGGTGCTATCCAGCAGCATAACTCTTCCTTTGACCATTTCCATCCTCACACTGATCAATGTCACATGGCTGGTGTTAGTGGTGGTGGAGCTTTCACCAACCAATTTTTTCAGAGAGGGCAACAAGAAATGCCATTAATATTTGATTCTAACACAGCTGGTTCAACAATGAGTGAAATGGGAATGTTCAGCCCAATGTTCATGGGAAGTGACAACAATCCTGGCTTGATGAAGAATGTGGAACAGGAAGTAGCAGAAGGAAACCCAATGAGGCCATCAAGGTTTGGAGGTAGTGACACTGACATGACCACAGTTCATGACTTTTTGGGTGTTGGGGGTTCAACTTCAAGAGAAACGAGTTTGCATGAACCACAAAAACAACAACAGCAAAGGTTCGAGTTTGAAGCATCTCACCAGAGGTTGCCAAACTTTCACCACCACCTTCAGTTATGGAGAAACCAATTCGAGACATTTGAGAGCTGCCACAGACCATGATCAGGTTAGGCTAAAAGAAGGAGGAGAAGAACAATGTTTCCTTTTAATGAGTTTTTGAAACTTCGAAACATGTTTTCTGAACTGGATACTAAACAGATTGTTCAGCAAATATCAATGATGCGCCAGTCTTTGGAATCAATAGCATCATCTCAAGCTGGTAAATTGATTTTGATCTGAAAAAAATGTGTTAAAGACCATACCAAATTACATTGTTGAACCTATTGAATCATAAAGTATCCATGCTTTCGGTTCAAACATTATCCACTTCAAGTATAGTTTAACCGTGTAAAACAATGTGGTTTACCAGTTGGCAACGCAGACCGAGATTGCGGGAAAAACTCATTGGTTCGATACCCACTAAACACACTCTTTGAGAGGGGAGTGAGGAGCCTTAACTGTCAGTCCGTGACTAAGCCCGAAGGATTGCCCCCGGTAAAAGGAATACCTGTAGTTAATAAAAAAAAACGTTTTATTTAGTATAGTGCCACGTGTCAATGTTACACTCAACGTGACATGTGAGTCAACTCTTAAGGAAAAAGACAACTTTGGACTATAGTAGTTGGCTGAGTAAGGAGTCAAAACTATTGTAGGGTTTTCTATTTCTTTAGAATAGTACTCCCTCCGTTCCAAAACTCTGTAGCTTAAGGTTATGCGCACATATCAAAGAAATGATTAAACATATTGAATCAACAAGAGTTATGGAACGGATGGAGTAAATTGTTGAAAATGATAATGATAATTTCACGTTTCCAATGATATAAGTAGTTGGCCTAGAGTTCCAAACTTGAGTGTTACCTTTTCCAATACCAAACCAAACATATATTAAGTGAGGATCAAAGTGCTTTTTTTTTTTTGTCAAAACCAAAGTGTTAATGTAGTCAAAGTGCAAATTCAACATTATGTTATGGGCCCAACATACATAAATGAGGCTCAGATCAGCAAGTTGAAGGCAGGCCCATATGTACGAGGCCCGAAGGGCAGTTCTGTCATTGAATGTGCGCTTCCTCTCTTCGCTGCTCAGCAAAGGACAAAACCCTAGCCCTAATTAATTGCTTCTATCTATATATACAGTAGAACTCTTCATTCGCTCTCTGGCTTTTCGCCGAACAATACCTCTCTTTCTCTCCGAATCTCCGTTTATGTTCATTTTGCCTTCTTTATTTTCGTCTTCTCGCCTTGTTTTTTCTCTTCTTTCTCTCGAATGTTGTTAATGTTTTTGGAGGCAATGATGGTAAGAACTACCTATTTTATGAGGGAATAGAGATTTTCCCTTGTGATTAGAAAACTACCAATGGATCCTTCTGAGCCTTCCACTCTTTTTTTTTTTTTAATTTCTAATTTCTAATATATAATTTTGGTTGGTTCTCCTATATAGATAAGAGAATTAAGCGTGGTATGCTGATGCCATTGAAGTGATGAGATGGTTCTCTGAATTTCATTAATGTGGACTCAATAATCAGACTACAATTATCTGATCAATGGCTTTCCTCTTATACATCCGGAAGAATTTAGGAAACCATTTGCTAGAGGTCTCTCCGCCCATGTTTGATGTAGTACTTTCGTAGTTTTAAACTTTTTATCCTTACTGTTCCTTTTTATCGTAACAGTAATTTTTGTTTTTCTTTTTTACTTTAAAGACAATGTTATTGTGATAAAGTTGAAGACAATTTTTAGTTAAAGTAATAAAAGTTGACCTATGTACTGGATTTGTAATATAAAATAAAATGAAATTATTATAGTTAGAAATTAATTTTGAAAAACAGTCATACTATTAACGCAATACTCTTTTAAGAAAACCAAATACAAATAGTATTTGACAAATATTGGGTCAGTTTTTTTTTTATTAAAAAAAGTATTTTTTAAATTGTTTAAAAAATTGATTTTATTTTGGAGATTTTTGAATAATCATAAATATATTTTTATTTGTTTTTCAATATACAATGAAAACAATGAGGTTGGAATACCTAGTCAGAAATATATTTTTGTTTGGCTACAATTTAAAAAAAAATACTTTATTTATCACAATAAATGTTTTCACATTGTTAAATAAATGTTTTTACATTGTTAAAAAAATTTCTCTCTCTTATTTTAACCGCTTTTTCTAAAAAATAACGTTGAATTGCTTCTTAATAAAAAAAGCAAAAAATTGACTTCTGTTTTTTTGAAAAAAAATTAGACGAATATCATTAAAAAATTTATAAGTGATTTAAAAAAAAGTGATTCTTTTAAGAAGTAATTTTAAATAAACGTGCTCATAATAAAATTCTTCGTCAATCAAAACTAAAGAGCACCGGCCTGTGCCTGTGCAAGGCACCGGAAAAGTGCATATTTATTTAGAAAAAACAATCATACCAGTAATTGCGTGTTTGGTTTAGCGTTGAAACGTGTCAAACTCATGTGTTCAACGCTAGAAATAGTTGCATTCGGGAATCCAAACTTGAGTTTGGTCAGTTTTAACACCAAACCAAACATACACTAAGTCAGGAAGGAAAATAGTCGATAAATTTTGACACAAATGACCTATCATGCCGTGGATAGATTTATTATATATTTAGATAATGAGATAAATATTAACTTTCTGCAAGGTTTAACATTTTACTTTTAAAAAATATATCTTAATCGAAGGAAGAACTATATTCCTATACTGCTCCAGTTACGATTCGAGGCAGTGATTAGAACAGATAAATATTAACTACAACAAACCTCTGTATCTTTTATGGAAAATGCTAACGAGTAGGGCACTCGTTAAGGATCCAAAAATAGAAATATTTTATTGGAGTGTGTAACATTGAATGTTGCAGATGCAATCAAGGCTGTGATTTCTAACAAAAACCTTCTGTATAAATGAATAATTTCAACTTAATTAATAATTTCCTTTAGGGCACTCGTTAGCTAAATGTCGTGCCTTAATACATTTTCTATAAATCCTATAAAATCCTAAATGTCAACAACTATAAAATCCTTGCATTTTTTTTGGGAAAAGACGTAAAATTTATTTATATACATTTAAATTTATATATAACTAATTTGCATGAATTAAATAAAATTATACACAATATATAAAATTAAACTAAATTGTATTATTTATTTATAATTCTTATTATTTTCAAACATCCCATTTTCACCAAGTTTTATACAATTCTCTTAACTAAATGCGGATTTCCAACAAATTTTACTTGTCATTTCTCTTAGGGCACTCGTTAGGCATGACCCATCTTTTATAAATGAATAATTTCAACTTTCACATCATCCCAGTTAATTCTCTTCTGTTAAAAATGCGCACTTACAATTTGAAGAAAAAGTTAGGTACCCAAAAATGTTCAATGCTTTACATTGGGGGTAGAGGAAGCAAAAATATCTAATGCTAATCAACGCAGCAGGGGGAAAATGATTTAGGTTTGATGAATCATGAAACTTTGAACTAAGTGCCGACAAACTGTTAGCTCCAGCAAGTTCATTAATTTAACCATAGTAATTTTACAGGGCTCCAGGGGCAGCAGTGTTTTCTGCTGTCTGGTAGTGGTAATGTAAATGATTGTCATAACATACAAATACAACACGTCCAATGGGCGCAAATAAATTATTTTTGAAGTTTTAACAAAAGTCTAAAGTCTAAACCTTTCCTCCATTGAACCCTAGGTATTATTATCAGACTAGGTATAAGTTGCAGCAGAGCGATATTGTAATATTGATCTATTTAACTCTAACCATACTAAAAGGATGCATATAGTAGCAAAAAATCTGCTTTCCAACTTCTTAATTGGTTCTAAGTCTGACTGATGATCCGTGGAAATGGTTGCCCCAGACGTAGCTGAATGCCAACATGAAGTATATTTGAGATGGCCTTCAAAACCGCTTTTTCAGCTTTCTCCGCCATTTCCATTGCATGTCTGTGGTGAATAATCACATGTTGCCATGAGAGACTAGAGTGACCCATTTCAGAATCAAAGTCACTAAGATTAGTCAATAAAATTTACCGGATCGGGATATCAGGTGGCATGGAAACCTCAATTTGAAGAACAATCTTACTTTGAAACATATGGCGCGTTATACGCTCAACTGACATCTGAAAACCAGTTGCAGACAATTAAAGATTGAGAAACGAGTAATTCTAACCCAACTTTAAAAATCAACTCTACTTTCATAGACAATTTCAGCCACCATCAATTAATATTGAAACTGAAAAACTCAATGTTACACTGATACCAGTAAGGGAATAGCAAACATTCAATTTCCAAATTTTATGGCTTGCACTTGAATAATTGCAAGACGATTTGTTTGCTTCTGCCAAATATAACAAAAGAATCCACAATAGATGAAAGCTTAAAAATTATAATGTAATTGATTTTATTCAAATTGAGCATGTCATGTGCCAGGGATCCACCTATGCCTACCGCATCAGATTCCAAACTGAAGCTTATTTTGACTACCGTCTGGTTTTCACATAAAGAGGTTACCTGTGGAAAGTTTGATGAGATGATATCAGAAACAATTTCTTCAATTTTACTATCCCCTTCAGGAACAATACTGTTGTGGTCCATGTCTCCACTCCAACTGTCTTGCTGATCTGTTGTGCTGGGAGAAACATGCGACATTGCAGGATCTACAAGAGTTAAGAATCGGGAAAAAAAAATTAGGGTTAAACGATACAACATATCAGAACACATGACATCAAATACAGAGTCCATAATGAGTGCTTCATACTCATTGTTATAAAATCACATTTACACCCCTTGTAAATGTGATGTGATGGTAAGGGAAGAGAGATAAATAGGTGTGAAGTGGGTGTAAAAAAAAACCAATCCAAAAAGTCATTTAGATATCATAAAACCTCATCACAATGTGATCATTAGGAATAAGTGAATTTTACTTGTCATAATTCATAAGGCTACAACTTGAAAGTAAAGGCAGCATGAATATAAAATTCAATATTAAATTCGTAGACACCCCAACTGTGTCACCATAAAGGCAGCATGAGTATACAATTCAATACTAATTCATAGACAACCCCAACTGTGTCACCACCTATTTGACACCCCTCATTTCTCTCTGTCTCCTTTTACATCCATTACTTCTCTATCTTCTCTTTCTATTTCTTTCTGGGTATCTACACCCTTTGGGGTGTCCATCTAGCATTTTCCTATAAAATTAGGCACATCTTTGCAATGCACCGACCTTGGGTCTGTGAAATTAAACAGAGATCTAAATGGAAACAGATTTAGATCTGCCTTTTGACAATCATAACAGGCTTAAGCATTGGTTAGGACAACCTGCTGCATGTCTTAATCTTTATTGAGTAGCCAACATTGGTGTCCTTGGTGGTTTTGTGTAGCAGTTTCTGAATGTGGTCTTTAATGGTTTTTGTTGCTACCTCTGTTTTACTTTATTTGTTGTGCGGTCAGAAAGAGGTTTTTTCGTCATCATACTCGGCTGCTGGATGGTGAGGTCATGGAGTTTTGGTTTTATGTCTGTTTTTTAGTGATTTTGTTTGGTTGATAGAGTTTATCTAGAGAGTCTGGTTTATCTTTTGACTTTGTTTGTTTGGATTACTTCTGGTATGGTTTTATTGTTCATGGCTTGTAGGCTGCGAAAAGAGGTAGGATGTCTTTCTATTTCTGCATTTTTCCTGTATATGGGTTGGAGTACCCCTTGTACTCCATTTTAATATATTTCATTTTGCCTAGCAAAAAAATAACAGGCTTAAGCATTTTATCTACATAAGTAATGGTTCAACAGTTAATAGAAAAAGGTTATTGGCATGGACAAAATAAATTTCAAAAGATACAATTATATACTAGAGAATATAAATTATCAGGAATTTCCATCCTATATCAGCTTTTGCATGTATCATACAAAACTTGTATTTGATCTTCAACAGGCAAGGCTGCCAGTACTGTGAATAGTTTTAGTAGAATTTAAAACTGAAACAAATACAACTCTTGCAGAGTTTAGTATCATCTATCTGTATGTTAGTTGACATAGACACATGATATTAAGGAGTGTGCACATTATTTGGACGTGCATGTGGGCATAAAGAAAAGGCCCTTAGTAAGAAAAGGAAAAATGTGCTGAAGGAAAACTACAAAGTAACTTCTGTTTATAACTATTTCAGTTTTTTCTCAAAAAGAATAATACTTTGATACCAAATAACTAAGATTCTGCCTCAGCCAACATAAGAAATTTATAAAACTAGTATCAAACCTATGTGTATAAAAATTTCATCCACATTAGGATGGGACTTGTGAATTTGATGACGAACATTTTCACCAATGTCATGTGCAGCACTAACACTAGCAAAGGGATCAACCTGCAAGGTAAAATTAACAAGTAAATCCTGGAGACTGTCACATAATGCAATCCTATCATGAGTTCATGACACATAATTCTTGTGACATGAATATAAAATTTAGGAGAACCAACCTCAATATTTACATCAAGATACAGAGATGAACCAGCTCTCCTTCCTCTTAAGCGGTGGCATCCCTGTATACAAGTTAAAAAAAATAAAAAACAATGAATTGAAAAGAATATCATCTAAGTTCAAATATTCATGTGAAAAAACAGCATTCATTAACATCTGGTTAAAGTGCATGCAAAAATTTTTAAACAGATTGATATATTTTTTCAAGTAAAAGATGGCAATTGAAAAAGAAATCATATACAAAGTCCAAGGATGCCAAAATAATATTTTAGAAAGAATATTGGAAAAAAAGTACCTTGATGCCATCAACTTGCAATATTGTTTGTTTAATTGGATCCAAATGATGTGCTGGGATTGCAGCATCCACCAGTTCCAAGATACTGATAAATGATCGAAGAAAACAGCTAATTAGAGGTAGAATTTGGGAAATAGTCAAAATTTCCTATGAACTTTTGAAAGAGGGGAAACTTTTTTGCAACCCTCTTGGTTTAGGAAGAATCAGTTTACCCCCCGTGGCTACACATTTTAATTCACTTTGCAATTGCACCCATTTGTATTCTCTATTATCTCAATAACTTCCCAGGTTGCAATTTTCATTAAACATTGGCAAATAGGTTGTAAACTCTATACCTGAATTTGCTAAATCATAACATTAGCCATCATGTTTAATTGTGATCATTGGTATGTGGTAAAGAAACAACCTATCGGTTTACGCATGTCATGTGTGCATTATTAAGAGATCAGGCCAAAATGACAATGTTGTTCATCAAACAAGAATGTTTTACACATGTCAAGTCCCTCTAAGGAAAAAACAAGTATACTTATTAAATTTAGATGCCATATTCAATATATTGATGTATGTAGCATTTTAGTTACAAGTAAAATATGATCTAATTGATAAGTATCCAGTGCATGTCTCCGTCCAGCATAGGTGTGTTCAATATTTTGTTCCGTCCTTGTGTGAGGGCCACACCAAATAGCCACATGTTTAACTAAGGTTCCAAAATGTTCTTGACATGGATTCATCAGGGTAAAGAAAATAGTTTCAATAATAAAACAATCAGTTAAACTTGCAAGCAATGATAAATGGAAGAGAAACAGATAACAAAATAAATACAGTACCTCTGGTAACCAGTTTCTGCTCCAGCTTTTAAAATCATGCCTGAGACAAAAAGTCCAGCAAGGGGATCTAGAAACTTCACTCCAAGAATAGACCCTCCTAACATGGAGATGAAAATCTATAGTAAGTGAATGTAAGCAGGACACAAGACATAAACAGATCAAGTATCCACTAACCAGATTGATGGGCTAAAATGGATGGAGGAACTAAATTATATAGGGATTTTAAGTTTGAGAGATCAAAATTATAAAATCAATTCTTAATGGACTTATCGATAATGGAAAGATCTTCTAGTCTAGTCTAGTCTAGAGACTAAAAATGGATTCTATTCAAAACAACTACAAGGTCTTGGATGCGTAAAATATGATGCAATATCAGGTAGTTGTTAACAATGAAGATACTGTGATAAGTATTGTAATTTGTAGAAAAAAGAAAGACTTAAAATGAGTAAATCAAATAAGTGAAACATTGATGATAGATTTTAGACAGTAAACACAACACTTGTTATATGTTAATTTGTTTAATTTCCAATGTTAAACAAAAACTGCAGCATTTGATCACTTCAAATAAATCAAATGGGTTTCTTATATATGAAAACTTGAGCTCAGAGCCACCATAAGATGATTGACCGCTGAGTCGCTGACCATGCTTTTAGTCATGTCAATGGTAGTGTACCAATAAATAAATGAACAAAAACAACATATGAATCCATAAATCTGATTGGTGACGTAACTTGTACTAGAAGCCAGTATTATAGCACATTATACAAAAACTGACCTAGTGACCTTTCAAAGAACCAAGTTCCTTACCAACTCCTATGAGAGCAACTACTGATGAAATTGCATCTGCACGATGATGCCATGCATTTGCTTTCATCAATCCACTACCTTGCTTCTCACTAGCTTGTTTTGTTATCCAGTAAAGCCTACAGATTTAGAAAGCAAATATAGATACTGATGTCTTGGAGAAGAAACAATAGCATACAGGCCATCAATAAAAGACTGGATAAAAGGAAAGGAGCTCAAGTTACTAGGCTCTGTTGTCAGAAGACCAACAAAATATTTCAAGGTAGACATTGTTAGTAAGTTGATAGGAAAACTTAGTATAAAATTTTCAACTCAATTCAAAAGCTACATTTTATCACTTCTACTCAAATGTGAGTTTAGAGACAAAATCAATTTTGGTTCAGACCAATCACACATCAAAATTTTCTCCAAAATCACGTTACAATGAGATGAACGTGATTCTGAAAGCATTTAGACAAGAATCCAAACAAGCATAATTGTCTCAAGGATTTATTTAATTAATCTTTATTCTATAAAGGTTTCCTATTTAGTATTGTCCTTTTGTATCTTCCTTATTGACTTGAGATTAGTAGATTACATCAAACTTTATTGATTAAGTAATAGCAGTACCCTTCTTTAACACATATTGACACAATAGTCATATTCAAAGCAAGGATAGGGTGCTCCATGTCAATTCCATGCTGATGTCCACCATGTCCATGGCTATGCACATGTGCATGTGCCAATGACTGGCTAACCATTTCAGGACCAGATGAGAACAATCCCTGCACATGTATAGCAATGACTTCTAAGTATTAAAAAGATGAAACAGGATCTATTTCCATACATAGTCAAGCAAAATGCTCAATAAAAGTTTCTTTAAATTATGTTGTTCATGGGAATAAGTGAAGCAAAAAGGAAATTAAATTTTAATTTTCATACCATCAAAATATCTACAGCATGCCATGCAATTCCACCCCCAGTGGCCATAAGCATACAGGAGATTCCAAGAGCTCCTAGAGTTTCAAATTTACCATGTCCTGAGATACAATGACAGAAATATAATTATAAAAGACGTAGAAACCTTTTAGAGAGAAGTACTCCTTATAAAACTTAGTAAGGAACATACGAATGGAAAGCATCAGACTAAAAGAGCATTATGTGTTAAACTAACTCCTAGTCCTAGCCTACACCTATTGATGAATAAAATGAGTAAACTAGCAAAATGAACTTTTTATGGGTCATGCAGTTTAGTCCCTGAGAAAGTGAAAATCTCAAAATAATCCCGGACTCCTTGCTCCGTCATGCAGTATGGTCCAAAATGGTGTTTCTCATTAACTCTGGGCTGATGTGTCAAATTAACTCCCGGCTGACGTGTCACGTTAAGTGACATTGTGGCACACAGCTGGACACCATGCATCCAAAACAACGTCGTTTTTTGCAAAATTAATAGCTTTGAAGCTTTGGTCGGCCGGCCAAGAAGGATGGAAGGCTGGCCACTGGAATAAATTGCATGAGTCTGATAAATCGGCACCAATTTGCTAGTTTACTATGAATAAAATGGTAGCATCCAGAATATCTAATAAACAGTAACTTGATGCATAAGAGATAAATGGAGTAGCGTGTAGATACAAATGAAGTGACCATATGGGTGTTCTTTATCTCTAGGAGCCTTGCCAACTTTAAAAGACAACAAAGCAATGCCACTAAGAACCTGCAACACAAAAGACATAAACCGTAAGAATGAAAATTGCAGCTACGGGAAATCGAAGAAGATGCAGCGAGTTTTACCACATCAGATATGGAATGGGCAGCATCAGCTATAATGGCAGTGCTTCCGGAAAGGTAGCCGGTGATGGCTTTTCCGGTGGCTAAACCAATGTCGGCGGCGAGACCCAACCTGAAAATGTTCTCTCCCTCCTTGTGATTCTGAGGGAGGTGATGATCATGGTGGGAATGACCAAAATGCCATCTCCTAGGGATTTTAAATGCGGGATTTTCAGGGGAAACGAAATAAGCCTCTAATGGAGAGTAATTCAATGATTCCAACACAGGGGGAAGAAATTTTGAAGAGGAAAGCCTTGTAATGCATGCTCTGTATATGGGATTCAGATTACCCAATCTAAATCCCATCATATTTTTTTCTTTAAACACTTATCTAGGGTTTCCTTAACTTTCAATTTTTTTCCTTGATTAAAACATAGCTGCAATCACGCCGAATCATATTAAACTTTCGATTTTTCATTCTCATGTTGATCTAACGCAACTCTGGTGAGTACGACACGTGTCGACAGAAGCAGAGAATTACAACACCCAATCCACGTGCCAGTCGAATCTTCACTGTTGTTATGTTCCACGGCAAACGGCAATCTCTGGCCTCTCGGTGACACACCCGTGTTCCATGACCCGTTAGATTTATTTATTTTTTAATGAACGTTTTTTATGTGTTACTTGTTATTTAGTAAATCGGTTTGTGCAAAAGTTGTTCAGGTGTCCCTCTTGTAAAATTTTAAACCACTATCTGTTGGCAACCTTCATTAGTGGTGTAGCAACCGAGCGAATGAAATGGATCAAATGGTGTGAAGAAGATCGTCCAACGTGGTGTTTATCGATTTTTGGTTTGAAGTATCCATTAACGGCGTTATTTTTTTTTAATTCACAGACAGTATCATTGTTTATTATTTTATTCTAACAGGTTAACTAACTTGCTATAACCTGGAAAAAAAGTGACACACCCTAGAAGGACGCGTGTTCCACAACTTCAAAACATGAATTGATGAGTTTTTTTTTTCTTTTGAATTCTATGGCCTACTTGATTTAATGAGGAGTAACAAGGAGTGAGGGGAAGGATTTTGATGAAGATGAGGAAAGAGAAAGTGATATTTTATCAAGTTTGATTTAAAGGGTAAAAAATAGAAGGAAAGGGAGAATGATACCTTATAAGTTGAATTACAAGGGAAGGAAAAAAAAATAAAATAAAACTAATTTATTTATATTTGCTTATATAATTTTTTTTTATTTTTATAATACATAGTTTTATTAATCTGAGTATAAAGATATTTAAATTATTTTGATTATTTAATTTAAACTATCATCTCTACTTGAGTCTCCCTTCAAATCCCCTCGTTATTGGACGAGAGCAAAAATAGTTTCAAGAGAGATTTTGGCTCTCAATCCTCCTAATAATTAAATCAAACACACAAACTCATTTAAAATCCCACCTCTCTCCTATAAATTCCTCCAACCAAATAGTATGTACATGAATTAAGATCAAGCCATTACTTTCATAGAGTAAATTGTCATATTAATCATTGAATTTATTAGTATCGACACTTTTGATATATGATATTTCAAATTAAACGAATTAATTAATCTTTGTATTTATCTCTGTCATTAACTTTAGTCCAAAATGGTGGACGATGTTATTTGAATGCTTATGTTTCACGTTAAATGACACCTTATATTAAATAGTTTAATTAGTATGCACTGACAGTGTAAAAGAGTTTTACACTGACGTTTAATCATGATTCTTCATTTATATGACTTTTAAAATATTAATTAGTAAAGTCAACAAACTTACCATAAATCAAGAGTTGTGATTAACCGTCTGTGTAAAACTTTTTACACTGTCAGTGCACAATCTTTTTTCTCTATATTAAAATGAGTCCTTATAATATTAAAAAATATTTACTTTAGCCCATAAAATGGTTTTGTATATGAGAAAATAAGTTCTTGGTAACGTTGTGGAGAACAGAAGATCCTCACTTCTGTTAACTACATCTAACCTATATTACCGCTATACTCTATATATTCTTTATGATTAAATATGAATGTCGAAATGTTAAGTTATAAGTTGATTATTTACTAATATTCCTTTGAGATCTAGTTGAAATCATTCTTACCAAGTCTAATAGTTAAGTGGTGTATATCCCCATCTAAAAAACGAGATTGTATAATTTTATATATTTTAATAAGCAATAAAATTAACTCTGAAGGAACTTAAAGATGGTGAAACTAATTTCTACATCTCTCAACTAATTCTCAAGGAATATTGTTAAATAATCAACTTAAAATAAAAAAATTTACATTTATATTTAAGCATAAAAAAGAGAGTACAATAGTGAGAACTAAAATTAATTATTCAGTATGGAACGTAATTAATTAGAAAAAATGACTATTTATAAAGGAAAAAGGTCACAAACTAATTGGGTCTAACAGAAAATATATATGTTGGTTACGGTTGTCAGGAGTCGAAACTTTATATTTTGCATAATATTACCAAGAATTTATCTTCTCATACAAAAAACTAATTCTAAGATGTAATGTTTATAATTTTTAATATTACAGGAACTAATTTGATTCCATAATAACATTAACATTCATTTAACGTCATATATTATTTTGGACTAAAGTGAAAGATAAAGATTAATGAATACGTTTTAAAATCTTAAATACTAAAATATAGTCAATGACTAATATGGAATTTACTCATTTCATAATCATAAAACAATAATATTAACACATAAATAGCCAAAATGTGCATCATTAGCACGTCTGGTTTATCATAAAATTACGTTAGAAAGCCCAACGCTATATATATGTCCACATGTATTATGAATGAGGTATGAGAAAAAATTAAAGTTGAAAAATATATTGAAATTACCTATATATGTTTCTACCTAATAAAGTGATAGGATAGGCTTCAACATCAGGTGTAGTTTCTTTAATCACATTCTCTGTGTAAAGAATTAGGAGTTTCTTCCTAACTTTCCAATTTAAAATGGTTATACTAATTTGGATCTCTTTGAAAATGTGTTTTCAAAATAATAAAAAAAGCTCTCATATTTAAATTTTGAGTTATAAATATTTGATTAATTTTTTAAAAAACTAAAATATAAAAACTGACAAATGTTTACACCTTGTAAAGTTGGTGCATCCAGTAAATTCCACTATTTGAAAACAGTGCAATGCAAATTTGGTATATAACATGTAAATTCAATGATCCTCAATCAACATTTGCACCTCAATTTTATCAACAGGTGCAGTATCCAACAGTATGGAGACTAAGAGTGGCTATGCCCGAACTGGGTTCTCTCCATTTGCTGAAATTATCCGGTATGAGAGAGATAGAGACACATTATGTGTGTCTCTTAATCCGGCTAGGCCTCCTGTATTGCCTAGTTTAGTACATATGTATTGTTACTTGCATGATTGTGATTTGGCTATTTGTTTAATTGACTGTTTAACTTTCCTAGATTTTGTTAAATTTTATGTTATAGGGTATTTTAAAGTTATAATTTATGATGTTACCCATATTAATGTATATACATAAATTTGTAAATTAATACATTTATTCTGCTTAGGCACACCACTACTACTTCCTACTATTATATTAAAAACCAAAATCTGCAGATAGTATAGAGTATAGAGTCTATAGACAATCTGCTATTATGGTCCCTGTTTTTTGACATTTAATGTGTTACCTGGCTTCGGTTGCAATAGGGTCAAAGTGCACAGCTGTACCATGAGTCAAATTTAATATTCCCTCCGGTCCTATTTATAAGAACCTTTTAACTATTTCACACGAATTAAGGAAGTTGGTTAATTTAGTTGATTACAATAAATTTGTCTTGAATGTGTAGCACATTTCCTAAACTACCCTTGAATTTATTGGGACCCATTATCTTTCTCTTTCTATTTAACTACTCAATTGTGTCACACTCTCTCTACTAATTAATTACTCACCTACCTCCACTAATGGGGTATTTTTGTCAAAGAATAATTAATACATGAGACAATCTGAAAAGGTTCTTATAAAAAGGACCAAGACTAACCTTAAAAAAGTTCCAGAGTTGGTCTTTGACAGTACAAAATCAGATTTGGTGCTCTTAAAAAATGGTGTATTTGGTGCTGTTGTGAGATCTAGACCGTCCAATCTTAATCGGATGGTTCAAATGTCAAAATATTTTTTTAATATTTTAAAAGTCATATAAATAAAGGAAAAATATTATTTTGGTTGTGGTGAACTCTTTTTCGCCCTTCTTATTAAGGAAAAATGCTATTTACGGATGTTTGATTTAGGGTGTGTTTGGCAAAACTAGCTGATAAGTTAGCTGGTAGCTGATAAGCTAGCTTCTAGCTGATAAGCTAGTTGCTAGCTGATAAGCTCATAGCTTATAAGCTCCAAGCTGATAAGCTAACTTATTGAATTAGAAGTGTTTGGTAGAACTAGCTGATAAGTTAGTTGATAAATGTAAAATGACATAAAAGGACATAATTACATAAGTTTTATTATATAAATTCTATTTGTGTTTTCTAAATAAAAATATATTATTATTTAAATATAATTTTAGATTTTTTTAAAAAATTAATTAAATTTTTATTAATTTTTTAGTGATAAAAAATTTAATTAAAAAGTGAAATTGATAAATATATAATATAATATAAAAATAATTTCATAAAATAGTAAAAAGAAAATAAAACTTTTACTAATTCTTAATTTTTTAAATTACTTATATACATATCTAAACTATGTATTTTTATATTAATTTATCATTTTAATAAATTAAAATTAATTTAGACATGATATATAGTTAAGTGATAATGTTATATATAATAATAGATTACATAGGTATTTAATTTATAATAATAACATTTGCAAAATTAAGAAACAGAGATTTACAAAGATATGTATAATAATAACATTTACAAAGCTATTAATTGTCTATTAGATTACATATATCCCGTGTCTGTCTCAATTTTTATGTCTTATATATTTTGTTTACGGACATGCCTTGCATTTTAATTTTGAAAGTCTGAATCCTTATTTTGTAAAAAAAGGAAAAGCAAATGGATTATAAATAAGAGATAGAGCGCTGAGAAGGTGCATGAAGAAGAAGAAAAGTTTTTTCTTATAAAATTAAAAATAGATACAATAGATAAAAGGAAATGAAGGATAATAAGAGAAAGGTATTAAAATATAAGGGATAATAATGAAAGAAAATTAAATAAGCTACAAGTTATAAGCTAGAAGCTAGTTGAAGTAGCTTGTAGCTTATAAGTTAGAAACTCCTAAAATAAGCTATTTTGAGTTACGTTACCAAACACTTTTGTGTTGGTCAAACTAGCTTATAAGCTAGTCAAATAAGCTAATAGCTAGCTTATTGGCCTTGCCAAACACACTCTTAAACACTACTATTCACACATTTGATTTTTCATAGCTGCAATGAATCTTTCTTATGCAAAATATCTTGTACAGTGACTTCTAAGGGATGTTTGGTTTAAACATTGGTATTCACACATTTAATCTATTACTAATATAAGAAAATAGTTCGTTGGATGCACGTGTCGGCTCCTCTTTTTTTCTTTTCTTTTTTTTTTATTTTCTTTATTTCCTCTCCAAGCGTCCGCTCATCTCTATTTTTTTTTTTTTATTTCTTCTCCAACACACATCGGTCTCCTTTTTTTTCTTTCTAACTTTCTTTCTCTTTTTTTTCTTTTGCTTTTTTAATTTATTTTATATTATTTAAGATGTTAATTATTTTTTCAATTTTTTAATATATCATTTATCTCATTATTTTATTCATTGATAATTTCACTTATTATCTCTCTTATCTATTTCAATTATATTAAAATTGTTTTCCTAATACACGTGTCATGTTTTTTCACTTATTTTTTTAGTTTTTTTATTTTCACCTCAATAAAGTTATTTTTTATGAATTACAGGTGTCCTCCACGGGAGACGGTCATGCTTCTTTCTTTCTTTCGTTCCTATTAATGTTTCATTACAAAAGTGATGTTTTTTATAACCACGAGTATCCTCCACTGAGCAGTTGTGCTCTTACTGACCATTTTCTTCACCTGGCCCCTCCCTTTTCAATACACTTTAATTTTATTTCTTCATTATTATATTAAAATAATTTATCTTATTATTCATTCATATTTTTTGTTTCCTTATATAAGAACACAAATTAAAAAATATAATCAATGTGTCGATTTATATTAAA